>OY282558.1:276521780-277721780 GCA_958295665.1 Tipula vernalis
TTGGCCGTTGAAGTTGATGCATGACCGGGCTTATCCTATGATTTTCTGCGCTCTGGGTTGTCCTGGTGGATCCACTTTTCGTCCCTTGTCACGATTCGATGCAAAAACCCTGCCGAATTTGTCTTTGGAGCAGTTCTTCGGACGTGAAAAAAACTGCGTTCGATTCTCCTGACTTGAGTTCATACGGAACCCAATTTCCTTGTCTTGAGTTTGGCATGAATCTTGGTCCAATAACGCCTTTAACTTAGCGTCTTCAAAACTTTACTGGCCTCCTTCACGCTCTTTGTCACTGGTGTTAAATCGCACTTATAAAACGCCGGACCCAATACTCACCGGAGCAAGTACGCCATATGCTTCTCAACAGCAACCAATGTCCATAAGCTGCACTTTTTTTCAAATTAAAAGAAGAAAGCAGCGCTTCCCCCAAATTATGTTTTGTTAAGCGCCTTGTATATTATTATACCATATGTATACTAAATAAGTAATCAAATCATAAGAAGTGTTGGGTTTAGTCGTGTAGTGAAACCATAGCAGAACCCAACTTCTTATTTATAACGTGTGTAAACGACACGCGTGTTTCATGATTCATATGGTTCCCCAAAGAATCTTGTGCTTACGTGGTACACGCAGAGTGAACTCAATAAAAACTCGTAACTACGGCGCGATCGCGGGTACTGCTAATTAGTATCAGTGGTCATAAATTATTAAATAAAGTGTAGTGCAAGTATTCGCCTCAGGCCTAAGAAAAGCCGGCGGAAATTTGGCGAAAGAATTGGGGCGTACTATTACACCAAGCTAACGAACCAGGATATAACGAATTGCAACGTTATCGGAAACCGAAGCGTTGCAATTCTTCACAGATGGCTCCAAGCTAGATGGCAAAGTGGGAGCTGGAGTATTCTGTGACAAATTAAATGTAAACATTTCTATTCGTCTCCCTGATTACTGCAGCGTGTGCCAAGCTGAAGTCGTAGCGATTGAGGAGGTCATGACGTGGTTGAAGCATAATGTGTTACCCTCAGACGGTATCACAATCTATGTGAACAGTCAAGCGGCGATCCGGTCGTTAGAATCGGTGTCTTTGGCGTCACGGGTGGCGTTGAGTTGTCACTCATCTATAAATGAGATGGGTGAGCATTTCAATATCCAGGTAATCTGGGTCCCAGGTCACTCGGGCGTCATGGGGAACTGCAGGGCGGATGAACTTGCTTGCTAGGCATGGTACGACTCTCCAGTTGCAACCGGAAAGGGCAAGTCTGGGGAGGCCTATCACAGCGCTGAGACAAGCACTTGGGAAGCAGGCGCTATTCTCAGCGAGGGAAAGGTTGTCTAACACATGTAGAGTTGCAAGACAAGTTTGGCCAAAGCTGGACTTCGGGCGCACTAAGGCATTAATATCCCTACGCAGATGTGAATTAAGAACGGTTGTAGGAATTCTCACGGGACACTGCCTTTTTGGAGAACATGCAAGAAGGCTGGGTCTGGAGGCAAATGACTTCTGCAGAAGCTGCTTGGATGAAGAGGAGGAAGAGACGTTGGTCCACTTCCTTTTAGAGGTCGCGATTTGAGCGCGAATTTCGATAAAAACGGTATTTTTTTCAATTTCAAACGAACATAAAAATTATTTTTCTCAGCCTAAATCAAAATTGTGGTGAATAGAGGAGATAATTGCCTTTCCAAGACATCAAAGATATCAAAAATCGGTTCACAAATAGCGACTTTATGGCCAAATTTCAAAATACAAAAACTAGACAAATTATTACTATTTTTTTATTATAAACGCATAATGTTTCTTCTATACAATGATATTATGATTTAATTTTTATAATGAAAATAATCAATCTAGGATTATCTTCTACCCCTTAAGGATGTTTTTTTATGGGTTGGAAACTTCTGTGTTACTGCATTTCATCTTCATTTTTTGTTAATTTCTTATTATAATCTTGTATTAACTTAACACCACGTTCTGCAAAATCATTTACGACTTTTATTTGACTAATAATGTTCATTCCGTTCTTGAAATTATCATCCTGAGGCCACATATCCGGATCTTTGTTTAAAGAAATCTGTGGAAATCTTGAACCATTTAAAAAATCGCCAGTGTTTGGCGTAACAAAATCTGCCAGTGGTTTCGTAATGAATGTTTTCACATCATCAATTTTCAACTCGACGGTGTTACTAGATTCGGCCTCTACATCCCTCATCATATTCTACTGTTTCACTATTCTTCTTTTCTCTGTACTAGAGACGTTTTCATTGAAAAAAGAGAATGCGATGGTTTCATCGGACAATACCACAAATGACCACACATTTTATTTAGTACAGCCATCGCCAACTTTTCATCATGGGTTTTGTAGAAATAAATATCTCGTAAATAATCCATCGTTGAAATCCAGCTTTGGTGCTTTAGCTGCTTTAGTGCAATGGAACCAAATTTTCACATAAAATCGTACGACAAAAATGCAAATGTACCGTAAATTCTTCTTTTCTTGTGCTGTTAACTTAAATTCTTCACGAAAGATAAATAATTTCAACACATAAATGGCTTTGGAGATCCAGCGAGTATGATGCTTAGGCCCTTGCAGACGGAAACGGACATTTTCATTTGGTATCATGCCCAAAAAAAATTAGAGTGATTTCCAATAATGCTTTGTAATCATCAGGAGCATGTTCCTTTGCCAGTTCGTTCTTACAAAAAACCCGCTAATTCCGCTTTCACATCATTTAATTGTATATGAACGTTGGGATCATCTATGCCTGCTTTGAAATTATCTTTATTCAAGGAATTCCAGTCATTCTTGAATCTCACAAATAACGGAACATTTACTCCTGATGTATTGCCCATTTTGGATTCAATTGCCGCACGCAATGTAATTTCACATAAGTGATGTCGACAAGGAAGATATAATAAACTTCGTACCAGTTTCTGCTCCAATTAATCTTACAGAATTTGAATATGTGGTGTCGAAGCAAGCCGCCATGACATCGTCAGCTACTCTCCAATCGATTAAGCTTTGGAAAACCACCTCCGCCATTTCCGAACCAGTTGATCTTGATATTTTGGGAACGCCCAATAATTGTTCACCATCTATATGAGAAATAATCACCGGCAAACGATCCACGGTCTCCGTTCCAGATAACTCCAGGAGTAATTTTCCATCCCAATGTACTACGCCTGTTGTAAACTTGAAAGTCGACTTAACTGGTGCTGCTATTTCTACTCTATTTGTTTTACGAAGACGTCTCAGTGTTGTTCGATTCAAAACGAGTTCATCAATAGAATGTCCAAAACTTTCGGCAACGGCACTGATTATATGCATTACTGCACGATCACCAATCTACCACTTATCCAAAGCTGACAATATTCTAGGAGTAATAAAACATTTGCTTCCTCTAAGGGCTCCTTCTGCGCTTAGCACGGGCAAATCAATATTTTCGAAGCTCATGTCGTTATCACGTATAGTTTCGCTGTCACTCTCCGATGACGAAAATAATGCTTGTGAGTATATTGGAATTGATTTACTTTTTTCTTCAAGATATCTTCGTTTACGATTTTTTTCTGCCTCCGCACGTTCCGATTTCCGCTTTTCTCTTTCAATTTCATATTGTCTGGCTCCAGTCAAATATACGGGACGCCCTTTCTTACGCTGCGTCAAGAGGAATCGTTTGTCGTCTTCACTGGTCATCATGGAAAGGTATTGATATGTGCGATATCAAAAATATCATCCAGTTTACTATTAAATGCATTTTCTCTTTCACGGTAAACGGACTAGATTTAGTTATTACAAATTTGTGTCCTTTATTCACGAGATTTGGATTTAAACTGAAATTAATTTGCATTTTTCTTCTTTATATATTATATGAGTATGAACATATTGGCCATAGCAGGTCATAATTAATGCGGTAGGCGAATTTAAATACAATAACTACTGAGATAAATCATAATGACATCATAAAACAAAACTATGTTAAGTCCCTATGACTCATTTATGACATCATAAAATATTCCTTTGTTTAGTCGTTACACCTCATTGCTATATATTTATTTATTTTTTTGTAGTTTTGAATATAAAATCCAGGATTTAAAAAAAACCGTTTATTATTTGAGTTTTTATTAGTTTCGAAAATTGGCAATAAAGTCGCCATTTCTTAACCGATTTTCGACCTCTTTGATGTTTTGGAAAGGTAATTATAGTACATCTTATATTCAACACAATTTTGATTCAGGCTGAGAAAAAATTCGAAATTATTTTTCTGTTCGTTTGAAAGTGAAAAATTGAAAAAAATACCGTTTTTATCGAAATTCGCATTCAAGTCGCGACCTCCAAACCATCTTCGATTGACCCAATATTTTTTAAGTTTAAGTTTTTAGAATAACCTCACATTTCTAGGGAGTGTCCCGTAAGATATCTCTACATTTTTTTTGCCCCATACAAACAAGGACCACCCTAAGATATATATATATATATATATATATATATATATATATTATATATATATATATATATATATATATATATATAAATATATATATATATATATATATATATATATATATATATATATATATATATATATATATATATATATATATATATATATATATATATATATATATATATATATATATATATATATAATTATATATATATATATATATATATATATATATATATATATATATATATTATATATATATATATATATATATATATATATATATTATATATATATATATATATATATATATATATATATATATAATATATATATATATATATATATATATATATATATATATATATATATATATATATATATATATATATATATATATATATATATATATATATATATATATATATATATATATATATATATATATATATATATATATATATATATATATATATATATATATATATATATATATATATATATAGATATATGATTACGGTTGCATAAATGTATCTGCCAATACCGCAAATAAATGATGTTTAGTGAATTATGATAATGTTGTACCTAGCGAATAATTAAGCATAACTTCTATTAATAACTAAAAAACAAATACTAAATAAATAAGTTTAGAACTGTATTACTAAATAAAATTAAACCAAAATAAATAAAATTACAAATATTTTTATAAATTTTGTGTTAACTGTATAATTGCATTTGTTGATTAATAAATCTAAGTGAAAATAAACAAAAAAATAAAAAATACTAAAAAACTATCGAGTCAATTATTTGAATATACATATACTCTCTATACCTACTTCGAGTGTTGTTATTAATAACAAAAGAAAAAAAAAATATTTCAACAATAACATTGCAGAAATCGGAACCTCTAAAGAGGAAATTTTCACGATAAACAGCAGCGATATCTGGGGCAATAACGGGCCATATACTATTCAACCTTGGTGAATAAACGGACCAAAACAACATTACAACAAAGTTACTTTAACGATGCATATTTCATCATTAGACGAATTGCGTATGATTTTTCAAAAATACGAGAAATTATGGGCACGTGCAGACAGATCCTTACACTCAAATGTTCCAAAATTAAATTGTGTAGAAAAGATTAACGACAATGCATTATGCGCTACTAACGCCTGATTCCTCACAATCTACGTCGTTGAATTCCTCCGGATGCACGATTACCAGTCCACCACAGCTGGAAGCTATGTATAAGCTAACCCATACTTCAGGCCGGAAAACATCTGGAATCGGAAGTTCTTCTCAAACTTACCTGACATGTTGGAACTGTTACGATCTTGGCCACCGCTATCCGGATTGTCACCTTCCACCGCAACATTTATTCTGTTACGGCTGTGGATGAGATGGAGTAATCAAGCCACAGTGTCCCCAATGTCAAAAGCAACAGTTAAAAGAACGGCCGGGTGTGACCAGTTCGGGTCTGTTTCATGCGGTACAGATTGCGACTCGCGAATCGTTTGTCATGAAAAATGCCAATCCACAAGCAGCGACCGTGAACAACAACCCATAGGGAGTTCGCCAGCCGATTAACACCCCTTAATTCCACCCTAATAAATTTAAATTCTAATTTGTCGACCGCATGTTCTAAAGAAACATCCATAAAATCATTTACGAGCGGCCATACATTAAAACCACGTAGTATAAATTCTAAGAGATATTGCCAAATAAAGAAATACTGGAGTTTTAGGCGGAATTTGAAAAGAGCTTGTGCGGAAACAATTTTATCAGGGTGTAGAGATAATCGTCCATGAGTGCTAATTGAAATAGCTGGGAATTCTGTAAGGGGCTGTTAGATAGCGGTGTTTCATTGAGCATCTTAGGCCGAGGTTCGATGGAATTTATAAATAAAACTGGCATTCCATATAAAAAATTGAAATCAAAGGCAACGACAGCGGACGGAACTTCTAATAATATAATTAGATTCACTGAGGTCCTAGTAAAATTTAATGGAGAAACCCAAAAACATTCATTTATATTTAGTGCCAACTCTCCAACTTCCATTATACTTGGGTATGGATTTTTGGAATGCGTTTCATATTACTCCCACATTGAATTCAATAAACTGTAACGATAATACGGAGGATCAACACGTTTTGACGATAGCTCAACAAACGATGTTCAAACAACCTTACCTACCCTAACCGTCATTTGAAAAACACCATATCGATGTTGGTAATAAATCTCCAATTAAACAACGTCACTACGCTATTTCCCCAGCTATACAAGAACTTTTGTATAAAGAATTAGATCGGATGCCAAGCTTAGGTGTTATAGAGGAGTACATGAGCTGCTGGTCATCGCCAAGCATTTCGCTTTGTACTACTTTAAAATGTTACAGTCGAGTGTGGAACGCATTGCCTTGCTTTTTAATAATAGAACTACCGACCAGTCAAAATGACCGATTTACATTTATTGAATTAATTTTTTTAATTATTATGTTAGAATTATTTTGGAAATTTACTTTAATGTCATATTAAAAGTCATCTCATCATAAATTTCTAAAATAATTAATTTAGTAAATCCGTCATTTTGACGTGTCAGTATATAAAATGTGTCATTTCTATAAAATTAAACGTTGTCAATCAAATAAAACTAATTTGCATAATTCAAAAAGAAATAAAGAATTTTTATTTTTGAAGCTCAAAGCTGGAAGCGCCTGGTATGAAAAGTACTTACAGGTATATCTACATTTACGAATTCCATCACAGCAAGACAAAGATGGTTAAAAAGTCACTATATAAAGACTTCATCATTATGCTCAACATATTTTAACAGTTTACATCTTAATACCAATGTCGATGTTTCTAAAGATTTACGTCCAAATAATGAGCACTTGCAAAAATTGAAAATGTAAATTTTAAATTGTTGCAATCCATTCAAAACATTGGGAAACCCAAAGATTTTTAATATTAGTTCTGGAAAATCAACTTCTGCCGTTACTTCAAATTGTTTGTTAAGTATTTTTAAATTCGGGGACAACCAGAAAAATGGTTTTATGACGGAGTGCTTAGAAGAATCGCAAAGATTTCTAAAACCGATAAAAAAAATGTAATTTCAAATTTTTCAAAAGAGGCTATATCACCGAAGAAAGAGACTGGCAGTAGTGCTAAATTACGAGGTGTAAAACAGGAACGTAATTTATTTGCCAGGACCGTGTTCATTGCCATTGAAAAACAAATTAATGTGGAATTGGTGTTAACTCACCCTTTAACACCCATACCATTGTCGTTGGTGGATTATTTTTGATGGAATGTTGTTATTGCATATGCTAAGTGATGTTCCTACAACTTACGGAGGTCTGATTAAACATTTGTTAAATAAAATGTTTAAATCACAACCAAAACAAATCCGACTGATTTGCGATACTTATCTTAGTCCATCTATAAAAGATGTTGAATAAAACAGACGTATGTCGATCCGTCAAGGTATTTAGAATGTAATTGGGCTTGATCAAAATTACCTCGTAATCTCCATCAGGCTTTGCAATCGGAATCATTCAAAATCAAATTTGTAAATTTTTTTGTTACAACGCTTGTATAGTTCTTTTTTGTAAACATACGTTGTGTTGTTCAGGCGAAAACGAATGTTTCACATTTAGTGCAATTGAAGGATAAATATGCTGTGAAAATGTTGAAGATCTATACTGTGAGCATGAAGAAGCTGATGCCAAAATTGTACTTTATCTATGCAAGATAAATAGCATGTTACAAAATATAGTTGTTCGAGCATTAGATACGGGTATTAAGATAATAATATTGGGAAATATGTTTAATTTTCCAAATTTGAAAATTTATGTGGAAGCCGGGCGGATATCTAATAATTCTTCAAGATATATAGAACTTCATAAATTATACGAATATCTCGGAAGTATGCTTTCTAAATCTTTACCGGCATTTTATGCTTTCACTGGATGTGATTTTTTAGCGGCATTTCATGGCAAAGGAAAAATAAAACCATTCAAATTACTGCAAGAAAATCAAGAGTTTCAGGAATCTTTATTTGAAGAAGTGGAAGAAAATGTTTCTTCAAAACTAGAAAATTTTGTCTGTTCGATGTATGGCTACCCATCCCACAGTCATATCGTTAAATAAATTAAGGTTTATTTTGTTTATTAAACTTTGTAAATATTCGGATAAAATCCACTTAAGAAATTTAAAGGTTTGTATGCTTAAGTTTTACTTTTAATATATTATCTATATATATATGTATATATTATAATGTTTTGTGTTTCAGAATTTGATGCATCTATGTGTATGTTACCTCCTTGTTATTCCGTTTTGTACCAAAAAATTATTAAGGTTAATTTTATAACGGCCATCTGGACGAGTGCTGCACATATCAAGCCTATTTCGTAGCATAAAATATTGGATGGATAGAGAAAGGTAACTCTCTAGATTTTTACTGGTTCGGTGGAACTCAATGAACATCAAATATTGGATAAAAATGAAAGCAGGGACGAAGAGACTGATGAAATTGGTGTACATTCGAGTGATAAGGAAGACAATATTTTTTAATTATAAACCAATTATTGCTAAATTAATTTTTTTTAAACGGTATTTTGTCTATTGTTTTAAACTAAACTATAATTAAACAAAATATTATATTTCAATATTCTACAATATATATTTATATTATGGTAAATGTGAAAAATACTGGTAAATGTACTTTCAACTTACTTTTACCTAACTTTTACCTAACTTTTACCTCTAAATTAATATCATTTTGACTACCACACAGATTTCCCAGACCTCCTTGAGAAATAAAAGTCATATGGCCAAAATTTCAGGTAGCGCAGAACAAAACTGACGAACGCACATTTACTATAACATATATGTATACAACTTTATTCTATACACCATAATTCCCACATACGTATACTCTTGAAAATTAAAACCGAAGAAAAAATCATCAATTTCTGTATAATTTTGGTGAAATTGACCAACTTTGTCGTCGCCTATATAAAAATTACGAATATATTTGGAAAGGTCGTATTAAAACCTTTCAAATGATTTACGAATTTATCGTGTACTTTATCGTTTTTTTAACAACGACAACACCTGTTTCAAATCACATTTTCTTAATGAAAGTCACTCACTACCAATAGTTCGATGCTTAGATGATTTTTTTTATAATTGGATATCTACATTATGTTAGTCAAATTACTATCCGTGTACCTTGTTATTTTTTTAGCAATGACACTTTTACCACTTTGAGAGTGAATTTGAAGGACATCGTCAACAAAAAATACTTTACCCCAAGTGGGCCTAACTATGCAATTCGATGACAATTTTCGACGGCTATCGATTTTTATTAGAAAGTACAGGAAGAACAGGGAGAACAATAACTATTGTTTTCTTTTTTCTTCCTGCACCTTCTTATACAAAACGATAGCGGTCGAAAATAGTCGTCGTATTTTTACGTTTCAGTTCGAAATTTTATTATCCTTTGAATCGTGTATAAAGAAACCGTGTATTATGTCGTTCATTTTTATTACTCTACGGCTCCTGCTCTATAATGAGTTCACTTGAAAACAGTATCAGAATACCTTGGAATTATTGAGCGTAGTTACTGTTATTGAACAGTCGTAACCGAAGTTATTTTTCGCGATGAATTCGAATCTGACTACAGAATTATACTATCACGTTAGCTTTTTGAGATATTGTAACCTAAAAGCGCTAAAAGGTGTCTTTTTGGCTCAAGCCTGAAAAGAGATATGGCTATAGTAAGCATAAAAAATTAAAAGAAATCGTTTTGTATTAACAAGTGTGCTCTGTCTGCTAAATTCTCAGTTTATAACTAAATGATCTGCAGATTCTTATATTTCTAATGTTTTTGTAGTCGTAGATTTTGGTAAGCTACATAAGATCCCGTTGTCAGATTTGCCCTAACTCCTTTGTTTCTTGAGTCAAAAACGCACTTTTAGGTTAGAATATCTCAAAAACCTGACGCGATAGGGTAATTCTGTGGCCAGATTTGGATTCATTATGTACATTACTCATAATCTTTAAAATTTTGATATCAAAATAAAAACAATTGTTTCCTGTTTTAAATGAATTTTAAATTTGAAAAATTGAGTTCAGTTGGTAACACAAAAGCATACAACACTTGAAATATTGTTCGTATAGTAATATTTCTTGTAAATTTACAATCACTTCTAAAAAGCTACACAATTTGAAATATTGATTTTATTCAAAGTACTTAATAATAAACCAAAAAATTGATGATTGAATCGACGAACAACAGTGACAAAAAAAAACCGAGGAACTTGATTTAATGCCAGAGTTAGTTCTGCCAAAATAATATATTTATTTCATTTATATTCATACCAATGCAATTAATAAATCTTGTCTCCAAACGTACAAGTTAAATATGTTGTTATTCATCAATTTGATTTCTTCATATTCATTCATAAATTTGCTAATTCGTAAACGATCTTGTCATCATCAAAGATTGTGTGCAAAGAACTATCATAATCTAAATTTAGATAATAAAAAAAAATTAAGTATTTTGTCAAAATTTTGATGAATCTTTAATTTATGTCAGATTCCAAAGAAATGTATTACATGTTTAGCAAGAAATTTAGCATTCACGGGCACGTGCTACTTTACTTTTTCTGACCATTTTATGTGATTTTTTTGTTTGTTTTATTTCGCAAATGTAAATAAAGACAAAAGGATGTACAATGATGATGATTAAATAGACGGTGATTATGATCTTGTTAAAACAATAATTGTTTGTTTGATGGTCTTAAAATACTTAAGAATTAAAAGTTATGAAAACATAAAATCAAAATCATCGCTTAAAATAATCATTAAAATTGAATCTCTTTTTAAAATGCGACAACTGGATTATTTTAATATTTGCGGTTAATTTTTTTTTCTTTTCAAGATATTAAATTATTTTATTTTTTATTATTAAAAATACAATAAAACTGTTTACAAGAAAGATAAAATAAAAAGCGTGGAAAGTGGTACATATAGTCATTTTAATTAAAAAAAATGTGTAAGTTTTAAAATTGCGCGATACATCAATAAAATTAAAAATATTATTGTTTCGCTATTTGGAGTAATAAATCTATTAATCTAGAAACAATGATCATTATGTAATAAATTAGGTCAATATTAAGTCATCAACATCTCTGAACTAAGTTCAATAAACTGATTAATGCAAATTGTGCTATCAATTTACTGATTAATTCTGAATACTAATTTTGGATTAAGCATATGATGCAAAATCAAGTTTATAAGATCTTTACTTTATACTTATAAATGAACATGTAAAATTGGGTAATTAATTATAGTACTTCGATTAGTCATTAAAATGCAAAATCTTCATTTGTAAATAACTTAACGTTAGCGTCTTAAATTCCGTTTATTGTGGATTTCTTATATTGTGATTGTTACAAAGTATGAGTCGGTTATTGTAAGAAATATTGGAGTAAATTTAATAATCAAACAAAAAAAACTGCATATGAGGTCGGATTTCTACCCTTGGGTATTTTTTTCGAGCTCCTAAATCAATTAAATCACATTTGTAGTTATTTTAGTAATTGACTGGCACGGAAATAAATACCTAGGGTAAAAACCGACCTCGCAAATCAAGCATAAGTTATTTGATTGCTTAAGAAACTCGGGAAAAAAACAGTACGGTAATAAAATCGACCTCGTGAATCAACCGTAAGGCAGTGACCACAGCTGACTTAAATTTTTATGCAATAAATCGAATTAATAACTTATTTACAAATAGATTTGTACCTCCTTCATTTGTATAAAAAAATTCTTCTTATATTTTATTTTTTAAATCCTAAATTTCAGTAAGAAGGATTATCATTTTTTTCAATTAATTTTCATTGACAAATTTTCGTAACTCATTGCTCATTTTTAAGATAACGATCGATTTAAAAAAGTTTCTATCTGCCTAAAAAAGATTCTATCTGCCTAAAAACAATCACATACACCCTTTTTCTCTAAAACATTTTTATTTGTCATATATCTTTTTTACTCTATTTGCTCAGTTAGAACAATTTTATTCTTAAGGTTGATTCACCAGATTTGTCCATTGAGCTTGTGACGAAAATGACAACTTGGCGGAGTTAAAAACCGAGTTAAAAATATGTTATCTCGCTGGACACAAGAGAGAGATAACATATTTTTAACTCGGTTTTTAACTCCGTTAAGTTGTCATTTTCTTGACGAGCTCAATGGACGGGAATAATAATTTAGTTTAATAGATTCGGCTGTGTTATGTACTAATTTAAACTAAGATTTTATACAATTAACTTCATACAATTTATTCTGTCATCAAACGTATAACAGGGTGAAGTTAATAGTATTACTTATAAAATAAAATAAAAACTAGATGCAACTGGGTGCCTCCCGATTTTTTATACACATTTTAAAATAAAAAATTGTTAGCCTTTCTAAATGAACAAAAACGAGAAAGAAATCAAAATTTCATTAAATTTAGGTTATTTGACGAATAAAGGTTAATAAATTTTGTAAATGTGACTAAAGATTCATAATCGGTGACCCAAAAACTATGAAAGTGGCAAACACCTTGACTGTAAACGGACTGTATACATCTTGATATACATATACGGTATTTTATGAAAAGGAGTTGTCAATAAGGGATGGACGGGTGAAATTATGTAAATGTGACTAAAGATTCGTAATCAGTGACCCAAAAAAAACCATGAAAATGACACGCATTTTAATTGTAATATGATACATACAGCATTTTACGCATAGAGGTTGTCAAGAAGATATGAAAGGGGTGAAATTATGTAAGTGTGACTACAGATTCGTGATCAGCGACCCCAAAACCGCCTTGTAGAGAATTTCAGAATTTTGGGCCAGCTTTTCGGCAATCAGCCCCACTGTGCGTCTTCCCCATGAACGTCCAGTGCGAATCCAAAAAAGCGAATTACCTTTCAGAGATCCCTGTATAATTAGTTCCAGATTAGCAGGAATTACCATTTCCTGTTCTCACGATTGTACAGAATGCGTTAAATCGCGTTATCATCGTGTTTATATCCAAATATCACATGCAAGAATCTTGTTTCGAATATCATCAGCCAGCTTGATTATCTCTTAAAAAAATAAAAAATTCATAACACCGGTAATTGGATTTCACAATGCTACTGCTGACAAGACCATGTTGTGTTTTAACTTCACTTTTCAGACCTTCATAGTTGAAACATTCTATGCACTCTCCCGACCAAATCATGATCAGTAACTATGAACTTCATAGCCCACCGATAAGTTCTTTTGTCGGGGGTGACTCGAACCCGTTCTTTTGAAATTAGCAAGTAGTTTCAATTTAGCTTCGGAAAATCTTCCATAAATGAGCCTAGAGATAGCCTAGATCATCTTGTGTTGATGGAACTACTTAGTAGTTAGCTACTTAGTGTTAGTACCTAAGAGGTCGTGTGCGGTCGCAGCGCAAATCATTCTCTCGGCGTTATAGGCTGTAATTTCTTGTCGGGAGTACGAACCTATGTTTTACAAATCGCTAATTTTACTTCGTGCGTAGATCATCCAAATATTTGTAAAATGAGTCTTTATTGTTGGGTTAGCTAACTTGAGTTGGTGCGCATTCCCAGATTATCGACAAATTAGTTAACTTTATGCGCATGCTTATACATTCGATTATTGGCTAGATTTCCGAGGTTATCTCCGCTGTAAACAATGTACATCCCTGGGATATTTAGGCCATCAGGTTTTCTTCAGTGTTTTGCGTCTACGCCTATTTGGAGACTATCTACACGCAAATGCCGACAGTAGTGTAGAGAATAGTTTTGGACGTAGACAAGGTAGACAATACGTAGGCAACGTAGGAAATTCGTAGACAAATAAAATATAATTTTTGTTGTTGTTTTTATCTTTGTATACAGTTCCTAACTTATGGGGAACATATTACGCTCTTATTTGAAGTTCCGAAATCGATAATGTAAAGCACGGACTTTAACAAAAGAAATAAATGAAGTAGTATGTGACGTCATTTATCAGGGATTTGAAGAAACACTAAAAATAATTTATTTATTGGTTTTGAAGTTTTAGCTTACTACCTTTTATGTATATACCGATGTTTAGATGATTTTATTTCATCATCATCAGGATGAATTACAATAAAAAAAATGATTTTCCAAATAGTCCAGCAAAAATAAAATCATCATAAAAAGTAAAAAATGGTACAGATCCAAAACTTGACACACATGTTCTTCAACATGTTTAAATTACCAGCATTTTGGTATTTTTTTATTTTTTTGCAACCAAAATGGTCAGAGCGCTGTAATTTATTAAATACATTTTTTTATTCTTTTAATTGAATTCTCCATTTGCCAGAATTTATTATAAATAAATTATTTATTGCAATTTTGTCCACTATACAATTTTTTTTCCATATTGTTAATCATTTTAACAGCTAAGTTTAAATCCACATCGAAACTACATCTAACAAAACTATGACATAATTTGGTGACACAACTAATATTTTTGATTTTAACACTAGAACTACCGACCCATCAAAATGACTGATTTACATTTATTGAATTTATTTTTTTCTGTTATTATGTTAGAATTATTTTAGAAATTTACGATGACTTTTAGTATGACAATAAAGTAACTATTTTAAAAATCATCAAAAATTTCCAAAACAATTCTAACATAATAATTAAAAAAAATGTAAATCGGCCATTTTGACCGGTCGGTAGTTCTAGTATTAACTTTGAATTGTTTCGCGCCGAAAAATTATAACACAAGTTGACACACAACAATTTAAAATATTTTGAAAACAATTTGGACAAATTGCTTGTATAATGTTGAATAGTGGGTTGCTTTACCGGCTATTTTTAAATTCCCGGGAGAAGAGAATTTTAATGATGCTGTACCGTTGTTCTGTATAGTTCTGCGTATCTACATATTACCGATGGTTTATAATTTACACATGACATTAAAATTTGTCTTCTGAGCGTGTACATTGTACAGTGTTCTGAACACGTGAATTCACCTTCAAGTTTTAATTCGTGGAATTACTTTGGCTTAAAAAACAAAAGTTCGTCCGTTCGGTTTTTTTTTTTGGCTAATTTCAAAAAACCAAATATTCTCCTTTAGTTGTAGCCATCTCTTAAATTTGCCTCACGTAAAATAAGATGAACAACTGATCACTGGAAGACAGTGCTTAATAGTATCGGCTATCGCCTCGTGGGACAAACTTATCCCTCATGGATAATTTCTCGTTTTGCTCACTAGTACCATATCCACTTTTGACATATAATAGCCCGATAACTATGCTGATTTCAAAGAAAGAAAATGTAAAACGCTGCTATGGGTAACGTGAGTTATATTTGATACAACAAAATGTTGAGTAGTCATTGGAAAATTATTCGTAGTCAAATTGAATGAAAAACTATATTCCAAAAATTAGTTAAATTAAAGTACACCATGACAATTTAAAGAACGGTCACTATGATAAAATACATTTCAAAATTCAATGATCCACTGTGAAAACACAAAATGGAACTATTTCTTATTAATTTACGAAAATCATTTCAACAAAAGTGGATAAAACGTTGTATGCCACTCGTGAGCAAAACGAGATATTATCTACTCGGGATAATGTCCCACTCGGCTATCACCTCGTGGGACAAACTTATCCCTCATGGATAATATCTCGTTTTGCTCACTAGTACCATAAATAACTATTAGACATTATTTTACCTAGTAAAACACTGTTTCTATTCAATGAGAAAATTGTTTGAGAAAAAAATAAAGAAAATTCGCCTGATTTATGATGAAATACCCTGGAGTCGGGCTTACATGAATTTAGCTATTTTTGAAAAATAAATAGCGGGAAATTTGTCCCTTGACTTCCCAGGAACAGTTCTCTAAAGCTGAACTATCATAGCTAACAATTGGCCTCAAAGGATTGTCCTCTCTTTGTACTTTAGGAAGACCGTACATATTTGGAGTTGTTCCATTGTATTTTCTTAAATTCTTAGCAACAGCAAATATTTCAATTTAAACATGTTTGTACTAACGAAATACCAACTTTTCTTGTCTCCGTACGTGTTGTGTTCTGATAAGAACAAGTCAATTTTCTCCATATGCACGGTTTTCACATGAGTAACATTATCCTTACCAGTCTTCAATATGTATACATGTGGATTGCCACATAAATATTATTTAGCATTGTGAGTTTGTCGAATTTGTAGTATTTCGTCGAGTCCGTTTAGTCAAAAATGAATTTGTCAAGTTATTGTTAAATTTAAAATTTGTCAAAATGTTTACAAGTCTGCTTAATTGTCTCGTTTAATTTAGAAATGCCACTTTCTAAATCAGCTGAAGTTCTAGGATACGGAATGAAATCATTCTTCATTCGTATTCCATAGCTCTGGACGAGGTTTTTTCTTTTATATCAGTGTTATGTTACATTAGTAAAGAAATCTTTGAACTGGTCAGCTCAATTTTGAAAAAAAATTTCATTTGGATTTGTCTCGATCTTTCAAAAATGTAATAGTATCGAATTTTAGGATTTTGAAAAATCTTCATAGATGGTGGGGTGGGCATTGTTAAACATTTTTAATTTTGTTATTTCCTTATTGAGCCAAACAATATTTTTAATAATTCCTTTAATTTCTTGATTGACGATCGAGAAGATATATTTTATCGATAATTTACCCTTTAATCGGAAAAACGTGCCATGTTCTACACCTTATGAAACATTCTTCTTATTTATTGTTTTTGCTAGCACCAATTTTTCTGTTTCCAAAGTCTATTCTTAGTTGTTGAAAAGAATATTTTTTCATGGAAGGCCTCACTAAAAATCAACTGTGTTTTAGAGCTCAATGCGCTGGATATGCCCAATATGAACATTTGTTTCTTATTATTATTTTAAAGGAAATAATTTTAAAGGGAAATCGAACAGACAACAAATTGCAGTTATCGAAATTACTTTTCTAATTTTGACAATTCTTAAGATTCTTAGAGTTAAACTTCATATGATGCAACTATTGACTTCGGTGGCAATTTTCGAGTGTTGAAACAAGTTTGTTCTCTAAACTATTCTATTCTCGTAGAACAGCAGTAACAAATATAAACATATATGTTAAACTTATAGGTTAAACTTGTATATGTAAATGTTGTGGTGTCACATCCATTTTCGTTGATATAAGGGTTATTCTAATACTAATATCTTACAAATTTATTTGAATTAAAATCATATACTATGTTATAGATCAAAACATTGACTCATTTTGCTGATAGGAATTGTCGACGCCTTGCCTACATTGTCGACGTCATTTTTTGGATTGTCTACATACATTCTCTACACCAGTAGACAATTAAATGATTATTTCATGTAGATTACGCGGCACAACACTGGTTTTCTTGAAGAACAACGAGGTTTCACCGATAGTTTTTCACGATAAGGAGCCTCGTTTTCGCAAGCTGATCCTAAATCTCGCATCTGGGTACATTAGCAGAGGTTCCAGTATTTTTGGTGGTATCCAGTTGTTTGTTTGAAGAATTTTTAACAGTTTACTTTTTTCGCTCATCATTGCAATCCAACCGTCGCCTCCTTTTGGTTACTGTTACGTAACGGGTCATCATCATACGTGTGCCCCAGTAATGGCAGCTGAATTCAATTAATGTTTGTTTTAATATATTTCATAGACTGCAACCATAACTATAACTAAATAAATTTTGGAGAATGTTCTACGACAACTACTTTATCGCTCTTAGTCAAAATCCATATGGTGGAACATCGCTTGTTGAAGTTCACTTTTCGAGTTTTTCTTAATTTTCATATGAAACTTATCTCCACAAGTAACGATATTGGAAAAATCTTTGTGTTAACCTAGAAATTCGCACAGAAAGCTACTTTAAAATTATATACTGCTAGGCGAGAGTATAGTATTCGAAAGGTGTAACGTTTGGAAATTTCTCGACCTTCGAAATATGAAACATATCGCTGGTGACGATGCAAAAGCGTGTATCTACATTTTAGATATTTTTCAGGAGGCGAGAAACTCACTAAAATGGACTAACAAAATTGAATATTTGTTCACGTTTGAACGTATTGCTGTTACAAATTTAATGTAAAAGACAGCAAACACTAATTTTCTTACCAATTAATCAATAAAAAAAATTTTTGGGAAATTTTGTAGATAAACACTTTTGCATCGTCACCGGCGATTTCATATAATAAAAGTTGTAAGTTCCATAAGACCACTTTTTTGATTAAATATGGCCATTTATTTTCAAAGTTAGGGATTAGGCAACTTTAAAAATAAACGCATCATACCAACATTCGAAGATCGGGAAATGACCGCACATTTACTAATTTTAATTTGTTATTTGATCGATCATTAATTCACATAAACATTCCTACTTCATGCAATTGAACCCAATCGTTTATAGTTAACATCATCATTTAGATATCTTTATTTATTGATTATATATATAAAAAAAAAATTATTAATAAATTGATTGGAAAATGTCGAAAGCTTATTTATTTATTCCTTAAAGTGAATAAATAAAATCGGATTAAAATGATTTTTCTTATTTATGTACTTCATTATTAAACTTAAATATGTTCATTTGTTAAAAATTAGTTTCTTATATTACGTATAAGATTCCATAAATTAATAACAATACTTAATTATATGATTAATTTATTAACATAAATATTATTATTAATACAGACATTTCTTGTTGTATTGTTAATTTAAATGATTACGTGTTTAAAAAAAAATATTATGGTTTCTCTAACTTAAATATTGTTAAACTTTAAGTTCGAATAATTAATGTCTTGAGTTTATGACTAATGTTGTGTTAATGAATGAAATACGATATATTATTTATGATCTATTATTTTATTAATGAAAATATACACAGACATTTTTATTTCATGTGATTACAATAAACTTATTATTGTCTTATTTGGAGTTCGTATATAGTTGTGATATTAATGATTTACAATTTTTCTATAATTAATGTGTTTCAATAATCCATAATTAAATAAACTATTTATGGGAAATGTTTTGACTTTGGGTGTTTTATGAGGTTTAATAAAAGCTAATTAGCTTAGATTATTAAAACTGTCCAAATTAAAAATATGATTTAATGTTTAAAATACAAAGTTATGTTACATCATTTGATTATAGTCCTGATTGGTTTAGTTGTTTTGGGTATAAACCTTGATATCTTTCTTTATCTCTGAGGATAATATATAATTGTTTGACCTGTCTTAGGTGACATATTAATAGGCGTCGGCTTCTTAAAATATTAACCCGAAACCAATTTCAGTGCATCTTCACATTCACAAGGTCTATTAACATTCGAGTTCAGTTTCAGCAGCATCCGTGGTAGGTCGGTGATGTATATTGGTCTCTATCAGTGACTATTCAGTAACAATGTCATTTATTCGTACCATAATTTTTTTCAATCTCAGCGAATGACATCAAAACGCCAGTGAAACTCGAAAAATATCATCGGCAAGAATATTTAAAATCTCGCTACTCGGTAGGGATTCGGAACTGACAATAAAGATTAAAAAAGGACACTGTCCCGGACGAATGTAAATGCTTTAAAACAAAACTTACTTGGCAAAGACGTAAAACAAACTAAAGGGCTAACCAGCGAATCAGTAAGAATCCTTAAAGAATTTGACGAAATTATTTCCTTACAGAATATTTAACATATCGCCCACCGAATCCGTAAAAACTGACAAATACAGTATTAAAATTCTAATGTGAACAGTAAAATTTATTATTTTTAAGAAAAGTATGCTTTGAAAATTTTGATGTATTCTGACATATTCTTCAGTTTGCGCGTTAATTTTCGCTCTCTTAAGTGACGGCTAAACTGAACGAAAAGTTCTTAAAGATTCGCTGGTCAGTAACATGCCCTTTCTGTATATCGCGTTCTTACTTAAAGTTGTTACTGACTCGCTGGTTCCCCCATAAACAAAAATTCAAGACAAAACAAATTCCGAATAATTTTGAAATTTAAAGAAAAATCAATGCTTGCTTGCAAGTAATCCAAAAAAATTTTTGAAGTTGAGTAACTAGATTTAATTGAAATTTGAGATTTTGATTAATCGGTGTCTGTTTCCTCTATAAACTCATCTCCGGGTTAAATATCGTTCTCCAAAATAAAATTATGTAACACAGAAGCGATGCGAATGAAGTTTATCCTAAAATAAAACTAGAATTAACAACAACAACAAATTTGCATATGTATGCGTTCAAAAAAGTATACATTCGGGCGAAAAATATAAAATATTTTTTATAATAATATCCGAATGCAATATATTTATTCTATACATAAGAAAATCGATATTTCAAGATTTTCACCGATCGGCACACAAGTCGTCGGTAAGCTTGTGTGTATACATTAACCATGCCAACCCGTTTAAAAAGTTATTGGGATTTACCTAGTTAATCCTAGATTATTCAAGAACGTGAAAAGTTTTTTCTTAAGCATGTCTAAGAAAATCAATATCTTGAGATTTTCACCGATCGGCAAACATCTCACTATGATATATCGGTAGGCCTATGTGTATGCTATGATCTTGCCAACCCGTTTGAAAAGTTATTGGGGTTTACCTAGTTAATCCTAGATTATTCAAAAACGTGAAAAGTTTTATCTTAAGCATGTCTAAGAAAATCAATATCTTGAGATTTTCACCGATCGGCAAACATCTGACTATGATATTTCGGTAGGCCTATGTGTGTCCTATGATCATGCCAACGCGTTTAGAAAGTTATTGGGGCTTACCTAGTTAATCCTAGATTTTTGGGGTCAAGTTATTGGGGTTTACCTAGTTAATCCTAGATTTTTCGGAAATGTGACCAATTTTTATCTTAACAGAATATCTAAGAAAATCAATATCTTGAGATTTTCACCGATCGGCAAACATCTCACTATGATATTTCGGTAGGCCTATGTGTGTGCTATGATCTTGCCAACCCGTTTGAAAAGTTATTGGGGTTTACCTAGTTAATCCTAGATTATTCAAAAACGTGAAAAGTTTAGTCTTAAGCATGTCTAAGAAAATCAATATCTTGAGATTTTCACCGATCGGCAAACATCTGACTATAATATATCGGTAGGCCTATATGTATGCTTTGATCATGCCAACCCGTTTGAAAAGTTATTGGGGTTTACCTAGTTAATCCTAGATTTTTCGAAAATGTGACCAATTTTTATCTTAACAGAATGTCTAAGAAAATCAATATCTTGAGATTTTCAACGATCGGCAAACATCTGACTATGATATTTCGGTAGGCCTATGTGTGTGCTATGATCATGCCAACCCGTTTGAAAAGTTATTGGGGTTTACCTAGTTAATCATAGATTATTCAAAAACGTGAAAAGTTTTGTCTTAAGCATGTCTAAGAAAATCAATATCTTGAGATTTTCACCGATCGGCAAACATCTGACTATGATATATCGGTAGGCCTATGTGTATGCTATGATCATGCCAACCCGTTTGAAAAGTTATTGGGGTTTACCTAGTTAATCCTAGATTTTTCGAAAATGTGACCAATTTTTATCTTAACAGAATGTCTAAGAAAATCAATATCTTGAGATTTTCAACGATCGGCAAACATCTGACTATACTATTTCGGTAGGCCTATGTGTGTGCTATGATCATGCCAACCCGTTTCAAAAGTTTTGGGGTTTACCTAGTTAATCCTAGATTTTTCGAAAATGTGACCAATTTTTATCTTAACAGAATGTCTAAGAAAATCGATATCTTGAGATTTTCACCGATCGGCAAACATCTGACTATGATATTTCGGTAGGCCTATGTGTGTGCTATGATCTTGCCAACCCGTTTGAAAAGTTATTGGGGTTTACCTAGTTAATCCTAGATTATTCAAAAACGTGAAAAGTTTTGTCTTAAGCATGTCTAAGAAAATGAATATCTTGAGATTTTCACCGATCGGCAAACATCTGACTATAATATTTCGGTAGGCATATGTGTGTACTATGATCATGCCAACCCGTTTGAAAAGTTATTGGGGTTTACCTAGTTAATCCTAGATTATTCAAAAACGTGAAAAGTTTTGTCTTAAGCATGTCTAAGAAAATCAATATCTTGAGATTTTCACCGATCGGCAAACATCTGACTATGATATTTCGGTAGGCCTATGTGTGCTATGATCATGCCAACCCGTTTGAAAAGTTATTGGGGTTAACCTAGTTAATCCTAGATTTTTCGAAAATGTGACCAATTTTTATCTTAACAGAATGTCTAAGAAAATCAATATCTTGAGATTTTCACCGATCGGCCAACATCTGACTATGATATTTCGGTAGGCCTATGTGTGTGCTATGATCATGCCAACGCGTTTGAAAAGTTATTGGGGTTTACATAGTTAATCCTAGATTTTTCGAAAATGTGACCAATTTTTATCTTAACAGAATGTCTAAGAAAATCAATATCTTGAGATTTTCAACGATCGGCAAACATCTGACTATACTATTTCGGTAGGCCTATGTGTGTGCTATGATCATGCCAACCCGTTTCAAAAGTTTTGGGGTTTACCTAGTTAATCCTAGATTTTTCGAAAATGTGACCAATTTTTATCTTAACAGAATGTCTAAGAAAATCAATATCTTGAGATTTTCACCGATCGGCAAACATCTCACTATGATATTTCGGTAGGCCTATATGTATGTGCTATGATCATGCCAACCCGTTTGAAAAGTTATTGGGGTTTACCTAGTTAATCCTAGATTATTCAAAAACGTGAAAAGTTTTGTCTTAAGCTTGTCTAAGAAAATCAATATCTTGAGATTTTCACCGATCGGCAAACAACTCACTATGATATTTCGGTAGGCCTATATGTATGCTTTGATCATGCCAACCCGTTTGAAAAGTTATTGGGGTTTACCTAGTTAATCCTAGATTTTTCGAAAATGTGACCAATTTTTATCTTAACAGAATGTCTAAGAAAATCAATATCTTGAGATTTTCACCGATCGGCAAACATCTGACTATGATATTTCGGTAGGCCTATGTGTGTGCTATGATCATGCTAACGCGTTTGAAAAGTTATTGGGGTTTACCTAGTTAATCCTAGATTTTTCGAAAATGTGACCAATTTTTATCTTAACAGAATGTCTAAGAAAATCAATATCTTGAGATTTTCAACGATCGGCAAACATCTGACTATACTATTTCGGTAGGCCTATGTGTGTGCTATGATCATGCCAACCCGTTTGAAAAGTTTTGGGGTTTACCTAGTTAATCCTAGATTTTTCGAAAATGTGACCAATTTTTATCTTAACAGAATGTCTAAGAAAATCAATATCTTGAGATTTTCACCGATCGGCAAACATCTCACTATGATATTTCGGTAGGCCTATGTGTGCGCTATGATCATGCCAACCCGTTTGAAAAGTTATTGGGGTTTACCTAGTTAATCCTAGATTATTCAAAAACGTGAAAAGTTTTGTCTTAAGCATGTCTAAGAAAATCAATATCTTGAGATTTTCACCGATCGGCAAACATCTGACTATAATATTTCGGTAGGCCTATGTGTGTGCTATGATCATGCCAACCCGTTTAAAAAGTTATTGGGGTTTACCTAGTTAATCCTAGATTATTCAAAAACGTGAAAAGTTTTGTCTTAAGCATGTCTAAGAAAATCAATATCTTGAGATTTTCACCGATCGGCAAACATCTCACTATGATATATCGGTAGGCCTATGTGTATGTTATGATCATGCCAACCCGTTTGAAAAGTTATTGGGGTTTACCTAGTTAATCCTAGATTTTTCGAAAATGTGACCAATTTTTATCTTAACAGAATATCTAAGAAAATCAATATCTTGAGATTTTCACCGATCGGCCAACATCTGACTATGATATTTCGGTAGGCCTATGTGTGTGCTATGATCATGCCAACGCGTTTGAAAAGTTATTGGGGTTTACCTAGTTAATCCTAGATTTTTCGAAAATGTGACCAATTTTTATCTTAACAGAATGTCTAAGAAAATCAATATCTTGAGATTTTCAACGATCGGCAAACATCTGACTATACTATTTCGGTAGGCCTATGTGTGTGCTATGATCATGCCAACCCGTTTGAAAAGTTATTGGGGTTTACCTAGTTAATCCTAGATTTTTCGAAAATGTGACCAATTTTTATCTTAACAGAATGACTAAGAAAATCAATATCTTGAGATTTTCACCGATCGGCAAACATCTCACTATGATATTTCGGTAGGCCTATGTATGTGCTATGATCATGCCAACCCGTTTGAAAAGTTATTGGGGTTTACCTAGTTAATCCTAGATTTTTCGAAAATGTGACCAATTTTTATCTTAACAGAATACGCATTTCGAAAAATCTAGGATTAACTAGGTCAACATTAATAACTTTTCAAACGGGTTGGCATGATCATAGCACACACATAGGCCTACCGAAATATTATAGTCAGATGTTTGCCGATCGGTGAAAATCTCAAGATATTGATTTTCTTAGACATGCTTAAGACAAAACTTTTCACGTTTTTGAATAATCTAGGATTAACTAGGTAAACCCCAATAACTTTTCAAACGGGTTGGCATGATCATAGCACACATAGTCCTACCGATATATTATAGTGAGATGTTTGCCGATCGGTGAAAATCTCAAGATATTGATTTTCTTAGACATGCTTAAGACAAAACTTTTCACGTTTTTGAATAATCTAGGATTAACTAGGTAAACCCCAATAACTTTTCAAACGGGTTGGCAAGATCATAGCATACACATAGGCCTACCGATATATCATAGTCAGATGTTTGCCGATCGGTGAAAATCTCAAGATATTGATTTTCTTAGACATGCTTAAGACAAAACTTTTCACGTTTTTGAATAATCTAGGATTAACTAGGTAAACCCCAATAACTTTTCAAACGGGTTGGCAAGATCATAGCATACACATAGGCCTACCGATATATCATAGTCAGATGTTTGCCGATCGGTGA
This sequence comes from Tipula vernalis, assembly GCA_958295665.1. NCBI lineage: Eukaryota > Metazoa > Arthropoda > Insecta > Diptera > Tipulidae > Tipula > Tipula vernalis. The sequence continues at coordinate 276,547,266 of OY282558.1, forward strand.
AAATCTCAAGATATTGATTTTCTTAGACATGCTTAAGACAAAACTTTTCACGTTTTTTGAATAATCTATGATTAACTAGGTAAACCCCAATAACTTTTCAAACGGGTTGGCATGATCATAGCACACACATAGGCCTACCGAAATATCATAGTCAGATGTTTGCCGATCGGTGAAAATCTCAAGATATTGATTTTCTTAGACTTGCTTAAGACAAAACTTTTGACGTTTTTGAATAATCTAGGATTAACTAGGTAAACCCCAATAACTTTTCAAACGGGTTGGCATAATCATAGCATACACATAGGCCTACCGATATATCATAGTGAGATGTTTGCCGATCTGTGAAAATTTCAAGATATTGATTTTCTTAGACATTCTGTTATGATAAAAATTGGTCACATTTTCGAAAAATCTAGGATTAACTAGGTAAACCCCAATAACTTTTCAAACGCGTTATCATGATCATAGTACACACATCGGCCTGCCGAAATATCATAGTCAGATGTTTGCCGATCGGTGAAAATCTCAAGATATTGATTTTCTTAGACATTCTGTTAAGATAAAAATTGGTCACATTTTCGAAAAATCTAGGATTAACTATGTAAACCCCAATAACTTTTCAAACGGGTTTGCATGATCAAAGCATACATATAGGCCTACCGAAATATCATAGTGAGATGTTTGCCGATCGGTGAAAATCTCAAGATATTGATTTTCTTAGACATGCATAAGACAAAACTTTTCATGTTCTTGAATAATCTAGGATTAACTAGGTAAACCCCAATAACTTTTCAAACGGGTTGGCAAGATCATAGCACACACATAGGCCTACCGAAATATCATAGTCAGATGTTTGCCGATCGGTGAAAATCTCAAGATATTGATTTTCTTTGACATGCTTAAGAAAAAACTTTTCACGTTTTTGAATAATCTAGGATTAACTAGGTAAACCCCAATAACTTTTCAAACGCGTTGGCATGATCATAGTATACACATAGGCCTACCGAAATATTATAGTCAGATGTTTGCCGATCGGTGAAAATCTCAAGATATTGATTTTCTTAGACATGCTTAAGACAAAACTTTTCACGTTTTTGAATAATCTAGGATTAACTAGGTAAACCCCAATAACTTTTCAAACGGGTTGGCAAGATCATAGCACACACATAGGCCTACCGAAATATGATAGTGAGATGTTTGCCGATCGGTGAAAATCTCAAGATATTGATTTTCTTAGACATTCTGTTAAGATAAAAATTGGTCACATTTTCGAAAAATCTAGGATTAACTAGGTAAACCCCAATAACTTTTCAAACGGGTTGGCATGATCATAGCACACACATAGGCCTACCGAAATAGTATAGTCAGATGTTTGCCGATCGTTGAAAATCTCAAGATATTGATTTTCTTAGACATTCTGTTAAGATAAAAATTGGTCACATTTTCGAAAAATCTAGGATTAACTAGGTAAACCCCAATAACTTTTCAAACGCGTTGGCATGATCATAGCACACACATAGGCCTACCGAAATATCATAGTCAGATGTTTGCCGATCGGTGAAAATCTCAAGATATTGATTTTCTTAGATATTCTGTTAAGATAAAAATTGGTCACATTTTCGAAAAATCTAGGATTAACTAGGTAAACCCCAATAACTTTTCAAACGGGTTGGCATGATCATAACATACACATAGGCCTACCGATATATCATAGTGAGATGTTTGCCGATCGGTGAAAATCTCAAGATATTGATTTTCTTAGACATTCTGTTAAGATAAAAATTGGTCACATTTTCGAAAAATCTAGGATTAACTAGGTAAACCCCAATAACTTTTCAAACGCGTTGGCATGATCATAGCACACACATAGGCCTACCGAAATATCATAGTCAGATGTTTGCCGATCGGTGAAAATCTCAAGATATTGATTTTCTTAGACATTCTGTTAAGATAAAAATTGGTCACATTTTCGAAAAATCTAGGATTAACTAGGTAAACCCCAATAACTTTTCAAACGGGTTGGCATGATCATAGCACACATAGGCCTACCGAAATATCATAGTCAGATGTTTGCCGATCGGTGAAAATCTCAAGATATTGATTTTCTTAGACATGCTTAAGACAAAACTTTTCACGTTTTTGAATAATCTAGGATTAACTAGGTAAACCCCAATAACTTTTTAAACGGGTTGGCATGATCATAGCACACACATAGGCCTACCGAAATATTATAGTCAGATGTTTGCCGATCGGTGAAAATCTCAAGATATTGATTTTCTTAGACATGCTTAAGACAAAACTTTTCACGTTTTTGAATAATCTAGGATTAACTAGGTAAACCCCAATAACTTTTCAAACGGGTCGGCAAGATCATAGCACACACATAGGCCTACCGAAATATCATAGTGAGATGTTTACCGATCGGTGAAAATCTCAAGATATTGATTTTCTTAGTCATTCTGTTAAGATAAAAATTGGTCACATTTTCGAAAAATCTAGGATTAACTAGGTAAACCCCAATAACTTTTCAAACGGGTTGGCATGATCAAAGCATACATATAGGCCTACCGATATATCATAGTGAGATGTTTGCCGATCGGTGAAAATCTCAAGATATTGATTTTCTTAGACATGCTTAAGACAAAACTTTTCACGTTCTTGAATAATCTAGGATTAACTAGGTAAACTTCAATAACTTTGCAAACGGGTTGGCATGATCATAGCACACACATAGGCCTACCGAAATATCATAGTCAGATGTTTGCCGATCGGTGAAAATCTCAAGATATTGATTTTCTTAGACATGCTTAAGACAAAACTTTTCACGTTTTTGAATAATCTAGGATTAACTAGGTAAACCCCAATAACTTTTCAAACGGGTTGGCAAGATCATAGCACACACATAGGCCTACCGAAATATCATAGTGAGATGTTTGCCGATCGGTGAAAATCTCAAGATATTGATTTTCTTAGACATTCTGTTAAGATAAAAATTGGTCACATTTTCGAAAAATCTAGGATTAACTAGGTAAACCCCAATAACTTTTCAAACGGGTTGGCATGATCATAGCACACACATAGGCCTACCGAAATAGTATAGTCAGATGTTTGCCGATCGTTGAAAATCTCAAGATATTGATTTTCTTAGATATTCTGTTAAGATAAAAATTGGTCACATTTTCGAAAAATCTAGGATTAACTAGGTAAACCCCAATAACTTTTCAAACGGGTTGGCATGATCATAGCACACACATAGGCCTACCGAAATAGTATAGTCAGATGTTTGCCGATCGTTGAAAATCTCAAGATATTGATTTTCTTAGACATTCTGTTAAGATAAAAATTGGTCACATTTTCGAAAAATCTAGGATTAACTAGGTAAACCCCAATAACTTTTCAAACGCGTTGGCATGATCATAGCACACACATAGGCCTACCGAAATATCATAGTCAGATGTTTGCCGATCGGTGAAAATCTCAAGATATTGATTTTCTTAGACATTCTGTTAAGATAAAAATTGGTCACATTTTCGAAAAATCTAGGATTAACTAGGTAAACCCCAATAACTTTTCAAACGGGTTGGCATGATCATAGCACACATAGGCCTACCGAAATATCATAGTCAGATGTTTGCCGATCGGTGAAAATCTCAAGATATTGATTTTCTTAGACATGCTTAAGACAAAACTTTTCACGTTTTTGAATAATCTAGGATTAACTAGGTAAACCCCAATAACTTTTTAAACGGGTTGGCATGATCATAGCACACACATAGGCCTACCGAAATATTATAGTCAGATGTTTGCCGATCGGTGAAAATCTCAAGATATTGATTTTCTTAGACATGCTTAAGACAAAACTTTTCACGTTTTTGAATAATCTAGGATTAACTAGGTAAACCCCAATAACTTTTCAAACGGGTTGGCAAGATCATAGCACACACATAGGCCTACCGAAATATCATAGTGAGATGTTTGCCGATCGGTGAAAATCTCAAGATATTGATTTTCTTAGTCATTCTGTTAAGATAAAAATTGGTCACATTTTCGAAAAATCTAGGATTAACTAGGTAAACCCCAATAACTTTTCAAACGGGTTGGCATGATCAAAGCATACATATAGGCCTACCGATATATCATAGTGAGATGTTTGCCGATCGGTGAAAATCTCAAGATATTGATTTTCTTAGACATGCTTAAGACAAAACTTTTCACGTTCTTGAATAATCTAGGATTAACTAGGTAAACTTCAATAACTTTTCAAACGGTTTGGCATGATCATAGCACACACATAGGCCTACCGAAATATCATAGTCAGATGTTTGCCGATCGGTGAAAATCTCAAGATATTGATTTTCTTAGACATGCTTAAGACAAAACTTTTCACGTTTTTGAATAATCTAGGATTAACTAGGTAAACCCCAATAACTTTTCAAACGGGTTGGCATGATCATAGCACACACATAGGCCTACCGAAATAGTATAGTCAGAAGTTTGCCGATCGTTGAAAATCTCAAGATATTGATTTTCTTAGATATTCTGTTAAGATAAAAATTGGTCACATTTTCGAAAAATCTAGGATTGTAAACCCCAATAACTTGACCCGAAAAATCTAGGATTAACTAGGTAAACCCCAATAACTTTTCAAACGCGTTGGCATGATCATAGGACACACATAGGCCTACCGAAATATCATAGTCAGATGTTTGCCGATCGGTGAAAATCTCAAGATATTGATTTTCTTAGACATGCTTAAGATAAAACTTTTCACATTTTTGAATAATCTAGGGTTAACTAGGTAAACCCCAATAACTTTTCAAACGGGTTGGCAAGATCATAGCATACACATAGGCCTACCGATATATCATAGTGAGATGTTTGCCGATCGGTGAAAATCTCAAGATATTGATTTTCTTAGGCATGCTTAAGAAAAAACTTTTCGCGTTCTTGAATAATCTAGGATTAACTAGGTAAACCCCAATAACTTTTTAAACGGGTTGGCATGGTTAATGTATACACACAAGCTTACCGACGACATGTGTGCCGATCGGTGAAAATCTTGAAATATCGATTTTCTTATGTATAGAATAAATATATTGCATTCGGATATTATTATAAAAAATATTTTATATTTTTCGCCCGAATGTATACTTTTTTGAACGCATACATATATAAATTTGTTGTTGTTGTTAATTCTAGTTTTATTTTAGGATAAACTTCATTCGCATCAGAAGCGGCGGTAATAGTCTCATTTATGCTTTGGTGACTAGCCGTATCGAGGTATTTCAATTTTCGGAATTTAACTTTTAACAATCCAAAATCTCTTTCGACCTCATCGCACTTATTTTGACGTTACACGTTTCTTGCGCTACAGTTAGATGACCATTTTGCTTGAAAGAGGTTACCAAAAAGTTGGTATTTGGATTAGCGGTGTCGCCGAGAATATGAGAAGACTCATTAAGGAATGGTTCACTCGAATTAGTAAATTTACGTGCATCATGCATCCGTCCTGGACTGCCAACATATATGTCGATAAACGAGAAGGGCGTCTCAAACTGTGGGCCGCGGCTCCCTGGGGAGCCGTCGACCTATTGTCATAGAGCCTTCAAACCTCACCTCAATATCTCTAATAAACAGAACAATTTCTTCCAATATATGTGAATTCCACTATCACGAGGATTTTGGTAGGTAAGTTCTTATTCTACAATGAACATCAACATTCTCCATGAAGGAATTTCAGATCGAAAATCTTGATCTGAGGAATGAAAAAAACATGGTTAAAATTAAGGCCTTTTATGAAGTAGCAACATTTTTAAATCCGAAGTAAATTTTTGGAAATGTAGGAGCTAACTTTAAAGTAAAAACAATTGGAACTTAGGTCTATGAAAATTCTGGTTATTGAATATTGAAAATGTAAGTATTTAAAACGCCCATAAAACACAAATTATTAATAAGTTCTATAAATATGTCAAAACTTTTACCTTGGTTTTATACATAAAAATGTCATATTAGTCATTGATGCCATTCTAATTTTCAGACTAAAAATCTGATTAAAAATTCAATTAATCCGATTAATTTATCATGGGAGTTGGCAATTAAGAAAAAAGTATAGGGACCATGTTTGGGGAATAAAACCCTTTACTATTCAACGCAGCACACTTGACTAGAATTATAAAACGAGTAGCAGTTTTGTTTAAAGCGAACAAATACGAGAAATTTGTTTTAGTTAGCCTGTCAACACTTTTTAACTATAAAACTAAATTCCGTGGAATTGAAAGTGCCTTTTCGGCCGTAGGGCAGTTTGCACCAAATATAATTTTATAAACTTTAAATTGAACGTCTATTTTTATTTCTAGCGGATGCATGGCGAGTTCCGTTTTTTTATTTTTTTTTTGTTTTTGAAAAACTCGTCATAAATAAAATTCCAAATTTTGGATACAAAATTGCTAGGCGGACCAAATCTTCCAAATTGGTCGATTACATTGGAAATTTGTAGTTGGAAAAATCTAAAAAAAACTCTGAATTTTGTTAAAATTCAATTTTTTTTTATGTTTTTGTTTTTATGTAGGTACTTTCAGAATTTTCATAGTTCCATAATTCAGAAGAATATATTCAGTTTATATTTATTTTTAGTTTTTTTAAATATAAATATTTTAATTAAAATAATTTGTGTACAAACACCCCAACCCAAGCCGTGATGCCATCATAAAGAGACGAGATTACTGCTACTTTAAGGTGTGTCAGGTGAATAATGCATGTAACCCTCTTGTGTACCTTTTTAAGATGAAAAGATCCAAGCCACCGTGTGAAACTTCAGATACAGAATTGCCGGAAGAACTCTGTTGGGTGTACTGTAATCATTTCTTAAATCAAAAGTTATTTTGTATTATTATTATATTGTACTTTGACCACTTTTTAAAAATTCTATTGAGAATGAGCTTTAGCTCAAAATAAAATTTCCAAATTAAAGTAAATAAATACATCATACATCATATATTAAATCCAAATTTGGTTCTACATACCTAAGTAAAAATAATTTGACGCAAAAATTAAAAACGAATCAAATTTGGTTCTGGTTGCACTCGAATTAGAAAAACGTGCAAAAATTGAATTGTAACAAATTTAGAATAGTAAGCTCAAAAATGTTTAGCTTTAACCTAAGTTTAGTCATTTCGTTATCTGTTCTGCTCCAACTCATACGTCCACCTACAATATTTAGTTCCGGAGCATTTAGACATCAATTATTTCCCATTAGTTTATAAAATATAGGCAGATCTGATACTGAAACTAATTCTAGAATGATAAAATTCATGTTAAATTGTTTATTTTATTGCTTTTGTAAAATCGACAATAACATAACACTAAATATTAGACAACAGAATTGGGCATGTACTATTCGAATATTTAGTAACAGTTAAGTTTTATTTATTTAATCTATTATAATATGGTTCCTTGAATTTTAAGGAACTAGAATGTTTTCTAAAATGTCATTTCGAAGGGCAACATATAATAACTAATTTTAACAAGACTCCAATATTAGACAAAAAACATCGTGTAATGCTAGTCAATATTATCGCAAGCCATTAAGTACAAATACATGGTTCTATATAATACAAGCCACAGCGTTAATTTTTCCTAAACTAAGAATATAAAATACTGGTTTAATCACTTAACGCCACTAAGCATCTAATTTTCATTCAAAATTTAATGAGTTTGCAAAATATTTGTTAATTTATAGAAACCGTGTCTTTTACTAAATTTTGTTTAAATAAAGGGAAATCTTCTACAATCCGGCAAACCGAAATACTTGAATATTATGCTGATGTTTCGGAAAATTATGAAGATGAGAACGATAAGCATAAAATGTGGCTTCACCGTGCTTCTCCCTAAAATAATCATAATAATATTTTTAGAATAATGGCAAAAACAGTGAATTTACATAAAAAAACTTTTTCGATAAATGAGTACCCTGCGATTTTGGAATACTAAAGGATTAGTATTATTATTATTTTTATTTTTTTTGGAAAAATTATTGAATTTGTAAAATATCAATATTTTTTAAATATAATATTTTACGTTTATTTTATTCATAGGTCGATCAGGATTTTAATCTACGGTTTACAAATGTTTCATTTTGCATCGATAAATGGAATAAAATCAGAAAAATATTTTAAAACTGGCAGAATCCAAAAACATTAAAATTTACGATAAATGTACCGAAGAAGATAATAGTAAGTTTACTTTAAAGATATTTATAGTTTATTGATGATAAATTACAAAACTTCAAAAAATTAATTAGCTGTCGGAAAATTTGGCAGGAGAATTGATTCGATCAAGATGTTATTTTGCAAAATAAAACAATATTCAAAGTCTTTTACAGATCATAAACTATATATAAGACATTTATGCTCTTATAAATATAAAATAGGAGAATTTAATACGTGTAGATCAAAAGTGTGATGCTCGTTTCCAAACTTATAGTGGCCTTACCAAAAATTTAGTTGGCAAACATAATTATTCTACGGAGAATAATGTAAATCATACTGATAATTCGAACCCGATCTGATAAATCAACCAAATATTTTGGAGGCTACTAAAATTGACGATGGTTTATCGAAAGTCGATCAGGAACTCCTTGGAAAATTATTACAGTTAAATTTAAATTGTAATCAAATCTACTCTATATAGAATCATTTTCGAATTTTACCCAGTCAGTTGAATGGAATATCCGTAAAAAAATGTTGATGACTAAGAACAACGACATTATTAATGATAAACAAGCAAAACTACTGCCAAAAGGGCGTTGGACAATACGAACTTAAATTGTTTCTTTTATATTTAACAAAACAGCGAAAATTGAACTCCCTAGAAAGTTTTAATAATAGAATTAAATCTGCAAATTTTGGATATCCTAATCGTTCGAACATTCCTTCATTAATAAATTTAGAGAGCAATACGAAAAATTTTAAACAAACGGCATCACAGTTTTGGTGTTTACTCAGATATTTTTCCGATGTTAATTTACGATTTAATTGAAAACGCTGATACCGAATTCTTCGGCAAATTTATGAATGTTTATAAATGTAATTTTGCTTCTCATTATAATAATGAAAATAATAGTTTTAATTGAATTAAATCATAAATCAACTGAAAGACTCCAAAAACCATTTGTAGAACATCATACTGAATTTCTAAACAAATTTTTCGGTTGCAACGTTATTCCAAAACATACCTTAATTTTACATTACTATTATATTATTCAAAATATGGGCGGATTAATTAATATGTGGACTATGCGATACGAGGGAAAGCATGCAAAATTTAAAGCAATGGCGAGAGCCATTGATAAAAGAAACTTGTATCCGATCAGTGGGATATTATTTGACACCGATTCGGTGTCAGGAGAACTCTGTTTTTGCTGTGTACAGCTACATCTAATTTTTAATAGTGCCTTATGTAGAATCTTTTCATGTTTTGCAAAATCGAGCTTAACAATTCTCTGGAATTCTATAATTTTTGCGTATATGAATTTCTTTACCTTCACATCGGATTTTTAGTTCGTTTAGAACATTGTTTTAAATTGGCGGGACATGGATATGAGACGTCTGAGATCCTTGAACAAGAACGGCCAAAATGATCAGCTGTAAGTTAACTATTATTAAATTTTTGGGAGCCCTGGATTTTATTTTTTCCGGTTTCGGAGGCCGCAGTAGGAAAAAGTTTAAGAAGCACTGCCTTAGAGAGATTTGGCCGCTTCATAATGAAGTTTCGTAATCATAAAAAAAATCAATCAAATAAACCAGCCGATTTTTTCAACACCCGCCGGGAAACGAACCCGGAACCTCTACAATTTCGCTTAGTTTGTTGGTACGAGTGTGGCATTACTATCAAAATCATTGCTTAATACATAGAATGACTTCAAATTTGCCGGGTACATAAAGCCGTTTTATGCTCCCAATTACTTTACCTAATGTGTGTGTTTCTTTGGCAAACAAACTACAAAAATTTAAAAAGCTTTGAAAATTATAACGCTCACAATTTCACAGCATAGAACAATTTCTGAATAATTCTAATATAACCTATTTGTAATAAAATATTTAAGTTCGGTTGGCTCGTTCTCAAATGTCGACTTTAATATACGATACTTTTCTTTTTTGAGCCTTATCACAAAACAAAACCGGAAGGATCCTCTAACTCTATACAAATACATTTTGTTTCATCTGCATACAATTTAAAAACTTTTAGAAAATCGTCAGCTGTGCTGAGTTCTGCTTTAAAGGATTTTTAGAACATTAACCTTTATTTTAAGTTATGGTTATCACACGAGCTACTTAGCTGAAAATTTATAGTTAAGTAATCATATCTCTTCCTTTTTTCGAACTACCTGTAGTATAATAATTCTTGAACATCACATGAGATCAAAACGAAGCCAATCACAGAACATACAAAATGTTTCACACATCACAAAAGTTAATAAACGTGGTATCATAAAATTAATTAAATATTCAATTTCTAATAAGCGCTCGTAGTAGAATTCATTTTAAAGACATCCTCATCAATTTTCTTCATGTTCTGGAATTAAATATTTTAGTCGTAATTTATTTATTTTTTATTCCTTCGTTTTAAATTATTGCTGATGAAGATAAAAATCTTGTTACCTTGTTAGCATTATTATTTTTTTGTTGCCCATCGTTTTATTTCAAATTGGATACGAATTGCTTAAATTCAATAATTTAAAGAAAACAGAAATTATTTGTTGTTGTTAGATATTTGTTTCTTCTTAACACAAAATTTAAATCAATTTTGTTGCAGCGCGAATTTTAACAAGATACAATACAACCACTTAGCATTTTCCATTTTTTTTTTTTTTTTATGTTATTGTTTTACGTTTTCCTTTGTACGATCTTTTGTTTTTCGGTAGATAATCGCGAAATTTAGAGCGCTTATATAGAGGAAAATTTAAGTTAGAAGAACGGGGTTATTGTTAAATATAATTTATAACGATGATGACAACCGAACGTAATTAATAATTTAAGTTTCGATGTGTCTTATTATTATTATTATTATTATTATTCTTGAAACAATTCAATTCATTACAGAAATACTTGGACTACGTAAAATCGAAATACAAATTGCACGGATCCCATCTGTATCACAATTAAAGATTGCTACTATATACTATGTAGTTTAATATTAAACTGTTAACTATGTATATAGTTTTTTATAATATATAGTATACATACTAACAAACAATAATAATGAATTCACGGTCATTTTCTTTTGTCGTACCCCAATCGCTAATTCAATCAACTTCTCTTTTAAAATATTTAAATTTATTGTTGTATTCTCCTCTATATCTTATGTCAAAAATGTTTGCCTTTTCTTTATAATGCCATTTGTGTTATTGAAAATTAGGTGAATTTGGTGTCGAATATCTAACATACAAAATTTAGTTATGTGTATTTCACACCTTAATGCGACGCAACGAAAGGACGAGTTATTTGTTTGATTAAGGTGTTTCTTTATTTCATCTAAAGTCTAAACAACACGAAGAACAAGAAAATCAGAAAAACATCAACAAAACACGAAATGATTAACACGTTTGGGATGAGGTTTTATATTATATTCTATAATAGTGGTAATCGTGATGTTCGCTCTAAATAATTAATTTGTTTGAATATTTTAAATTAGGCGATAATTAAGAGACATCAAATTAAATCTTTCATTTCTTCGAGTGCATTCAAAAAACGGGTAATTTGCCATTTTATTTTGTACCGGCGACCTAAATTTATTTTGATGATAAATTTTAGTGATTAATTTTACATAAATCATCCCAATACAAGTATAAATTGTTGGCAACTGTTAATTTACTATACTTCTATTGCTGTCTAATTAGAAACCTCATGACCATTTAGCTAGAATTTTTTGGTTTATCAATAACGTGGCTTGGTTAACTTTTGGTTAGCTTTAACGTTAAACGACAAAATATACAGAGTATCAAAAAAAAAAATTTTTACAGTTGAAGTCATGTCACGCAATTGCGAAAAAATTGGTTTGTAAATAAGACGTTTTTCCGAAAATAGTTTTAATCGGTTTATTTAAGTTAGCTAATGTTGAGAGAAATTAATTTTTGAAAATATATTGCTAAATTACGCTAATTAAAAAAAATGTGGTAAAGTATTTAAACGCTGCCAATTTCAATGATTTCACATGATTTCCCAAATATATGACAATGATTATTAGTAAATATTGAATAATCATGCCAGAAATTCAAATTAAATATCGATCAACGAAAAAAAAAAAAATCGCCCAAAAAATCATACAAAAATCGAAACAAACTGATTGTTACGCGAATCGCCAACGTTTCGGCCGACCGTAAAAATACCTGTCTCGAATCGAGCGTAATATTATCCATCAAATTGATTAATTGACTCATTGGAGTGTACGACCATTTCGCAATTCGTTACACAAGAGAACAATCGCACCCCACATACGTATATAGATGATTTGTTCAAGTGTGGCTCCATCTAAACTTTGAACAAATTTGCTTCAATTCAATTTGATTTTAATCCACATATTAGCATTATGTGAATTTTATTAATGAACAAATAAACGACACACGTATACTGATTCGCCTTCGGGGCCTGTTATTGCAAATGTTTGTTTTCTTCCCTTTTTCTTCCTTTCAGATGCAACAATCTAGGTCACGTCTGTCACACTCTAAATGCAGAATTGAACCGGGTCCAGGACAATTTTAGTTATACCCCTCAATTAAAACACCACACCACACAAAAATATATTTTAAATTAGTTAAACGCTCCTGCAGTTTAACCTACTATTTATGATTTCAAGCACAGTACGATTTAATTTAACTTTAACGATTTTCGATAAATCTTTTACAATTAAAATTGAGATTAGAATTTTAAATTTTTTTACAGAGAAATTATTTTCTCCGCGCGAAAAAACAAAACCGTTCGCTAAGGCTACTCGATTTGAAGTCCGAGCGTAATATTAAGTGTATTGCTTTCAACCAAAATGAGTTAGGTATTTTATTTGGTTAACGACTGATCAAAGCAACAGCAAAAATTAACCAAATTTTGGTCTAATTTTTTTTCATGTATTTTCTTGTCAATTCCACTCTTGTGGCAGGTATTGAAACTAAAAATTTGGTTAAGATTTATTTAACCACTAATTTCTTTTGGGTTAGCTAAACCATTTTTTGGTCTATCTAGTACGATTGTTGTTGTATTTTTTGGTTTTTGGTGAAAGCAATACACTTATTATCCACCAAATTAAAACAAATATCCGCATCTAAAATTGAGCCGGAAATAAAAAAATTAACTGGAAATTAAAATTTCTCCACAAACTGTACGGCATCCGATACAGGCAACCGGTTAGAAATCAAGAATAGCTTATTGAATTATTGATATAAGAAAATTCGAAAACGATGCAAAAGAAGACGTAGACGAGAATCGAATTTCAATAAATGTTCTGCAGGTACTTCATCTCAGCATTGGTCGAACTTGGGAGATTCTAAAAGCCAATGCTGGGGCAGGGGAGTTTATGTGGGACAACATAGTTTGTACAACCCCAAATTCAGGTTGGGTATGAAATTCTGTTTATATAATTCTGTTTCACAAAATCCTGTTTCACATACATAGTTCTGCAAAAAATTAAATCTGCAGTTAATTTTTTTGCGGCAAAACAATTAATGGCAGATTAAATTTTTTGAAGAATTATAAAATCTTATCTTTGATGATGTGTATGAGTGCGTGTATATGTCTAACCAAAACCAACAAAAATGTTTATACAAGCCGTCTCGTTCGCTCCTTACACAGATCCTATCAAAAAAATGTACACTATATTTATTATGAACTTATCACCTATACTTATATGTTTTGTGTATATATACTTTCTGATTTATTTATATGCATCACTAATACTACGCCTTAACGTACTTTTTTATATCTTACGTGTTTGTACTGTTTGGCTTGTATAAACATTTTTGTTGGTTTTGGTCTAACTGTATAAGAATGTGTCTGTTTATGTATGTGTGTTTGTATGTGTGTCGGTGTGTTTGTGTGGTTGTGTATGTGTATTCGTGTTTAAGTGTGGGTGTGTTTATGTATGTGTCTGTATGTTTATAAGTGTGTGTGCCTATAGGTTTGTGTGTTTGTGTCTGTGTGCATGTGTGTGTGTAAATGAGCGTGTGAAAGTGTGATACATTTTTACCGGTAGGTGGTTGAAATTCTTCGTAATACACGGCTAAAAAACCTGTTCCGTTCATTAGCCATTTGTCCCCCCGAAAACACCGTTTGTATTATTTCGAGATGTGGGGTTTGATCGGACCTTCTTTAATTTATTTTATTTTGTCTTTTCAATTCTTCATCCAGTTATAACGTTATGAACCACTATTGGTTTACCTCACGCACTCAAGGCACCGTAACTATAATACGTAAGATGATGTTATCCGGACTCGGGCGCTGCCTAAACCTACTTGAGATTTTTTGTCTAACTTCATCGAATCAAGGGCAGAAGAAAAAAACACGTTCTACATTTTCTCCCTTATAATCCGGGCAGTCGGGTATATCGGCCTTCCGAACTATACAGGTGTAACCAGAAACATCGATATCCGGTGAGCAGCTGAGTCGGATAAAAGTCAATTTCACATTGTTGGCGGTTCAACCAAGTATCTGTCATTGGTATGGGGCGGAATGTCCGTCATCCCTTACCTCATTTGTCCGATGTTATAGCCTTTCAGATTACGATTCGCTCTAGCCGTTGTTTGGGCTCCGTTACGGAGTAGCTAGTGTCGCTCCTTTGCCAACAGATCAATTGGTGGCATTACCACTACTACATAGGCGCATCATCTGATACCAAGCGAAATACACGGATCACTATTAGCGCACACCGTCGGTATACTGCATTTATATTTCTCCTATACCTCATCTTAGAATTACCCACCTGAATGGTTTCTCGCCTTTTCTGCTCGAGATTAATACCACCCCCGTCCAATCCGTTCGGCCAACAGCAGTCCTATCTTAAACAACCACCAATTTGTATGGCTAGGGCCCCGTTACAGATATTTTCTGACTCGCTCTTAAATTTGACCAACCAAAACCGCAACGTCCCTCGCTGTTGCTTCCTCAGGTACGCAAAGTCTAAGCACACCATTGTACATAATATCCCATAACAATGGACCCAGCACCGAACAGCAACTATTTTATCTGAGTAGACAATAGATGGATAAGTTAAAGACCAAAATTATTTTTATAAATACAGAATTTTGTAAAACAGAATTACGTACCGATCCCCCCAAATTCAAATATAAAATTTCAGTTCTATTTTGTAGGAATAAAAATTAGATGAAATTTATTAAGTTTATTATTTACTGGCAAAAATCTATCTCATGAAAAAAATGATTTATACGAGTAGGCTATCACGAGGAAAAGTCACTGCAGAGAATATTTTTGTATTACGGTAGCATGATGGAGAGTGTTGCGTCCAACTTTAAATTGTTTGCCCGATAAACATATTCCTTGAACCTAAGTCCAACTTAATCGGTTGGTTTGACTTTCGTACATATTAGATAAGCATTTTGTTCTCACATTTTAATTAATTTCGTATTTTTTGTCTATTTTGTATTTGTTATAGTTATTTGCATGATTTTCACATGCATTAACTGAAGAAACAAATGAAAAAAGGAAAATATTAAACTGGTTAATCCGATAATGCAAACAAGAAAGAATAATGTATGGAGTAATGCAAGAACCGCTAATATGAGTAGCTGAATTATCAAAAGCGGAACAAAATTTAAAGGGCATCGAAAAAAAATTGGAGAAAAAGTTGAAGCGAATAAAATAAAACTAATAGGAAAAACAAATTGTTTGGATGGATGGTTGTAGAGTAGTTCAATATCTTCCAGCATCAAGCGGTACTAACATTCATTTAATTGGAACAATTTCTACAGGAACTGTATCCATGAAAAGAAGAAAGGACTATTTACTGCCCAATTAGCTAGTGATTGGGTAATTAGGTTAATCCAAAACCAGCAAGATAAGGGAAACCAACAGGCAGCCTTATTGATTGTTGCAGCCAACGCACCTTGGCATTGAAAGCTAGTAAGAATCTTCAATGGTACGCTAGCATCCGTTTTGCCGCTAGGACCATCCTCCCGACCATGTTAAATGCCATTGAGAATATTTGGTCTAAATCCAAAGCCTATCTCAGAAGCAACATCCAAGTATTCCAAACGTTACAAGCCCTGGCGTAACAGAACAAAGACTGATCTACTTGGAGGATATTATAGAAAACTGGACAGCGAATAGAGAAAAGTCCAATTACTCGCTTTCACTACAATGAACAAACATTTAATTAAATATAAATATACCTGCGGTTAAGAACTAAACGATTCAATATTTGTAAGGACCGCAGATCTAAACTGATTCAAAGAAAGCAAGAATAAATCGCAAACAAGAAAAAATTCATTATGATTTGATTGTAACCTAGACAAAAAGTTGGCGTTATTATAAATAACATTGCGCTTCTAAATCTATGGATTAAAATCCAGACAAGATAATGAATGAAGATGCCTGACGCAAGTTATTAATTTATTTATAAAGGAAAGAATGAAGCAGTATGAAGATTCAGAAGGTTGTTTAAGCGATTGTAGCTCAAATATTTTAAGCCTGGCTTCATGGTTAATACGACTACTAAAAGGCATGTATTTGTACATTAAAAGAATTTTAAATTCTTAATAAATTTAAAGAATGGTAACTTTCCGGTATACCCTCTCAATTTGAGTCTTTAATAAAAATATAACATATCGATTAAGTTAGTAGTAGTAGAACGATTAAAATAAACCATGTTGCACAGTGTTAATTACATCTTTAACGTCATTAAAGATGATATACAATTTTACCAAAAATGTTGCTGAAACTGTTATAGATATACTATGTATGTACCTATATAATTTATTATTACTTGCATCAGCACCTTTTTTGATATCAAGTGATGATATTACTTATACAACTTCTTCAGAAACATCCAAAGTTTGACTATTAATATGAAAATTTGATGAGAAATCAGACTCATCAGCACACATTAATTAAGATGGCTGCTTGCTGAGTTTCAACAAAACTTGCAGTGGATAATTAATTAAAATAAATTAAAAAGAATTAATAAATCATTTTCTAATGGAACGGCTGAGTGGAAAAAGTTAATATTCCAAAATTTGACAAAATGTATTAAGGGTTTCAACGTACGCAGATATCTGTAGCGCAAAACTATTCCACCTATTTACACCCCTATATATTCCTATAAATGACTTTTACAGTACAACTTATTGTTAAAAAAGTAAAATGTTTTTTTTTATTTCTGAAAAACAACATTTTTCGAATATTAACGTTTTTCCACTCAGCCGTTCAATTGGTGAAATTGTTTATAAAACTTTATATAATATTAGTGAAGTAATAAATATTTGTATTTTCTATTGACGATTGTAAAAGTTAAGAAAGCGCCTCTCGAGGAAAAAAGTTAAAATGAGGCAACCGGCAAAATGACATTTCTCATAAATGCGACGAAAGAAAATTTTGCAATTCGGTAATTAAAAATTGTTGTTATAATCCAAAATATGAATTATTTACAATTATTAGCAATCTAGTAAGTAAAAATTGTGTTTTCAGTTCAAAATTGAAATTCTTTACAACAATTTCGAACGTCAAATTATCAGCTAGCTCAGTATTAAAAAGTTTCCGCTAGGTGGAATCTGTGATGCTCCAATCTTCAATAATAGTTATAATAATAAGAAATTTCTGTGCATATTTTCGCAAAATGTCACAAAACAGTGTTGAGAATAATACCGGTAAGCAGTCCATGCAACAATTGGTAGAGTTCGATAGCCGACAAATGCTCACATCATAGCTGCTATAGCTGGTTCACAAGCATTATTTCAGCGTCAATTAGCCAACGCGCAAGATTTTTTTAATGAAATTAACAAAGTCAATAATGCTATAACTCAACAAGTGATTGTCTTTGAGATTGGGGCTCAAGGAGTAAGTAATACCGTAACTCAATTTACCTATGAACTAATCTATTTAAAGCAGGAAAAAGTAAATATGGATATTATTCTGACTCAGTGGCATAATTAGGTACCCGCAGCACACGGTTGTTGGGGCTCACGAGATTTCCTTTATTAGTTCAAATTTAAGATTAGTTAGCTCAGATTAAGCCTAAAGTGCAAATCTGCAGAACAGTACATTTCTAGGAAAATTTTAAGAAAAGGCTAGGTAAGTGGTCTAATCTTTAGAAAAAGAAGAAATCATTCCTGTTGCTATTAAATGTTTTCTTAAGACATTCTCAACGATTTCCTCTCGGTTCTGACTCCAGAGAATTAAAAATGCTTGAGGTTCTGACCGATATTTAGATTTAGAAGAAAATTAGTTAAACTCGTTTGAAATCAACGCTTTCGACATCAAACGGCAACATTTTAATGTTTGCTGGATTGATTTAATTGTATTACTCGTTTACGTTTTGCGTAACTTCAACTTAACCCTTTTTCCATTTAAAAATCAACCTTTTACAAATGAAATTGAATGTTTAGCCAAACAAATTCAACCTTTCACAAATCAAGTTTTGATTAGATAAAGTTGGATTTGATTTGCCGACAGATAAAATTTATTTTGCAAAAGGTTAAATTTGATTTAAAAGAGAGAGAGCTTATAATAATCTGCTGGTGTTAGCGGCTTGCGATGTACACTTGTGATGTTTATAAAAATCAAGAAGAAACTAGAAAAATACATAACCGCCAATGACAATAAATTCTTGTTTCCCTCGCTTGAGCCAAACCATAGTCAGTCTCTGTAATCAATTAGCTCATTCGACTTATAGTTTCTCATTTGGCGGATCTTTTCTAATACCAGTAAACGGTAAATAAAAATGAAATTTACAGGTTTATTTTGAAAAACTATTTTAAATACAAGGAACATGCAAATGCCCAACTTAATTTTGCAACTAGTGATGGTGTTTTTGGTGTGGTCCGTGAAAATTTTTGGAGGGTATCATGGAAATGCGATGCATGATGTTTGACACTTAATTGGTGATTCGATGTTATGAAACAGTTAGGTTATTCGACATTTTCGAGATTATTCAAATATTTTGAGATTGCAGTGGTGTATTTGATAGTTCAATGTTACTCATGAATTTTAGAGCCTATTCGAAGAATATGATTGTTCGATATTTAAAAAATTACCCAATAAGATTCGAGGGTTCTATACTTATTGCATATCGTTTTGTTTAGCCTTAACTTGCTTAGTAGAATTAGTAACATTAAGTTACTTGAGAAATAATTCCATATTTAATTTTCGAAATTTTTCAAAATATTCGTGGGTTTTCTAAAGCCCGAAAATGGAAACACATTTTGGATGAAGGATTGAGAATAAAACATTGAGAATAAATATTCTGAATTTTTTCCAAAAAATACCCTTGTAATATCAAGTTTCTGAGTAAAATGACAAAAATAAATATTTTAATAACAATAAGCCGTTTGTGTTTTATTTAAAAAGTCTCACTGCTTTTTGATCACAGTGTTAAATATTTAATGAAAAAAGATCAAGTTAAATTTCATATTTGTAATATAGTAAATAATACTTAGATTTTAATCTTAATTGAATTTTTTTTGGTTAACTTTTTTTTTTTTTAAAGATATTGTTTGATTTCTGAATTGCAGTTGACGTTTTCTGAATTACACTTGACTAATCTGACATTTTGAATTATAATGCAAATTACATAGTGAGTACACCAATTTCTACAAAATCTGGTAGGAGGAATGAACAGGTATAGTTAATTGTCTATGTAATATGTCATAATAGGTATTTGTACGCCGCTGTTCAAGCAATTATCGTCTAGCAAATTCACTGACATTTTCTATCAGTAATTTTATGTTAGTATATGTTTTTTTCAATGTATTGACAAATGTTTATCCAAAAAATATCATAGCTGGGCATTTCACTATCATAATAATATCTTCAAATGTCAAAAAAAAAATATTGTTGTTTTATTCGTAGAAAAAAACCTAAAGGTATAAAATCTCATGAAACGCGATTCCGGTTTGATGACTGAGAAATTAAAACTCATAAAGAATGTCAAAAAACCAATGAAATATTTTTCTATGAGAAGTACATTATTTAGATGATAACATAAATTTAATGCACAATTCAGTCAAATATCTTTCTAATTTTTAATTTTTAGAGCCCATAATTTAAATTTCGAAGCCTAAAATTATTTTGTTGTGCGTCAAACTTATCAAAAAGAGATTAATTGACCCGAAAGGGACTCACATACGACAATAATTTTTTGTATGTTGTTCTTATTCCAAGACACAATCACAAAAGATAATAAATTTGCCCCAAATAAAAATAAAAGGGTAGGTAATAAAAACGCAAGTTTTTTGTTAATTCTGTTATTTTTATTTATAAATTTTTCATATCCATTAGGTAGGAATCTAAAATTGTTGTATTGTGTATCAAACTTCTCAAAAAGAGATTAATTGGACCGAAAGGGACCCACATACGACAGAACAATTTTTTGCATGTTGTTTCCAAGACTTATCACAAGATATTTAAAATTTCACCAAACAATAAAAACTATATTAAACAATAACTAGAACATAGTTTTATTAATTTTATTATTTTTTCATACATTTTTGGTTCACATATTTATTTAAAAAGCACAACAACATCTACATACATCAGTCTAAAAAATAAATGCATTTGTTGAAAAATTTTGTTTTTTCAACAAAATAATGTCACAAAATACCCCAGTAAACCAAATAGCTCATGCTATAATATTTTACTATAATTGAAACACATCTGCAATACGGGAATCGGAAATTTGATGTGTCTGAGAACTGACTAGTCGAAAAAAAAATTAATTCATTTCTCGTTCTCATTTCTCATCGAACCGGAATTCGGCCCCAAGTAAGATTTTGGTTTCTTTACATTCATTATATTAACTTTGTAATTTCATTTAACTTTGCTGGAAACTTTAAAAAATGAACATCAAACAAAAAATATTTAAAATTAAAGATGTTCAATTTGATCGTTTGACCTTGCAATAATCCTCGAAACCATACAACTTTTATATGGAACTCATTTTTCAGAAACGCTTGGCTTTCGAGGTAATTTGGATGAAAATATGCTACATATGGATATATGGTACAAATATACAGCATTTACAAAAAACTTAGCTCTGTTAGACTTCTCGAATGAGACTTTTCCCACAAATCGTTACCTTCCAAAAATTTCTTTATTCGTGGCTGTTGGTTTGGCATTTTTATAGTTGGAATCCTTAAATGATGTGACGGGTTTTCTTAAAATACCCCCTTTTTCCCCAATATCACAATTGGTTACGACAGTATAAATCAGATACCCCAAACCGCCAAATCACAGACTCATGCGACGTACAGTATCCGCCATATTCAAACTTCTTTTTGAAGATTTATCTCGTTTTTTCTGATAACAATATTAAGTGAGCAACTTGGGAATTGGCAGATATACTATAATTTTTTACTCAGAGCTTCAGTCTGAAACAAATAAAATACGAGCAATACAAAGTCAGAACTAATGTGTTTTTCAGTATCTTTTGCAACCGGTGTCATTTGGGACCTGCCTCCTATAAAGAATTAAATTTTTACTATATCCTATGCCTCCTCACTTCCAATGAGCCTAACCACCTCCAACCTAACAGCGTGATATCATTTAAGGGTGTCTAAAATCGGTAAGTTTTTGGACATCTTTTCCGTTTCAAAGTTTAATTTTGGTACAATATGATTTTAGTTATTAGTTCTATTTTTTATGTATTATATTATTAACAAAAGTTTAATTTTAGTATAAAAATTATACGCTTTGGTATTGTCGTGAACAATTTTCAGTCAATTCGAACTTACTTGTTTTGGACTAAGTTCCGCTTTTGATTGAATGGCCCAGGTAATTCAAGAACTTCTATTGGCCGGAACAATGTGAAAATGCATTTACGGAATATTGTGAAGATACATTTAAGATTCCCAACAAAGACCACTCCTTTAGCACACCCACTGAATGATACACAATTAAGTCTCACATCGGGTGCATCAAACACTGTCGTAGGTGCAGTTCTGAAACAATACAACAGCGTTTGTTGGGAGCCACTGGAATTCTTTTCTAAGAAACTCTCTGATGAAGAAATAAAATATTCAGCATTCGACAGGGAATTACTAGCCGCAAATTTATTAATAAAATATTTCCGCTACTTCATTGAAGGTCGGGATTTCACTATTTACAGCGACCAAAAATGGAACGTAGTTCCCCTTCTGGTTCCCCGAGTCACACTCGTTCATCAAAGAAACTGGAGCTTTCAAAACTATCTGGCCCGAAATAATCTGCGAAATAGCCGTGGTTCGACATACCAAATCTCTACATAGAGAATTTGCAATTCCACCTGGTATATTCGACCATATCTATTTAAATTTAGTAAGATACACATGAATACACAAATATTTTAACTTCAAATGAATTTTATAAGTTAAGTATGTGTGTACAAAATAAATATAAAAGTAAACAAACATTAAATATAATATTATATCTTGATTTTGGGTTTTAAATGGACACAATTTTGAAGATTTTAATACGAGGTTTAATAACGAAAGAATTTATTGCTCGGAACTAATACCTTTAGACACGTTTCCATTAAAATAATTCATAAATAGCTTATTGATCAACATGTCATTGAAATTGCAATCAATAAAATCTTAATAAAACGTAATAGAAGGAATTAACATTTAAAAGGCTTCTAGTAAATATCTTTTTCAATATTTACGATATTATCAGCAAAGCATTGGAGGTAAACTTAGAAAATTAAATTTCATATTACACGGAAACCTTCATAAAAAAAATTGTTCGTTCTTATAAGAAAATATTGTGAAGTCCCTTTTTTTTTTCTTACGGATCATGAATCGGAATTGTACATTTCTAACTGAAAATACTTTTCATTGTACTTTTAACATAACGAGAATTGACCCCAGTAATCGAATTCGTTGGAGAACTGTGAGAATATTGAACAACATTTTTTTCGCGATTAGAAAAAGTTCATTCAAATGTCAAAACAATTGTCTCCAAAATGACCTTGAGAAAGCGGAATCCCATAAAACACAACCAATCATTTTTGTCTTTCACCTTGATAATGTTAGGTAGTGTACTTTATATGCAGTAGTTCAATTTTAAAATAATTATGGAAATATCAGGAAACAATAGAAAAATTTCCCAAGGAAAAGTCAGTGCTAATAAAAACAAAAAGAAAAGAATTATGCAAAAATAGTAGGCCGACGGCATCGCCGTCCAACGAATCGATTGTAAAAAATGTTTCACTAGAAGGGTAAAAATACTACTCTTTTGACTGTCAAACTGTCTTATGGGCAAAAAAAAGAATGCATTGAGGGTAAAAGTTTTAGTACTAGTTTCGCACTAGTGCAATTTTTGGAACTCTAGCTTTTTTGGCCGTGAAACCACTCTTTTTACACACGCCGAAACGAATATGACAATGACATTTTGTGTGATGATATTTTGATTTTAGGCGGCTATTGGATTCATGACATTTTGTGATTTGAATGATGGCATTTTGAATTTGGCCGTCAAATTATTTCGTCGGTTAAAAGGCGGCTATTTGAAATATCTAAAAAATTGTTTTGATTGAATTTTTTTCTTCGACATTATTCAATAGAATTATTCATTAGAATTCATTATTCAATAGAGATTATTAATTTGTGTAAATATATAATTTGTGTAAATATTTAATTTGTATATAATAAACATTTTAATTTGTGTGTGTATAATATGCATGGAGGAGTGGTTAAAAGACATTTTGTTATCTGAAACGATGAAGAATATGTTGGATTTTCACAAATCCTGTATGGTCGGGAAGATAGCAACCGAGTGCAAAATTTCAACGAACATATTGACAATAAATATTCAGAGCTGGAAGTAAGTTTTGAAACATATATTTTCTGTTTATTAAAATTTCCGTATATCAAAAATTAATAATTGAAGGCCGAAATTTTGATTGAGCAATTTTGAATTTCAAATTATTTTAATTTTAAAACAAAAAAGTGTGGGGGTCGGCAAGAAATATCAGCTGAAGTTCAAGTTTTGGCATTCTTCTGGTGTTACATGAAATTGTAAATTATTTAGAAAAGCTAATTATAATTTTTTTTAAATTTTTGCCAGTAATAAAGAAACTTACCGTGGAGTCTAGGTCTAAATCATCGGCTCACCGACACATTAGAGATCTTATAGATTTTTTATTTGAAATATCTCCAAAATATATTAAATTTCCCGTAACGGAAGAAGAGAAAATTTAAAAAGCACATGGATTTTCATTTCATGGATTTATTAATGGCTTAAAAATACATCTTTTATATAAATTTATTTTTATTTTTTAGCTGACCCGAGTCCAGAATATAATTGGATGCATCGACGGGTACTGTATTTATATTCGGAAACCCACAATCAAAATAGCGTCAACTTATGTAAATAGACATGGTTTATTATCCACGACCAATCCACGACGATTTGTGTTCTATCTTCAAGCAAGATCCATGATGCTCGAATTTTTAAATTCTCGTAGATATAGCAAGATCTTCTAACAATATGTGACGATAAATACCAAATATTAGGAGCCGCTACTTATCCGCTAAGGGAATTTTTACTAACTCCGTACAAGGATTATGGGAGTTTGACAAACGTGGGTGAAAATTGAAAATTCGTTTGGACTGCTTTAGCAACGTTTTCGGCCATTAGTACGTTAGGATTTTTTTTTTTTGGTATTGATAAGATGTGCAAATTTATTATGGGTTGTTGTGTTTTACACAATATGTGTATCGACCAGTGCGCTTATGGGAATTAGACGAAAATGTCGACATGTCCCAAGAAACATCGCCAATTGTAACACCTTATGAAAATTCAAGGTTGCTTTCTGATGCTGTTCTTAAGCATTTAGGAGAACTAAAAAGGAACCAAATAACATAAACAATATATAGTAGAATATTATAAATTAAACTTACTTTAAAATTAAACAATAAAATGTTTTAGATTATTTTCTTATTATTTATTAGCAATATATACATTATTTTTAGACAATAAATCATCCAGTTTTTTTATTTTTAAAATTTCAAATTTATACATTTTAATTTAAATTTTATTTAATTAAGTTTTATATTTAAATTTCATTGTTGCCTTTTCTCTGCGTAGCTCCAATAATTCAGCATTCGCCGATTGTAATACCATATGAAAAATCAAGATTGCGTTCCGATGCTGCTCTTAACCAATAAGGAGAACTGAAAAGAAAATTAATAACTGAAACAAAGTAAAATAGAATATTATAGATTAAAATGGATTTATTTATATATATATATATATATACAAATTTATAAACATTAATAAAAAATTAAAATAACATAGCGTAATCAATATAGTTATTGACACCCTAAAATTTCAAGATAGTTATTGACACTGCTGTATTTCATAAGGTTTTAATATAAATTGGTTTTATGTATATTTTCCTTGTTTATTTTATATATGTCTATCCTTTTTTATCTTTGAAATAGTATTATCGTTTTTGCTATGGTCATTCAGCTTATTTATGAATTTTGGATGAGAAACAACTCGTAGTGACAGCTAAGTATTCGGCGCCAAAAAATCCAATTTTGTTAAAGAATTGAAACTTGTAAGTACGTCATAATTAACTTATTTTTAATTGTATACATTTTGATTATTAGGATTGAGTTTAGTTAAGATGTCTATTTGTAGATTTATATTAAAAATCTTATATGATTAATTTAGTTAGTTAGATAATTGATGTGTCAATAATTAGAATAAAATAAATTGCATAGTCAACTATTGACACTTCGTGTCGATTATTATACGATTCTGGAGTACATTAATTGACAGTATGTCAATAGTTATACTTAAAGGGGTGTCAACAATTGTTAAAAAGTTAAAATGCCTGAAGTTAAAGGTAATTATTCCGAGGCAATGCTTCAGAAAGCCCTTGAAGCTATAAAACGGGGCGATATGTCGAAAAAAGGTGCTGCTAAGCATTTCAGCATTCCCAGAACTACGTTGCTATTCCGGCTAAGCAATAAATTTACAAAAGTGAGGCCGGGTCCTCCAACTGTTCATAGTATAAATACATATAGTACTTCCATGCAAACTTCATCGGTGAAGTGTTAGATGGAGATACTGATATCGTTTTCGATTTTTGAAAATATTTTTGTATATAAATCCGCCCAAATATATGTTCGAATTAATACGCCCAAATGTCATCATATTTTTCTAACCGTTCATTGAATAGTTAAGTGTGTAAAATATAGACATATCCATAGATATTTGTTTATTTCGTTTCGGTTCAACCAACACTAAAACAATATTATTTATAAAAATTTTTATCTATGCACTTATGGTAAATTTTAATGTTGAAGAAAATTCTTGGCAGTGCTATTTGATTAAATATGTACAATATCAAATTCCCCATAAAAACCATATACAAAACATAATTTTGTTTTCTTTTTTTTAATTTCTATTTGTATGAAAAATCCTAATAAAACCATGAATATCAACTCTACACAATAATATTTGTAAACAAAATCAGCTGATGTTAGATTTTTCGTGTTAGTTCATCTTTAGAGAGAACAAGGGACCAAAGCATTTATTTCCCTTATGATGGAAAGAGAAAAACATTTGATGTGAAAACTAGTTTTTATAGACGGTTTATAAAAAAACTTGTGCGGGGGCCTTATTCTCGAATTCCACATCCATTTTCCAAATGCGGACATGTGTCAAAATTCATCAAAACGTTCTAAAATTTTAATTCGTATATAAAACACATGAGGCATGAACATATTCTTTTTGGAGAATTTCTTCCACCTGCTTATACCCATTCGGAAATATTCCCTTAGTACCAAAAAAATTCAATTTTTATGAATTTTGACAGATGTCCACATGTGGAAAATGGATGTGGAATTCGAGAATAGAGCCCCAGGTTTTGACCTACTTAGCTCTTGTTTCAGTATTGGTATAAAAAGTAAAACTAAAAATCAAAATCAAAAATGTCTAGTATTGTTTTAATATTCTTACCTAGGCCGTGCCCGAATACTGTGATAATACCGTAATAAATATTAATTTGTGACATTTACTTGAGAAAATTTCCCCTTCGCAGGCATTTGATATTTTTACTGCCCGAATTTAATAATAAGGCTGTGTTTCAAACGAATAAAAATCCGCATAAAAAGTTAAAAAGTTAAATTTTTGACAATTTATTCACGGACCAGTTAAAAATTTCTAGCTTGTATTTTACTTTTCTCTACGCAAAATAAAAATAAAAAACGTACACGTTAGAATTTTAACCAGTTCCATTTAAAACACCAAAGCGATTAAAAAGTAAGGAACATTTAATATTTTTCACCACAGTTAACAAATGTAACTTTTTATCCGATTGAAACACAGCCTAATTTGTACGTGATAATTTTCTCGCCTACTTTTTTTAATAAAATCAAATTGAAAATAATAATAAAAAATACGACTACATTATACTCCGCGGTTTCACAACCCGATTATTGGTGAAATATTATCCTGTAATGATGAGGAAACGAATAAATACGCAAGGATTTCTGGGGATTCGTTTCACGAAATCACAGATTTTTTACCACGCAAAACGCATGGATGGCAACGTTAGTTACAACTCATGGCTTTTTGTGGCTTGCAAGTGGGACAAGGCATAGAATGGTGGGAGCTGTTAATATCAAATTATATTATTGTTAATACCCAAATTATATTTTATTTAATATTGTAAAAAATAATATGTTCTCGCTCTTGTTGATTGCTGTTGCTAATAAAATATTCAAATCACATTCAGTAATAAAATATTTCACATGGATCTGTCAAAATGTATCATAGGGAACGACTGTAATAATTTGGATGAGTATAATATTTAACAAGGTATTCAGGCACGGCCTAAATTAATGTTCGTGTAAAACAAACCAAAACAAGTTGTCGCTATAGTTTGAAGTATTTCTATAAAGGTATTTTGAAACTAGTTTCGTATGTATAAATTTTATTTACATTTTTAAATTATTAATATTAAAATAGTGTGTGTTTATAAAACTTATTTAAACAAAAACCGCACCAATGCCACAAGAACATTTTTTATTGTGCCACAGGGCAATCGCTGTAAAGTTTGGTTGAAGCATGGTTGTGTGTGGGATAAACTCCAAGAGTGTTCAAAATACTATATATTACATTTTGTGAAAAACACTTCTGTGTCAGTGAGATTAAAATAACTGGGTGTACAAAAGTTTTGAAAAGAACGGCGCTTAATAAAATATTTAATAGTTTTGTTTGTAAATGTAAAGACAATTAAATCGACGTTGCTTGTCAAAGATTAATAAATCTAAAACTTTATACAACTCCTATTTCAAAAAAACCTTTGCCGCCAACCATTACTTTTAACACAGAGTATTCTGAGGTTGAGCCAATACTCTGAGTAGGGCTGACTCGCCACCACTCAAACTAAAATATGAAGCAGGGCCCCCAAAAACGTATCTAAGGAATTATGATATTCCACAAGTTCCTTTAGCGTGTCCTATATCGCCCTCTCAGTTCCTCAGTCCACATCACCGAAGGAGGACCGAAACCAATCAAGAAAATAAGCAACTGAAAAAAATGTCGAGGTTCCTTTTAAACACTCCGCCTAAAAAGAAGCTCGCATCCGTGGATATTGTGGTAAAAGATTTTATTAGAAACTTACTTGAAGAACGGCCAGAAGTGAAAACGTTTGTGTTTAAACAAATATTCCACAAAAAAAAATTCAACATGGACACAAACACAGCAAAAGTAATTTCTAGGATTTTATTTTAAATCACCTGCTTTTTTAAGAATAAGGATTTGTATACCAAATTTTAAAAATATGATTTGTAATATTTCACATAAGTAGCTATTTTATTTTATTAATTTAAAATTAATTTTTTATTTTTATTTAAATAGCTGTGCAACCAGATAGGAAATACTTCATTTTGTGTAACGAGTGGAATATTGCTCGCTTCGCTTATTTCGAAAATCACACAAGTTACAAAAAATGAATATTCATAACGTTTCGTTACAAAGATTTTTTCTAATTTTTGTAAAAAAAACAGTAAATTATTGAATTTTGTCAAAAAAGTCTTAAAGTCGTAAATTCCAAATTAATTTAATTTTTGTTTTTTTTTGTTTTAAATCAAGTAGACACAAACTGGTGAATATTTCATCACCAGTTGTGAAATAAGGCAGTGACACGTGCAACGTGTTTCCATGCTGATTTGTTGAAATACGAGTAGCTGTTACTTTTTTAAGATCATGTATTTTTGCGTGAAAGGCAAAAAAAGTTCTGTGTACAAAATTGAACAATGTTCCATTTTTGCCTTAATGCCGCATACTTGAAATCTACCAACGGTAACTAGGTAATTTCAAAGCAAAAGAACTTGACAAAAACGTCACGACAAAAAATTATAAACTTAAGAATTTTAGTGGAACCATTATTTTTCGATATTTGTTTTCAAACCAAACTTTCTTTACTTCTAATAAAATAAACTTGAATATTTTAAACTATTTTACTGTGGCATAAAATAAAAAACTATTAAACTACAAATTGTTATTGTTTATGTGCAAAGCAAAATGGGGCTACATAATTCGCCAATCACAAAATGTTGACATTTTTTACCTTTTAGGAAAAAATACACTAGACAAATTTTTTCAAATTAACAAATAAATTGATGCCTCCGTTAAGCCTAGAGAAATAAAATTTAAATAAATAAATAAAATTAAAAAGCCATTTACATATTCCTTAAGTTTGGATGCAAAATTACGAAGCTTCGTTAAATTTGTTAAGTGACGTTAATTTTTCGCTGGGCGAGAATACAGAAATGCTATCTACCCCATTTTTAAGTTTTGTTAATTCTTAATTTTTAAGTTTATTAAGTGGTAACCAGCGAAAAATTATAAACTAATTAAGAATTAACAAAACTTAAAAATGCGGTAGATAGCATTTCTGTATTCTCGCCTAGCGAAAAATTGACGTCACTTAAGAAATTTAACAAAGCTTCGTTAAATTAGATCTGTCAATTAAGAAAAATTAAGAATGAGCGATTTTGTGTCCAAATGTAAGAAATAAATAAAAAAAATAAATACATTTTTGATGCGGTAGATGCAAAGATTTTTATTTCATGCGATTTTATTTATATTCAATTCATGAATTTCATCAATTTAAATTTTACTTTTATATGTTTTATTGTGGTATTACACTGTATATATTCTTTATTTCTTATCTAGTTATGAAAAATCTGCCGTTTCGCAACCTACTACAGTAACCATACGTTATATTAAAATGAAAACCAAATTATAGTATACTTAATACTCAGTCATATATTTTTTTTACTTAGGAATATCGACTATTTTGCGTTGGCATTCGCTAACAAGATTTGAAAGTGGAGTATCCAAGAATATAATTAGTCTTTTAAAAAATAAATGTGACGGCATGATTGAAATAGACCAACGTTGCATTCTGTGATGGATAAAATATCAATAAAAAAAGAATTGGAATATAATACAGCAGATGACCTAATCCATGGATACCAGGACCTTGGTGGACTTGGAAGGGGCAATTTGATTTCCGACAAAGCATTTGTATTTATGCTACGTGCACTCAACCGCAATTGGAAACAAGTTGTCGGTTATTACATGGGTTCACCAAAAGGCGACCAACGGAACAGAAACAGTTGTCAACAAAGTTCACAAAACCGGTTTGCAAATAGTTGGTATCAAATATGGTCAAGGTAGTACAAACAGAAAAGCATTTTCAAGTTTAGGGAGCCATGGGCGAGGTTTGGTCCACGAAAAATATTTTGTTTTTACGACATCCCTCACCTTTTTAAAAGTGTTCAGAATTGTTTATATTCTGATAACATATTAACCAACGACTGCGAAAAGACAATATTGTGGCAGATACTACAAACACTTTATTCTATGGAGCATGGATCAGTGAGAGTTTTACATGACCTCACTCGTAAGCACATTTGCCCCGATATTTTAGAAAAACTTAAATTAATTTAAATAAGTCGCGTTTTTTTATTCGCTCCGGATAGCTGCTATCGAGAGATGTCATATAAAAATTGACTCCCGATAGCGCTCCGTATAAATAGGTAGAGCCAAATATTTTTTATATGAAGATTTTGGTTAACAATTGAATTAAAAATGATAGTTTGATGTTAAATAAGTTTAGTTTACCAATAAATAGCGCGTCAAATTTAAATTTAGGCGTATAAAAATGACGGCTCACGATAGCAGCTATCCGGAGCGAATAAAAAAACACTACAATAATTATATAAGGAATATAATACAAGAAAAGGTACAAAAAAATGTATGCAACAGCTAAAGGAAGCTAACATATGTTTTGTTCCTAGATGTTAAATTATTATTAGTACTGCAAGTTGACAATGTAGATCTGCTCTCTAGTATATTTAACAGGGTTTTTCAGTAACAAAGTTACTAAACAGTTTAATTGTAACAATTGCTCAATATTTGCGGTTATATACATATACAATATATACAAATAATTAAGAACGAGAAAATTACGCTCTTTAAAAATAAAGACCCATGTAACTGAAAATACGAAATCAGCTGCATGCATATGGAAATTTGTGTCCTCCGTCGAATTCGAAGAATTCATCGAAAACATATTAAATACATTTAAAAAAAATATTTAAAATATGGGTTGCGAAGAAAATATTCTTGACAAACTTTTTACGAAGTTTATTCACGGGAAATATCCACATCGATTAAGTGATGCGGACACTGCTCGTATTACCAAATATATAATTGCTGAATTTATACGTCTTAGCTTAAAGCAAAAAAAATGATGAACTCAAGCAACCGAAAAGGCATCAAAATAAAATTTTTCAATTTAGAAGAAAACGAAAACTAAAATTCTACTAATATTTAACTTTTTTTTTTGTTATTTTGAAATGGATTTCATTGTATTTACTTAAAATGTTTATGCTACCAAAACAAAATACAAAAGGTCAATGACCGTGTGAACCGCAAAAATAAAAATTAGCTTTTCTCATTCCTAAACAATTTTTTGCTCAATAGAAATTACATATCTACATATGTATTCAATTATTTATTAAAATATAAAAATAAAAATAATTAGTGAAAATTTTAAATAAAATAAAAAATTGAGTTGAATTTAAAAAATGACAAATTGATTTTTATTGCCATTTTGGTCAGTTTTAGGCAATGACCTTCAGTATTAAAAAAAAAAAAAAATTATGTTTGAGTAGTACGTACAACAAAAATACGCAATTAAAATGTGTATTTAAAAGGATGTGTAGTCGGGTATGAACATATGTTTATTCGTTACTAAGTGTTAGAGTAGGATAAAACTACACGTGAACAATTCGAATATCTGTTGTATGTTCAATTAATCATACAAACATTTAGGCGATGATCAAAGTTTGTATATTAACTTTATATTCGATCGACGCGACATC
The DNA here is from genome assembly GCA_958295665.1 of Tipula vernalis. NCBI lineage: Eukaryota > Metazoa > Arthropoda > Insecta > Diptera > Tipulidae > Tipula > Tipula vernalis. The sequence continues at coordinate 276,579,871 of OY282558.1, forward strand.
TGGAATTTCACCGATTAAATATTTTTTTTCTATGATGGTAGTACTATATGTATTTATACTATGAATTGTTTTAACCTCAGAGGAAGAAAACGTTATTGAGGACTGGATAATCACATCTCGAAGGAAAGGATTCCCTAAAAGAAAATGGGATGTGCTACATGCAGTTAAGGAGTTTTTAGATATGGAACAAAGAGATCACCCATTTGGATCTGATTGTATACCCGGAGATGGGTGGTTCCGATTATTTTTAAAACGACATCCTAATATTTGTTTACGAACACCAGACCCCGTTTCGTCGGCGAGTTCAACCGTAGGTGCATCAGATATACGAGCGTGGTTTATGTCAATCGAACGATATTTAAAAGAAAATAATTTATTTGAAATTTTGAGTGACCACGCCAGAATATTTAACGGCGATGAAACTAATTTCCTACTCTGCCCCAAAACAAAAACAGTATTGGCAGCGAAAGGAGCTAAAAACATTTATGAAGTTGACCGTGGCCTGGCCAAAGCGAACCTTACGGTCATGTTTACGTTTTCCGCGTCAGGAACGATGGTGTCGCCAATGGTAATGGCGCCTTGGAACCACATTTCCCGTAATTCTTTTTGTCGACGGTCACACAACACACCAAACTTGTGACGATGCATTCTTGCATCATCCCTGCCCATAGAAGAACTTCGGTGCTAAGCCCTGTTTAACGGGCAACTGAACGAAGAGAGAGGGGAAACGAAATTTGATGATCGATTTTTTTTTGTATTTTTTTTTTGGCAAATCGATCGCTTATCAATCGGGTGATAATGATTTTTTTATTGGAGGAGTCAAGTTTTTACCTCCGTAGCGGATGGACGTTTTTTTTAGTCTCGACTCGAGACGATTTAATATACATATATTTCTTTGCGTTTGAGTGATTTTATTTTTTTTTGTGGACAAAAAGTTTTTTTTTGTAAATATTGTGAAGCCCATGAATGGGTTATTGTGAGGAAAATAACAAACGTGTGAAAGAATTAAGAAAATAAAAATGAAAAATAAATATGGAAATTATAAAAACCAAAGAAAAAACGTTATATTGAGATAAAAAGGAATAGAAAATGTTGTGTAATAATGTTTTTTTTTGACTCATAAATCATAATATAATATCGAATGATTTTATTGATAAATAAAACAAAAACAATTTTCTTCCGTTTTTTTTTTGTTGTAAAATAATATTAGACAATATAAAGAATGTTACTATGTGCAGTTAAATTGTCGATGAAAAAAAAAAATGTAACTGATTATGTTAGATTCAATGAAGAATACCTTGTTTATAGTTATTATGTGATTTTATATAAATTATAAAAAAATTGTTATTGGTACATTCTGAAAAATATAATTAATAAATGTATCTTTGAATTGGTGAATGGAAAAAAAAACCACAAAATATATAAACAGTTTTTTTCGTATACCATATCTATATAAAACCAAAAGTGCATTACTACGCAAAATTTTGTTTGGATTTGGTCCGTTATTGCGTTACATTAAGGCAATGAAAATTTTGAAAGCCGTTTGTCTATCATCATGTCGTCTCTAAGTACCAAATTATTTGGAAAGTACGGTATTTGGGTGCGCTGAAGTTTTGAGTGACGCCGAATTTCTGCGAGGAGCGGTTATCACAGTTGTTCGTATGTGATTCAGTATTGCTGCATTGTTATTTCTGGAACATTGTTGGTGCAGAGTGAGTACATTTGAGGGTCATTCGTGGCAGCCGGGTGCAGTAAGCGTAATTTCTTTGATTATATTATTATTATTTTTCTTAATTAATTTTTGCTCAATTATTATTATTATTAATTGCTTAATTGATTATTTTTTAGTTTGATAAATTTAATTATTTCAAAAAAAAAAAAAAAAAGGAAGAAACTATTTTGTTTTCCGGATTTTTTTTTGTCTACCATTTTGTTTTTTTTGTTTATACATGTATTCATCGTTTAATTTTAATTCTTTTACACACGCGTGCTGCATGCTATTTCCTTTATATATAAATATTTCTTTTCAGCTCTCTCTCTTCGTTCGTTTCTGCCACCGCTATTTTTGTGAAAGTGAATGATAAGTTTCTTTAAAATTTTCTTTAGAATTTTTTCTATTCTTTTTATCTTTCTGATGTTATTTTGAAACGTTTGAACTCTTGATAATGGAGTGCTAGAGAGTTGTCTGGGGTGATGCTGTGACTGGGGTGGTATTCGGAGTTCATTCCGATCAAGTGTTATTATAAATCGGAGAAAATGCCTTCAATTTCTTTTATCCTTATTTTCTATTTATTTGTTTTTTTTTGCACTTCTTCGTACGCGGTTACTCAAGCTCCGATCAAGCTTTGGATATATCCCCACCCCAACCCTGAGCCTTAGCCAGCTATATATGCCGCGTTCCAAAGCCTCTGTTCGGAGATTCTGTTAACGACATTATGGTGTGACTTGTAGTTTAAATGGTCGATGCTACTTCTGATTAAGTTTTGCAGCACCGCCAAACCCAAGCATAGTGTAGTGCCGTTACAAACTTCACAGCTAAGCAAAATACGCGTTCAATTGGGAATAATCTTGATAGCATTATATCCAAACGCCACTCGTATTATGCAGCCAGCTGACGTTAGTGCCTTTAAACCGCTTAAGACCGGGTAGAACAAAAAAGGCGGTGAGTGAAAACCTCGAAGAATTTCTCACCAAATCAAAACTCGCTCCTATTCTGAATACAGTGATTCAATCTTGTATTGGACCTGAAACAATAAGAAACGGCTTTCGCGCATCTGGTCTCTTTCCATGGGACCAAAACGCAATTGACTTTTCTAAGTGTTTAGAAAAATCGTCTCAATAAAAATGAACGAGCTAAATCAAAAATAAGTAAGGCAAAATCAACTCCAAAAATACGGCAACAAGAGCCTTCTGATTTGGATTCCTTGCCTACCAGTTTAACCTCTACATCCATAAACATATCAAGTAAGTTTTAAGAAGCTAATAACTATGTATAATTTTGTTTAAGCTAACTCCTTTTGTTTTTTAGTATTGATGCCAATTAAGAATGTTCTTTCAACTGAACTAGATAAATCACGTTTTGATTCATCCAATAATTTAGCTAGAAGCGCTGGAATCTTAGAATGTGCACCGAGTCCCCAACCTCGTATAATATAAATATATATATATATATATATATATATATATATATATATATATATATATATATATATATATATATATATATATATATATATATATACCTTCTGATCCTATAAATGGTAATTAATCCTATTAAAATGGAAGTATTCTTTAGTATTTGTTGCTTAAATTATTTTATTTGCGGTTCTTCAAATAACCAATTTTTGTGATAAACAAAAAATGAACCTGGAAAACCAAGTCAAACCGATCCAACAAAACCCCTTCTTAACGATGAAAATTTAGAAGACATTGGAGAAAACAGAATTGCGGTGGGCCCTAGGTGCTATAAATGCACTTTTTCAATCAAATCAAAACTAGGAATTAGATGCAATCAATGCAGAGAATTTCACATTGCGTGCATAAAAATAATGGATATGTAATATATATTCCGATATTCGTATGCAACAATTGTAAGGGAGCAGGATGTCCTAAATGAAACTGCAAATAATTCAACTGTAAGACTGCATTTTCAAGTTTAAATTCATTTTATTTTTTATAATTATATTTATTTACTTTGTTACTTTATTTGTGATTCTGAAACTTTTGTGATATTGAATTAACTAGCTAGCCAGCTCTAGCTATTTGTTTAACTGAAATAAAATGTTCCTAATTAAAGTAATTTACATAAAACCAACTGAGTTTTTTTTCTTGTCATTGGGCGCTTTCAGAGCACCAAACAGTTGGCAACATGTTGAGTAAAATCACGGCCAACGCTATGAAATTTAAGAACTTTATTAGTAATTCAAATCAAATTAGCAATGATTTCACTAAACATGATGCCAACAGTTTGCGGATCTGAAAGCGCCCAATGACTTCACTACTACACTGATTACCAAACCAGTGCAAAATTTATGTTAATAATTGTACTACAATAGAATGTCAATAGTTATATCCGGGTGTCAATAATTGTACTTATTGTTCATCGTTTAGAAAATCAGTTATATTTTGAAATTTAATAACTAAATAGTTATTTTCGGACTGCAAAACTGAATAAAACAGACTAAAATATATAGAAAGGCTATTAGTTCTACGAAGTTAAAAAATTTAAGGTAATCCCAACAGTTTGAATTCAAAATTTTCTTACGAGTGTCAATAACTGGTAGATTACGCACAAATTTATAATTATCTTTTTTTTTTTTTGAAAATAAATCGTCCAATTTTTTTAATAACTCATCATGGCTTTTTTGTTTGTTTGCTTCCTTAGTGCTTTGAATTCGTATGTTTTTTTCTCGTGATAACACCGGCAGGTTCATTTTTTTAACTGATATAACTTTTATTTTTTATTTTTTGGGTTTCAAATGTCTCATCGGTGGATAGATCCAACTCGATGGGGCTATCAACAGACCGGCTAATATAGAGGGTGTGTCAGAATTTTCAACTGGGGCGGGCTTATTTATTTCCAGGAATTGGGCTCTCTCCCAATGTTTCCCGGGAAAATAAAGCCATGGTGGCTCCGGTGAATCGTGGTGAATCGGTGAAATGATTCGTCGTACTCCAGCTCAATTTAAAAATTTCCACTTGTCCCGTTGTGATCAATAACTTTTTTGGTTCTCCTCATTACAAACTTGTACCTATTTTCCGTGTGAGCGCCGGTTATTGAAAAAGGTACCTACATATTCTTTCTTGTTTTGCAATGTTTTAGTGGACCAACGGTGTCTAAGTCCTCCGCGTACAGGTCAAGCAAAAAACTTCTCTCGTTCGCGGTCCACTTAATTAAGTTTTCGTTAATCAATATTAATAATAAAAATAAAATCAATACAAATTATATGTAATCATTAGGGTGCATACAGGTCAGCACATTACCATTCAATTACCATACAATAAATTTCCGGCAAATTTTATCTTTATGGAAGACAGAATCATTTTAAAATTAACATTGAACGAGAACAACTTATCAGTGTCATATTGGTTTAATATAAGTAAAAATTCCTGTTTGCCGTTTCATTAAATATTTGCCGTTTCATTAAATATAATATTCACTTGAATGAGCCTGTTCACTCACTTCTGTAGATTTCTTGATTTACTAGTATGTTACTTATTATTTTAATTCGTAAATTTTGCATTTCTAAATTTGAATTTTCTGGTAAATTTTGTATACCCGTATTTTCGATTATCAAATTAAAATACTCTTGATGAAATTTAAATATTATTTTCCATACTTATTTTGTTTTCCAACACCGCCCCACCACTCATTATAACATTTCCTTCGTTATCCAACACTCATCTAAATTTGTATTATGTTTCTCCATTTGTCTTAAATTTTTATTATTATTGTTATTATTATTTTTTATTATGATATTTTTCAACCAAACACACGAACTAAAGTAAACATTAGTGCAAATAAATATTTTCATTCGATTGACGTAAAAAAATAGGGTACTCTGTCGAGTGTGCTCGAATGAAGGTACTTCGAAGGTGCATTCCATAGTGCTCGAAAGAAGGTCCTTGAAACTGCCCCAAAAATCGGAGCCCCAAAAATAACTGCACAACTAACTAAACACAGATTTAAATGAGTCAGATAATCCACGAATTACAGGTAACTTTTTAAATATAACTGAATATACAGGAACGATTATATGTATAGGTTATGTCGCGCAACATGGCGATACAACACAGACATATCAAAAAAGAATATTGATAACAGATTAACATATGCTAAAGGCTACGCTAATAAGTCAGAGAAATTTTGGGACTTACTTATATTTGTTGATAAGTTCAAATTTAACATTTTCGGGACTGACGGGTGAAAATATGCACTGCGAAAAAAGGCAATGCGTTAGAGAGTAAAAATATTATCTATAAAATATAAATATATGAATTTCCAAATTTTAGAATACTATCTAAAATCAAGTGCAATAAAAATTGGAATGCCAGAGAATTGTATGTTGGTTCAAGTTAACGATCCAAAGAATAATTCCAATTTGCCACATCAATCAGCAAATCTCAACCCCATTGAACAACTGTGGGATCTGACAGGAAGAAGTCTACAACAACACACATTACGAAATAAGGACTCTTACTGAAGAATGGAACAAAATTTCATCAGCAGAGGTAAGGCCACTTGTATCTTATTCTGTAAAGCAAAGTCTTGTAGAGGTTTTTGCTCCAAAAGGTAACCATTCGCGCTACTAAATTCCACAAATAGCTCAAGCATGTTTTTTGAACGGTATTAGATGCAATATTAGTATTTGCTAATTAATGTTGTAATATGAAATATGTAAGTTATTATTTGAAAGTACATACACTTATGTGCAAAAGTTTACATACAGGAAGCTTTTGTTTACTAATCATAAAATTTTCCAGTTCCAAAAATTCAGAACACGAATTTTTTGTTCTGTTTTAAAACTAGTACACACTGTAACCATAATAAGAAAAAAAAGAATCAATCGTTTGTTTTAATTTCCAAAAAAAAATCTATTACAATTTTCCATTAAAAAAAAAAAAAAAAAAATTATGCATAATTTTAAATACACAGGTATAATGTACCGTTATTTTTGTTTATATTGCTTCTTCACTGCAATATTTCAAACAGTCCTTGACAAAGGGTATTTACTAGTGAGTTGATTTATTGTGAATATTAACAGAAGTGAAACAATGAGCCCAAAAAGTAAAGACACGTCCGAAGAAATGAGAAAATTAATAATGAAGCTAAGAGCTGAGGGAAATTCGCTACAACAAATTGCCAAGACTGTAAGTAAAAGTCGTTCTACTATTCAAACGATAATAAGAAACGTTAACATCAATGGTTCCGTGGCTTCAAAACCTCGTACTATGAGACCTAGGAAATTTGATAATGTTGAAATTAGAAACATTGTGCGTAAAGTAAAGATTGATCCTAAAATTTCGGCAAATACAATTTTAAAAGAAGTAAATATTAGCACTGGGAAAACTTGCCATCGTACTACAATCACGAGAATGTTAAACAGAGCCGGCTATAGAAGTCGCATTGCCAGAAGAAAACCATTCATAAGTGAAACAAATGCAAGGAAAAGACTAGTATTTGCCAAAAATCATATAAAGTACAGTGAACATTTTTGGAACTCAGTGATATTTAGTGATGAGAGTAAATTTAATGTCCACGGTAATGATGGTCGAACACGGGTTTGGAGGAAACCTAATAGTGAGCTGAATAAACAAAATATGGTTGGAACTGTAAAACATGGAGGAGGTAGCGTCATGGTGTGGGGCTGTATGTCGGCCAGTGGAACAGGAAATTTAGTGTTTATTGAGACGACGATGAATAGGTTTGGTTATCTCGACATTTTGAAAAACAATTTACAAAATAGCGCGAAAAAGTTAGGACTAGAAGGGTCGTTTATCTTTCAACAAGACAACGACCCTAAACATACATCAATGATCGTAAAGGAATGGTTATTATATAATGTTCCAAAACAGCTTAAATCACCTCCGCAGTCCCCAGATATGAATCCCATAGAACATCTATGGGATGAATTAAAGAAAAGGATTCGTGGTCACAGCATAAATAATAAAGAGGAGCTTAAGCGGGCGCTTCAAACCGAGTGGGATAAAATTGAGCCGACAACTACAAAGAAGTTGGTGGATTCAATGCCAAAGAGAATGGCAGCAGTTATTAAATCTAAGGGCGGACCGACCTTATATTAATTGAATTCAATAATTATTTCGTTTAATTATGTACACGCGTGAAATATTATAAAACTGTATGTACACTTTTGCATCATAATATCAGCAGTTTCTTAATAAATTGTTATTTTTCTTATATTTTAAACCAAAGACTTTGAACATTTTATATTATAATGATATTGTAAGAAGTATTATAATTTATGAAATAAATATTTTTTTAAAAAAATGATTTTAAATTGATAGTGCATTCACTAAAGCAAAAAAAAGTTCACTGTATGTAAACTTTTGCACATAAGTGTATATGAATTTAAATTTGAAAAATTTTGCTGTATGTTTGTTACGTAGTGTAAAACAAAAACAAAGATATACAGATAATGTGCGCATTTGATTGATTTAAAGATAAATAGAAACAAATGCTAAAAATGAATAAGAGAAGCAAACAGAGAAAATCCAAGAATTATTATTTCTAAATATATTCCGATTCGCTGTGTTTACTAGTAACACATTAAAGACACGGATTTTTTTATTTGAAGTTGTACGAACCAAAAAAAACATTGTATTTATCGACAACCCAACACACAAAAAATTGTTATCGGTATAGAATCTCGTTTTGTTCTGTTGATTCAAATATATGTTCATCACTTATTTTATTATTTGTTGTATTCTCAAATGTTGGTAACATTTCATCTTTTTTTAAATCTTTGGTAATCGTTTTGTGATGATTGGGATGCATTTCATGGTATAATACTAAACCCAAATATAAGAAAAAAAAAAAAAAAAACTGTTCCAAACAAATATGCAATAAAATTTTTTTGCTGCTTGAAACAATAGGATCAAAAAACGTCACCGATTGTGACTAAAGAGAATTTAAACAAAAAATTGCTGGACAAAAAACAAACCGCCAAATATGTATAAGCGAAAGTAACAATAAAAAAAATGTTCTTCTATAGGATTTTTTGTAGCATATTAAAGTTATGTTTTTGCACATTTTTTGGATATGTTTGTTTTATAGCTATACACACACAAAATAATGTAATTTAAATTTTGATACACAAGGGCGTAGAATTATTTAACATAATATTGATAAATCGATTGATTCACATACATATACGCGAAATAATACAAAATCATTTTGGGAAATTCTAAGAAATACGCTTTACGCTGCATTGTCTACAGAGAAGTGGAGGCGCCGAAATGTGATAAATTAAATAATGTGTTTACATACACAGTAGCCACATCAAGCACCACACAATAGACATTTGTTCATTCGCCGCCCTTTTAATCAAAATCTCATTTTTTTTTTTTTTTTTTTTTGTTAAATTCTCTACGATATAGTCCATTGTTTCATTGTTAATTGATTCAAATTGTGATAAATTTATTTTTTTTGTTTAATTTTTGCTCGAAATTCAGTTGTTTTTCTCTCGCCACAAAAGTACTAATTTTCAAAAATGATTTTTCATGATTCTCACAAGTTAAATAACTTTGTATTTTTTTTTTTTAAATAAACAAAATACCGAAAACAGACAAAAAACACGTGTAAATTTGTAAGGAATTTTTTCGTCTCTGGGGTGAACAGGAAAGAAAAAACGGAGCACAAAAAATAACTTCGTATAATGATCTAATAATTGAGATTTTAAATTTTGACACCATTGACGCTGTGTATTTTTTTGTTGGCAAAAAGATTTTGTTTAAATTTATGCAATTATTCTAAGATATGGATTTAATTCTCAGAACACATTTGGAACCATTTTTGAGAAGAGGTAGGCAATATGTTTCGCAATTTAGCCCTTGAAGAGTAGGAAAGTTGGATCGAAGAATGATGAATTTTTTACCGGGAGGGCCTAGTTTTTTATAGAACCGCCTATGATGCACCACCTTGGGCAAACTATCTGGAACTTTTATATGTTTTAGAATGCCGTTGCGGGTTTCGAAATCACTGATCGACCCTTAGTTCATAGTAGTGTATCACTCACAATTCGCCCGAAAAAAAAACAAACATATTTTTTACTTCTTGAATCCTTCTAAAAAGGAAACTAACAAGAATTGCACGCATTCAATGTTCATACGTACTCTACTTGAAAATTTCAATTTCATATAAATTAAAAAAAAAACACACACACAATAATATCATTCAGATGGGCGCCAGGATTTCGCGCGGTGCGTTTTATCCAATTTTGATAAGATTTTGGCATAAACCATAAGGCTTCACAGTGGCAATTTCGCATGTTGTGTTATTCTTTAGCTGATAAATCATTCTTGGCTTATTGGTATAGACGGGTGACTTGACATAACCAGGTAAAACGCCTAAAGGCGTCAAATCAAACGATCTTAGCGGCCAAATGACGTCACAGAGCAATTGTATCGCCAATTGTTAGCGTCTGGTTGAAAAAACGTATCTTGGAGATCGATATCAAGAAAACATGGCCAAAGAAATTTGTTAATCATCGCTCGACATTTCTCCGCATTGATGTTAATGCTTGTCGTTCATCATTTTCGAAGAAATAGGGTTCAATGCCACACGACCAAACCACAATCCGCACCAAACTGTAATTTTTTCTGGGTGTTATAAATGCTACAAGGTACAACCCATATACGGCAATTTTGCTTGTTTTGGGTCGCTTCATATTAATAATTATAATATAATGCGGTTTGATCGAGTTAACAACACGCGATGGGGTGGGGTTGCTATATATTTTAGGAGTACATTAAAAACCAATAAATTATTTTGTGGAACTTTGGGCAAACTTGAAATTTTAGCATCTGAGGTCATTGGGTGTTTTGGTAAAATTCTTGTTTTAGTTATTTATAATCCTCCTCCGGCTGGTACTGATGATATAACTAATTTACAAATTGTGTTTTCACAATACTTATCCCAGTATGAAAAAGTTATTTGTTGTGGGGATTTTAACTTTAATATGTTAATTAATAATAAACTTAGTGCTTGCTTGAGTTTAAATAATTTAAGCTATTTATGTTTTAACCCAACAAGATTAGATAGCAGTCTTTTGGATTTAATTATTTTGCATGAGCCTGATATACATACACAATATCATTTCTTTTGGTCAACTTGCTGTTCCAGCTATTTCCGATCATGACTTGATTTTTGCCTGTTATAGGTTCAGTCGTATTAGAGATAAAATTTCTTATACTGTGGTACCTGATTACAAGGCAATTAATTATGATGACTTTTTACTTGGTTTCTCTTCGTTAGATTGGAATGATCTTTATTTTTATCATGATGTAAATGATATTATTAAAGTATTAAATTCAAATATCTTAGAGTTGGATAGGAATTGTGTACCACGAAAACAAGGCATTAGGAGGTGTCGCACAGCTCCATGGTTAAATGCTTTTATTTTAAATTTAATGGAGCGTAGAGATCTGGCTTATGGTAAATATAAAAGATTTAAATCAGAATTTGATTTAAAATCTTTTAAATATTTAAGAAATAAAACAAACAGGTGTATTAATCAAGCTAAAAATCGGTTTTATTTTGGTAATATGAGTAATACTAAAATAACGTGGAACAATTTAAAAAAGGTTGGTATATCATGTTTTTCGACTGAAGCTGTTATTGACTTTTCCGCTGATGACATTTTAGCTGGGTTTAGTAAACTTTCTGAATCTTTAGTGGTATTGCCGTTACCTGATTTAAATTTTACTGGTTCTGATAATTGTGGTTTTGTTTTTGATTGTGTAGATGAACTTATGGTGTTGAATGCAATCCGTGTCATTAGATCAGATGTGATGGCATATGACATGATAAACTTCAAAATACTGAAACTATTTATTGATTTATTTTTACCACATATTACATTCATCATTAACCAATGCTTGACTAAATCTGTATTTCCGGATTTGTGGAAAGTGGCTTCGATTATTCCCATTCCTAAAAAGGATGTAATCAATAATATAAGTGATATTCGTCCAATTAGTATTTTGCCTGCACTATCCAAGGTTCTTGAAAAAATTATACAAATTCAAATTCTTGAGCATCTTAATAATTTTAATTTTTTATGCAAGTTTCAATCAGGATATAAATCTGGCCACAGTACTACTACTGCACTTGTAAAAATAGTTGATGATATAACTGCTATCTTGGATAAAAGTAATTCCTTTGTTGTTTTAGTTTTATTAGACTTTTCAAAAGCTTTTGATTGTGTCAATCATACGCAATTGCTACAAAAGTTAAAATTGTATTATAAGTTTTCTGATTCCGCTATTATGTTGCTTCATTCTTATTTAAGTAACCGGAAACAGTTCGTCAAACTTGGTGATGATTTTTCTAACCTAAGTGATGTAATTGCTGGAGTTCCTCAAGGATCAATTTTAGGCCCTTTACTGTTTTCTATTTACATTAATGACCTACCTTGGCATATTTTGAACTGTCAATTTCATCTTTATGCTGATGATTTGCAGTTATATATTGGTGGTGATTTGGTAACATTGGATGACTTAATTATACAACTTAATGCCGATCTGAATAGGATATCGTTATGGTCTAGTAATAATTCACTTTCTATTAATCCTAATAAAAGTAAAGCTTTATTTTTAACTAGACATAAAGTACATTATATAAAACCTGTGCTCGTTTTGAATAATGATATAATCTCATTTGTTCCAACAATTAATAATCTAGGATTAGTATTGAATACTACTCTTACATGGACTGATCATGTAAGCTCTCTGTGTAAGCGTGTTAACTATAGCTTATATTCGCTTAGATTAATAAAAAAGTTTTGTCCTGTTAAGTTACGTATATATCTTGTCAAAACTTTAATTATTCCAATTTTCACCTATTGTGATGTGATATTTTCTAATTGTGATAGTTCCTCAAAACATTTACTTGAGATTACTTTTAATAATTGTGTGAGATACGTCTATGACCTTAGAAAGTTTGACCATATATCTGAATTTAGGAGCTCAATCCTTGGATGCGACTTGTTTGAGTTTTACTGTTATAGAACTGCTATGTTTGTTTTCCGTATAATAAAATCAGGTATACCCACGTACTTGTATGATAAATTAAATTTTTCTGCATCGTTACGCACAAGGAATATTAATTTGCCACCAAATAGAACAAATGTTTACCATAACTCCGGATTGATAAATGCGATTCTCACCTGGAACAGTTTGCCAACGGAATTAAAAAATATTAGTTCTGTTTCTAAATTTAAAACTGTTATGCTAAAATCTATAACATAGAACATGTACATATTTGTAAATTATTATTGATTATTTAAGTGGAAGTTTGTTTTGTTCATTGTTATACTTTATTTAAAATGTTAATTGTTAATTTTAAGTTTGTTATTAAATTGTAAAAATGTTATGCACAAAAGCCATCGGCTTACGCTTTAGTCAATAAAATATTATTATTATTATTATTATTAATTAATACACTCAAAATAACCGCACAAATCGATAGAAATCGATATTTTTCGAAATATTCCGATTGAAAATGATGATTTTTCATCTAAAAAGTGCATGTTTGAGAGAAATCAGAAAATTTGGTTGTGGACGCGATTAGTTTTTTATTGATAACTTCATTAATTTTTAAGGTTATCTAATTGCTCCAAAAACAATTTTGCAAGGAATTTCAAGGGCTACAAAGACTGCAAAGTTAAACGTCTTTGGACCCTTCAGTTTTGAGACTTTTGAGTTTAAATGCTCGGGAAAAATGGTTCTCGCACTCAAATGCGAACTCAAAACGGTGATATCACAGTTAATTTTCATTATAGAGAAATAAAAAAATAACAAAATTTTTTGTAAGAAAAATCTAAATTTTTGTACTCTTGCATTTTGTACTTTGTTTTTAGGATTCTTAAGCCTGATTTCCATTACGAAAGTATTTTGATCAGTAAAAATAAAGCGAAATAAAAATATAGATTTACTTGAGGTGTGAGAGAGGATTTTTTTTTTCAGTACTAAGAAAAATGGTTTTTAATGTATGTACCATCGTTGATTGAATACATTAAGATAATATCACCGAGATTTTCGCCGCTACGATCGAGTAATGTCTCCACTGTCGTTTATAATAGAGATAAAAAATGTAGAAACTAGTTTAGCTCTTCTAGCACGTTATAAACTGCAAAATTATGTTTTTTATTATAATATTTGTATTAGTATTAGTGAAAATTGGTGTAACTTTTCGTCTTCATTATTTTGTTTTAATTTTTTCGTTTTTTTATATTTTTGCTTACGAAATGTTCCACAATTTAATTACTAGATAAAAGTTCATTGACTGACATCAAAACATAAACAAACCTAAATTTATTAATGTACACAATAATTCAATTGTGTGTGGTTTTGAAAAGAAAATTTGATTGGGATTTTTTTTTTTTCAGCTATCCATTAAGGATTTGATAAAGAGCTAGTTTAAAATGGGAGTAGACTTTATTTTCATTTACATTTTTGGCTGCTTTTGGGTTTTGTGTGGTTTTGATTGTTAACCAAGGATTTTTACGAGTAAAGTTTATTGACCTATGTCAACCTATGTACATACATATATAAATATAAAAACAAACATAAATTTTTTACAAATCAATTTTTTAAGGAAATTGAAATTGGTTTTAATTTATTTATTTTATCAATGGTACGAGTAATATATGAAATTTAAAATTGTTATTGAAATTATTAAAATTAATTTAGATTAAAGATGATTTATTATATCGAATTTTTTAAATTTTTTTTTTTGCATTTTTGACTTTGGCATTAATAATTTTAATTTTTGCTCGGATCAATACTTTCAAGATATTACGGATTATAATATCTCTATGCAAATCATCTGTGCATGCGACTTTAATTGAATTGCATATACCAAATAAATTTTGTAATACTTCTTTTTTGAAACAGAATTTATCGAAATTATCGGTAAAAATGTCCACTATTGTTTTTGTTATTTTAACAAACAACGCATTTGGTACTTTCAAACCACCGTTTACAATATTCTCATACTGACGTGAATCTATTAACAAATTGGCGGCTGAAGCTTCTTCAGAATTTTGGCAAATCATTAAATTTTCGCAATATGCACATTGAAATTTTTTTAAACAAGCATGAGCTATATAACCGTTGAAATATGACATTGACATACTGTTAATTGTTTGACTTGGATTTACTTCTGATGCTTTTTGAGAGTGAGAGTCTACGTTATTGTGTTCAATTTCATCCTCGAAATCAGAAACATCATATTCACAATAATTTGTTTCATCGTCGATCTCGCCCTGCTGCCCCGAGTCGAGAAGTATATTTCCTATAGTTTAAATTTAGAAAGTGATAATTAAATTCATATAATTTATTGTAAATTGTTATACATTTACTAACAGTGAAATATGGCGATTTTCACATTTACTATTTTGTATATTCATATATAAAAATACGCTAGTATTTGTATAAGCATAATAAAAACTATGGAAACCTGCGTGAGGTTATACTTAAACCTTTAAAAATCAGATATCCATTTTTTTATAAAGGTAATATTAATAAAAATATGAAATTGAACATTAAATTACCAGTGTTGTTTACGTCTAAAGGTATAATTTTTAAAGGAATTTCATCTGCTTTTTGGTCTACTGAATTATTGTTGTGTGTAGTGCTGGCTAAGTCTTAAAAATTTGAAAAAATGCATTAAACCAAAATATAAAAAAATATAAAATGTAGAAAAAGTTTCGGAAATCTACATAATGTGTTATTGTTATGGTTGCCATACTTGAAATGTCTTCCGTGTTTAGAAGTACACGTGCATCGGACTGGCCGTAAGATGAAGTATCGCTGGACATCATGTGGTAAAAACACATTTCTTTTAAGGAGACATTACACCTTCAAATTTTAAAAAATGAAATTTTTTCAAACATTTTTTTTTAATGGAATAAAAAGAGATATCTTAATGAAACTTTCCATGGACATTTTATTTAAATCAAAGCATACACAAAAAATTTTTTTAGATTTTTTTCCGCCCCTTGTCGTCTGCTACGGTTATTTTCCAAAAAGACCGAAAATTCGCGGCGTGCATCAGAACTGCTCTCAGGAACGTCTGAAAAAAAACGGGGTTTTATTCAGCATTAAATCGCCCTTGGAATGAACTAAAAGGAAGAAAATAGTCTAAAAAATAACAAAATGGCGGCATTTTTTCGAAAATGGAGCTTTTTTGTCCCCTGCAATTTGTTGTAACTCAAAAAATTGAAAGCCGATTTTCCCTTCCGTAGTTCATTCTGAGAAGAAATATGTGTAGATCAACGTGTTAAAATTTTAGAACGATTGGATAAGTAGTTTTTTCTCAATCTTGCACGCCAACTTGAAAAACGTCATTTCGAGATAATCGAGTTTAAAGTTAAATTTTTGTTTACAACGTATTGCGTTGTTTGTATATAGCGAAGTAGACCAAAACCGTAGAAAAAAGACTTTGACCCGCTCCGTAATAAATACAATAAAAATTTTTTTGTTGACATTTTCATGTTTATATTGTTAAAATCCTGTTCTAAAACGTTCATTCTAACATATTCGATCATAAAAAAAAATTCGATTTTTTAAAAATCTGAAGGTGTAATGTCCCCTTAAATTTGTATGCAAACGAAGTGCTGATGGGTTTCTTTCATAAGATCCTCTATTAGTCCTGATAACTGAAATAGTGTTTTCTATACAATCTGAATTTAAATTTGCTGTCAAAATGTATTTTTAATCGGTACATTTGATTAAGTCCCAAAGTTGCAAAATTCCATTAATTGACTGTTGCATTCCAGAAAAACAGTATTCAGCCATTCCATTCGATTTCTTCCAAGTAGCTATCCACTCAACAGATTGTTTTAAATTTTCTAAAATTTCTTCAGATTCTTCTGACAAGGCATTATTATTAGGAATATTTGAATATTTTATTTTCTTGTTAAATTAACAAACAATTTATTTAATCGGGAAAATATTGGCAGTGGTAAGAGCTATCGATTTTTCATTCGCGGTAAACAAATATGTGTGTGGTGCCGCGTATATAGCTGTCGAAACATGATGACTGAAAACTTGAGTCGCAAGTTTTACTCTCATTTTTTGAAACGAATCTGGCTTATTATTACGCTATTTTCACTATTAAATAGTTTAACTAAAATACTCCATGATACTTCATTCTCACCAATTAAAAAATTTGATTTTAAAAGATTGTTTCGGAAACTTTTAAAAAGATGGACAACATCATATAAACAGAATATTTTTTTGTTCTGTATTGTCACATAAGGCTGAGAAATACTAACACCTAGTTGTTTGTATGCAGTCCTATTTGGCGATCCTTGATCGCAAATTACAGCGTATACGTTTATTTGATTTGTAATCAAAATATTTAGGGTCGATTTTAGAATTTCTGAAAGCTGAATTCCGCGAACACTACCACTAATATCCAATTACCTAATTGCAAGAAAATAAAAAAAAAATTATTGAAACATGTTCCAATATTTTAAATTGTAAATGGAATACCTTTTTCCAAGGTTTATTGAATCCTCTCAACATAAATAAAAGAGCATATTCCGAAAATGATCTTTCGCGTCCTAGGTCACCTAGGTCACTAAAACCATATACACAATCCTCTTTAGTGTTATATTCCAACTCTGTCTTAGTTACTAAAACGCAGCGTTTCTCGAGTTCAGGTGTATCTTTAAATTTCTCATTTAACATTTGTAAAATTTTTATAGAAATTACGGTTGAAAATTCAATAGTATTATACCATATCTTACTATGGTACTTGAGCTTGGAAGTGTAAACCCTTCTTTTAATAAAAATTTATAAAAGCTTGGTGACCTGTAGTGAAATTTCAGAAATAGATCTTTTTCTTCTGAAGTCCATTTTGAGTTTACCGTATGCATCGTTTGAGCCTTTACAAATGTTTTTACACTTCCACTTCTTCCTTCCATTATTTTATTGAGAATACATTCGATGTCGTTTTTTAAAATTTCGTTAGGTTTTAATTTTTTTTTTTCGGGGTGAACGTAATAATAGTTCAGTAAGAATTTCATACTGATCGGTTTGTAGAAAGTTGGTAGAAGAAGTAGATATATCTAGAATTTCTGGTATAGGAAACTGAGATTCATGTACGTATGTATGTATGTTATTTGCTGACGATAACTCTTTAAATGGATTTCTATATGTTTTGGGCATATTTTCTTTATAAACTGCAAGCCATTCGTTATTGTCGTTACTAACATGATCACTTACATTTTCATTGTTTTGACATATATTAATTTTACAATGTAAAATTTCCGTTTCACTACTTAAATAATTTTTTGGTACCTATGGCATTAAAACTAAGCCTTTTTTAAATTCACTTTTATTTATAAATTTTGGTTCGAAATGATCGGCACACAAATAAACTTTTTTTTTTCGAACATGCATATAGCGACTTGTTACCAAAATTTATTATCGTCTATCATCTTGAGGAATCAAAAACCTTGGAATCCCATATGATTTTTTGTTTAAACAATTCAAATATGAACAATATGCCATTGCCATAATAAAAATAAAATAACGATTAGCTTTTAAATTTTATGTATTTCTACTTCCGATAAATGAACTGATGAAAACAAAAATCGATTTAGTAACAATATCAAAAATAATAACTGTGTTTTTGTTAACACTTACAAAGAAAACAGAACACAAGTAAACGAAATCAGCTTGTTCGCAAAGGATAAAACATTTATATCTATTGTGATAGAAAGAGGAAACCATCCGACGACTTATTGAATTTTTATAAAGAATATTGTTTTAGTGTTGGTCATTAAAAAGCAAATCAAAATAGAAAAATTGTGTGTTCTTTTCTAGCTACATCATTATAATGCAACCCTATCTCAGTTCTTCTTTAACCTTACATGAATTGTCCAAGCTCTTCTTTAACCATGTGAAATACGAAACAAAAAATTGATGTTGTTGTTGTTTATCACAGTAATACTACCTCTATATGTTCAATCAACGGTACCATGTAACCATAATTTAGTGGTGTATAACCATAATTTACTGAAGAAAAATATGAAGCGAAGGAAATTTTTTCAGTATTTTACAATTCATCTACATACAGATTGTGTAAGTATAGACAATTTTTCTCGCACACTGAAGCAAATACTATAAAACAAATTAAGTTAACCCCACTTCGATATTTTTATGGTGTACTATATAGTGACGTTTGTATAAAAACACTCCAAATAAATTTAATATACGTACAGAAAATTTTGTGACCTACATATATTAAGTAAATTATTAATTATTAAATATTAAATTATTATTTATATTAAATACCTACTTAGCTATGTTGTAACTGAAAAAAAATTTACAAAATTTATTGGTTATGTTAACAAAAATCTGTCAAAATATAACCATACAATTTTGCTATAAAAAAATTACTATCTTTGTCACTCTAATGGAATTTTTGATTATCTTAACTCCTCGGTCTTTTTCAGTAAAATATAGTATGCAAGTAAGTAAGATTTTCTGATGGAAATGAAGCTTAATACTTCGTATAATCGAGTAAGTTTGAGTCGAATCGGAAACTGCTAATTGTTTATTTAGGTATGATTAATTTTGTTAAATAAACTGCATTAAATTATATTAATTATATTAAATTAATTTAATTAATATTAAAAGATTATAAATTAACTAAATTATATGAATAAAATACTAATATGAAAATATTAATTTTGAGTTGAATTGTGATTAGGTTTGCAACACATAATGACGCATTTATTTAAGCATGCTAAATTTTGATTCAATGAATGTGAACAACGTGGAATTATGTAAATGAAAATCGAGATGCTAAATGTATTGAACTTAATTAATTAACTTAATGGATTTATTGAAGTTTAGGTTGCAGTTTTCACATACAAACGTCAATATTACTTACGAGACCAATAAAATTTTTAAGAATATAACTTTTCAATTTCCTTTCATTGATTTATTATTTTACTGACTTGTATTTTTAATTGGTGATGGTAAATGGAGTAGCGGAGATCTCTTCAATAGGTGAATGATGCTAATTGGATTTTTATTTAGGTGGTCTACTGTTTTATAATCGCTATCTTACAAATAACGAATAGCCAATTAATTTCATATTCATTTTCAGAGATATTAATGACCATGATGTTGAATTTAATTAGTTACGTATATTCTTAGTAATTTTAGCTATAGAGTGGTACTTTTCTCAGTTTTGAAGGTTCTATAGTTTACATCTTTAAGAGTCGTGTGTGTGAGTGTAAATGGAGATACAGTGAGTGGCTTTGGTGTTCGGTTCGGGCAATATTCCCAGATTTTCGCCTTTTAGACTTTGTTTTAAAATGTCTAAATACATTTTTTCATTCATGTTTTCATTAGTAAAAACTAACACCCCAGCCCCATTAGCTGATATACATCTTAACACCATTAAATGTACACCACCATACTTTACAGTTGTAGTAATATTTGATGGTTTGAGCTCCTCATTACATATACGCCTCACACCAGTAGCCCATCTGTTCCAAATACGTTATATTTTCTCGTCAGCAAATATTACGTCGTTCCAGAAACTGGAACCTTTTCCAATATATTCCTTGGCAAACTGGATACGTTTTTTTCTGTTTCGCTCGTTTATTAATGTTTTTTTCTGGCCACGCGGCCTTTAAAACTTTGCCGTTCTAATTTTGCTGCTTCAAAATAATCCTGTTAACTTTTGTTGCTTCAATGTTGAATTCTTTCCTTTACGGACCATTTTAAATTTTAAAAATATAAAATATAAAAAAATAACTTTACAATACCACGGCCAACTGAGTCTATTAGAATCAAAAGTTATTCATCTCCATGTTAAGTCATTTAGAGAAAAATGATAAAAACTTATAAAATCGTAATTAAACACGGTTTTTTATTTTTAGTGTGTATTTTTGATTCGAATGGACGTTTTAAATGAGATCATGAATGATAATTAACCAAATTTAAATTAACTACTGAAAAAAAATTAATAAATAGTTTGGAAAAGAATAACTTTTGAAAATTACATCTGGAAAAGATGAATTTTTGAAACCAACTGTTTTTGGATAAGATATAGTTTTGAAAACACTTCAAACAATTAAAATTTAAGAACGACTAGACTTTAAATATTTTGTTATTTGAAATTCAGTCATATGATTAAAAAACATAACATAAAAATTCATTATAAAAAAGTAAGTATAAATTTAACCAAAAATAAATCATAAGTTATCACAATAATTCATCACAAAATAGTTTTAATTAAATAAAATTAAACGATTAGTCCGTCATCTGCTTCCTGAAACTCGCAAAGCTCTACCTCTTTTTCAATATTGTTTTGTGGAGTACTGTCTAAGCACCTCTTATAAAATTCTAAAGATGCATGATTTCGCCAGTCGTTACCAAAATGCTTCTTCAGTAGTTTGTCTACATCATCCAGTTTATTTTTATTTATTGGTACGCCACTCTCTAGCTAAACAGGAAGGAGCATATTGCGCAAGTGTTTTCCTTTTTTGGTAAAAGCCATACCAACTCCAATATTTGACTTCTCCTCTTATAAATATTGTCCCGTTGTGCTCCTTGGTCAATGTAAAACGTTTACACTTATTGAACTGGAAGTGTAACCCTGATGGTGGCTTTAGCATTGTTTTTACCTCTGATTTCCAGTCTCTGACTGGACAAGCTGGTGTGGCCAGTTCTACGACTGTTCCATGTTGTTGAAAAATATCCCTATCCTCGTTGGGGTGAATAATGGTCTGTTTCGCACGTACCTCCTTTTCTATTCTCGCAAACACACGATCCGGTAGTATGAATAAATGGCCTGTTACTGGAAAAACCAGTTCAACCATTTCCACACATGATTGAGATCGATTGGCAAGCCAGTATCCCAACATAACTGTCATGATTGTATTTTTATTTTGGCCGCCACAACCATCTGCAAAACCAAGCGAATGTGGTTTATTTTGGAGACGTCCGTATTACACAGCCGATGGAAAATAGCTGACGCAATTTCATTTGCTCCCTTTGGCCTTATGTTTTCTGTCCACGTATGTAAATATACATTTTGATGACATAAGCTGCCATGAGAGGAACCCATCACAATACCAAAATTATAATAATACAACTGCCGACTGTAATATGCTGCTTGATCAGGTACCATAAGCAGCACCATATTTTTCTGGCAGTCGAATGACATAGTTACCATGTTTGTATTAACCTCCTGCAGCAAACCAAAAAACGCTTTGGCTCGAAGCTTATGAACTCGCTGATGAGTTAAAATGAGGTTTCTTTTGGATGAATTGGTTTCAACTTTAATTTGTTCTTTAAAGCTAAGACATGTTGAACAGACATCCTTTGCTGGAGTTTGGAATACAATGTTAAAATGGGTATTGAATATATACCGAAAATAACTTGACGTCATGGCAAGTTCAGGATTATATAAAATTGTGGTTGTGTACATATGATACATTTTATTTATCGACAACTCCATTGGTAGGTACTGGCGATGTTTTAATTTATTTCTGCAGTAGTGGATTTCCAGCGTCTTAAACTTTTTTATATATTCGATCACAGCATTTTTTTTAGTCGCCATTTTTATTGACCGCTTATAGCCACCACGCTTTTCGATTGGGGAATTACCTATCTCTAAGTAATTTTTACAAACTCATTTTAAACGATCTGATGAGACATTAAAAATCCCCATAAATGCACTTTTGCACAATCTTATCAGTGTTCTTCTAGAGGTACGAAAATAATATTTAATGGCCATCGATTTTCTAGGACCTTGTAGACATCGATTCAGTCGCTTCGGTTTATTAACAATACAATATTTCTGTAAAAATGCATCTTGAATTAATTTTGACTTTGAGCTGAAAAAATTTTGCGCAAATGCCAAGACATCGTTCCCACTTATTTCTTTACACCGATAAGTTTTGGCTTTGTGGACACATTTGGGCATCTTAGGCAATTTCTTCATTTCGTACCTGTAATTAGGGTAGTATGCGCTCTAATAAGAATATTTAAAATTCATACAAATTTGTTACCTGTTCCTTTTGTTTTCCTCAATTCTTCTAAATGTGTTGTTGTGCCTATTTCTTGCGTTTTGGTTACTTACAACAATGGCAAAAGTTTCTGATTCCACCGTGTAGCGAATTTTTATCTTTTAAACAATAATAAATTTGGATTCAACAAAAATGTTGATAAATACGGTATAACACGATGTTTTAATAAATGTATGTATATTTTATGCGACCTACCTGTTCAACAAACACCAGAAAACTAAAATCCGTTACGTTAAAAACGAAATAAAACAATTAAATTGACACTTGAATGCGCGGGAAAATTATACTGGAGAACATGTAGTTTTGGTTTTAACTTTTAAACCGTTTTCAACTAACAATGGAAAAGATATATTTTTGAAACTTATTTTACTTATTTTTGTGGTGGAAAAGGTGAGTTTTGAAAATTACTTTCGCATGGATCAAAGTAAGTTTTGAAACCAACCCTGGATTTTGAACTGAAATATTTTAGTGTTAGAATGAGTTTTGCAAGTAACATTTGCGACAAAAGATGGATCTTATAAAAGTTTACCACAATCAATCAATAACTCATTTTTTTTGTTTTATGGAGAAGATCAAGTTTTGATTCTAATAGACTCAACTGACAACTACGTATTACTATAATAATTAACAAAATGCTTCAAAATATCGAAAACTATACCGTTGTTTTATAAATAAATGTATATATAATGGAAAAAACCGAATATTGGGGTAACGTTGAAGTGGTGGTATAATTGTTTTAAAATTTTTATTACAATTCTTATTTATTTATTTATTTGGTATGAAGCCTTTGAGGCCTAGGGATGGGGGAGGGACCGAGTATTGAAGTTACTCGCTATAAATGGAATGAATTGCTGGATTGTAGGATGTTATCAGTTAATTTACTAAGGTTGAGGGGTAGTGTGGTTGTGGAAAATTTGCGGAATTGCTTCAACATTAAAAATAGTTTGAGCTTAACAATAATTTTAAGTTGCGAAAATGACTAATGTGTTACAAAATTATACTTAATTATGTATAATTGTTAGATCGTCTCTGAGCTACAGAAATATTGGAGAATTCTCGCTCAGCATCCAGAAACTCCAACCATCCAGCTATTATGCAGCGTAGAAATTGTATTGTGTTGTGATAACTATTTTATTTTGTCTATCACTAACTAATTTATATAAGTTAAATTCTATTAATTAAGTAGTAAAGATATGGTATAATGGTGAATGTTTTAGCTTAGAATTGGGAAGTCTCCATATTCGATTTCACACAACGTTAATTTTTGTAATATGTAATAAATGGTGTTTTGCTCATGAATGTATATTAATTAATTTAGTTTAATGAATATTTAAAGGTTTCTCTTCTTTAGTTTGCTAATAAATAATTCAATTTTCAGAATATAACATAGTTCCAGAATTAATCATTATTTTAGGGATTAAAATTAATCGTGAGTTTCAAAATTAAATTTTAGCTTGAATCAATTCTCCAGGGTCTTTAAGTAGTGAATAAGCTGTAGTTTAGAAATTGTGTTGTCCTGTGCTACCTATGTTTACTAACAATTAAACTAACTATCGATCGCTTAGGTGTCTGTAACCGGGTCGAGTCTGTCCCAACTAATAATCCTTTCCAGTCCTTTGGTTTTGTTATATGTAAACGGGTGTACGGTGTGTGCCCGGGAGTCCGGGAGTTCCTGCTATAATGCATGGAAGTACATCCTAATCAATCAATCAATTTGCATTTTGTACTTTGTTTTTGAATCAAACTTTTTTTTTAA
Source organism: Tipula vernalis (assembly GCA_958295665.1). Classification (NCBI taxonomy): domain Eukaryota; kingdom Metazoa; phylum Arthropoda; class Insecta; order Diptera; family Tipulidae; genus Tipula; species Tipula vernalis. The sequence goes on from OY282558.1 coordinate 276,604,429, forward strand.
ATCTAGACATTATAAACCGTTCAAACTTCTAAAACATATTGTTAGTTCCTAAATAAACTACGTTGTAAATGGATTACGTTTAATTTCAATTCCTGCGGTTTAAGCGAGACAACCATTTTATTTCTTTCAAAACCCCATTAGGTTTTATACTACTTTGCTTTATACAACCAAGGCCTTTTTAGGGGTTAAAACTATCCCTTTATTTGCAAAAAAGGTAACATCCCCTAAAAACAAAGATGCAATCCTCATTATCTAATTTAGAGGAGTAGAAGCCAAGATATGAGCCGTTATCATTGAAAGTGGTATAAGTCCATTTTTCAAAAAAATTAAGTTAATGACAACAATAGTCAAATAACAGTATAATCTTCCTAACGGTATATAATTTATAGCCAAAATAAAAAAAATGAATCCCTAATAGCTACTTGTGCAATAAATAAGAAAATTCAAAATCTAGTATATTTTTTTCACTTTCAAAATAAAGGCCCATATATCGAGAAAAAAAACTTTATTTGAGGTTAACTTTTTAAATTATGGCCATAATTGGGCATGCTACATAATTAATTACAAAACTTTGAAACAAAAAAAAAAATCCAGAGTACTAGCAACAACAAATTATCTAGGCGTCTAACAGAAGATCATCATTTGATTGGTATCAACATACGAAACTTGCGAAAATATTAAGTTGAAATGCGAAAATCAAATTAAAAACTAGTTACGATGTTTACAGCCATATTGTTACGGATCTCCTTCGACAAACACGTATTGTTTTGAGTAAATACAATTTGCTGAGAAGATTCCTTTTATTGCCGTTACAGAATTTTGTAAGATCGAACAAAGCTTACATGTGTTTAAAAACAGAAATAACAATAATTTCATCCCCATTGGAATAAGCCCAATTATTTATAAAAAAAAAAAATTATTTTAAAGAAACCCAAAAATTTTTAAATTTATAAACAAACCTAAAACTACAAAAAATCGTGTTAACCGATAAAATTTATAATAATTTTTTTAATTGCGTAGTACGTATACATACAAATGGGTGTATATAATAAAATAAACAAATTAGAAGTAAAATAAAACTCACCAATCTAAAAAATGTCCTCAGAGAACTCGCAGGTGGTTTGGGGTGCTGAAAACAATACATAGAACCTTTCTGCTGCTTGACCAGAAATATTCTTGAAAACACAGCACAATATGTATCACAGAAAAAGCATAGATTTTATTAAATTTAAAAATTTGTTTCTAACTAAATCTTAATAGTACTAATAATATTTTTTTCACAAACACGACACGTTGTTTCATAAAAAATGTGAAGTGATACATTTATTCCTCAAATTAATTCGCAACACGAAAGTACTACAAACAGGGCAGCGCGGTTTTGTTAGTTGACTTTAGACTGCTTAGTCATTTAAAAACACTACAAATCAGTTAATTTTATAATTTCCTAAATTTCTTTTCGTTTTAATAATAATATTTAATTTTATTTGTGATTATTTTTTTTATGAAATCATAAATGTTAATGATAAAATCCTTTACTTAAATAAATAAATAACTGAAGTCCTCATCATAAAGCCAAGGATTTATAATGATTTTTTGCTGATGCACTGAATACGGATGATAAATTTAAATTTGTTGTCGATACTAACTCCTAAATCTTTCACATGATCTAAGATCTTCACTTTAGAATAAGGGGAGTATCGCTTAAAGAGTAGCTAAATCCAGAAGAAGCTCTTGGTTTAATTTTCAATACATGGCAATATATATATATATATATATATATATATATATATATATATATATATATATATATATATATATATATATATATATTTTATTATTAATTATTATCTTTATTAATTAAGCTAGTTATTTCGATATAGCTTAATGTTAAATTATAAGCCTATAGTAATAGTAATTTAAACTAATTTATTATTCATGTTTTTTTAAATTATTTAACTCGTCTCTCACTTTAAATAATTAAATGTTGCTAGAAGAAGACGTCTCTTGATTAGGAATTAGTGGCACATAAAAGCACATTTTTTATGAAAATTGGCGATTTTAAGCGATGAGAACCTAAACAATTGGCCGCGGTAAGTTGTTCCGGCGGCCTATAGATGTTTTTTCCTAATATGTTCCTTCCTTTTCGGTTTATTCTTATTTCCTAAAATATGGTACATTCTATATATACAGAATGTACTCTGCAGGTTGTATTGGCGAATTATACTAATTCAGCCAAATTCCCTTACAAGTTTTTCTTCATCATATTCACACAGTTCTATTCTTGTGTAAACAAATTTTAACAATTTTTTTTTTACATTCTGTAGATTGTGTGGTACAACCAGAGAAGGCAGAATGAGAAGACTGATATTTATTTATTTATTTATTACCAGCACTAACAAATAGCATAGGTTCAATACCAATAATTTTGTAAATAAAAAAGTGTTACAAATTATTATTTCGAATACGACTCTTTAAAAGATGCCTTGAAATGTTAAAATCGATAGGTTCTGAATATTGGTTAAAATATTTTGACGTACGCGCGACCGGTTCATCAATTCCATAATTCGTACGATGAAAAGCAATACTCAGTTTTAACTGTCGTGGACGAAGAATTCTCTTAGGAACGTAAAATGAATATAAGTCAAGCAATACATCCCGAGCAAATACTGCATGAATCATCTCTCTTCTGAATTCAAGGCTACGAAAGTTCAAAAGTGTACAACGACCGTAAACTAAATCCTGAAGTTGATCTTAGAAGTCTTCGGAGGGAATATTAAGAACTTTTTTTGAATCCGCTCAATACGATCACTAAAGATTTTATAACCAGAACTCCAGATAACTACAGCGTATTCCAAAATAGGCCTAACAAAAGCGGTATATAGTATAATGTCATGAGAGTTTATGGGTCAGAAAATTGACGAGCATGTCTCTTTATGAAACCAAGCATCGAGCCGGCTCTAGCTACAATCATTTCTATATGTTTAGTAAAACTTTTGTTACCTGTAAACAAAACACCTAAATCAATAAACTGAGTAACTCTATCTATTTCCACGTTTTGTAAACTGTACGGAGCTACAATTAATATCTTAATTCGTGCAAATAACATAGCTTTACATTTGGAGATATTGAGAGCTAAACGATTTTCGGTAGTCTAATCATTAAACCGATTAAGGTCCTGTTTTTGATTGATTGATTGATTGCGATGTACGATCAAGCATTAAGCAAGTCTCCCGTATTATAAATGCGAATACCACAACACCACTATACCCATGTTACACAACACGACACCATTCTTCATGAAGCCAAACCACGTAAAGAAAGGCGCCACATCGATAACAACATAAGTCTAATAGTTGTGATAATCGCCCCTGGCCAGGCTGCCGTCGTACACCTTTTTACATATAACAAGATCGAGGGATGGGAAAGGAATGTTAGCAACAAAGACTAAAACCGGTTCCAGACACCTAAGTAGTTGATAGTTAGTAAATTTATTAGTAATATATTTTTTAGTAATTTATTTAGCACAAGACAATACAATTTTAAAGTTCATCTTTACTGCTCCAACCTGTAAGAAGACACAATGACAACACATATCTCCTGGTACCGCAAACTCTTTTTTCTGAAAAGCTGTAAACAACTATTATTATTCCCCTCCACCATTTTTTCCATCGGCGGTTGTGAGAGGGGGGCGAGATTTCGTTCCATCATCATGTTCCCATGCGGTCACCCAAATTTGTACTAACTAAACCGATTAAGGTCCTGTTGTACCAATAAAACGTCTGCGCCATTTCGGATAGTAGCGTAAATTTTAAGCTCATCTGCATATAACAGACATTTACAAAACTTAAAACATGCAACAACATCATTAACAAATAGAATAAATAATAATGGACCTAAATGACTGCCCTGAGGAACACCAGATGAGACTGTAAACTTCTCAGAATAATTTTGACCAATACGTACTAGTTAAGACCTTTGCGACAAATAAGATGATAACCATTTTACAGGAATAAAATTAGAATTCACTTTAATCAATTTATCAATTAATAATTTGTGATTAATTTTGTCAAAGGCCTTACTGAAATCTGTATAGATAGTGTCAACTTGGGCACCTTTTTCTAAACAGCATATCGCATCATTAACAAATACCGCAAGATTGGTTGTCGTTGATCTACCAGAAAAAAAACCGTGCTGTTGGGGAAAAATTAAGTTTTTAATATTAAGATAAATACAATCCTTTACCAGTTTTTCAAAAGTTTAGGGATAACAGATAATTAAGCTATTCGTCTATAATTCTCAAATGAATTTTTAGGTCCCGATTTAAGTACTGGAATTACATACGAGGATTTCCAGCACTGAGGAAAAATACCTTGCCTAAGGCTGTAATTAAATAAATGTGCTAAATGGCCACTTAAGGCTTCGGCGCAATTATTTAAGAGTAGTGAGGAAATACCTCATAATTATATGCTCATCAGTTCGAAACAGAATTAAATTATCTTACAATTCCGGAAATATTAACTTTAAATAAATTAAAAATATTGAAAACCTGTCCTATCTATGGGGTGGGGTGTTGAATAATTGGTCGTAAATACAAACATACTTTTACGTCTTATCTGTAAAACACATTAAAAAGTGATCTTAGGATCGGTTGCATGTTAGAAATGACCCTTAAGATATACCCTATCAAAAAGTTACGTAAAAGCTACACACATGGGTGATTTATACTCGGCGATACTTTGAAATATATATCTTATGATCAAATTGATCAAATTCAATTTTTTTTTTTCAATCGATAGAAATTTTTTGAAAAAGTGACCGATCAAAAGCTAAGGAATTAAACCTTAAGATGGTACTACAGGTTTTTGCATACATTCGAACAACTATATTTTTTTGCAAATGGAAAATAGCTGATTTTGAAAACAGCAAAAAAAAATCCAAGGGGAAAATCTAAAAGTTGACTGTTTTGCATGAAAAAAAGGTTTTTTGATATTAACAATGGACATTTTTTTTTAAATTATATAGAATAAATTAATTTCTTAAATATTGAGTAAGTTAAGTAACTAAATTTTAAAAAATTACATGGATTTTTGGATTTTTAGGAAAAAAAAAATTATTTTGATAATAATCAAACGTGGTCTTTGCACATTGACAGGTCGCATTTCAAACATTCAAGAACACACCGCTTTGCTTTAGCAACTATATTTTCTCCAATATAGTAGCGAATGCCTTGATTTTCTACGATAGCCTTATTATCCAAAAATTTTTCAATAACTTCAATGTCTAAAGTTAGATCGAATGTCGGCTTCGAAAACCGCAGAATTAAATAATGTTTAACTAATTGCATACATAATTCTATTAGAAAATCTTGTCGCTTTAAAGCCTGATAATCAGAATTCAATGAATATTAAATGAAAAAATTAAAACCCGCTTGATCTAACATACCATAGAATGTATGCATTCGCCATCGTAGTATCTAACATATACCATAGAAGTATGCGTTGGCCATCGTTTGTGTGAAGTGAAGATAGAACTAATATAATTTTTCTATTTTTCGGATTGAAAGAACCTAAAACTTTTCCATCAGCGTATAAGCAGACTGCGCATTACTTCCGTCTTTATGCACTTGCTTAAATTGTGCTGGGATTTCACGCTTATTTCTTCTGATGGTTCCTATTAGAGTCAAATGATGATCTTTCTATAATTTGTCACATTCACGAGTTCTTTTGCAATAGCGCCTATATAAGGTGTCGCATTAATCATATTTATCAGGTTTCGCTGGAAGATACACTTTAAAAATACATCGTTCATGAAAACAAAAAAGTTGCTTATCAATAGTACAATTTTGACCAGCACCCTGATTCACTAAAAATTAAGATAGCTATTGTGTAAACGTGGAAACTTGTAAAAAACAAAGCTTACTTTAATGAGTTGGCAATTTTTCGATTTGACTACTACTAAAATGATATCGAGAAATAGCAAACACATAAAAGTAAGCTTTGCTTTTTACAAGTTTGCACGTTTACACAATATCTTATTTTTTAGAGAATCAGGGTGCTCGTTCATAATTTTCTTCTTCACAAAAACGGTCATCTTTTTCCTTTCAAAATTATTTGGCTAAATCATTTTGGATTTAATTAATACAATTATTATTGTAATTTCTTTTAAATTATTGTTCGATTTACCAAAGCAATACGGCTATTGTATAAATAAAAATCGGTTACGATTCATAGTTGCTTTGAATTGAGGGAAACCATGTGGGCCCCGTTTACTCTGCCAACATAATTTAGTGACTTCTAAAGCCTTTAATACATACGAGATCAGTTTGGCGAATATAAGATTCTAATTTAATATTAGCCTCTGTGCAATCATTGATCTCCCGTTCGATTTGTTCATTCTTATGCAAAAGTAATATTTCTAAAATCTCATCGGTAAACAAACAACCCCTCGCTTTTAAAGGTGTACTCGCATCACGTCTTGGTCTTTTGATGAAGAAGTATAGTTTGCACACGATAATCTGCTACCTCTCACATCCGGAGCATATGTAAACTACATTTTAAGCAGCTTTATATTATAGTCGTTGTAGATATTTTGTAATTAATCGCAAAGTTCAAATAGAAAAAAATTATATAAGTTTAGCACAAACGCACAATGGGCCCGATTCTGGAACGATAAAATTTATGTTACGTTATTTTATTTCCCCGCTTCCTAAATGAATTTGTATTGAAAAAACAAAATTAACATAACATCAGTAGAATCGGGCCTAATATTTAACAAAGCTGAGTTTTTTCACTGATCACGCTTTTCTGACGTAAAATACACACTGGGTGATTTTTACCCGTATCTGTTTTTGCGACGCTCATTACACGGCTTCGATAAGGGCACTGTAGCTGACCTATGGGGCTATATTAGTGAATCCCTCAAACTTCCCTAATTCACCGGTCCGATGGTCCAAGGACCACGGTTCCAAAATGGCTCGAATTTAAAAAAAAAGACCTTAAAGGTTAATAATATGTCATTCTGTAATGAGTGAAAATAATATTAAGATTTTAGTAAATTTTTAATTGTTCCAATTAATTGAAGTTAGTCACATTAACAGTTTTATTATAAGACTTTATCATCATGTAACGGCTCGCTTTTAATTTTGGGTTACGCTATGAAAAACACGCGAGAGTTATCATTAAAAAACCGTTAACAGAATCTCTAGCAGCTGAATGTTGATGACGCAGCACATTTGCCGGCTATGACTACAGTGAGAAGTGGGGGTGGTTCTTGTCATCAAAACTGCTTAGAGCTAGATAGTGCTGCAGGGCGGTACCCTAGTATAAACCCTTAAGTAAAGCGACAAATAAAAATAAATAATTACGGAAACGAAATTATTTTAACGAACGGAATAAAAGAATATCACATCTTTGGTCTACACTTTGTTTATCACAGATCACAGTTCACTTTTGCACTTTAATGCCATTGCATTAGTACATATTCCCACCCCGTGCTTCAGTATATGTTATTGCACGCCCAGCGTCATTTGTCTTCATCACCCAAAACTTAGGTGGTTTGTTTAGCACATTTTGTCACTATTCTTTACAACATAATGTGGAAAATAAATAAAAAAAAATATGTGGATTTATACTGGACACTGAATATAATTTATTAAACGTATCATAATAATTGAGACACAAAAATCTATACGTAATACTAAGACGTACTGTGATTTAAATAAACACTGAAATTGTTTTGTATAGATACTCTGAATTAATTTATATATGTACGAAATGTATAAACATCAAATATTAATGAATCAATCAAAATTAAATAAAAGAAATGTTTTAATTATTTAAAAATAAAAATAATTAATAATTTAATTAATAAGAAAAAGATATCATGTTTAAACACTTACATCAGCTGCTTTGAATCCAAAACCATGGCTTTGACGTTCGCAGATTAATACCGTTTATAATTGTACAGAAATATTGTACATAAAAAAAAAATGATCTTAAAACTAACAGAACTATATCCAGAAGGGATTCATCATTTAATTATAATTATTAATGAATTACACAATGGCACATTCTTAACACTACGAACAATAAATCATTTCGTTTAGGTTTTTTTTTTTTTTTCTTATGATTTTATTTTGATTTTTAATATTTTTGCACTAAGTTCACTAAGTAGTAGTACCCTGACTAGGTAGCGCGCATTTTCACTTTAACCGCGCGATGTAGATCGGATGATTTTATCTTTTTCCCTCTTAAGCTGTTCCACGAATTAACCGGTTGTTTGGTAAATGGTACCAAATGTTTCGCAACGGCAGTTAAAGTTTAATTTAATTAATTAAATTATTTCTTTAATATAATGGCGGAAAAGTCGCGAAAGCTTTTCTCGAATTCGTGACCGCACGATTTATCCGCTTCGAGTTTTTCTTATTTTTTCTTTTTTACGTTTTGCTGCTTGCGGGTGGGTATGTAAAACTTTACCACGACTTTTTCCGCCAATAAAAAGATGTAAAATCCCGTTTGATTATAATTTATCCGGACAATTACACTTAATTTATGCAAATAAAATTACCTACTTATATTAACTTTTAAGGTAATTTAAATTGTAAATTATTCTGTATTTTTTTTCACTTGCTTGGATCTTATTAGATCGATGCACAAATTGGAATGACAATATGAAATTGTATAAGGCTTATCGTATGATGGTCCATATTCGCAACAGTAAAATTGCAAAACAAAAACAATAATAAGAGGGGAAGTAAAAAAAAAATACCATCCGAAGACTATCCATACACAATACCTATACAAAACAATCACAGTCGATCGATTCATTGATCAGTAATATTCAGTGGCGTATCATAATCAGACAATTTTGCCTTGTAACAATGCAGATGTTACAAATCGTGGGGCAGACCGACACCTTGAGAGAGTCTCATTTGCCGGGCTTATTAAAACAACATTTAATATATCCGCGTTACCACATGAATTAATTGAGCTAAGATCATGCATGAATAAGTTAGAATAAATGGGAAAACAAACAACTATCATAAAAACAAGAAAAAAAAAAAATGTGTAACTAAACTTTAATTATTGCAATAACAATTACCAAAAAAAAACTTTTGCAAAACAACGCATAATGTAACCACTTTCCTGATATGATCAAAACCCTCTTAGCGAATGTCTTTGGCATGATAAGTGCCTAATAGTTTGCCATTTTCTAAAGCGACTTCATATGCAACATTACCAATTCGTTTTGTAATTACTGCCTTAATAAATTTCGGTGCTAATTTTGCGGTATACATTTTACTTGCATCGCTTAACGTAAAATTACGTACGAACACTTTTTGGCCTGGTTGAAAAATTCGAGGTTTAGCTCTCAAATTATATCTGCTGGCATTTTTTTCATTAGCTGTCTTCAGATGTTGTAACGCCATTTCTTGCGCAATAGTTGACTGATTTGGAACAGAAATACGAGCTTCAGGATCACCCAAACATTTTATCTTGCGTAATAAATCGTACACACAACCGTGAGTAATTTTGTGTCTCCCAAAGACTAAATAATGAGGCGAAAATCCAGTTGACGAGTGAATGGAGTTCTGCAATGCTCCACTGATTTCGTCAAGATGTTCATCCCAACGTTTATGATCATCATTTACATATGCTCTTATCGCCGAAAGTATCGATCTATTGACTCGTTCAGATGTATTAGCCTGTGGGCTATACTTTGCGGTGAACCGATGTTTCACACCGTACCGGTTTAAGAAATTGGCAAGCAGGTGGGATTCAAATTGCTTTCCGTTATCTGACAAAATTGTTTCTGGAGCTCCAAATGTATGAAATATCCGTAATAAACTTTGAACAACCTTAGCAGCAGTAGCACTACGCACAGCTTCGATAATCGGGAACCTGGAATATTTATCCAAAACAATAAGAATATGAGTAAAACCGTTTTGAGTGCGTGGATACGGTCCTAAAAAATCTATATATAAATATTGAAAGGGTTGGAAAACCTCCACGAAATCCCCCATTTCTGGTCTGGTACTAAAATTAACTGCCTTTATCGATTTACATATATCACAATTGCTTATATGTAGTTTTACTTGATTCGCCATGCCTGGCCAATAAAAATATCTTTGGAGTAGGTTCAGCGTTTTAGCGACTCCTTGATGTGCGGATGAAGGTGGGTTGTGCGCATTTTCAATCAGGCTTTTAGTTAAAGAGGTGGGAACCACAAGTTTCCAAGATAGACTGTTGGTTGCATCATCAACACACAACGCATCCTTAGTATTGATATACATTTTGCCATCGAGTATTTTGAAATTAGTGATTACATTTGGATTTTGTTCCAGCGCAATGATACGATTTGTATAATCAGGTTCCTTGAATGCCGCCGAATTTAAATCGATCTGAATCGGAGTTTTCGTTGAATCTAGGTTAATACTTTCCAAACATCTTGAGAGACTGTCGGGAACGACATTTTGACTACCTTTTCTATATTCAATAACAAAATCAAAAGCTTGCAATTTAAGGCTCCACCGAGCCAACCTGCCGGTAAGATCCTTTTGACTCATAAGCCATTGAAGACTGGAATGGTCCGTGATCAACGTAAATGCGTACCCCTCGATGTACGGACGGAATTTCTTAACACTCATGACAGCCGCGAGACATTCCAACTCAGTCACACTATAATTCCTCTGGGCCTTATTGAGCTTTTGCGATATGAATGCTATAGGGTGTTCCTGATCATCTTCGGACTTCTGAAATAATACACTACCTACGCCTGTAGTACTTGCGTCACATTGTATGAAGAATCTTCTTGTAAAGTCCGGATTTGCTAAAACGGGTGCTGTTGTAAGCGCAAATTTAAGTTGGTCAAATGCTTGTTGTGCCTCGTCATTCCATGCTTGTTTGGTACCTTTCTTAAGAAGATTGGTTATCGGTGCAGTCAGACTGGAAAAATTAGAAATAAAGCGGCGAAACCACCCTGCCATCCCCAAAAATCTACGAATCTGTTTGGCGGTCCTCGGTGCTGGGTATTCGACTATGGCCCTTATTTTTTCGGAATCCACTTTAAGGCATCCCTCTCCAATGACATAACCCAAGTATTTTGTCTCTCGCAGTACAAATTTACTTTTCTTCACATTGATAGTCAGATTTGCTCTATTGAGTAATCTAGCTACCTCAGATAATAATGACAAATGCTCCTCAAACGTAGCTGAGACTACCAGCAAGTCATCGAGGTAAACAAAAACTCGATCGTGTAAATGATGAGGGATGACCTTATTCATCAGCTTACATAACGTTTGGGGTGCATTGCACAACCCGAATGGCATCACGGTGAAATGGTATAAAGGTCGTCCCGGCACTGTGAAAGCAGTCTTATCCCTCGAAGCCGGATCCAATGGGATCTGCCAAAATGCGTCTTTTAAGTCAATGGTGCTTATATATCGTGTTTTATCCAATCGACTTAAAAGACCATCTATAAACGGCAAAGGATAAGCGTCCTTCACAGTGACCGAGTTCACCTTCCGAGCATCGAGACACAGCCGAACTTTTCCCGGCTTCATAACTATAGTTATTGGAGATGACCACGCACTTTCGCTTTCTTCGACAACTCCCAGTGATAACATTCTATCGAGCTCAGTATATAAAAGTTCTTGCCTCGCCGGTGAGATGGGGTAATGTCTCTGTTTAATTGGAGCCGTATTGCCAACATCGATTTTGTGGCTCAATAGGTGTGTTTTTCCCAAGCCAAGACGTTCGCTTGATGGAAATTGTGATATAACGTCATTAAGTTGAGCTTGTTGTTCCGAAGAAAGCTGATGTTGGTTGTTTGACAAAGGGCTGACCGTTGGAATCTCTATAGTATTTACCATTTTTGGAGCTAGCCCAAATAGATCCCAAAAATCTATTCCTAAGTACAGTTTTTGGGTTAGTCCTGGAGCGACATGAATTGTCATTTTCCTCACTTTACCTTTATAGGAAACATTAACTAAAATATGACCTAGAATGCGTTGCTTGTCACCACTCGCAGTAGATAGTGCGGATGGAAGATGAATAAACTTCACTCCGCTTTGTTCCACAAATTCTTCCGATCCAGCTCCCAACACACTTATGTTAGCACCACTATCCAAAAGGCCAGAGTAAGGAATATCATTGATTAAAATATTAGCATAGGGACGATTATCTATTGAGGAAGAAATAACACTTTCTGCGACCATTTTCTTGAGTTTTTTTCGATACATAAAATACTTAAAGGCCCTCTTTAAATGAGGTTTATTAGTTTGGGTGGCCTTTGATAACATTTTTGAGCATTTTTCTGGTAAGTTATGTGAATTTGTATTTAAGACTTGTGACGTATATACAACTCTGGATCCGTATTCGTTGCCACAGTTGTCGATGATACTTTGGGGAATTCCACTAATCGTTGTTTGAAGCTCAGACCCCCAGACGTTCTGGCTTCCATTCGGGAGTTTCCCGACTCTGTATTGTTGCATTTTGGGCAATTAGGCTTCAACATTTTAGCTGCCCCACATCCATAACAATAAGGTTGCCGGTAGGTTGATGCATTTTCTGTGGAAAACCTATGATTAGATGATTTAATTGGGATTCGATGGTTTGAATCAGTCTGCACAGCACACACAGAGTTAGAATGATCCTGCGATGATGCGTCGAATATTGTTTCATAATCTGGTTTTACGAGTTCGTGTCCACTATGACCCTCAACCTCATTGACTTGTCGCCTATTCATTAATAGTTCTGGCGCCCATCCAATTCGATTCCAAGTGTCTTCGATTGCAACACATTTATTAACAAGATCGGACACGCTCTGAAAAACTTGACCGGCTGTTGCCGCTTGTAGTCCACTGCGCATATTCCGAACCAAAAGATTCAATAAATCTATTTCCAGCAAAGGAACCTTAAGGGTCATTGATGTTTCACGAATAGTCTGATAAAAATCCATAAAACTCTCCTTGAATCGTTGTTTTCTTAATTCCAGTATTTGTCGGACTTCGCCGTCTGTACGACGATCTTGGAAACGCCGTATCATGGCATTTTTGATGATTCCCCAATCCGTATAACCGTAATCTTCCTTGAGTACCCAGTACCAATCAAGAGCTTTGCCCCGCAATAAAACGCTAATATCAGTAACCAGTTTGTCATGACTAATTCCATTTGCCTTAGCCATACTTTCAATTCTATAGAAAAATCGCTCTATTGCCAGGCTACTTGGTTCTCCCTCATACGATATATTCCACCTATGTATGTCTAAGCCCCTTGCTTTAGAAAAATGTTGTGAAGCTGGAATTAGTGGTGGTAGGGGTAAATCCAGTGACATTTTTGGTTTAGCCTTTTCAGGTTGTGATACTAATTTTGGTGGGGTGTCAAAACGTGTCGAAAATCCAAGAACTTTAGCAATCTTACCAGCCAAACGATTAACGATTTCTTCTTCTTCACTCGATTCCTGATTACTTGAACGCTCATTAAGATTAAATTCTAAGTTTGAAGCTTGGCTCCGTGTTGAATTTTCGGACAAAAATTCATTTGGTCGTTTTCCTTCCTTATCAGCCCGAATTTCCATGGAACTTACTGCGGTCGTTGCAGTTTCTTCGTTTATGTCTATGGCGTTGTCTTCTGGCGGAATAAGGGTTGTCAGTTCTCCAAAGGCTTGATGAATAGAATTTTCCGTATCTGAATCGCATTCTTGCTTTGACTTTATCTCTTCCACACATTTGATTAATTTATCGCAAGGACCAAGCAACTTTCCAGCATTTCGGGCCACTGATTTACTCGACATAATTCGCCGTAATCTTCCTTGCACGTGAACAAGACCTGTTGCTAATTCATCTAATTTATGCGTATCAAGATTATTATTATCAAGATTTTCGTTTAACTTTTCAAATTCACCTTCCATAACTTGTAATTTTGAGGCGCAAAATTTGACTTCTCGCATAGGACATTTAAGAGCACTTCGATGTGCACGATCTGGAGGCTGCTTTGAACCATCGGCCTCCTCTTCTAAAAATTTGTTTAACGAATCCATTTTTAGTATAATATTGCCGGTAATCTGACGCAATTGACATTCGACCGAAAGTTCGTCACAATCAAGAAATTTAACATTCATTTTGAATTCGTTTTTATTTCTTTCTTTTAAAGGTGAGGAATTCAACAATTTTACAAAAATAAATAAAATTCAAATAATAAACTAAAGAACAAAATAAACAAGGATAATCAATAATTATAAACCAACTCCAAAATAATAATCAATAATTACCCAAAATACGTGAAAATAATGTTATTAAAAAAAAATTAATTTTAAAGTGTTTATTAAATTTGTTTTTATAAGGGATCGTTTCGGATGACAAAGACACAATGATAAACGCTTCCAAATTTTTGTAGTATGATCTGTGAATAAACCTAAGTTATGATAATCCTTCACTTAAATTTGAAAAATTTTAGCCAGTATGTAATCAACAATTGTTCATTTCTAAACACCAAATGGTGGATAAACATACCGACAATTCATCATAAATATGAATAAATTGGGTTCATACTGAAGATAAAGTAGTCAAAATCCTCTTCAGGAGAAACTAAATCAAAGAACACCAATAATTCATCTTTTTAACTAAGAGAAAAAAAGAACATGTGACGGATTTTATACTAAAGTCACGACAACATCATCTGCTATCAACACTATAAACAATATAGCGGATATTAGTACGTCCTTCACAAAACAATTTGACAGATTATTCATATTGACAACATTACTTTTCCATTAAATTCAAATACCATTAGGTAGATCAAAACAGGAATGTTGCAACATAAATAATTGAATAAATAAAAAAAATACATGTCTCAAAACATTAAGGTTCATTGGTAGGATACCGCTAAAATCGAAATTGTTTACTGCTAAACCAACCTCTATACTGTAACTGATTGGGGAAAAAAAAAAATTTAATAATTTTAAATTTACTGTAAAATATAATTAACGATGAATACAACACCAAAAAAAAAATTTGTATTATGATCAAAAGCTAATTGCTACCAATTGGGCGCCACTGTAACGGCTCGCTTTTAATTTTGGGTTACGCTATGAAAAACACGCGAGAGTTATCATTAAAAAACCGTTAACAGAATCTCTAGCAGCTGAATGTTGATGACGCAGCACATTTGCCGGCTATGACTACAGTGAGAAGTGGGGGTGGTTCTTGTCATCAAAACTGCTTAGAGCTAGATAGTGCTGCAGGGCGGTACCCTAGTATAAACCCTTAAGTAAAGCGACAAATAAAAATAAATAATTACGGAAACGAAATTATTTTAACGAACGGAATAAAAGAATATCACATCTTTGGTCTACACTTTGTTTATCACAGATCACAGTTCACTTTTGCACTTTAATGCCATTGCATTAGTACATATTCCCACCCCGTGCTTCAGTATATGTTATTGCACGCCCAGCGTCATTTGTCTTCATCACCCAAAACTTAGGTGGTTTGTTTAGCACATTTTGTCACTATTCTTTACAACATAATGTGGAAAATAAATAAAAAAAAATATGTGGATTTATACTGGACACTGAATATAATTTATTAAACGTATCATAATAATTGAGACACAAAAATCTATACGTAATACTAAGACGTACTGTGATTTAAATAAACACTGAAATTGTTTTGTATAGATACTCTGAATTAATTTATATATGTACGAAATGTATAAACATCAAATATTAATGAATCAATCAAAATTAAATAAAAGAAATGTTTTAATTATTTAAAAATAAAAATAATTAATAATTTAATTAATAAGAAAAAGATATCATGTTTAAACACTTACATCAGCTGCTTTGAATCCAAAACCATGGCTTTGACGTTCGCAGATTAATACCGTTTATAATTGTACAGAAATATTGTACATAAAAAAAAAATGATCTTAAAACTAACAGAACTATATCCAGAAGGGATTCATCATTTAATTATAATTATTAATGAATTACACAATGGCACATTCTTAACACTACGAACAATAAATCATTTCGTTTAGGTTTTTTTTTTTTTTTCTTATGATTTTATTTTGATTTTTAATATTTTTGCACTAAGTTCACTAAGTAGTAGTACCCTGACTAGGTAGCGCGCATTTTCACTTTAACCGCGCGATGTAGATCGGATGATTTTATCTTTTTCCCTCTTAAGCTGTTCCACGAATTAACCGGTTGTTTGGTAAATGGTACCAAATGTTTCGCAACGGCAGTTAAAGTTTAATTTAATTAATTAAATTATTTCTTTAATATAATGGCGGAAAAGTCGCGAAAGCTTTTCTCGAATTCGTGACCGCACGATTTATCCGCTTCGAGTTTTTCTTATTTTTTCTTTTTTACGTTTTGCTGCTTGCGGGTGGGTATGTAAAACTTTACCACGACTTTTTCCGCCAATAAAAAGATGTAAAATCCCGTTTGATTATAATTTATCCCGACAATTACACTTAATTTATGCAAATAAAATTACCTACTTATATTAACTTTTAAGGTAATTTAAATTGTAAATTATTCTGTATTTTTTTTCACTTGCTTGGATCTTATTAGATCGATGCACAAATTGGAATGACAATATGAAATTGTATAAGGCTTATCGTATGATGGTCCATATTCGCAACAGTAAAATTGCAAAACAAAAACAATAATAAGAGGGGAAGTAAAAAAAAAATACCATCCGAAGACTATCCATACACAATACCTATACAAAACAATCACAGTCGATCGATTCATTGATCAGTAATATTCAGTGGCGTATCATAATCAGACAATTTTGCCTTGTAACAATGCAGATGTTACAATCAAATACATTAAACGATATTGTATGTTAACCACAAGGAATTTAGAATACGGATAAACACACAACTATGATAAATCTTTACCAAAACTAAAACTTTAAATTTAACAAACCACTTATTATGACTCAAAGATTCCTTCGAAAAGGTGTGTACGAATACGACGACTCTGTATTCCATACGTTTATCACAAATTAGACGGTTCAAATGTTAAATTCTTTGTGCACACACAATTTTAGTGTAAGATCAAAAGATGGAAGTTTTGTGTGTCTTTTGTCGGAATCGCGTGAATAATAATAGTTGAATTTAAGTTTGTGTGTATGACTTTGTGGTTGTTTAATTTAATAATCGTTTAAATAAGAAAAAAAAAATAACTTTAATCACAATAATATACCGCGCTTTGTGAAATGATGTTAATATTCGAAATGTTTTCTTTCTTGTTATTTTTTTTAACTTCACAGAATCTTTTTTACGTATTATGATTAAGATATCAACAAATTTGTAATGACGTAAGACATGTACCCCGTTTTATTTAATTTAATTTTACGGTGAAAAAAAAATATGAGTTTGCATAATTATGTGCAAAGCGTTTTAATATCTTTACTTAGCTAGCTGGCTATAAATAGGTTGTAATTAATTTCCTTATCAAACATATTTAACCGTGAACGTTATATTGTATGATGCAGATGGAATTTCTTCAATTGTTTTTTTTTATAAAACTTTTTTTTTTTGTATAATAAACTAAAATAATTTAATGAAGAATAAGAAAAAGGAGATTTCATAAAATGCAATTTATCAAAAAGATTATCATCATCTTATTATTATTTTTTGCTTAAATTCTTAAATGCGGTTTTTTAATGTCTTGTTCGGTTTGCTGTGTGTATCTTAAGTTTATTTTTTGCAGTTATTTGTTTGTTGTTAAATAATTTATTTTGCTTATTTAATTTAAAATAAATAAAATATAATTAATTTAAAATTAAAATAAACCAAAATAAATAAATAATAAATTTAAAAAGGTGATCATTGTTGCACCTTTTTTGGTGTGATTTTACCTGTGTTGTGTGCTGCGGTTGTGTTTGGGGATTTTTATCGAAATATTTTTTGGTAAATTGCAGTTAATTTTTAATGATTCTATATCATTTGTTTTGTTTGTTTGTGGAAGTATCGTTTTCCGTTTTTATTAATTGGGTAGCTGGTTTTAATGAGTTTTTAATATAATAATTTGCTAATAATTTGTTTTTTTTTGTGTATTACCTAATATATAGTGTATTGATAATGGAGGTTTAATGATTTTTGGAGGCTCTCACGTATCGGGTTTGTCATTTGTTTGTAAACAAATTTATTGTAACCGTCAATTAATTAAGATTTC
Organism: Tipula vernalis; assembly: GCA_958295665.1. NCBI lineage: Eukaryota > Metazoa > Arthropoda > Insecta > Diptera > Tipulidae > Tipula > Tipula vernalis. Next base: position 276,622,618 of record OY282558.1, read on the forward strand.
AAAATGTCATCATAACTGCAAATTTTTTTCTCAGGCATTTTTATTTTATTGTTAATCGATACATTACAGATTTTTCATGATTATAAACTTGAAAGTTTATCTAAAGTATAACCTTCAAATTAAACATAATAGAAGTCGTTTTTTTTAGTCATCATAAGTATTCAAATTGATGCCTGTCCTAGAACTTAGCCTAAAGTTCGATAATGGAATCACAATTAAGTGAATATTTAAGATTCGTATTTGTTTGCATTCTCTATCAACTAATGCCTCGCGAATGGTTGGTTTCACAAAAACAAATTCAAGCTTTGATTCAATCTTCGCCAATTAAATGGTTTAAAAAATGTTATTTAACAAGGTTATCAACAATGTTATCTGTAACATTTTTTAAAGCTAAAGTAAGACTTATGATTTTAAATTTTTTTCAAAATGTATGTAGGTCATGAACGAATAATCTCCAAACAGAGTAATGATTGTAATTATAATTATATAATTAGTTGACACTACTAGGTTAATTTACTATTTAATCTTATTTGTTCTTTTCGAAAAACATAGCAATGCGAGGAAAGTGGAAATCTGTTTTATCCATGTATAAGACGGACATATTCAAAATTTTATTTTTGAAGCTGTTATATGTTTATAATTATAATTAACATTTTTTATATGTGAGCAATGGGAATATTTTATGATGGCACAATAAAAATATGAAACAGAAGTATAAAATATAAATAGAAAACCAAATCTTCAAGCGCGTTCGACTTAAGGAAACGGAAGTTGTTTTGGCAAAAAAAAATCACATTCATTACTTTGCATCACCCTGCTAATTGGTGATTTTCTCGAGATTCCTTGTTTCAAAGGTGCGAATGTGGCATTTTCGATTGTTTGATTTGTAATAATTTTATTATTTACATATTTGTCCAACATAGATAACAAGTTTCTTTTCTAATTTTCACAGTAAATAGGCACAAAATAAATTTTAAAAAATGTATTCATTAATGTCGCAAACAGAAATAATTGTAATTTTGACATAATTTATTTTAGGTTCACCATACGTACCACATTGTGTGATACACCATACGTACCACATAGAATTACATTTAATTTCGTGAGTTGTTTCTGTGTTTCAACAAAAATTTATAAAAATACATTATTTTATTCAGTTCACGTTGTTTAATTCAGTTGTGTTTCTTTGGGATATTTCATGCGGCAAGGTAAACCGTGGAAATAATAATTCAAAACTTTCATGACTTAATTTTTTATAAATATTTTGTTTTAGATATGTTATCTCATCAAAAAAGGAGAAAGTGTTGGTATACAGTTGAATTAGCTAAAGAATTTCCATACACCATAAAAACGAATGATAATATGAAAGTAAAATATACGAAATGTGAAGGAAGATTTTCTGTAACATCCGGCAAATATGATATCACTCTTATAAATCTTCAGTCGCTGCCGCAGCTTCATCGAACAATTTAAATAATTTTTTCAAAAGAGCTGAGTTCGGTTACGACGAAAAACAGTTAGCCATAGCTGAAGCTGTATTTTCATTCCATACCGTGAATCATAATCATAGTTTCAGGTCGATGGATTGTACATCAAAACTTTTAAGTAAATTATTTAACCATAAATTTCAGTGTGCACGAACAAAAACTGAGGCTATCGTGAAAAAATATTAGCTCCCCATTCAATTGGCTTAACACTATAAGATTTGGAATCAATTGATTTTTTTTCTATTTATTCTGATGCTTCCAACCATAAAGATATTAGACTTTCTCCTATAATAATTCACCATTTTGATTATAAGGAAGGAATTAAAATTAAAATGCTAGATTTCTTAGCATTGCCAGGTGAAACTGAGGATATGATAGCAAAGTCGATAGTTGATATACTCAAAACCTTTAACTTATCTTCAAAATTTGCTGCAATTTTTGCGGACAATGCTACCACCAATTTTGAAGGGATGAATCGAAAAGAAGGAAGAAATATTTCTATTATTCTAAACAAAAACTTGGTGCAAGAAATTGTAGGAATTGTCTGTGCTGCCCATATTGCAAATAATGGGATACAAACTGCTGCTGATCATCTTCCGGTTGATTTAGAATCAATTATTATTCAAATTTATGGGCATTTCCTTAGATTTTCTGTCCGAGTAGCTGCACTCGAAGAATTTTGTGATGATGCTGGTGTTGAATATAAAATAATGTTAGATTTCTGCAAAACTCGTTAGTTCTTAACTTTGCGGTAGCACGGGTTTTCATCTGGCTCCCCATCAACTGTAATAATCGCGACCGGCTTCACTATTCCGGCATAGTGGTTTGGCGTCTATTGGAGGGGGGACCAAAGTTGAGTAGATTAATCTACCAGCTCCGTAACCTTCCAGTAGGGCGCGCATCACGTGAGCTGTTCTGGTCTTCTCATTAGGCAGCGGCGTGATGGGTACAAGAAGTAAGGGGTGTAAGGGGTAACCTGTTCACAATTCGCAAGTGTACGTGCTGCCTCCTCGTGGCAACCAGTGGTAACTAAGGCCATTTGGCACATTTTTGGCCATTTGTACAGGCTAAAGTACGGCGCTAAAAGAGAAAACCTTGACAAAAAGCCCTAATCTAAGGTGGAACAGCATATGCCGATGAATGAATGGCTGATAGGTTAATCAGTCCAAAATATGCGGACTCTGGATACCAGGCATCCTCCAGTTTTATTAAGCCTTCCTGTACTAAAGCTGGGTGACCTACAGGCGATTTGCAATTCCCAGCAACTCGTAAGAGTAAAATCAAATGGAATACGGGGCAGGAGTAGGAATCTAGGAGGGAGAGCAATAAGCCCAGATAGTATGTATCACGTACCGGGAGACAGTATTGTCAGGTTAATTAAGAATCTGAATATTGACTGGATGGATAACTAAGCAGGGTCCAGCACAATAGATCTTTTAGGTCGCAGTGCGAGGTGGCTGATCGCCCGTATGGCCCTCCAATAATAATAATAATTTCACTAAGGCTGGCTATCGAAAGAATATTGTAACTCTATCAACCAATAAAGAGCTATTTTCTGTCCTTAGAAATGTGCCCAAAATTAACAGAAATGTGTTTAACTATAATACCTCAGAGTTATATTTTTAGGAGTAACGTTTCTCCATAATGTGTTTAACTATGATACCTCAGAGTTATATTTTTAGGAGTAACGTTTAATCAGGCAGCGCTTTTTAAAAACACTATAAAACACATCGAAGGAGAATATAAAACGGAAAACTAAATTTCTACTAGCATTGGGACGTTAAAATTTCAATGGAATGAAAGAGCTAAAGAAACATTTCTACCATTAATAGTTAAATCTTGTTTAAGAAAATTAATCGATGACGGCTCCATCAATGAAGCTTGGTTCCGAACTAGGGAGGAACTCTTTTCAATATTTGGAAAATTGGTCAAATCAGTTTCCCGAAATTGAAATTGTTAAGTGGGGTTTTCTTAATATTTGTTCTCGATGGGAGAACCTACAGCAATCATTCGAATTTATCTCAAAACTTTTTCCAGGCATTCAATTAGATATTAACTTATTATTTGATGAAATTTGCTATTTCAAAAATTATGCGACTGAAGCAAAATTACGTATTGGAATGAAACAAAAACAGAAATTGAAAAGAGTGGAATAGAAGTATTCCAACATATTCTGAATATATTCTGAAATTGGAGGAATATTGTTTGTGCGTACCAGGTATAAGCGCAGCGACTGAGCAAATTTTTTGTTTAGTGAATAACTTCCGGAGCTGTGAAAAATCAAAATTATCAATCGATTTTTATTTTATTATATCAAAAACAATGATCTATTGCAAAAAATTCATTCAGCAGACGGTATAGTTCGGTATGCAATGTTTTTGTCGATAAAATACCCAAAGATTAAACATAATAAAATACATAAATTCATAAGAAATTAATTTATATTTAATAAAAAATTTACAAACTATTCCTTAAAATAGCAAATTTAAAAAATTATATTTCTAAAAACAAAACAAAAAATAATTAAAAATTCGACCCTTCGATCCATTCGGCCCTTCGACCCATTCGGCCCTTCGACACATTCGGCCCTTTGAAATTCGGCCCTTCGACATTCGGCCCTTTGATATCATTCCTAATATTTTACTATGATTTTAATCGTTCATTCAATATTATTTTAATGTTTGAATTATATAACATAATTTGATAATTATTGTTTAAATTTACGCTGCGATAATAGTTATTTTTTTTAATTGAGTTTATAAATTTATAATTTAATAAAGGAACTAAAAATATGTTTACATAATTTAAAAAAAATCCTATTCCGTTTGTACCACATTCACTGCAACGAAATCTGGTCACCCTTATTTATTCATCCTCCTCCTCTTGCTCTGGGAAACAACCCCTTGTACTCGCAGAAGTTGGGAGTGAGTCGTATTACTCGTGATAAGGTTCACCACAGCTGTCAGACTTCATTTTGATGTATTCAATATCGAGATTAGACCTAACATATTGGAACACACTAATTGAAATTTCAGCGCTCCTTCTTCTACTCTCGGTTTCGTCCCACATACAATATTGAACGCTCGAGTTCCCTAAATTATATATAGTAGTTAGGTTATAAATGGCTATAACATAAAAAAGGCCCTGTAGCTCTTTGGCAACACCCTAAAGAGGGGTATTTACAAAACCGATTGCAAATCAAAGTCGAACGCTAATATTTGCTGATCCTCTAAAGCTGATTGTTTGTCTTCGTTTCTTTTCAGTCTAGCACCTTTCTTTCGTTCCTGGTGCTTATCCTACTCTTTACGGTTTGCGTTTTTCTTGTGCCTCTGAGCTCTCCTCAAAAGTGACGCACACTTTACATAAATCCATTTTAGGTTTGCGAAATTTAAGTTGCGACGTATATATTTTTCCTGATTTTTCGTAGATCCGTTGTTTTTCTTTCTGCTTTACATTTTCCCTTAAATATTAAATATGTACATAGTTTTAATGTTTAAACCTCCATCTAAATACCTAAACCCTCTGGATTTCCGACAGTATTGTGACGCTACAGATGAGAATGAAAGGATGTGCTCGTCATCGTCCTCAAGTTAATTCTCGGAATTATTTTTTTTATATTCAATTTCTGCCCTCTTTGCAGGCTCTATAACACCAGTGGCCCTATTCTGATAATTCCCGAATCATTTTGTTTTTAAAGTAGTTATTCCTAATATATATTTCCAACTTTTTACTCCCCAATTACCAAAAGTGGCTTCTGCAAATTGGGGAATAAATGTACAGGTGAAATAAATTTAGCTATACTTGTTCGCCATGGAATCACATTAAAATGAGTAAAGATTCGTGAAGAATCCTTCATTATATTGATGATGATAATGACGCCCGAAGATTAATTCGTGGATTCATCGGCAACCCTTGGCGGTGTTCAACAGGATTCTTCCTTCGGTTTATTCGAAGATGAATTCATTAAACTATACCGAATGCCACAAGAATGGTATTAATTTAAAAAAAAATTAGAAGAACCACTATATGCAAGTCACTTCTTATACTGAACTCTTTACAAATGCTGGTCGCTCTAAAGCGTATAGGCACTTATTTTAATAACAAGAAACAAAACTATTAGGAGCGGCGCCACTTTTCACCATCTAGCGAATTCAATTGGGTTACTACTCTTTTCCAGTATTTATTATTCTTACTCGAGAAGTTGGAGGGGTAATTTTAAATAAAATAGATATATTTCAGGGAATGTATAATTGAAAAAAATTTCAATAAAAATTGATGGTTAATCTTAATACTATAAATATTATTTTAATAATTCTTATTTATTACAATACTATCTTTAAAATTATTAGGTAACTTAATCCTTACAAACAATATTAATATTATTAATTATTAATATCAATCACAGATAAACAAATATTTTCGCTAAAAATCTATTCCCCATCGATTCTTTCATAAAATCGGTGTGGAAGAACAAACGTCAAAACTGCTGTAATTGGGGATAATTTGCTCAATAAAAATTGTTTCCCTTAAGGTCACTTTAATTAAATCCTCGTCAATACTGTTACATTCTCTATATAAACCAATTGCTAGGATTTTTGTTCCAGGGGGTCTATTATGAAATTTTCGATATCGTTTTTTCGATACTATCGACGGTCTAAACGTCGAAAATAGAGATTTCGAATTATTCGATAACATCGAAAATAACGTTAATGTAAATGTCACAAATAATTATGGCGGCACCATTTTTTTAAGCCGTCAAAGTGAAAACATCATTTTTTTTTGTGAATTTATCGTGTTCTTCAATAAAAAATTTCCCGAAATTATTTAAATTTTGATTGTATTAAAAAAAAAGATTAATTTACGTGACTGGAAAATGAATGGAAGTGTGGGAGTTTTTGTACACAGCAGTGAAGAAGATTCCGATACTGAAGTAATGCCGGCGTTTATTGAAAGGAAGCGCTTACAAGACTGTTCAAACGTACTTGATATGCCAAATAAAAAGTATTGTACTAATATTTCTCGTTTTACTATTTGAATTTATTTTTACCAAAATTAAATGCTTGGGATTCATCAGATTTCTCGGGTTTCAAAACAATTATTCACTGATATTTTGGGTGAAGTTGAGTCTTATTTTGTAAAAAGACAAAACAAAGATGCTATTTTACCTATCCTCAAACTTGCAGCTACATTACGTTTTTTGGCAGAAGGGTCTTACCAACAAGGAGAGGAACAGGACTATTTGGGTGGTATGTAGTTACGGCAGAAACGCTAAATATTCTTGAGTGTAACTTGTGTAGCAAGCATATAATCTTCCGATTATCAGAAGAGGAAAAAGTAGATCAAAGGAATATTTTTTGCCGTTGGAGAAGTTTCCTTATATTCGAGAGCTACATTACCAGCCCAAGAAAGTAAAAAAGTTTGTGAATGTGTGTTGCATGCTTCATAATTTGTTCGTATAGTACAATGTTTCCTTAAACGCTAGCTTAATTGTAAGGGATGATAAGGTGAGCAATCTAAGTGCTACAAATGGCAGTTTGATCCTCCTGCAAGAAGCTAAAAGAATTAGGGTTATTATAAAGAATACTATGAATTAATCAATGTTAAATACACAAATATATTAGATTCAATGATCAAACAAGTGGTTTTTTATGTTGCGATTTCATTTTAGTTGATTTATTTTATTAAATTTCAGTCTTGTAAATATATTTAAAAAAAATTATCCTTATAGTTTTTATCACTTCTTCCAATTAAAAACTAAATCCATATTTATTTAATTCAGCTTTGTAGAAATTTTTACATATTACTAAATTGTCCCTTTTGTCCCATTTCTAATTCTTTTAGATCTAATTCCCTTTTTTCAATTCTAACGATTCGGCTTTTTGCTTGATTTTATCAAGTAACATTACTTTTTTGTCTTTTCAACTTTGTTTTTGTGAATCCCTTAGGTCATTTAATGTTTTTATCATTTCTTTTCTGTGCGTTTCCTGTTTTGTAAGAATAATTCTTGTTATTTTAAAAGGATTTTTGTAACAGTAATGGCTTTTTAAAAGACTTTTGGTGGTTTCTTTAGCTTGCTTCTGCCTTATTTTTGGCCTGCTGCTAATAGAGCTAGTTCAATTATTGCTTCTGATTCATTCTCCTTTTCAAACACACATTAAAATTCGACGTTCTGCAGTATTCGATCTGTCGTTGGAGGGATATTTTCTATTTGGTTGGAGGAAGTATCTGCACGGTGTAAAAATTCCCTATTCCTCTGCATCACGCATCTAAAACTATCCGCTTTTATCCTTTCTATTTTAGGTATAAAATCTAGCAAAATAATTACTCGTTCTTCAAAGTCAATTAGTTGCTTAATTCAATACCACCCGCCACCGTTCCCAGAAACATCTTTTTGGTTTGCTCTTAGTTTGGTTTTGGTGTTGTATTTAAAATGTTTCCAAACCTTAAAAAAATCCTAGTCAATTTATTTTATTACATTACCACCATAAACACTTATATTTTCCACCCATCAACAGATTTTTCTGGAGGTCAAGCAGCATTTATTCGATAGGCTTTGACTTTCGAGTCAGATAGTCTTAAATTTTATTATTTCTCTTAAAAAATAAATTATTTTATATATTATAATTTCTAATTTAAAATACGTAATGTGTATGCTGCCAAATTGTGCTCTATGGATCAAGTGCCAGAACCTGTGATGCCTTTTGGAGGATTATCTAAAATGCCCGAATTCGATTGAAGGAAGTTTCAGATATGCTGTTAAGAGCAGAACTGCTATTATTATGCCGTTGACTCCTTATTTTGTTATGTCACCCCATTGCAAATGAGCCCAGGCTCAAAATGGGGTGTTACAAAATTTATGTAAACAATAAAATTGTTGTTTCTCGAAACTGTATAGTGTTTAAAACAAATTCACAATACCCACATTTTGTCCCATCAAATCTATGCAAATCTCAAATTGGTTAGGGTTTGTTGCTATCCTGTTAGGAAAAACAATGGGTATTTTAAGAATTATGTAGTTTATTATTAATGCACGAAATTAAATAATATCGATTCAGAAATAATTGCCTAAAATTAATTTTAAAATTACTCAAATTTTTTGTTGTACATAGAATATATGTGTATGCTAACGATCAATTTTAATTAAATAAGGATATTTTACCATGAGTAAATTAGCGATATTTTGGTTTGATTATTATTTAAAGTATTAAAGAACTTTATTTAAACTTTTAAATCGGGTTATTTATTAAAATTTATTATTAAGAAGTTTTGGTACCATCCGAGTACGTTTTCGTCACCTCCAGAGCAGTCGAATAATGTTCGTCTATATCTAAGAAAAAACGCGATCAAATAGACCCCCAGACTGATACTTTTCTTTCGTATGATGTCTGTGAAGCTGGCACGAAAAGTTAGCACGTAAAACGTAATGGCAACACTTTTAGTACAAACAAATCAAAGACACATTTGTACTAAAAAGTTAGCACGAAAAATGTAATATTCGATAGCCCGGAATAAAGTTAGCACGAAAAAAGAGAAAATCAAAGAATAACAAAAATGCAGTTAGAATATTCATATTCATATAAATAGTTGAAATCAAGAAAAGTTAGCACGAAAAATATTAAAACCAGCTCTTTTGTTTTCTTGTACCGATAATTAGAATAAATCACGATGTATCAAATCAAAAGAAAAACAATACCGAAAACTAACCGGAATAAATTTATTTTCACAATTTAGAATTTATTCCAAACCTGAATTTATTTTGTCAGAAATTAAGAAAAATTTGTATCCTTAAAAATAAATAAAATATTTAAGAAACGCAGCACGAAATAGGATTCAAATACAAGACAGGAAGGAAGTACAAACGGTCCGTGCTGGACCCTTCCTCACATTTGTCGGTCATGAATTAAAGTAGAATCATTAACGAGTGAGTTATTTGAGTAAATTTTGTATGGTTAGGAAGAGACTAATAACGGTCCGTGCTGGACCCTTCCTCACATTTGTCGGACATGAATTTAATTTTCAATTAAAATAGAATCATTAACGAGTTATTTGAGTAAATTTTGTAAATCTTGTATGGTTAGGAAGAGAGTACTAACGGTCCGTGCTGGACCCTTCCTCACATTTGTCGGACATGAATTTAATTTTCAATTAAAATAGAATCATTAACGAGTTATTTGAGTAAATTTTGTAAATTTTGTATGGTTAGGAAGAGAGTACTAACGGTCCGTGCTGGACCCTTCCTCACATTTGTCGGATATGAATTTAATTTTCAGTTAAAGTAGAATTATTAACGAGTTATTCGAGTAAATTTTGTAAATCTTGTATGGTTAGGAAGAGAGTACTAACGGTCCGTGCTGGACCATTCCTCAAATTTGTCGGACATGAATTTAATTTTCAATTAAAGTAGAATAATTAACGAGTTATTTGAGTAAATTTTGTATATTTAGGAAGAGAGTACTAACGGTCCGTGTTGGACCCTTCCTCACATTTGTCGGACATGAATTTAATTTTCAATTAAAGTAGAATTATTAATGAGTTATTTGAGTAAATTTTGTAAATTTTATATGGTTAGGAAGCGAGTACTAACGGTCCGTGCTGGACCCTTCCTCACATTTGTCGGACATGAATTTAATTTTCAATTAAAGTAGAATTATTAATGAGTTATTTGAGTAAATTTTGTATGGTTAGGAAGAGAGTACTAACGGTCCGTGCTGGACCCTTCTTCACATTTGTCGGACATGAATATAATTTTCAATTAAAGTAGAATTATTAACGAGTTATTTGAGTAAATTTGGTAAATTTTGTATGGTTAGGAAGAGAGTACTAACAGTCCTTGCTGGACCATTCCTCACATTTGTCGGACATGAATTTAATTTTCAATTAAAGTAGAATTATTATCGAGTTATTCGAGTAAATTTTGTAAATTTTGTACGGTTAGGAATAGAGTACTAACGGTCCGTGCTGGACCCTTCCTCACATTTGTCGGATATGAATTTAATTTTCAGTTAAAGTAGAATTATTAACGAGTTATTCGAGTAAATTTTGTAAATCTTGTATGGTTAGGAAGAGAGTACTAACGGTCCGTGCTGGACCATTCCTCACATTTGTCGGACATGAATTTAATTTTCAATTAAAGTAGAATAATTAACGAGTTATTTAAGTAAATTTTGTAAATTTTGTGTGGTTAGGAAGAGAGTACTAGCAGTCCGTGCTGGGCCCTTCCTCACATTTGTCGGACATGAATTTAATTTTCAATTAAAGTAGAATCATTAATGAGTTATTTGAGTAAATTTTGTAAATCTTGTATGGTTAGGAAGAGAGTACTAACGGTCCGTGCTGGACCCTTCCTCACATTTGTCTCACATGAATTTAATTTCCAATTAAAGTAGAATTATTAACGAGTTATTTGAGTAAATTTTGTAAATGTTGTATGGTTAGGAAGAGATTACTAACGGTCCGTGATGGACCCTTCCTCACATTTGTCGGACATGAATTTAATTTTCAATTAAAGTAGAATCATTAACGAGTTATTTGAGTAAATTTTGTAAATTTTGTATAGTTAGGAAGAGAGTTCTAACGATCCGTGCTGGGCCCTTCCTCACATTTGTCGGACACGAATTTAATTTTTAATTAAAGTAGAATCATTAACGAGTTATTTGAGTAAATTTTGTAAATTTTGTATGGTTAGGAAGAGAGTACTAATAGTCCGCGCTGAGCCCTTCCTCACATTTGTCGGACATGAATTTAATTTTCAATTAAAGTAGAATCATTAACGAGTTATTTGAGTAAATTTTGTAAATTTTGTATAGTTAGGAAAAGAGTACTAACGATCCGTGCTGGGCCCTTCCTCACATGTGTCGGACACGAATTTAATTTTTAATTTAAGTAGAATCATTAACGAGTTATTTGAGTAAATTTTGTAAATTTTGTATGGTTAGGAAGAGAGTACTAACGGTCCGTGCTGGGCTCTTCCTCACATTTGTCGGACACGAATTTAATTTTCAATTACAGTAGAATCATTAACGAGTCATTTGAGTAAATTTTGTAAATTTTGTATGGTTAGGAAGAGAGTACTAACGGTCCGTGCTAGGCCCTTCCTCACATTTGTCGGACACGAATTTAGTTTTCAATTAGTGAACCATCTTATTGTATGTGTCTTTGGGGATGTGTTAAGTTATACGAAATAATTGCGCGACCCATCAAACGGTTTTTATTAATTTTTCAAAATTAGGTACTCTGCTCAAAAAAAAGGTGAATATGTGCGTTTGGAAGCCTTTGACACGCAATCGTAGAAATGGCTACGCGTATCTTTGTGTACCATCTTATTGTATGTGCCTTTAGGGATGTGTTGGGTTATACGAAATATCTGCGCCACCCGTCAAACGGTTTTTATGAATTTTTCAAAATTACTCTACTCAAGAAAATGTGATTGTGTGCGTTTGGCGGCCTTTGATACGTAATTGTAGAAATCGCTACGCGTATATTAGTGTGCCATCTCAATTGAAAATTAAATTCATGTCCGACAAATGTGAGGAAGGGTCCAGCACGGACCGTTAGTACTCTCTTCCTAACCATACAAAATTTATTCAAATAACTCGTTAATGATTCTACTTTAATTGAAAATTAATTTCATGTCCGACAAATGTGAGGAAGGGTCCAGCACGGACCGTTAGTAGTTTCTTCCTAACCATTCAAAATTTACAAAAATTACTCAAATAACTCGTTAGTGATTAAACTTTAATTGAAAATTAAATTCATGTTCGACAAATGTGAGGAAGGGTCCAGCACGCACCGTTAGTACTCTCTTCCTAACCATACAAAATTTACAAAAATTTACTCAAATAACTCGTTAATGATTCTACTTTAATTGAAAATTAAATTCATGTCCGACAAATGTTAGGAATGCAAAACAAATATGTATGTAGCTAATTTCAATTTTTTGAAAAACCAAAATGCATTTTTAATCTATCAGACACATACATTATTAAGAAAACGTTCTCACTCTACCCGTTACTTAAACCATTTTTCTTGTCATAAAAACTATATTTACTCGTAGTTGTTTCTCTATAATCCTGAAAATATTCCATTATTTCATTTAAAATCTTATTTAATTGGTTGAGAAAATAAAGATTTAATTTTTTCTATGCTAAATAATTTTTTCGTATGAAAACAATCAAATTTTCATTTTATCAGCCAATTAATAGTATATTGTATACTAATTTTTCTCCGATCGGACTTTAAAACGAATATAAACCCAAAATAATTTTTAGTATTATTCATTAATTATCATATTACGAAATCAAAACAAAGTAAAAAATCGAAAATATCATAAAATTATTGCTTAGTTAGCCAGAACATCATAAGACATAAATACATTTTGTTTTTTTTTCCATACGAACCAAAAATCCATACGGGAATATATCCCCGGCCTAGGCCAGAAAAAATATTCTCGTACTATTATTACTTGTTGCTTAGCAACAAATACAACATACTGGAATCATGAGCTTTTCGTTTCGAAAAAACAACGGAAAGATATAGTTTTTCCTGCGATCGGAGAAAATAGTATATTGTATAATTAGGAGGAAAAGTACTGCATTCCCGGACGATAGTGAAAATTGGCGGACGAGGCGATAGCCGAGTTCGGCAACCACGGAAGTCCGGGAATGCACTTTTCCTCCGAATTGTACATAATATTTTTTCTCCGATCGGACTTTAAAACGAATATAAGCCCAAAATAATTTTTAGTATTATTCATTAATTATCATGTTAAGAAATCAAAACAAAGTAAAAAATCGAAAATAACATAAAATTATTGCTTAGTTAGCCACGACATATTCCCGGCCTAGGCCAGAAAAATTATTCTCGTACTATTATTACTTGTTGCTTAGCAACAAATACAACATACTGGAATCATCAAAAATATATTTTTCTCCGATCGTAGGAAAAAATATATCTTTCCGTTGTTTTTTCGAAACGAAAAGCTCATGATTCCAGTATGTTGTATTTGTTGCTAAGCAACAAGTAATAATAGTACGAGAATATTGTTTTAAAATATTTGTGAAGTTGAAAATCACATCCACACGGTCATTAAAAACATTTGTGTTTTTCAATATTAATATGGACGGCGATAGATTAATTTAGGACCAGGGCGACTTTGATTTCTTTAGATTCATTCACACAATTAAAATAAAAAAAAGGAAAAATTACGGTCAAAACCATGGTTAATGATTACATTTGTTTAATTTTTTGAGGTTATACCCTGTGTAAAAACATACCAAAATGGATAAAAGTCATTTTCCAAAATTACATGTGTGAGGAAACATCTGTAATCACAAAAGCAAAAACACAACATGTTTCCTTAAAAAATTGTCACAAATGTTGACAAATTTGTAAAAGTTCTTGTGAAAACACGTCGTGCGGATCTACCTTAAGTAACAAGTGGGAAAGGTGAATTTTCTTTTGTTTCGCTCTGAGTGATAAACGTTAATTTATGTACATATGTAGGTTCTGCCAATTTTTCGGTCGATTATTTAAAATTTCGACAAAGTTTGTTTTTGACAGAAAGGCTTTTAGTTATTTTTTAGATTTTTCGTTTGTTTTATTACTTAATTTTGGAAATCACGAGTAGATAGTGACAAATATTTAAAATATAATATTACTAACTAAATTCTTCAGGTATTTGAAAGATTTTCAAATTAGCCCTTTTCAAATGTGATTTTGACGAATTAGTTTAGATACAATTTGTTTTAGGTAATTTTAGGAAACATTTCTGAATAATTATAAAAATCGCTGTAGCCTAGCCTGTATATAAAACCATAAAATGTACATATACATTTCATATAACTGGATAATCATATCCATAATAAATGATAAATTAGATAAGAAATATATTATTTTATTTTCATTATTCTTATGAAAAATGAACATCATCCTTCATCATAAGCAAGATAAAATATGTTTAAAAACTACTCGAAAAAAAAATATTTTATTCATTAAAATTATGCTTTTTATTGCATTTTTTTTTTTTTTTGTTATTAAAGTATTTGTTTTTGTAAAACTTATATGAAAAAAACCAAAATCATGTTCTTAAGGTGAATAAAATGTAATAATAATAATAAAAACAGCAAAAAATGTAGTAATAAGAATAATAAGAATTTTAATGAAGTGAAAAATGGAAATAAGAACATGAAAAAGAAATATTATTTTATTAAATTGTTATGATTAAAATCGCAATTATTTAATATTTTTTGTGTTTGTTTTAAGAGATTTGCTTTGCTTGTATGTTATACATATTTCTTTTTCATTTTACTCTTGGCTCGAAAAAGGCATGGGAACCATTCCAAAGTTGAATAAATTTATTTAAAAGAAAATTTCCTCCGTGGTTTATTGTTACATATTATATGAGAAGAAAGTTGTGAAATTGGCCTGAATATGTATTTGTACATAATTAATTAAGTCAAGCTGTGATATGAAATTGTTATCATAAATATACAATTTATGTTTGTAAAATTGTTTGGTACTTGGAAAATTACAACAAAAGTTTTATCGGTGCTTAGTCTATTAGAGACATTTCTTTATAAAATATGATGTTTGTGTTGATTGGACTTGTTCTGAATTTACGCCCTTAAAGTCTTCAAAATTTATTTTAGAAAGATGTATTGAATTTAAGTCAATTGAGCCGATTATTTTCAAAGTGGGGCCAGTCCATGTTAAAAAAAAGTAAGTTACTGCTAAAGTTAGACATACTATAAAACAATATGATGAAGTTGGCTCTGACGAATTAAAATAATACTTGTTAAATTTAACTTTAATTTTATTAGTGTATGTCGGATGTTTACAGAAAAATACGGAAAAAAAATTATTTAATCACAAAATTGTCACAGTGTCCTAATATTTTGTGAATTTGTTTTGCTTTTCCTACAATTTTTAAACTAGAAATTTCCCCGCATGTGGTAATTTTTGATAAGATTTTACCAAATTTTTATGACCACACGATTTGTAGTGAGCTTCTATTTCATTTTGATCAGAATGTCGTTGATATGAATTTTTTTTTTTTAATTTTAGTTTAAATAAATCAATTATTACAAGAAAATGCAAACGATTTACTTTACGACATTCATATACATATGTTGAAATTCAAACATTTATGAAAATATTACACAGATTATAATTAAGAATTTGTAACGTTTTCATTTAAAAATCTGTCTTAGGAAAAAAAGGGATTTCCCATATGTTTTATTTGTTTAACTATGAAAAGTTTGGTTTCTCCTCGTTTCTAATTATCTTGTGAAAGCTTAGTTTTTTAGACTATGGCTTTGTGTAATCAGAACCATTTTGATGAAAAATGAACTTAAAATAAGGGATATAGAAAGACTAAAAAATAATATATTTTCGTAGAGTTTGTATGAAAAACGCGATTTCGATTGACATAAAACATGAATAAAAAGTTAAACCCAGTTAAATAATTTTTTCTGAAATCGCTAAAAAACAACTGAATCTCTTACTCGTTTAAAACACAGATTCTCAAATTTCTCTATTTTTTTCAGCAATAATCAAAAGAAAATAAGGGAAATTAAATTAAAACACATTCTACAACAAAAACAATATGACAAGAGAAAATTCAACTTAATGACGTCATGATTTATCCACATCTTAAACCAACGGTAAGAAAAAAGACAACGTCTCCGGTCAACAATCGAAACTAAGATAAATTAAAAAGAGCCAAACAGAAAAAATTAAATCAGTACAATTAGCATTAAGAAAACAAAAATCAAAACAATCTAGCATGCTTTGCAAATTCAAAATAACAATGGAAAGATATTCGAATTCCAATTTGAATGGAGGCATTGAAAGAAATGAGTTTATGACGTATATTACAAAAACAACAAAATTGTAATGTTCAAAAATACCTTATTTTTGAAGACGATTTTCACAAAAAAATAAATATTTTCATGACTAAAAAACAAAACAAAAGCTCATAATTCTAATAAACTAAAATTGTAAATGCAAATAATCGTTTTCCCATACAGTTTCATAGTAAAGGAAAAATTGTATGTACTTTATTTTAAGCTTAATAAAAATACAGTCGATACTCTAGGCTCTTATTGATAGAGTAGGCTCTGGTATAATCAAGGTTGCTTGATAATATACTCATTATGCATTTGTTTCTTCCATTATAATGATATCCAATATTGACTGCTGGTTTATCTAGTAGTCTCTCCTTCCATTATTCACTAGTACCATTTTATCTAGTAGTCTCTTGCCATTTTCATTATAATTAAATTGAGACGTCAAAATTTCGACGTAAATTATTTTAGGATTATTTAAAGGATTTGATTATAAAATACAATATTTTATATCGGTCGTTGAAAAAGTATCATATTATACCAGAGCACCCTGTATTTTATAGAGCCATAATCAAAAAATCAGAGCTTTTATAAGGGAATTAGAAACGAGGAAAAAACCAAACTTTTCATAGTAAAACACACAAAACATATGGGAAATCACTTTTTATTCTAAGACAAATTTTTAAATGAAAACGTTACAAATTCTTAATTATGATTTCTGAAATACTTTCATAAATGTTTGAATTTCAACATATATGAATATCGTTTAAGTAAATCGTTTTCATTTTCTTGTAATAATTGATTTATTTAAACCAAAATATTAAAAAAAATTCATAACAACAGCATTCTGGTCAAATTGAAATAAAAGCTTACTACGATTCGTTCGGTCTTAAGTCAATATACATTACATAGATGGCTGTAAAAATTTGGAAAAATCTTATTAAAAATTACCACTTGGGGAAATTTCAAGTTCAAAAATTGTAGGAAAGGCAAAACAAATTCACAAAATATAGGAATGTGTGATAATTTTGCGATTAAATAATTTGTTTTCGTATTTTTCTGAAACCATTTTAGACATCTTACGTACACTAGTAAAACTAAAGATAAATGTAGCAAGTATTATTTTAATTTATCAGAGCCAACTTTGATGTATTTTTCAAAATGAAAGTTCGAAAAAATATATTTTAGAAATAATTTAATTTTAATATTTCTGCAATTAATATTTACTTAATACCAATATGGCCGTCTTGTATATTGTTCTTAAATATATGTAGAAAACTTTTATTTAAACATTGTATAATATTTTTGGTTTTTTCATTTAAAAACTTGAAGCTAAAAAACAACATTTTTACTATGGATTCCTATGGAAATCAGTGAAAAGTTATACCACTAATAAAGCTTCTAGAAAATACGTCATTAAGATTATGGCTGTATACTCTAGAAGGCTCTGATTATACTCGCATATAATGGATGTTATTCACTCAGATGATTTACGACACTCGCCTATCGGGTTGTGTCGGTAAACTTCATTTTGGTGAATAACGGCTATGATTACATGCTCGTTGAATAATACACTATTTGAAATAATTTAATTTTAATATTTCTGCAATTAATATTAATTCAATATCAATATAGTCTTCTTGTATATTACTTATAAGATAACTAATAACTTGAAGTTAAAAAATATCATTTTTACTATGGATTCCAAGGCGAACAATGAAACCAATGAGACTATACCGCTAAAAAAGTTTCAAAAATGTATGAGGTATAATTTTGGCTCTATAGTCTAGAAAGCTCTGGTATGGGCCGTTTTATACTATTGCGCTGCTGTAGTTTAAAAAATGATTTGCCGTGCGATTCTGAAGATCGGTCAAAAGGTCTTAACTAAGAGATTTCTTTCAGTTATGACAATCTCTTAAAAAATCTCTTAAATAAGACTTATGGAATAGGTTCTACATAAACATCACAATTTGACGTTTCTAGTAAAGTGTGGTTGTGTTTAAAGCAAAACAAATAATCCGGTGAGTTTCACTTTTTTACAATCACATTTAATTTATAAATTACGTTCATATTTTACAATAAACTGTTAAAAAATTAATAGAGTAAAATTAGAAACATAAGTATAATAAGTATAATAATAATTACAAAATAAAACTACCAATACTTTAAAAGAAAGAACGACAAAAGTTTTTTAAATACCACTCTAGACAAATTAAAATCAAAAACCTCACGAATCCTACTGAAAGCAGCCGCGGTATGATAAACTGACTCACCTTTGGCATAATTTTTAACTCGAAACGGTAATTTCAGTTGAAAATCTTTATCCCGTAGTACAGAAGTGGGAGGCGTAAACATTAAACAGACTGGTTGGAAACTAATAAATCACGTACAAAAGTAGCTGATATTTCTAACCTACAAATAAACAGTGTTTCAATATCCAATAACTTGCATTTTACCCTATAAGGAGGAAGTACGAAAGCTGGTGAATCAGCGGTTCTGGGAAGACGCCATAGAAGATACATTAAGAAACATTTTTGACAGCTCTCAATATGATCAGAATAGTTTGCATAAATTGGATCGCATATAATTGCACCGTACTTCAATTGAGAACGTATAAATGCCAAGTATAAAGTTATAATGACTTATGGATCGTAAAATCTCTGCAGAATCTCTTAATGAAATCAAACATCGAATTTGCCTTGGAGATGCAACCGTCCTTATGTCTGTAGAACGACAAGTCCGAGATCTTTGTACAAGTAAACTCTATTAATAATGTTATTTTGCTTAGATCAGATCAGTAGTTAGATCAGACTGAAAATCAATAACACAACTGTTCTTCTTAAAAGTTTTAAAAATTTCAAATTATGATAATTGAGATAAATTAAATTATGTATTATTATTTAAAATAAATGTATAACGCTACCTAGTTGATAACAATATATTTAGATTTTCGAGTGAAATTTTGACATATGGATTTGTTGTTACAACTAAAGCGAGAAAGACAGGTGGGTTTGTTTTTGTATGACTTGTTGATATATTACTGAATAATATATATGGTATTTATTGAATAATTTGTAAAGAGAGTACTTAGGGTTATACAACACTACAGTCCGAAACAATTACAATAGTAAAACAACAATAAAAATAACAAAATTAAATTATAAATAATATTAAAAATATTTAAATGAAATGAAAAATAATAAAAATATAAAGGGTTAAAACCTCATAAGGTAATCAGAATTTCGGTATTGATTAATTCAACTCCCAAATCAAACCCGAAATGAACCTCTTAAATCAATCTTCAGCTTAACCTCCAACTTAAATTACAACTCAACCTCTATCTCAATCGCAATACAATCACCAAATTAACGACCAACCCAACTATAAATTAAATCACCAAATCAACCCTTATCAATTTGCAAATCAAGCCTTAACCTAACTCCAAATCAACCCTAATTCCCCAACCAAACAACTCACACTCCAATGCAAGCTAACTAAATCCTAATTTTACGTCAACTCATAATGGTATGATGGTATGCTCAACTTAGCTCGACTCAAATCTCAACCGCCAACTCAACTCTACACTTATTTTTCAACCCAATCCCAAAATTAACTCGGTTCGAAAGCTAAATGAACCTTCATACTATCATACCATCGTATATCATCATAAAATCGTACCACCGTACCATCATACAATCATATAATCATACCAACATACCATCATACCACTATACTGTCCCTATAATCATACCATCATACTTTCGTACCAACATATTATCATATAATCATATATTAATACCGTCAGGCCATGATAGTGTCATACTATCCAACCGTCATACCATTATACCGTCGTACCATCATACCCTCATACAATCACACCATCATTCTAGAATAAGTACCGTCATAACATCGTTCGTTGTATCACATATACAATCACATCACCATTGTACAATAATATCAAACCATTATACAATAATATCAATCCATCATACCACTATATCATCATAACATCATACATTCATAATATCATATATACCATCCCCAAGATACCATGGTACCGTCATACCATCATACCATTATACCATCGTACCAACATACCATCATACCATCTTACCATCGTATGATCATATACCATCATACCAACATACCATTATACCATTATACACTTCAAACTGAACTTTTCACAATTCAAATTGGACCTTTCACATTCCGAATTGAACCTTTTACATTATAAATTGAAGCCTTAACAAATTATATGATTGCCAATTAGGATGGAGCTTGGCTATTCCCTAACAGATTATGATGAAAATTGATATGTGCGTTGGAAATGGGATTCTAAATTGATTTTTGGATAAAGTTCTGTAATATAGTCAATAAGATATAACCTAGCTATAACCCGATTATGATGAATTTTGGCGTTTCCAACGAATAGAAGGAAATGTGACCCAACAATTATTTTTAGACGAGCTTGTGAGAAATATGTCAATAAGGCTTCTATAATGTTGTCTGTTGAGGTTTCTTTAAGACAGCCTAAACATACTGTTTCAATTGCTAAAGAATCAAGATTATCTCCGTAATAATATTCAAGTGCCATTAGAAACTTTTATTGCTAATCTTTCGCTTTAAACTTTGTGTTATGTTTTCTTAAGGACGTGTCCGATTTCTGAGCGAAATAATTTTTTTGTGATAAATTAATGTTAAACTGTACGCAACCAAATTATCACAGCACCGGTGTGTTATAATTTTGACTTGTCCGTAATAATTCTTGTTTATGTGCCGGTGAAGTAAATAAAATAATTTTTATATAATTTAATTTTATTTTATTTTTATAATATAATAAGTTCCAGCATTTTTTGTGAACAATATCAAAACTGTGGATCTTGACATGTTCATTGCTGCACCTACAATTCTATAACTAGTCCCACTTGCCAGCCACAGCAAAAATATCATTAGTTCCATTTACGGTCTCCAACCATGGTTTATATTGGGCAAGAATTTGCTAATAGCGATAAAAGTGTTAGACGATATCCTTAAATGCATTCTCGTCACAGGACCATTATAACTAAGTATTGAATTAACAATACTGTTTGTTGAGGGAATTGTGTACATTATTGGTCGCTGCAAAGAATGAATTTTATTAATATTTATAAATACTAGAAAGCAATACCTAACATACCTAGTATCATACCTGGAAGTTTAGGAGATCTATTATTAAAGGTCGCGCAAAATTCCGTGTTCTTCTCATTAAACATATGTAACCCGAAATTAATTGAAATAATACCATATTTGGATCAAATTCTGCCTCTATCATTTTTATAGATACACTTTTAAATAACTCTCTACGTACAATTTGTCGTTTGTTGTATTTCCAAATGTCAATTTTATTATGTCACAATTATTTCAGTATTCGGACAGCAAATGAACTTATTTCAAATATGGAAGAGAAAATTATTTCACTAATATCAAATTTATCACAAACAAATTATTTCGCACGGAAATCGGACACGTCCTAAGGCTCGACCAGCGAAAAATTATAAACTTAAAAATTTTAACGACACTAATTTTTCTTAATTTTTTTTGACATTCCTTGACATTTTTTGAACGATTGCATTATTTATCAACATTTGATTACCACCAAATCTTTTTCTTCTTTTGAAATAAACTAGAATATTTTAAACTATTTTATTGTGTCACAAAATAAAAAAAATATTAAATTACAAATCCTTATTTTTTACTTGCAACCCAAATGGGGATTTCTAATTCATAAACACGAAACACCAAATTTTTACATTTTTTCCATTTACAAAATAATTGGCAAAAAATGTTGCAAATGTTGCTAAATTATGAAATAAATTTTTACCACGGTAAAACCTATTAAAATGAAATTTTAATTTCAAAATCGCATGAAATAAAAATCTTTGCATCTACCGCATCAAAAATTTATTTGGATTTGCCATTTATTTCTTGAGTTTGGACGCAAAATCGCTCATTCTTAATTTTTATTAATTGACAGATCTAATTTAACGAAGTTTCGTTAAACTTCTTAAGTGGCGTTAATTTTTCGCTAGGCGTTAATACAGAAAAGGTATCTACCGCATTTTTTAATTTTCTTAATTCTTAATTTTTAACACTGGTCACCACTTTAGTGTTTGCTGTCAGAGCGATAAGTTTTGCGTTGTTTAGAAAACTATAGTGTGTAGCGGACACGCGCCTCAGTATTGAAACTACTAACGGTAGTGCAGAGTTTCGGAATTAGAAATATTATTTTAAACCCTCATTCCCAATCTCGAATTTCATTGTAATCGTCGTTTAAGGAATATCAAAGTTCCGTCAATCATTTTAAAACTCCAAAAACGTCGCACATGTAAAAATCCATTAAACTGCGGTTAAAAAATAGACAAGTTCTATCCTAATTGACCATATTCCAGAATTTCATCTAAAAATAATTTTAGAATCCCAATACTAGTCTACCTATCGAAGTTCATAATAATGTATTGAGAAATAGCCAAGTTCCATCATACTTAGCCATATTAAAGAACTTGATATACAAATAATTTTAGAATCCCATTTTCAACGCAAATGTCAAATTTCATGAAATCGGTCGAGAAATAGGCAAGTTCCATCATACTTGGCCATATTTCAGAACTTCATCCACAAATCATTTTAGTATATCATTTCCAATGCACAAACCGAATTTCATTATAATTGGATGAGAAATAGGCAAGCTCCATCATACTTTGCCAGACTCCAGAACTTCATCCAAAAATTATTTTAGAATTTCATTTCCAACGTTTATGTCAAATTTCGTCATAACCGGTTGAGAAATAGGCAAGTTCCATCATATTTGGCCATTTTTCACCATAATCGGTTGATAAATAGGCAAGTTCCATCATACTTGGCCATGTTCCAGAACTTCATCCAAAAATCATTTTAGAAACCCAATTCCAACGCGCATGACAAATTTGACCATATTCAGTTGAGAAATGGGTAAGTTCCATCATACTTGGCCATATTTTATCAGAATCGGTTGAGAAATAGGCAAGTTCCATCATAGTTGGCCATATTCCAGAGCTTCTACCTAAATCATCGAAATCGGAATCATATTTCCGCAGCTTATACTTCTAACACAATTATTCAAGGTTGCTTGGAGCAAATGAAACGAAATCTCATCGCAATTAGAATAAATTACATCGCAATACAATATACGAGGTACGATCAAATCTTAATCAAATAAAGCCTAAGGCTTTGTGAACAAAAATGTTGCGCTACTCACAACTTGTAATGGGTTGAATTAATTGTTTTTAGACAAATAGATGCAACGTTTCAAAGCGAAGCTATTATTAATCCTGTTTTTCCGGTTTTTTGTACTTTGGTTTCAGGATCTAAATAAATAAATTATAAATTATTTACAATGGCAGATCCATTGATGATCAATTTCAGAAATGTAAATGGGTTTTTAGATTTAGTAATAAGGGTTGCTCTACATTTACCATCATTAATAATAAAACCATTAGAACTAGCCCAATGGCAAATATTATTTAAATGTTTAACTATTTAAATCAACAATATTTTGAATTTGATCAAAAGTACCACCGAGATAAATTTGTACGACATCCGCATAAATATGAAAACAATTATTGATACATGTAGAAATGTCGTTAAAAAACAACGAGAGTAGCAGTGGTCCCAATATAGAACCCTGAGGAACACCGTCATTAACTATACCCATATGATATCATTCCATTCGAACTAACATAATGCCTACGATCATTTAACTAAGAATGTAGTAACTTAATTGAAGAACGATCGAAATTATAAACATTAGCTTCTGCAAAAGAAGTTTATGATTGCTCATATCAAACGCCTTGGAAAAATCTATTAAAATTAGTACGACAAACGAATTGGTTTTATCTAAAAGTCGATTTATCTGTAACGTTTATCAGAGCTGGTTGTGTACTAAATTTTTTTCGAAAACTAGATTGATAACTGCTTAGAAATTCATTTGAATCAATGCACTTCGCGATTTGCTCAATGAAGACTTTCTCTAGAATGGATGAAACGTCTGTTTTCTTGGGAATTGATAAAACCGAAGCTAATTTGTACAAAGTGGGAAATGTTGAGGATGCAATTGAAAAAATAAATATGTGTGTGAGATATTTTAGAAAGTATTCCAAAAACATCTTAATAAATTTAGTATTGATTCCATCATGCCCAAATGAGTTAGATCTAATGTATTTTATGGCTAAAGAAATATCATTTGGGGCAATACAGTGAAATGTAAATTGTTGAGTTGATTTATAATGTAAATAGAATTTATTATCAGGCAATGGAAAATTGACTTGTTTAACTGGTTTAGTTAAGAAATGTGTATTTATTGAATCAATAGAAAAACTGGAAACATTATTCGACTTATTGCTCCCTTGAATACCAAAGTACCTTAAAGAATTCTAAGTTAGTTGGTTTGAAAATGATTTTAAATTTCCAAAATAATATTTTCGTTTGGCTTCACGTATTTTAACAACAATCAATTTTTTAAGGTTATTGTAGCGCGATAAGAACAAAGATTTCAATGTTCGTTTCCATTTCTTGTACATTATTTGTCTTAGATTCATGAGTTGTAATATTTGACTTGTTAACCAAGGTGCAGAATCACATTTAATATAACAACCTTTTTTAAAGGTACACAAGTGCAAAACAAATAATGTTGATGTAATTATAATTAAAAATATTAATTTGTTCGTCAATACTAGCAGTACATAAAACAAGGTCCCAATTTAATTGGGTAAATAAATTCCGAAATTTGTTCTGGTCAACCCTTGATAAATCATTAACATATGCAAGTACAGGCTTTTCACGTATATATTTAAATTGGTATTGTATAAAAACGAGATCATGGTCGGATATCCATGGTACAGATAGTTGCCTATGTTAACAATACGCGATTTTTGCTCTTGGGAAGTAATAAATAAATCAAGTAAACTAGAACCTCTTGTCGGATTGAGCGAGATGTAAAATAGATCTAAATTTCTCAATACTACATGTAAAATGTTAGACGGATCAATTAAGTTACAGTTCAAGTCACCTAATATGATGTATTTATCATGCATTGTTCCTAAGTCTAAAAGAATATCAAGTAGGTCAGAAATGTTATTTGCATTGACCGGTGGAGGTATATAAAATGTAGCAATAAATAGTTTACCAGAACAACAAGAAATTTCAGATGTAGCTCTTCAGATGCTCAACTCTTCCTATAGGTGCAAAATTACCTTTCTTTACTTTCACGGTAGATCGGTAGTATCAGCAGGCCGATCAAACCTCAAAACATTGTACCCCGAAAAAAGTGCATGCTAATTTTCAGTGAAAATCCCAGGCAACATCTCAAAATATTTTTTAACAATTTTTTCGTCTGCCAAAGGCATTAGCCGTAGGATTAATCGATGAATTGGAGAATAACCCAGAGACATGAGATATTCCATTTGCGTTGCGGGCTAGTATTATTTCAGATTTATTAAATCCGCAGAATAATCTATTTATAATTTAATGTTTATGTGTTGTCAACTCTCCATTTCCTGCGGCATGAGTCAGCCAACTGACCAAATGGTGTCAAATATGGCAAAACCAGTTCAATTTTGCGTGAATCAGAAAGAAAAAATGCAATTAAAGAAGGGTAAAATTTCGTATAATGTACATATAATTTATCTATAGCATTAAAACGTTATTATTACAGATTTTAGACCAAGTTCGGCATTAAAGGTGTGATTAATGCTATTGATTATACTCATGTTGTATTGTGGCCTGAACAGAAATGGTTACTGTAGCGTTAATGTGGAAGCGGTGTAATATAAAAGCATAAAAGCATAAATTACTTTAATTACTGATATATTTGTTCGCTTTTTTAGATGGTGGATTCAATTAACACTTGCAAGAATCCACCTGATTAGACAACACAATAGCCGCAGATACAATTGGTTTATTGGAAAGAGTGGTTATCCTTTAGATCCCTGTACCCTGATTCCCTAAAAATCACGTTAAATTATAACGTTTTAAGTTTAACATAACAACAGTTTAACACATAAATTTATCTTAGCACTCTTAATTCGGATTCTCTAAAAAATTTAAAACGCAAGATAAAGTTATTGTCAGCAAACATAGAATTTATTCAGCAATTCTATAATGTCAAATTTGTGTCATTTTTGCAATATAAACTGTGTGCGTTGTTTCGAAAATTAAAATAAAATTACAATTATAATTTAAATATTGTGTATATTGTGCGAATACGACTAAATATTATAAAATGATTCGGCTTATGCTAAAAGAAGCCGAATTACACGATTGAGGTTGCATGATACATAAAACCCATTCAATTTCCCATCATGGATGTTTCTTAGTTTTTATCGACTACCAAAACATTTAGTGCAAAGTTTAATTGAGGAATTAGAACCATCTTTACGAGTGGCTCGCGGAAGTACATCAATTCCACATCACTTACAGTTGTTGCTAACGGTAATTTTTAATTGTTAGATTTATTTTGTATTGTGAAAATTAATCAAATTTTTGTCTATCTATCCACCTTCAAGGATATCAAAAGAATATGGGCCATGATTTTTTATTCGCTTTATCGCAAACGACTATATCGCGGTGTTCTGATCGTGTTTCGAGGGCCGTCGATCAATTAGGCGATCGATATATCAAATTTCCCCAGATGGTAGTAGATATTAATGGAGTAAAATCTGTGTAAATATATAAATATTAATAACTTTTTGAAACACTAATAATGAATCAATTTTTTTAGATGTTATAATGTTTTTAGAAAATTTTGGATTTCCAGGGATAATTCGAGCGGTCGATTGCACCCACATGTGGTACACATGCAACGGCGTTCTAAAAGGAAGATTTAGATTAATGGGAAAGGACAGAATCCTAAGGTATACGCCACAAAAAAGTGGAACAATTATTAATGCTTGTGCGGTTCTCCACATCATATTGATAGCAGCAAATGTTCCTATAACTGATTCCATCTTTGAAGACGAAGATGATGACGATGTCTTGGATGAGACACAACCAACCGATGCAAATATATATATTTTTTGGAGACAGGTGTCTTGACCCGAAATCGAATATATCCGAATATTTTTCATAAATATTGTAAAGCTAATAAATTCATTTTATTTTCAAAATAAAAAATTATAAAAAAAAATTCACAATTCATGTCTTCGTGTATACTTTAAATTCATTTTTCTGTGCTACCAACTGCACCAACATTCTTTCAATTCCTTCCAAACTATGACCTTCCTCTTCTTCACTTCAATCTTTTCTAATTCCATTTTTTTCGTAAATTCCAACTTCTCTTTTTCTAACTTTAGTTTGTCTTTTTCAATGGTCATAATATCTTCCAGTGTTGAATCATTTTGAATCAACGTCCCAGATTCCCCGGGCCGCTTTATTCGTCTATTCGACGTACACCAATACCTCAGTTTGCGCTGTTTCGTTTTGCGATGTTTCAGTCTGCGTTCATATATTTTTGATGACATTTGCATTTTATTTTTACTCCATTTGCGTTTTTTGGTAAAAAAAAGTAAAGCAAACGAAAATACAGATAAATCGGTAATTCCCCTTTAAATTATATGTATGTAGGTATTACTCTGTGTAGAATTTGTCATAATGTCATTTTATGTTTGTTTGTTTTAGCAAACATTAGTATCCATATGTATAAAGAAATTTAACGTTTAATTAAATTTGTGTGTACATACATATAGTATATGTACGTTTAATTAAGTGCATTGTTATTGTTTTTAGTTAGTTTGATAAACTTTTCGAGTGTAAGGTAAAGGTATGTACTTTTGTATTTCTGAGAATTAGATTATCACCCGCTAGTGATATTTAAATTAATTCAGCATTATTTTATCCCAAACAAATAGAATTTCCATTTTGAAAAGGTAAAAATATTGGGTAAGCCTAAGAAAACTGAAATTTCAATTTGTGGAATAAAAAAAAAGAAAATTACTATCGAAATGAAATTAGATGTTCTTAAACGATATCATAAAGGTAAAAAGTTGGCTTTCATAGGAAAAACTCTGAATTTAGCCCCATTGACTGTGCGAACCATATGTGAACGAGACGCTGAAAAAATTAAAGCTGCTGCGAATTCCTCATCAAGTTCTGGTTGTAAAATATTGACTCGAATCAGAAATCCTTTGTTAATGAATATGGAATTATTACTTACCAATGGGATTGAAATTCAAACTCAACGAAAAATGCCTTTAAGTCAAAATATTTTACAAGCAAAAGCCAAAAGTTTATACCAAGACTTGGCTAAAAAATTACCGGGTAGTGAAAACGCTTCGAGTGATGTGTCTAACTTCGAAATCTTCGAGGCACATCACAACATTTCCTTGAAAGGGGAATCTGGTAGCGCAGATTTTGTTGGTGCCGAGCGCTTTAATGAATTAAAAGTTTTAATATAGGACGGAGATTACATCGCCAAGCAGGTGTTCAACGTTGACGAAACCTGCTTGTTCTGGAAGCGGTTGCCAACTAGGACTTTTATTTCAAAGGATGAAAAATCGGCTCAAGGCTATGAAGCTTGTAAAGAACGGCTAACCTTACTACTTGGGGGTAATGCACTTGGAGATTTTAAATTCAAGCCTCTGTTGATATATGTTTCGGAAAATCCGAGGGCATTGAAAAATATTTCGAAACATAATCTTCCGAGAAGAAGTATTGCACGAAGAAAAACATAAATTTTAAAGCCTTAGTACTGTTCGATAATGCTCTTGGCCATCCCATTTACATCAATGAAATATCAGACAAAGTGAAATTCGTATTTATGCCGCGCCGAATACAACCTCCTTAATACAACCTATGGATCAAGGGATTATTTCCACACTCAAAAGTTACTATTTAAGGCGAACATTCAAACAACTGCTTGATATAACCGATTCAGACGATAATATGATAATTAAAGCGTTTTGGAAAAGCTACAACGTCGCGAATGCTGTCGAAAATATAGCCTCTTCTTGGGATGAAGTAAAGCCGTCATGTATGAATGGCGTTTGGAAAACGTTATGGCCAGAGTGTCGGAATAAAAGTGTGCTAGGAACGGATACTGAAATAGACGAAAGTTACGATGTTTGTCATGATGTGGCTGAATTGGCTTCTGCTGCAAATTTCGAAGGCATGGAAATTTTAGACATCGAAGAAATAATTTACGGCCCCGAAGAAATGTCTAATGAAGATTAATTGATCTGTCAGAAATGGCAATGGTCGTAAATGAAGATGAAGAGAAAGATAACGTAGAGGTAGTTGCAGAGGAACAGCTGCCAATTTCAAAAAAAAATTCGGAAGGTTTGAAACTCATCAATAGAGCTATTGAAATTTTTGCTGAAGTGGATGACAATCATGCCGAATTTTCTAAATTTCGCAGAGAAATTTCTATTAATCTCCAAAGATATGCAGAAATGTACCTTCATAATAAGTCAGTTCCAGTTCAAACTACATTAGAATAATACTTTTCTCCAAGTACGAGCCGAAATGGCAAATAAATGTATCTATAATTTATGTAGTTGTAAGATATGTGATTTATTTGAACTAATTAATAAAATAAATTTGAATTAACTATCGTTAATATAACTATCGTTCACTTATACAACATAATTAAACTTTATTTTGTGTTTTATTGAAAATAATGAAAAAATTTCGTATTTTTAGCAATTTATATACATTTTTTGCTTAAATTCAGAACCGATCTTTGTATTTTTCATATATTTGTATGAAAAAATTTGTTTCGATTTGCGTCGTTTCACTTTGCATGCAATTTTTCCAAAACCAAACACGGACGCAAACCGAGATATTGGTGTATTCGTTTTCTGTGAAGGTACTGTATATATTTCGATTGGGAGTGTGGTCACTTCTATTATATCTCCTATATCATATGTGCAGGCTGTGGCCCCAATTAAATCATTGTAAGACAATATCTGAAATATTTTAGACGTAAAACAAATTATACGAAACGCCACTTTTTGGTTACTTACCGGTATAGTTAACCCCCTTTCTTAGGATATACCATCTCTATCCACAACATCCAAAGTCATTACACTGAATGATCCTTTTGTCTAAGTCATCTAACTTAGACCGATGAGTCGTTAAAGGGCCATTTCGGCCTGATTCTTCAAGTTTATAGTAGTAACGCGCTTTCGACGTTATAAAAGAATTATTAAAGATAAATAGTATATTCTAATAAATTTGTAATTAAAACATAGTTCAAATCTCGCCAAGATTGCTTCCACTTCTCAGTAGTTTTACTGCAATCATCAATAGAATTCAGTTGGTTACTGAGCTGTACCCATTTTTGCTGGTTCTGACTTGCCCCATGATCACCTTCAAATCTACAATAATTATTGCAAACTTATAAAACAACTCGTATTTAATATCACTAATAATAAATCAAACCTTTCATGAGCAAAATCAATATTTTCTTCCATAAAAGGAATTAAAATAGTTTTCCACTAGTTTATTTGTTTCTAAATTGTATTAAAATTATATTCAATAAACCTATTGGAATTGTTTAATAATTAATTTTAATGTTATTACTTACTTAGATCCAATATTTATGGAATAATGTATTAATAACTATAAATAAAATATATTTTGCACTTATCCACAGTAAAATTGTTGTGTTAAGTTTTGACGTTTATTTAACATTATAGTTAACAGTTTACCATCACAAATAATTAGAGAATACGAAAAAACAAAACCAGGAAGCAAACTTAGCGTTTACACGTTAACACATTAACATAATGCTTAGGGAATCAGGGTACTGGCCGCTAACAGCATTCTCCCAACTAGGCAACAGACAAGAAGAAAAATGTAACGCGATCAATATTAGGGCAAGAAACACAATTGAAGGAGCATTCGGCGTTGTCAAAAATAATATTAGTATATTAGTAAATATTGAATTAATGTCGAACACTGCATTACACACCGGATAAAGGCGCGTTAATAATATATAGCTAGCTGTATTATTTTCTACAACATGCTTCTTGATAAATCTCACCCTGACAGCTCGAATCATAAATTCGTACAAATGAGATTTATGCTATACTCTAAGCTACTTCTATTTATGTGAAGTAGTTAAATTTAATGATAAATTCCAAGTACTTATATATTTGAGTTTGTAAGACTTAATGAACCAACTAATTAAATTACCACTAGTGGGGTTTAATTATAGTTGAAGAAATCTGAAATAACTTTGTTGGTTTTCAAGTTAAATCTGATTTATTAGTCAAATAATAACACTTTATATATGGGTGGTTTCGCGTCTATTGACGGGGAGACCAAAGTTTAGTAGATTAATCTAGCAGCTCCGTAACATTCCAGTAAGGTGCGCATCACGTCAGCTGTTCTTGTCATGTATTAGGCAGCTGCGTGAAGGGTACAATTGTGTAAGGGGTAACCTGTTCACAATTCGCAAGTGTATGTGCTGTTCCTTGTGGCAACTTCTGGTAACTAAGGCCATTTGGCACATTTTTGGCCATTTGGCACAGGCTAAAGTACGGCGCTAACGGAAAAAATCTTGACAATAAACCCTAATCTAAGGTAGAATAGTATATGCCGATGGATGAATGGCTGATAGGTTTAATCAGTCCAAAATTTGTGGACTCTGGAGTCCAGGTACCATCCAGTTTTATTTAGCCTTCCTGTAGTAAAGCTGGGTGACCTACAGGCGATTTGCAATTCTCAGCAACTCGTAAGAGTTATATCAAACGGAAGACGGGGCAGGGGTAGGAATATACGGGAGTGGAACAGTCCTCTCTTCTAGCGAAACTACATGCTATAGTAAACATCTAGGAGAGAGAGAGCAACGAGCCCAGATAGTATGTATCACGTACCGGCTAGCAGTATGATCAAGTTCATTAAGAACCTGAATATTGACTGGACGGATAATTAAGCAGGGTCCAGCACAATAGATCTTTTAGGTCGCAGTGTGAGGTGGCTGATCGCCCACATGGCGCTCCAATAACAATAATAATAATACACTTTATATACTTATTTTCTACACACAAAACAATAACAATAAATGCTTACTAAATTATTTTAATAATCAATAATATATGTTTTAACAACAATTATTTTATTTATAAATTCATATTTCAAAGTAATTATGTATTTTACATTTATTGTAAAATGACCTTAAACCTATGTATGTCGCTTCAAAACTTCATCATTTTGATTTCAACGAAAAATTCGAAGATGAAGTCATTTATGAAGGGGAAGATGGTAAAGTCGAACATAATTCCGGTAACAATTATTTATCAATTATCTTGAGCATATTATAATTTATATACTTTTGGTTAGTAAAAAAATAATTATATTTTATAACAAAACATTTAATATTTATTCCATTTAGTACAAATAAACGTACGTTCGTTTCCTATTATTTATTTTGGAATTGTTTGGCTAGGCTAGGATACGCATGATTCTGCCATCCTAGTCACGGCATTTGCGTTTTGCTGATATATAGCCATATGTTGTTCCGCCATTAATGTATCTTTCGTAGCACGATCTCCGGTCAGGTTTCCGGTTTTAAACACAACCGGAAATGGCGGATGAAAACGTGTTAGAATACTGCTCTTTTTGGGGTGAAGTTTGGAAATGGTCCTCGCATCAGGACGATCGCTGTTGATTCCATCGGGGTGGACCACAGATAGGCCAGATTCTACCACCGAATTCATCTCCCTTGATTTGCGTTCTAAATGAAATTCTGATATATTCTTAAAAACTATATGTCTTACTTCAAATCCAATTCAAGGTATCGCGTCATCTCCCCAAACTGAAGTTATTCCAAATAAATTTAGAGCTCATTCTTCAAAACCTGATAGGGGAGTCGTTGATGTTTCACCGCTCCTATTACTGAAATTTCTTCAGTAATTTTGCGAGCCGGTGATTTTAGTTGATACCTCCAGTGAGTAATCGACTAAAAAAGAGCCAAATTTTTTTAATTTTAAATAAACAAATAAAAATTAACAAAATATCTTACCGTTTTCCAATCTTTCGCACTTTTTACTGGACCTTTCAGTACGTTTAATTTAGTAGCCACCGCCAAATCTTCCGATTTTTGATCTAAATATTGTGTATTTTCTGGAGTATTTTTGCCTGCTTTAAATTGGGGTTTTTCTTCCAGAAAACATAAATAAGCCTCCAGTTGCTCCACCGTTGTTCGAGGATCCTGCATTTGGCGTACATTTATGCAAACATATTTTAATGCTAGTTATAATTTAAATTACTAACTTTCGAAATAAAAATCACAAACTATATCAAGTAAAAATCTAAAAATACAAATTGACAGGTCTCCAAATCGTTTACAATATATTTGGAGAGTTTTTAAAAGATATTTTAAGAGAAAAACTAACAGAATACTAACTAAGAGACCCCTCTTAAAAAAAACTGTTACCAACATTTATCTTATTTCTGATACTCTTAAATGTTTTAACGTCAGAATCGCACGGTTAATTAACACTACGAGTGACTGTAACGAATACCGCTGAAGTTAACACAGCGAAGGACTTTTCTAATGTGATAAAGTATAAGCTCCATACGAAACATAACAATAACCATTACAAGATGTATGTATATGTACATCTCTCACCATAAACTGGGAAAACAAAACAAACATGACATCCCCCAATAAATCGGATACAAACCATAAACAATAGGAGAAAGAAAATTTATAATTTTATGTCTTTTAACCATAAAAAAATCACGGTAGAATATGGTCTTAATATCAAATTTCATATGTACAAATTCGTTAATGTTTTTTTTTTTTTTTTTCATTTTTGCAATATAGCTATGTAATTTGATTTTATGTTATTTCATGTTGACATTTTCCTGCGGGAAACATTTTTTAAACATATATGATTATGTGATATATGTATGTATACACGAGTAATAATATCCATTTTCTTTTTTTATTTCAAAATATGTTTTATATATTATTGGATTATTATTATTTTTTTCTTTTTCAAAATGTGGTAATAAAAAATGGCAATTTTTTACTGAAATTGGAAGAACCATAATTTGAAGACAAATAAATTAGAAGGGGGTGGTTTCACTGTTCCATGATTTAGCTATTAGGACATAAAACCATAAATGGTTTAGTTTAAATTGGCTGCATTGCTGATACATTCCAGGTGGTTGAAATAGGTTAATCGAATTATGATTTATTCCAGATTATTTTATAATAATTTTTGTTTATTGACGAGACGAGAATTTAAAAGAGAAAAGCTTTACTATGTATATACAATAATAGCTATATGTTTATGGAAGCATTTGGAAAAACTTCATTTTGTGTAACGAGTGGGATATTTGTGATATAGTGTTCATCTTATAGTGTTCGGAACTGTTTTTGGTAAATTATTGGCATTTTACATAAAAATAGTGAAATTATTTGTGTCGGTAGTTGGATCACTAATACAAAAATATCCTGATTTGCTGATGCTGGTGATAGGATTTTATATTTTACATTATTTTTATGTTACACATAGCGAAATATTGGGTGAGTTTTGGTTATTGGAAAGAAACAACAACACAACAATTTTAATTTCGCTTGATTTTTGAATTTTTATTAGTTTTATGATCTTTAGTTTTAAGATTATTTTATAAATCAAGCGAAATTAAAATTGTTATGTTGTTGTTTTAATTAATTAATATGAATTTCGGTGTGGACCTCGAGAAAGATCAATTTATCATACTTAGCTTAGAACCACTTACTGTGACGTGGAAAACTGTTTTATCTTTCCTCAAAGCATATGGAAAATAGAACACTTTGTGTCGGTTATAGGGAACGTCCTATCGCGGTACAAGGCAACCGAGAATAGTTTATGTTTGCCTCAAAATTACCAAAATGTTATTAATTTTAACTTTAGCCACTTGATAGACACCCTTGATTCTAAGTGATATTAAAATTCTTTAATTAAAATATATCCGGCATCATAAAAATTTACAATTAAAATTCAAGTAATAGTAATGGGTTGTAATACTCAGTAGTAGGGAATTTTTAAAATAACTATAAAGTCGCATTTTTCCCAAACGAGTGTTAGAGGTGCCTGTTTGTAAAGACTCGTAATAAATTATATTTTTACCTCCAGGTGGACCTAGTCCACGAGGTATCACCGTTAATCGCACAATTAATAGACAACACAATACATTTTTATATTTTTACTATTATTTATTTTTATTTTATAAAAACGTTGTAAATGTCGATGAATATTTATGTTTTATTTTTAATTTTATACTAGATTTGAGTTCGAATGACTAGCGTCCTCAAATTTCCTGTAACGACTTGTTTTATTCTCCAAATAATTTTCCTTTTACAGAGGTAATTGTTTTCACGGCACACTACGATTTCTCCATCGTCCAAAATATACATTCACCACAGCACCCAGTTTCCGATATCGTGCAAAGGATGTCGCTCAAAGTTTATGTGAGGCAAACTATGAATCCGTTTTGACTGACGCGAAAGCGCCATATAATTTTGACAATGGGGCATGCAAAACGACATTATTACTTTTACCAGACACCAGGTGGCAGCATGTCATTTTAAAGGATAGCTTTAAATTTGACGTTTCGATTTTACACTGAAATATATGGTTAAATTTAGGTGGATCTAATAAATTTATTCATTTTTATTATATTAAACGTTAAATTAACAACAGCACAGGAGAAAAATATACAAAATATTTGTTACTTTCCTGTTTAATAAAAAAACTGTTGTTCTTTCGTTTAATTTTATTTGAAAAGAAGACTACAAAAATGGTTACAACCTGTTGTGTGCCGAAATGCAACAACAAATTTTCAAACAATTGTGGCATAAAATTTCATCGGTTTCCGTACCAACATATTTTAAAACAAAAGTGGATTATAAAATTACGGCTAGGAAAATATCCCTCAAAATGGTTCCTAGAGTGAGAGGTCTTGATACGGCTCCTTATCAACTGAGAATGGCTGCTGACAGGCTGCAGGGACAACTCTTATTGGACATCGGCTCCTACTTAGGTCAAGACCTTGCCATAAATTTAATCTAGAAAGTATTTGTTTATAATTTGGTTTATGATTAGGTAATAACAGAATAAAAATCACCTGTTTAATAAATCTTTTATATTTCCTGTGGTTTTCGCTCCTAAGAGATTTAATTTTTTTTTTAATTCAACAACATTTGCCATTTTCACTGCGATATGTACTCAAATATTCTGAAACTATTTTAAATGATGAACAACACCAAACTGCATGTATAAAACTAAATAATAAGCAAGCAATTAATATGCAACCAAAAACCCAACATGAAATAATTTTTAAATATTTATAAGAAGTGCGAGAGAAACGGAGGAAACAAAAATTTTTGAGGTTAAAGGTATTTCACTATATTAAATAGAATTTAATTAAAAACCCGAATGGTTTTTTTGTTTAAAACAGTTAACAACATTTCACTTATTTAAAACTATTCTTTTTATTGACACTACTAAGAAATATTTTAAAATATAAAAATTGTTTCATGTTATTTATTTTTACTATAGATTTTGTTGGAAAACACAAATGACATTTTGATTCTATCCTGGGAACGAACGTGCTGCCACAAAAATAGCGGCAAGTATTTTTACTATATGCATGCCCCATTGTAATTGAGCGCGTACATTTGGTGGACCGAGCTACTAGATGGGGAATTTTTGGAATTTAGAATAAAAACGATTAGAGTAGTTTTGTAGTGATTCTTATTTTAGCGTTGTCCTTATAATTTTGAAAAATAATTGCTTTGTGCTGCGTCGACTTTGTCGCCGCCACAGTACGATTTTTATTATGATTTTATTTTTAATAAAATGAGAAAGAACCTATGTTGTGGGCCAATTTTGTTAATTTAATGAAAATTCTTGGATGAGATCATTACCCAAGCCATAATTCGATAGTCAAAATAAACGGTCAAGGAGAAAAAATCTTTATGTAAGAAATTCCACCATGATTATAATTCCCGCCTCCCCGATAAACTTCTGCCCTACTACGGTTCGCACCTCGCTAAAAATCGCTATACAAATCTAATCAGATTTGTATTGAATTTTTCAGAAAGAGTAGGAAGTAGAAGAATAGGACATAAACAAAACGGAAAGAAAGTTATTAGTTATTCTAAAGCAGGTTTGTATTGGCTTGAACCTGAGCCTGTATTGAAAGCGGAATTAGGGTAAATGCTGAGTAACCTGTATTTATCACCTATTTTATAAAACACAGTAATAAGCTCTCCTATCCATATACTCGAACACATTTTATTGAAAACATACTTGTTTTATAGGTCTGGTGTTATGAGATTTAGATAAATATGAAAATGTACCTATTATTAATTAAATTAGGAAATAATGAAAGATATGATTATGCCATATACTAAAGTTAATTTTATTTTATTAAGGCAATGATTTAAAATTAAAACAAATTTTTAAAATATTGGTTTAGGGCTCTTTGTTATTTTAAAAAACTTTATTACCGCTTTAGCATTCGAGTCCTATTCGGAATCATTCTCAAAAGCTTTATGAAAAACGTATATCAAAATTGTTTCCTTTATACAAATTTTAATTTTGCAAAGCTACATTAATAAACCCATTTGTCAAAGAAACGCATAGCCCAGACAATTTATTTGGAAATAAATTTGTACTCTAATGCTTTCCATGTAAAAGGTTGCAAATTTAGAATCAAAAATAAACTGTAGGAGGCAAAAACAACTTAGATAAACAAATCATACGAATTACAAATATATGCAAAACCTCCTATAATGTTTATAGAATTTGTACTTGCTTTTCTAAATTTTTTTTGCTTTTCGAAAATTTTGACGTTAACTAAACTGATTAAATAGTTGGTATCTTTCAAATGCTGTGAAAGTGCACTAATGTTTGATTTTATATTTGGATTTGCGCCTCTTTTGTCTTTATATTTGACTGTTTTTTTAAAGGTATTTCATCTTTCATTTTTGGAAAAAAATTGTCATTTAAATTTGTGGCTGCACGTCCTACAATTTTAAAATTATAAATCCTAAAAAGGTGTTTTATTTTGCCATAAAGATTTTTATTATATTATGGAATGGCCAAATAATGTGTGGTTTCAGTTTGGACTTGAAAATATTTGTGTCAAAATTTCTTTGTTTCCAAAATATGTTATAAATCAATATTTCCGGATATTGGTTTTCAATTAATCTATGTTTTAGAATTTTTAAATTTTTATGGTGCTATTTATTATCGGAAAGCTTTTGGCTCAACATTTTTACAGTGTTAATTTTGTAAGTGGTGGGAAGCCCTGAATGAAAATTTAGGTAGCTACCAGAACAAGTAGTTTTATGATACCAATCCCAAGAAACTTTGCCGTTTGGTTCATGAATCAAAAGAATGTCCAAAAAACAAATTTTGTTCTCTACTTCTTTTTCTAAAGTGATTTTTATTCTGTTATTATATCTTTAGTAAAATATCTTTAGTAAAATAATATTTTGAAATCTAAAGAGTTTAAAATAGAAATTTCTAAATTTTTCATTAGTAAACTTTGTAAGGAAATCCCACAAAGTCTTTGTTAACAGACATGAGAATAGAAGCCTGGTGCGATATTATAGCTGGCTAGAACTCACGGTGCGGCGTTGGGTTTTCCAGACATATTCTCATGTTTCAATAACCGCATGAAAATAAAATGAGAAGGGAAAAGAGAAATTGAAACTATTTTTGCCACGGCCTCAGTAGCTAAGGAAATAATAAATTATGGAAGGCCGACCCTCCACAAGATCATACTTCTCATCACCCGATCAAAAGAAAAATTTTCAGCTTAATGCCTGTAAGACAGCCGATCTAAAACGCTTAAAAGTAACTTCAAAAAGTCATAATTACCTAAATACTCGTTGTGATTTATTTGCAGCCTCAATAAGGGATTTGCAAAGCTAAGGTTTGTTCTCGAAAAAAGAGAAAAACTAATCTTTCACCTCTAATTCTATAAGAAGGTGCATAGAAATTTAGGCATGACAGTGATGACGCTTCACACAAATTATTCACCAATTTATAGAGAAATATCTCATCAAGCAAAAGTCTTCCGGTTTCGAGTGACTGTACATCAAAATTGTTAATTCTATCTGTCTAATTAATGCGATTACTAAATGGAACACACTTGTACATTAAGAACACGGTAAATTTATGTTGAACTCTCTCAATTTGCGCCTTATACCATAAATTTACGGCCGTATTACAAATAGCTGCGACATAAACCCAGCATTTTAAGCGCTTTAGAACAAGCAATACTATGTGATTATCGAATTTTAGTTTAGGATCAAAAACTATACCTAAATTAGTAATCTCATAACCTCTATCCAAACTCTGCTCCTCAACCTTATATGAAAACATAATTTGCAACATTTTAAGCATTCAGTCTAATCCCAAACAATTTTGGTTATATTCTAAATCATTAAAAAGCTAATGTGTTACCAATACTGCGAACACTGTTACCGAAATAACCAAGTTGTTTGCCAACTACTTCAAGTCAGTTTATACTAATGAAACCAATGTCAATTTTCATTCCAATATAATTAGTAATAATTTGAATGTTATCACTTTAGATATAATTATTTGGATGGAACTTATTTTTTACATCGTACTGCTGAAATAATCAGTCTTTCTCTATCATTATTATTTAACTATGTGAATGTATATTTTCCGATAGTTGGAAAATGGCAACGGTAATTCCGATTTTTAAATCTGGCGACAAATCTTTGGCACCTAATCATAGACCTATTGTCCTGCTGAAGCTATTCTCTCTGTTCCATGAACTATTTGATAAAACTAAACATTTGATTTCAATTGAGCAGCACGGATTTTTCAAATCTAGGTCAACTTTAACGAATTTGTTGAATTTTACTGACTTCGTTCCTATTTCATTGAACATAAGGCTTTAGATAAAGTTAATCACAGAATTTTGTTATCTAAACTTTATTCGTTTGGATTGGATCAAAACATTGTTCAATGGTTCAATTCCTACATAAGTAGCAGATCCCACTATGTCCAAATTCTTCATTCAAAATTCAGAAATATTCATTACATCAGCTGGTGTACTTCAGGGTTCAATTTTTGGGTCTTTACTGTTTTTATATTTCATTAATGATATTGTTGTTGGCATCAACAGTGAGGTTTTGTTATTCGCGGACGATTTCAAATTATTTCGTTCTATTCAGTCGATGTATGATCGTATGGCTTTTTTATAGACAAATATATTAATTGTTCATGGCAATCCCAATATTTCCAATTTGATAAATCAGAAAAATAAAGAGGCCAATCCCTTATAACACATCTACTGAAAGAAAGTACAAATATCGCTCCCCCTCCCCGTAATTTTGACCCAAGGCCGAAAGAGTTATACCAATGTATTACTCTTCAAAAATGAGACCCTCCAAGAGTTCTTTCTGTTAGTAGTTTCGTTTCGTACTGAAAAGTTGGTCTACTCATCAGGTAGCTACGACCAAACTACAAAAAATAAAACTCTTGCCACTTACATTAAGTATCTGGCCAGAACGTACTGACATACCGAATTATTATTCAAGACATCAAATATCAAAAACCCATGGAGAAACCTCATTTGTGTGTTTATTATGCCCACACGAATTATTTATTAAGAATTTGATTTGTCTGTCTGCAAGAATTGTTGGATGGAGATGACGCTCAAACGCAAAAACAACTCGCAGAATGTGATAAAAGGCAACCATTGTAATTTTCCTTCATGATAATGAACCATCACACAAAGTAAAACCGGTCAAGGAAGCGTTGGAAGCACTTAATAGGGAAAGACTTTCACATGCGGCTTACTTGCCAGACTTGGCTCCGTCCGATTATCACTTATTTGCATCGATAGGACAATGGCTTGCTGGTGAGCACTTCACTTCCTAAGAAAATGTACGAAAATGGCTCGATAACTGGTTTGCCTCAAAAGAAGAACGGTTTTTTGACGTGGCATCCAAGCATTGCCAGAAAGATTGGAACATGTATAACTAACACTGGACAATATTTTGAATAAAATACTCTTAACCATTATCATACGATAAAAGTGAACTTTTTAGTAAAAAATGCTGGTACCATATTTACACACCTGGTAAATGTAGAGAGGAGTTCAATGGTTATTCTTACAAATTTCATGATTATACCTTTACAGCTTGTCCATTTGTTAATGATTTGGTAATTATAATGGACTCAAATTTCTCAATTAATACTCATATAAATCAAGTAATCAACAATGCTTACAGGATGCTTGAATTTATAATGAGAACTGGATCAAGTTTTAGTTCTCCTAAAACCTTTATAAGGATTTACTATTGTCTTGTTCGTTGTAATTTGCAGTATTTAACATCCATTTGCAATCCTTAGGAATATGAGCTGCGCCTGTCACGGTGTAACGTTACTTCACTTCCTAATAGAAGAATTATAGCGGATGAGCTAACACTGTTTAAAATTATTAACAGAATGTAAGTAAACTTTAGATCTCAGAACCGATATAATATCCGCAATCCTTTATATTTTACCGTTCCTACTTATCGTACTAATCTTAGAAATAACTATCCATTAATTAGACTACGAAACACGCACAATAATTGTTTTAACTCAATTGATTTGTTTTCGTTCGGGTCTCTCAAAACATTTAAGATTAAGTTTAATAATGTTTTATTGTCGTAATGCACTATTATTTACATTTATTATTGGTAAATTATTTGCATATATCGCATCATTTTTTTTTAAAAACTGGTACAAAATAATCTTTCTTCCAATACGAAAGAAATACACCCTCATTCAACTATAAGTTAAATATGAGGGTTGTGTCTTTAAGCAGAAAATGAAATAGTTCGTTAAGTTATCAGAGCTGGCAGCCTTTTTAATATCAATTGACGCTTAGCTTCAACTACCTTATAATTTGATTCTTCGACATAAACTGATTCAAAATGATCAACAAATAAATTGCTTATTTGAGACAATTCAGTTCCGTCAACATCACCTAGTTATCATACAAGAGGGATAGAGCGACATAGTAAAGGGTCAGTATCCAAGAATATCACGATGGAAATTTAGAATTAGCTTTAGTACAATTGTTAGGCGTTATTTAACTGTAGAGTATTTCGTAAAATTTTTCAACTGCTCTATCAATCCTACAATTAAAAAAAAACATTATTCTAATTAAATGTTTCGAGCTCCCTTCTGATTATTGCGTAGTGAAGTTTTTTTAGATCGGGCAAATAGCTTAACAATTCATGTTCAACTGTAATATTTAGCGGAGGGTGGTAACTATCTATTTCAGAAAATGGGTAGCTACTTAGATTTACTTTAATAGCATTACAGCCAAGAATAGAAAACACTACGTCAAGAATCCTATCACTGGTATTTTTGATAATATTGTGCTTACTTAGTCCTGTGAGCATTACTGTCTCCAACAAGAGATTTGCACTTTGTCCAAATGACAGTTTTGGTGAAAGCTTATTAGAATTTATATTCCAAGGGTACTAGCGAGGTTGAAGTCACCTAATATAATAAATTGATAGTCATGAGTAAATACAAACATCATGCCAGAAAGCCGATTTCAAAATTTTTCATAATGCTCGAATCCAGTAAAATTCGAGGAAAATTTACCAAATAATAATATAATTAAAAATTTACCATCTTCCATTTTCAGACGGATCCAAATATTTTCAAAAATATCATCAATACCGCTCAACTCGGACAGCTCGGAATAGACTTTTTAATGAGAATAGCCATACCATCACCATTAGCATTATCAGTATCATATCAAAATTTCTACTTCTACGAATAATGTAGTACCGCTCATAAATAAATTCATTATTTTTGATAAATCATTCAGCCAAGTCGCTGGTAAACATAATTAATCGAAGTCACGCTCCAAAGCATTAAGCTTAAAGTTCAAAAGTTTATACTTTAGACCACGGCAATTCTGATAGTAGATATCGATCACAACAGTGCATTAACTAAAAATATAAGAAAAAAATGAAGATGTGGCCGACACACGACTTTCTTTTACGAACAGAGAATTTTTAGAAATTTTATTTTTTACGATTTCAATTTTTAAATTTTCTTTTAATTTTTTATTTTTTGGAAACATTTTGTATTAAGTAGTTTTTTGTAAATCTTATACTTTTTAAGATATTTACAAAATAAATTTTCTGGGGGAGTGGCCACTTCCGGCTAGCCGATTTGAAGTAAAATTCACTGGGACCTCCCAATTTATCA
The DNA here is from genome assembly GCA_958295665.1 of Tipula vernalis. Taxonomy (NCBI): domain Eukaryota; kingdom Metazoa; phylum Arthropoda; class Insecta; order Diptera; family Tipulidae; genus Tipula; species Tipula vernalis. The sequence goes on from OY282558.1 coordinate 276,666,226, forward strand.
ATAAAGCTTAAATCTGAAGTTTCAGTTCGATTGGTTAAACCATCTGGGCTGTAGAGAGGACACAGACTGACAGACAGAAACCATTTCGAAACCCACTTTTTCGGACTCAGGGGACCTCAAAACAGATAAATCTCCAAAAATCTCAAGGTCCAAAATTTTCATGATTACTATACTTTATTTTACTAGAGTAATTAACAACAAAAAGAATTATATTTTAATCATAAAGAATTTTTTATCATCTCTAAATCGACTCATCGATTTCAATAGTTTCATTATTTTCATTGTACTTTTTAGTAAAAATTATGCCATTCGATGCCGAAACAAATTTAAAATTAAATTGTACGGATTTTAGTAAGTTTTTGTCTCATGGAGTATGGTACGCTTATATTTAGGCAGATAATCGGTTATTATAATATTGTAGTTATGATCATTGATTTTAAACGATTTTAATAAATTTTTATTTTGGGTTGCTATCTTGATTTTTTACGATACATAGTATTTATGTTAGCTTCAGTAAGATCTAACTTTATTGATTGACAGATAATTCGTAAAAAATCAAATAAATCATCATTTTTGCTAGATGGTACACCATATATTAATGATTTGTTTGAATTTAAACATGGCTCTAGACAACTGCATTTATTAGAAAAAGATAATAACTCCTTCGAACAGCGGCATTATCCTGTTTTAATTCAACGATGTCATTGGTATTACTTAGAATTGAGTCCTCAAAATCAGCGAGCTTGTCACATTTTGATGTTATGTTATCCAAAACTTTATTTTAACTTTCAACTTTATTCAAAAATTTTAACATTCAAAATTTCAAGCGGACGGTAACTTCATCATCTGGGGCTACTGACATCTGTGTACCGTTAAGTTCTTGGAAGGAATTTAAGTTAGTTTAAGTGATTTTTAATTTAATTTAACCACAATGGAATTGTGTTAAAATAACATGTTTAAGTTGATTATGCTATGTTCATTAAGTTTGTTTATGTTCATTTTATATTATTATCAAGTAGTCGGATAAGACGGTATATATTGTTTTTGGAAAAATATGTTTAATTAGAACAAAAAGAATATTCTGACTTGGACGAATTGCGAAGCTTTACAACTCTGATGTTCTTTATTACATTAAATATAAATATACTAAATCAAATTATTTATTGTTTTATTGGACAAAAACAACAGGTTATGGGCCCAGAGTTGTAAAAGTTTAAAATAAAAATAGTAAACTTATAAAATTTAAAAAAGGAAAATTACACACGGTTGAAAGATTTTTTAAAAGGGAAAGCCTGAAAGTGAATACGTGTGGTTGATTACTAAACGTAATAAAAATGGATTTGGTGGAATATAAACGCCTAGTTAGCTTGGATGGAAATGGAACGAATTACCAAGCATGGAAATTCCAAGTCACAATTATGCTTAAAGCCCAAGGAATATTTGATGTTGTTGATAAAACTCGTGTTGAGGGAGATACACAGGAAGAGAAAAAGATATGGAGTGCAGATGACATCAAAGCGCAGAGAATATTAATAACATCGGTAACAGAGAAAGTTATAACCCATTTAATTGCCTGCAAAAATTCGTCTGATATGTGGTTACGTATACAGGCGCTATATGCTAAAATAACTGAAGCTAGTATACATTCGCTTCAACAAAAATTTCATGCGTATGTATATAAAGGTGAAGGTATGGCTCGTCATGTAGCTGACCTTGAAAATTTAAGTCATGAACTTAAAACTTGTGGGGAAGAAATAAGCGAAAATATGCTGATGAATAAAATTTTAATGACTCTTCCGAATGAGTTTAAACATTTCCATTCAGCATGGGACAGTACAAATGAAAAGACATTAAATACATTAACGTCTAGATTGATGACAGAAGAAGAAAGAGTAAATAATCGACATAAAAATCACGAAGTGGATGGTGCTCTGACGGCAAAGAAGTTTACTGAAAATAGAAATAAAAATGACCATTTTCGAAGAACAAATTTAAAGAAAAATGATGCTTGCAATTATTGCAAAAAGAAAGGCCATTGGGAACGGGATTGTTGGTTTAAGAAAAACAAGAACCAAACTAAAACAAACAATGATTATGCATTAATGACGAGTGTTGGAACCGACATGAAGTTTGACTGGTATTTAGACTCTGGAACAAGTCATCATATGACGGCAAATGAAAACTGGTTTGTCGACTACGAAAAATTTAAAAATCCCAAACATTTCACCATAGGCGATGGAACAAAGCTAGAGGCAATTGGTATTGGTGTGGTTCCAGTTGAGATTTTCAAAAATAATGAATGGGTTAATGGCAGTATCAGAGAAGTTTTTCATGTTCCAAAATTGAAATGTAACTTATATTCAGCAAGTACTGCGGCAGATAGAGGCTACGAAATAATAACAAAACAGAATGGATGTGAAATTAGAATGAAAAACGAAATAATTGTATCCTGTAATCGAGTTGGAAATTTATTTAAGTTAAATTTAAGATTACGAAATCCAGAAGTTGCTTATTGTTCAATTAAACAATCTGATAAATCGCTGGAACAATGGCATCAACTGTTTGTGCATCAAAATACACAATATTGCAAAAAAAATATTGGAAAGCCATGGTTTAAAAGTATTAGGTGATCAAGAATTTCAATGTGAATCTTGTATTTATGGAAAACAATGCAGACAACCATTTAGCACATCCAAAACAGTGTCGGAAAAACCAGGTGAAGTGATACATGTTGACGTTTGTGGACATATGGAGCAGCTATCATTTGGTGGCTCCAAATATTTTTTATTATTGAAGGATGATTTTACTCATTATAAAACAGTATATTTCTTAAAAAAATAAAAATGAAGTATATATTAGACTAATGGAGTATATACCAAAATTTGAATTGGAAACTGGGGAGAAAATTAAAATAATTAGATCTGACAATGGGCTTGAATTTAAAAACAAAAATGTTGAGCAATTATTAAAAGGATACGGAATTAAACACCAGTATACCGTAAGCTACACACCTGAACAGAATGGGGCTGCTGAGAGAGAAATGCGTACATTGGTTGAAGCAGCTCGAACATTACTTCATAAGAAAAATTTAGGAAAACATTTTTGGGCAGAAGCGATAAATACTGTTGCGTACGTATTAAATAGAACGGGAACGAGCTCAGTAAACGGAAAAACTCCGTTTGAATTATTTCACAAGAAAAAACCATGTATTGATAATTTTCAAATTTTTGGTAATGATGTATTCGTGCATATACCTAAAGAAAAACGAAGAAAATGGGATGTTAAAAGTAAGAGTGGAATATTTATTGGATATTCAGAGGAAACAAAAGGGTATCGTATATATTTTCCTGGTGAAAATAAAATTGATACTTGTCGAGATGTTATTTTTAAAATAGAAAATCAATCCACTGCTATTAGTGTTGAAAATTGTAAAAGTTCAACAGAAATCGAAAAAACAGAAGATCGAAATAAAAACGAAAAGGAAATTACTGAAGAAAATTATATTACAATCGACGACAGTAATGAAAAGCAAGAAATCGTGGAAGAAGGTCGAGCACTGCGAGACAGAAGCTTGCTGAAACCACCTAGCAAATATAAAAATTTTACAAGTTTAATAGCATGTGAGGAGATTGAATACACGGATGCAATTAAAGATCAAAAATGGAAAGAAGCAATGAATGAGGAAATAAATGCACTTAATAATAACAAAACATGGAAGTTGCTTGACTTACCAGAAGGAAAGAAAGCAATTGGTAACAAATGGGTATTTAGAATGAAATCGAATAACCTATATAAAGCACGGTTAGTCGCTAAGGGATGCAGTCAGAAGTACGGGAGAGACTATTTAGAGACTTTCAGTCCTGTGGGACAATATAAAAGCATCAGACTACTTCTGAGTATAGCAGCTCAACTAAAACTCCATTTGGCCCAATTCGATATTAAAACTGCATTTCTTAATGGCAGTTTGGAGGAGGAAATATACATGGAACAACCTCTTGGATTTGAAGATGGCACTGGAAAAGTGTGTTTATTAAACAAATGTATTTACGGGTTAAAACAAGCACCAAGAAATTGGAACAACAAATTTACAGAAATTATAAAGGAATTCAATTTAAAGCAGTCTGAAAAATGATCCCTGCTTATTCATTGGGAGTGGTACAGAAAAGTTATTCTTGATAATTTATGTTGATGATGGGTTAATTGTGTCTTCAAGCACAGAAGAAATCAATATTTTTTTGAAACATCTTGAAAATAATTTTGAAATTTGGGGGGCGACTAGAAGAGACAGCATAGACGCAACGATTTCAACAACAACGTCAAGCAACACTACCTACAGTTAGTACAAATTTGGGTGACCGCATGGGAACATGATGATGGAACGAAATCTCGCCCCCCTCACAACCGCCGATGGAACAAATGGTGGTGGGAATAATAATAGTTGTTTACAGCTTTTCAGAAAAAAGAGTTTGCGGCACCAGTAAATTTGTGTTGTCATTGTGTCTTCTCTTACAGGTTGGAGCAGTAGAAGAACTTTAAAATTGTATTGTCTTGTGCAAAATTACTAAAAAATATTACTAACAAATTTACTAACTATCAACTACTTAGGTGTCTGGAACCGGGTTGAGTCTTTGTTGCTAACATTCCTTTCCCATCCCTCGATCTTGTTATATGTAAAAAGGTGTACGACGGCGGCCTGGCCAGGGGCGATTATCATACTATTAGACTTATGTGGTTATCGATGTGAAGCCTTTCTTTACGGGGTTTGGCTTCATGAAGAATGGTGTCGTGACATGGGTATAGTGGTGTGGTATTCGCATTTATAATACGGGAGACTTGCTTAATGCTTGATCGTACATCGCAATCAATCAATCAATCAATCTTGAAAATAATTTTGAAATTAAAAGAGAAAATTTACAGCAATTTTTGGGAATGCAAATCACTCGGGAACCGTCCGGTGACATTTTTATCAATCAAGAAAAATACATAATAAAAATTTTAGAGAAATTTAATATGAGTGATTGTAAAGCAGTATTTACACCTGGACCAACTAAAAATATGGACAACGAAGAAAGTGAACCATTTGATGGACCTTATCGTGAAGCAATAGGGAGTTTATTATTTTTATCATCAGTTTGCAGGCCAGACATTACTTATGCTGTAAATAAACTGAGCCGATATATGGAAACTCCAACATTAATTAATTGGGAAGGAATAAAGCGTGTGTTTCGTTATTTAAATGGAACTAAAACATATGGACTAAAATACAAATCAGTTTCGGAGGGAGACATTGTCCAATGTTATTGTGATTCAGATTTTGCGGGTGATATGGAAACGCGAAAATCAACGTCTGGTTACATAATGATTGTTAATGGAACTGCAGTTGATTGGTATACAAGGCGTCAATCTGTTGTAGCTTTGTCCACAGCTGAGGCAGAATATATATCTGCATCTGAAGCAATCAAAGAAGTAATAGTAATAGGAAGATTGTGTGAGGAATTAAAAATTTGTGAAAAGCCATTATTGATGAAACTGGACAATCAAAGTGCAATTAAAATGATTGGTGATGAAACAGCTCATAAACGAACCAAACATATAGATGTGCGGTATCATTTTATTAAAAGCGGGTTGGGTAAAGATTTTTACATAAAATATGTACAAACAAACGAGCAATTGGCTGACATATTTTCAAAATCTTTGGATAGAACACAATTTCAAATTTTAAGGAGTGGAATAAATCTTAAACAGGAGGGAGTGTTAAAATAACATGTTTAAGTTGATTATGCTATGTTCATTAAGTTTGTTTATGTTCATTTTATATTATTATCAAGTAGTCGGATAAGACGGTATATATTGTTTTTGGAAAAATATGTTTAATTAGAACAAAAAGAATATTCTGACTTGGACGAATTGCGAAGCTTTACAACTATGATGTTCTTTATTACATTAAATATAAATATACTAAATCAAATTATATATTGTTTTATTGGACAAAAACAACAAATTGGAAACAATGGAACTGGAATTCTAAAATATTTTTTAGATGAAGTTCTGGAATATGGCCATGAAAATGGGATTCCAAAAGGATTTTTAGATGCAGTTCTGGAATATGGCCCAGCATAATAGAATTTGTCTGTTTATCAACCGGTACAATGGAATTGGGATTCCAAAATGATGTTTACGTGAAGTTCTTGAATATGATCAAGTTCCATTAAAATCAGTTAAGAAATAGCCAAGTTTCATCCTACTTGGCCATATATCAGAACTTTATCCAAAAATCATTTTGCCCTATCAATGGAAAACCAACTTACTGGCCAACTGAACCAAACAAAATACCAGATCTGATTGATTTCTTCATAATAAAGAACATATCTTTAAATTATGTACAATTAGATGAAAGCCAGGACTTAAACTCTGATCATTCGCATAGGAGTATCGGAGTATGTTAAGTGAAAAACTCATTCAGAGAAAAATAAACCCGTTTTTAGTAAATAATCACACTAATTGGAAATGCTTTAGACTATCTTTAGAAAAAAAATTAACTTAATGGTTCCATTAAAGAACGAGGAACAATTACACAAAGAAGATCACAAATTTGTAAATGATAAACAGCAATCCCCTTCAGAAAATACCCCTGAAATTAAAAAGAAAATCAAGGGAAAGCTCGAGAATTTGGTGGACACCTCGAAAAATTCTGACCATACAACGACCAAACATTTAAAGTCGAGGTCATAACTGAACAAGCCGTGCAAGAAACTAAAGAAATCCGACAATACCAAAACAAATGAAGCGTGAGATAAAAGCTAATATGGAAAAGCTCCTAGTTAAGTTCTTATTACTGCAGAAACCTTAAAAGAACTACCAAGGAAAGCTCTGGTGAAGTTCACCAAACTTATATATACAGCATTTTGCTTGTGGAAAATTGCAGAAGTAATTATGATCCCAAAACATGGGAAACCACCACACATAACCTCATCTTATAGGCTAATTTCCCTATTTCCAGTTATGTCCAAACTCTTTGAGGAGCTTCCGGTAAAAAGGTTAAAACCGATAATCGATAGTAAAAATTTGATTCTAAATCATCAGTTCGGTTTTCGTAACCAATACTTAACAATTGATCAAGTAAACAGAATAACCTGTATAATCGAGAAAGCACTAGAGGAGAAAAAAGAGGTTTTACATATTTTAGACGTTGCACAAGTATTTAATACAGTGTGGCTTAAAGGACTTAACCACTTGCACACACCAATTTGCTAAAATATTGGAATATTACTTGAAAGATAGATTCTTCAGGATTAAGTTAGATGATACTTTTTCTGAATTGAAAGAAATCAACGCAGGAGTTCAACAGAGCATTGTATTAGAGCCGGTATTGTAACTACTGTACACTTTTGATTTTCCTGCATTATAGTACAACACAGTGGCGACTTTTACAGATAGCACGGCGTTCTGAGCTATTGGAGAATGCAACGAAGAGTCTACAGAGAAGTTACAATCAGCTATTACTGAAATATATAGATCGACAAAAAAGTAGCGAATAAAACTAAATCGGTTCACTTCAACTTTACAAACAGGCGATTCGAACGGAAATAGTACGGTAAGCAAACACAATTAAGTATCTCGGTATGACTGCAGATGCTAGACTACAAAGGGAAACACACAACAACAAGCTTCTACTTTATCAGCAAATATTAAAACCGTTTTAGACTTATGGTATTCGGCTTTGGAGTTGTACCAAACAGAGCAATTAAATACCATCCAAAGGTTCCAGAATATGGTATTAAGGAACATCGTTGATGCACCTTAGTATGTCAGGAAAACTGACCTATATAGGGACCTTAAAGTGAACTTCATTTTAAATTAAATTCAGGACAAAGCGTGGAGACATGAAGAAGGTTTAACAACATATGAGCATTGAAGCAACTTAGCTCCTAAGCAAGACGAATTTCTATGCAGACTTAAAAGAAACAAACATTTTAGGATACACAGCATTGTGCTGATCTCAATATCCACTACAAAGATGTGGTTTACTTTAACTTGCCAGACACTATGGAACGCCAATGAGATAAAGCCATAGATTAATATAAGTTAGTAAATTAAGTCAGAATCAAATTGATCATTAGTCCAAGAGACTAATCACATAAAATAAATAAATAAAATTTATTTTAAATAAAGAAAAAATATTTAGTTACCAATAATTTTTTTCTTTAGAATTTTAGCTTTTATTATATTTTAAAATTCGTATGTTATACCTTAAATGTTTTCTTGCTGTGCTAACACAAAACCAAATATATCAATTATATCCTTATTTTATTTATTTAGTAACATAAAATTAGAGCGTATAGAAGCTCATTCATAATAGTGTGTTTGAATTCACGAGGAGTGTAACATAATTTTGTTAAATGCATTATTTCCCTCAAGGGTGACAACTCATAATATACAAATCAAAAATTAAAATATTAAAAAATTGAAAACTAATAATATTTTTTAACGTGTACCTGACACGAAAGTCAAGTCAAAGCGGTTTTTGATATATCGTTAGCGAGCCTGAAGCGGCTTTCCAAAAATTTCAAGTGTTCAAAGAACTTAAAGTAAATAAATTGTGTGGTCTTGTATTAGTTTTTTTATCAAACATAGTAACTAATAAAACATACTATATAGATGCTGGCTACTTATGTGTCTGAAACCGGGTTATGTCTATACAATTTGAACCCTACCTTTCCTATCTCTTCAGTTTTATTATGTGTAAAGGGTATACGGAGGAGGCTGGTGTCACCCGGGACTCTGGGATTAGCTAGGTATACATTCTGATCAATTAATTCAATTTTGGGAAGGCTATCATTATTATTAATATTACAATTACTGATTCGAAGTGACTTAAAATTCGATGCAAATCCTTTAATCAAATCACCAATTATTATAACATACCTAACATCGCTATCATTAAAGAAATGCCATTACGGTTTTGCTATACTCGTATATGTATGTACATAATATTATATCTGTATCGTAAATGTAACAAATAAAAACTTATAAAGATAAACGCAAAGTTGTGCTACACATATCGCTCATTAAATACAACAACGTCTTAGCTAAAAAAAAAAATTTAGTTTTACAGAGGAATTCACTTTGCATTGTCTGCAACTTCATCTACTAAAATAAACCAATATTATTGCTTAAAAATATTTGGTGAATGAAGGTTTACTGAAAATTTAAAATCGCGTTATTTCGAATTTTTTTCAGTTATGACGTTGTTGTATTTAACGAGCGATATGTATTTACTTCTTTAAAATTCAACACTTAATTTAGAACCATAATAAACAAGTTAAAACCCCATTTTTCTCATCATCTCTATTTTTCTCGTATATATTTGCTAAGAAATTTTTATTATGTACATACACTTCTGCTTAATAATAAGAAAAAATATATAAATAAACGAAAACAATTTTCAAATGTACATAATAATAACAAAAAAAAACAACAACAACAACACTCTACCGCGCGTAGAAATACATAAAATAATTTCTTCAACATAAAATAATAACAACATAAACGAGAGCTCAGCAAGTACAACCAAAAATAATGCTCAATTCATTTTCTTCTTATATACACACACAAATATTTTAAATCGATATTCTTCAGCCAATCAAAAAATATTACACATTTTTTTTTTTGTTTTTTGCTGTTTTTTGTAATACAAACAATGGCCGCGCATTTTAATATTTTATTTTTCGCTGCTAACTTGATACAAATGAGCTTTTTTTGTTTTATTATTTTATTACGGTGATAAAAAGCTTTTTCGTTTTGTTTTAATGGGGACGGATTAATTTTGTCTTTCTTTGCTTTTATTTTTTATCGAAATTTTATTGATTTGTTTTTAAAAGACTTATTAAAGAAATTATGAAACGAATTTTGTGTTTCGTTTTCAACTAAGTAATTTGTTTAGTTTCACACCCACTTGTGATTGTATTTTAATTAATGGAATATAGATTTTGTTATGGAAATTAATTGGTATTGTAAACGAAACGACCATTAATAATGAAACTTTTAAAAATAAATAAACAAATGGAACGAGTACTGCAAATCCATTAAAATAATTGTCGTACGAAAAATATTTTCGGCTGCATTTTTGTTCGACAATTTACACCAACCAGGAATTTGTCGAAATCATACTGAGTTGATGGTATTGAAATGCTGGGTGTTTTCGTTTATTCGTTTCGTAGAAGGAATAGAATATTGATCACGTGATCCCGGAAAATTCCGAACGAAACATATTAAAAGAACAACATGGAATATATGTATATAAAGAATACATTTTTGACAGAATCGAAGGCATTAGTTGATGTTTATTCTGTGCGTCTATTCCAATTTAATTAAACGTAATTTAATTAAAAGTTAAGAAAAATTAATTAATATTAATTGCAACATTATTTTCATTGTTTTTGAAATGGCAAGAAGAAAAATATTTTCAATTGCTTGAACTGCAAAAATTTGTTAAATGACTATATTGTGTATATTGAGAAAACGATTTGGCAGCTAAGCGACACGCAAATTAAAACTCATTTTCATCCAGGGGAGGATCACGGGTCATCCATGGATTTCACTTGAGAAGCAAATTTTAATAGCTTTATGGTATTTGGCTAACACCGAATGTTTCCGATAAATTGTGAATTTTAAGCATTATTTCTTTTAAATATTTAATGCTTATTATGCATATTACAGATCCGAATCAGATAGATTTGGGGTTTCCATAAATACCTGCTGGCGTTCAATATTTGATTTATGTTAACAAATTTTAAAAGTAAATTTTGGAAAAAAAAAAAAGTTATTTCTTGGCCATTTCCGGACATATTACCATTCCAAATACTTGTTTACAAATATAACGTCTAAAAAAATATTTTGCCATGTTAATGTTCGAATTCAATTTTCTTTCGGTTCCCAAGGCGAAATCATTTGTTCTGTGATTTCACAAACTAGTAACGCAATTGACGCTATATTTACATCGCGAAGAATTGGTAATTCGCAACAATTGTCTTCATCGATCTATTCGATGTCTTCAGAGAGACTGTTCTTAATGACAGCCATTAGTTCCCGCTGTCGTTTCACCGCAACTCGAATTGGTCAATTTTTTTTTGCAGGGGACAAAATTTTGTTGTGAACAACATAATGTTATTTAAGCATTATTTGTGGCGCAAAATACTGTTGACATGTTTTGCATGTTCGATCTTTTATGTTATCTTTAACTGTAGGACAGAAGAAATCGTAGGGCAAGGCCGCGGCACAGGCATTTCTAAGCAACAAGTTTTTAGGTTTAATAAATTTAGCAAAAACAGAGAAGCGAACACCGCGTTTTCGTTGCATGAAAACTTAAATCTCTCAGCTGTCTGGAGGATTTGTAGTAGTGGGAGCAAAACTGTGTCGGCAGAACGCTAAACAAACTAACCCGCAGTGGGAGGCAGCACTTTATATTCTCAAATTTGACTATTTGTAGATAATATTGGGTTGTTCGCGCGTGCCTCGCAATCCATTCGGTGGTCATTGGTTCGATATCATTACTATTAATTTCGGAATTTATTGGGCGATTATTGGAGATCCACCGATAACAACATTATTCCACGCTGAGGAGAAAGTGTTACCAGCATGTGCGAAATTCTTCTTTTCGAGGACAATATCAACTGTTTGTAATTTTCTGTCTAGATGACTTCCAAAATGATCGTGCTCAAGAGGGCTATCCGCCATCACTATTCCGGCATAAACGGATGGAATAAGTTTATGTCTCTCAGCGACTACCCAATCATGGTCGGGTAATGAAATTTTGTACTCAATATACATCACCGTATGCAATAACACGACTCTAGCCTTGTCATCTTGGCTCGGATAGAAAACATTTTTTTGGCCCAAGCACCGACGCTAGCTCTTCTAACGCATTAATTGTCGCCGTGCAGCATTTACCATCATAATATTTTTTATGGGCGTCATTCTTCGCTCTTATGAGTTTGACTGATACGGTTTTGATATGACGTTTACCCTCTGTTGTATTTAAGCGTCTGAGTCATTTCCTCAGTTAATTCGTCTGAAGTTGTTATTCTCCGAACCATGTCACACTGGCGACAATTGTGAACAGCGGAACCGAAAAGAGCAATATCACACATTTTTTGTAGTAAACCCGGTTGATCATCTTCCAACCTGGGTCTACCAGGCGTAAGACAAGCTCGATCTGACAGAACTTTCCTCGCTTCTGGATTCATATCGATCACAGTTTCAATTTTCGTTTTGTTTTTCTCTGTATATTTGCTGTCGTTTTTGGTTATTCTTTTTCTTTTTTAGCTCAGCTTCCAATACAATACTCTTTTTTTTCAATTCTAGCAGTTGTGCCTCATTTTCATCCGTGTTTAGACCAGTCCTTTTTTTCGTTAACAAATCTGATGTTAACGTGTTAGTATTAGATATATCTGTTTCTAATTTTTCTTGAGTTGGTATGGCTTGAATTTTCGATTGGCTTAGCGTTGAAGAAACGACCGAGACTTTTATGTTGTCGTTGGCAGTAATGAAGGCAAGATTTTGGAAATTGTTGCCGATGGAGATGAAGATGAAGCGGATGAACTGTATATAACCCTTGGTCCACAGTATACCAGAAGCGAGCCTTTTTGAAACAACACGATCATTTATATTTTTTTTTAGTTCTGGGTTGCATTTTAATTGATTCCACATTTCATTTACTTCTAATTGGCATTGTCTTTTCCTTTTGGAACTGTTTGCACTAAAAACAGCATCATACAATGTCTTGTAAAAATCGGCATTTGATTTAGATTGGTTCATAATTCTAAAAATCATAAAACATTATCAATTTTTGTATTAAACAAAAAATGAAATGTAGATGAGCTACTCTTGCTCCAGAATACCAGCAAGGTGCTCATTTGCTTCATTGCTTTATTCTTAAACAGCAGTTGGTAATAAAACTTTAATTTAAAACTTATTTTTTTATTATTTTTAACGTTATAAAGTTAAAAGAAAATATTTAATTATTATTATAAATTAACTGAACGATTTAATGACTTTAATACATTTTAACGAAATGAAATGGAAGATTGGAATACGATTAGCAAAATATGGTTCGTTTTCATGTGTTCGTTTTTCGATGTTTTGTCTATTTTGTTTCGATCAGTCCATCGTACTGATCGCCAGCTGCCCTTTTCAAGGACATGACAGTGATCAAGTACTGCATAATGTATCTAAAAAGTTTGCCAAAAAACCCTTACCTGCCTTCTTTGCAAAATTAAGAGGGTTATTAACTCCAATATCGATTACATTTTAAAAATCCACTTGAAAATTAAATTAAATTTTTATCAAAATACTTACATCAATTTAAGTACAAATATAGTATGTATTATTTTATTTTTGGAAAAAAAAATCGTATGTAACGTTCGTATGTAATTTTGTCGATCTTAAGAAGAAAATTTTTTTAGGACTACTGACAGGTAAGACTAAGGGCAGAATAGGAAATAAAAGTCTACAGTTTCCGTTAAAATTAAAATCTTCGCTAAGACTGAAATGGATTTGGCGCTGGGACGACCGGGATGTTTCTTTTTCGGAAAGACAGGTCTGCCATTCGATTTGGTATTTCATTATGTAATTTCGTTAATGTATTGGTGCTATAATTATTTCAAGGAAGAATAGTACCGAAATTTCATAAAAAAGGAAGCAATTTATAGAAATGGATTTATATTAATTTAATACAAATAGGCCTACACTTCAATTCGAAACACTTCAATTCAAAATATTTGCAGAAAATCCGGCATGTTGCCATTTTATAAAATCATAAATTGCGTACATTTTTTGTTCCGATTTGGCAGAGATGTACCGATGTAACTTATGCTTCCTGTTTATATTAAGTGATCTCAAAACTAGTAACACATTCACAAATTAATTAATATTGTCTATAATTGGTTAATTTGGCTCAAGTACTACGCACTTATGAGGCTCATACCCTACGAAAGGTCTTAGTGAGTTCATTAATTGAAACTATGTGTCCTAAGAACCAACCAAGAAACGAGTTATTCAAGAAAATATAAAAATTCATTTAACGTAAATACTCCTCAAAATATCTAAATAGTCAAGGTTTGTACTTTAATTGTTTTTAATAGAATAAGTTAAACAATATTTATCAAATTAAAAATGAAATGTCTAGACAAAAAATTATTGAGTACGGAACCATGAAAACCAAAAATATCGCAAATCAAAGTGGAAAATCGGATTTTTTTTAGTTTTATATGGTGAACCTTTTATATGTTTTGTTTAAGCAGCAGTAATTGTGAAATATAACAAATAGTCTTATCATTAAAAGGCAATTTGGCCTAAGTTATACTTTAATGTTGCCCAGGTCGTGACATTGATAGAAGAAGAGCGGACCTTGCTATATGTCGAGCAACGCCATGGAGTGTCCCAGGCTCAACATTTCAATTCATTTAAGACAATAAATTGAAGTTTTGTACTAAAAGGGTTAAAATTTAACTTTTTATTTTTAGTAAATGCACTATGCTAACAATTTTCTTACATAATTTAGTAAAAAAGGAAAATTCATTCTCGTTGCTCGTTCTCAATGTGTACCGGCCTTTACGCTTTCCCATTATGTTTTCAACACTTTTGATTTTCATGGTTCCATTTGTGTGTTATTCGTTTGTCTGTTGTTCAAATTTCTATTCATAGGTTATTGTTGCAGCCATCCATATCAGAAATTTAACATATTCTATTAAAATACTCAAGTACAAATCTTGACTCCTTAATTGTTTTAATGGGTGTATATTTGTATATATCCATCTATCGCTGGGTTGTAGAAGTTGCTAACGGGCGCTGCCTTAAACGTGATTTCAAAATATTCTGTCATCAATTTTTTTACTTTGGCTTGCTTAAATATATAGATTTCAGAATTACGGTAATGAAGCCATTCCATCCATCTACTAGTACTTTTATAGTGGCAACAATTAAAAGAATAAATGAGGAAAATAAATAAAATGGCGAACTACGTTATAGCAGAAAACTTAAACCGAAGAAGATTGAATACCTTGATGATCAGTTGATTCTAGTTGTTGATTCTTTTTGCTTCGTACAGTTCATGAATAGCGAAATGTCTTTTTTTTAGAGATGATAACTGAACAAACAAAAGGATTAGAGATCTGATTTTTTTGAATAAAACTAGCTTATTGTAATGTATAATATGTTAGAGTCAAAGTGATAAATTGGTTGTTATATACACCAATCCTTTTTGGTTAAAGTAATTAAATTACTTTATCCATTGACTTTATCTTCATACTCTGGAAAAGTAAAATTTAATTTTAAAATATTCTGCAAAATGGAGAAAATTTTAAAATTAAATCTTCCGTTTTTAGAACTTCCTCTTATTTTAAAAGACTTATTGGGCGATTAGGAATATTCACCGGTAAAACTGATAAATCTAACGTAATTCAATGATATTTCTTATATTAACCAAATAATATGGTAATTATATATAATAACCGGTGATTAAACATAATCACCGGATTTATCACTTTAACCGTATCATATATGTACAATGTACATACAAGTTAAAATAATAACATAACAACTTAGGTGGGAAATGACGAGTCAACAAATACTTGCAGACAAATTAAGGCAGCAACATATGGTAATGTGGGAAATGACGAGTCAACAAAAAGATGTAGACACATTTATCCGGTTTAGCAATACTACACCGCAAGAATGTGTATTGTCTTAGAATTAACTTTATTATGATTTGTTTGATTAGTTAAGTAAAATTATTGTACATATATTAAGTCTGTTTTATTGATAATTTAGTTAGTCTTTATTTTGTAAAAGAAAAGAATTGTTACAATAAAATAAATAAATCTTTGTGTTCTTAAATCTACAAACAAAACTAATTAACTTACATAAAGAATAAATAATTGAAAAGAAAACATTCTCAATGAGAACAAAAATAAATGTTAAAATCAGTCTCCGTGTTTTATTTTCACCTGTGTATGTCACCCTATTCCGGCTATTCTCTGGGAATTGGGAATTGAACTATTTGATAATATTCTACAGTTGGGAATTATTTTTTTGCAAAAGTGTATTCTGGCTTGGGAATTTTTGAAGGTAAGGAAAAATAATTCCATTTTATATAAGTTTTGACGTTAATTTTTCCCTAATTTTTTTTTTGGGGAATTAGAAGAAACTGGTTGTTTTATGTATTTTCATTATTTTATTTACAATGTAGTATCGGTAAAGGTTTTATTTTATATGTATAAAATAAAATTTTTAAAAAATGGCGGCTGCAAAATTCGAAATAGCGTTTTTCCCAATTACGCCGGAATACACATTAGGGAATTGGGGAATTAAAATTGGGAACTATTGAAGTTTGCCAGTTTCTTGCAATTCCCAGGGAATAGCCAGAATAGTGCCGCTGGTATTTGAAAAACTTTTATCTCCCGCAAGTTGGCTTTTAAGTCCCATTGTAAAAATTAAATAAATCCCTAAGACCTTTCATGTGACATATGTCTCACAAATGGACCAAGGTTCATACATTTTTGCCCAGTCTAAAAAATTGTCGGTTATAATCTGAAAACAAAAAAAATAATTAATATATTTTTTTAATTAGTAGATTTATGCCCAGTTGCACAAATAAAGGGCCAACTGCCAGTTAAGTAATATTTCCTCATTTTCATCTATTCAATATTTGACTACCCGATTTTGTACTACTAAATATTTAACTGAATGACAAATATTTGTATATAAAAATAAAATAGTTAGTTCGTTTAATGCGTATTATGAAACAAGTCGCATTTTCATTAAGAAGAGCAAGAGGAAATATTATTTAACCAAATCAAGAACAGTCTAACATTTCAACTCAATTGGCAAAAGTGTAGGCATGCCAATTGAATTTTGGGAAAATAAAAACTAACTGCAACATTTATTTCAAAATAAGCTAGGGTGACCATACGTATCACATTGCGTGAGACTGTACCAAATTTTAAACAATGATGTGGTACGTTGCATTGTCAACTACACCACAATTTGTACAAATATAAGTTCGAATGTGACCAACATACATTTTTCGTAGAATTCTGTTTAAATTTGCCTACTTGTGTATGTAAACAAAATACTAACAGTTATTAAAGAGATTATATAGGAATTGATTGGTCGGCCCGTATTACACACAATGCAATTTAAACTGCAGCCGAACGTCTTCCAATTGATTTGAAATCAATAATAAGCAGATTTATATTGTAATTCCTAAAGATGTACCGTTCAAGTATTTGTACTTGAAGAATTTCTTAGTAAAATTGGCGTTGAATATCAAATTCTGCTAAACTCATTGGCTTTCGTTAACGTCGATGGTTAATGGAATCTTAACACTTTAGCAAACGTTGAAAATCAAGTTTTTGCCGTCAGAAGTATACCCAAAATTAGTCGATTTTTTTACGATGATACCCTAGAATAAGGATTGAACGTGACTTTAAAACGACGCATTGAATTTCTAACAGTATTGAGGCGTTAAAATTTTTGGTACTTATAGAAAAAGAAACACTCTTCTACCATGAGCAGTCGAAACTTAGTTTAACAAAATAAATAAATGACGTGTTGTCTCCATCATCATCAATGATATTTGGTGCGGTTCTCGCGTTCAACAATATTTTCAAATCTGTTTTATTTTAATTAAGGCATTTGGAAAATCAGTCGAGCAAATTTTCCGTCCATGATATTTTTATGTGAGATTTTCCTAAAACTTGCTACAATATTTTTTGTGCTTGAAAGCACAAATGCAAAATAGTTCTACATCACATTTTTATGTTGGATCACAATCACTCCAAAAAAAAAACTGGTTACCCTAAAATAGGCCCCAGAAAATCTGATATAAAATTCGTGCCTCAGCATTATTAAAATTTAATTTAAGTTTTCTATCATATTTTTACTTTTTAACGTTTAATTTTGTTAAGGACGAAAACCATATTAAGGACGATCCATGTTAAGGATGAAAACCATATATTAATAATATTTTTTGTATCTCTCACAAATTAGCAATGATAACCAACGATTTGGTTAATTTGACGAGAGGCATTCTTTAATCTTAATGCCAAATAATAATAATAATAAAAAGTATTAAAATATGGTTCTCATTAACCAGTATGAAAAACTGAAATTTTTTTAATTTTTCGATGTAATGAACGTAAGCTTCTTGCTAATTTAAATACATGTATACAATTATTTAAACAAAATAAACTTGACGCCAAACAACACTTCAAGGTAAATTAAATTGTTGAATATGTACAAAAGAAACAAATATTGTAAAATAATTAACACTTAAACAAAACTTTAATGGAGTTGATTTTTAACGCCATGTCCATATACGTATTAAATTTCATTGTATCAAGTAATGTAAAGATTTACACAACAAAATGTTGACATTTTTGATTGTCTTATTTGACATGTATGTCATTTTAATTCAATAAAGTAAATAAATTATTATAATTATTTATTAAAAAGATACGATTAAATTAAATTTTATCATTTATTATAAATCAATATTTATTAACAAGTGGCTTTAATATTTAATTATAAATATTCAATTTTTTAAACCGCCTACGCAAGTTGATACGTCAAATTCAATAACTTTCGATTCTGTATACGTTATTCACCAGTTGTCGTCTTTCAAGACAATTAAAATAATTTAATTTTATTTCACAAATACGACGGCATTGTTACGTATTTTTAGGAGATCTGTAATCAATTTGTAAGAATTAGTTTTTTTTTTTTTGTTTAATAATTTAATTAAAAGAAATATTATTATTTATATTGTTTTTCATACAGACATACATATGTATTTCGAAATAAATTAATTATATTGTATATACTTATATACTATATATATGGTATATATTTTATAAATCAGGAAATATGTATGTATGTGAATGTTTGTTCAATGATGATATGTAACATAATACGACGACGTCCTACTTAAAAAATTATTTTGAAATATAAATTTAATTCAATTTTAATTTGTTTCTTTTATTATTTAATTAATGATTAATTTTTATGTTACCTTGTTTAAAAATGGAAAACTATACCTGTATGCTT
The DNA here is from genome assembly GCA_958295665.1 of Tipula vernalis. Taxonomy (NCBI): domain Eukaryota; kingdom Metazoa; phylum Arthropoda; class Insecta; order Diptera; family Tipulidae; genus Tipula; species Tipula vernalis. The sequence continues at coordinate 276,685,330 of OY282558.1, forward strand.
CATTATTTTTATTTTTTAATTGGATACATAATATTAAAAGAATTAAACTACAAAATAAAAAAATATTGACACGATTATAATTTGGAAAGATTAATTAGCTTGATGTCATTTAAATAAATTGAATTACATACTATAATTTACCTTTAGTTTATAATAATCTTCGAATGTATAGCGTGGGTTAAGAGGTTAGTCTCGCTTAGTTTTCGCCGCTCACTAATATTTTAATTATTTAATTAGGACATGATTCGACAGAATTTATTTCAGAAACAAAAGGCCATTGAGTGCGAGTTTACGACCATTTTCTGATGAACAATTTTCGGCAGATTCAATATATTTTATATGGAAAACAAAAGAATTATGTTCGGAACGGGAAATTAGTTTACGAAATAGATTACGTCGATTTGTCGATTGGTTGCTTGTTGAAAATTTTTCATCAGAAAATGGTCGTAAACTCACACTAAGTTGCTATTTTTTTCAAAAGCTACGTATTTCAGGATTTCGAGGTATCAGTTTTGGAGAGTTAATTCAATAAACAATATGATTAAAAAAACCAATTAAACGATGAACTGAATTAATGCTTACAAAACAAAATTCAGAATCTACAAAAGCTGTGAAATTACAACCATCTACTTAGTGTTTGGCTCCCGGGATTAATTTCCCGGGATTTTCAATTAATTTCTAAATCCCGAATTCCGGGATTTTGTTATAATTTTCCTGGATTTTTAATGTAGGACTACGTATTTGTTTTCATTATATAAGGGTGGTAAAATTTCAATGTGATGACGCATGTCACGGAATTTATATATTTACGAAATTTATTTGATTAAAGTTTTGTTTCTTGTTAAATATAAATGAAATATTTTAAAAACTGTAAAAATCAAACCAAGTTAAATAAAAATTTGTGGATTGAAAAAAAATTAAAACAACAAATTATTAAAATTAATTAAATAGTGATGAACTTGATCAAACATACCGACCGCCATATTGATTTAGAGCTATAAAATAAAAATAAAAAGGTTCAAAATATTTTATTCTCATTAGGTAAAATATTGCGTACATTTTTTGAATTTATATGCTGTATAACATGCAATCCTAGAAAAATGTATAGTCGCAAATAGTGTTTCTTCTCGGGAAATTTAAAAGTCGAGAAATCAGAAACACTAGTCGCAAAGATCAGGCCGAAAAATGTTTAGGTTTGTAGGTAATGGGACTTCAAAGTTTCCAAGTGATCGGAAACTAGTTTGATTTAATACGTCATTTGAATCGACAATATTTAAAAATAAATTACATCTAGTAAGCTTTTATTAATAGCAACCCATTTGTGACGTTGACATTTCTGTGACGTTTTATTGCCATTTTGTGACATTTTAATTATTGAAATTTCAACGATATATTGATCGATAACCTTATTTGTGAATTGCTTTATTAAAGCCCGTATTTTTCAAAAATCCACTGATTTAGCCGAGGTTACTTTTGGTAATTTTAAACTTGGATAAATCCGTGGTTTTTGTGTCGTAATTTAAAAAAAAGCTAAAATCGGCGATATTCGATTCTTCGATTCCTGCTGGGATATTTGTCAATTGTTTTGTTGGTTTTCCTCTCAATATTTTTTGTTTTCTATTTATTGTCAATATAATATCGTGATTGGTAGCATTTCTCTGCAAGAAAAAAAAAATAAAATGGAAAGCCAGTAGTGAACGTAAGTTTTGTTTAACATTGTGCACACATTGTTTAAATGTTAGAAAAATCAGATCGAAAAATATAAATGAAAAGGATAGATACCTTTTAGTGGAATTAGTGGAGAAGCAGAAATATATAGTTGAATGTAAAATGTCCGATTCAATTTCTAATGAAAAAAAAATTTAACTTGGGAGGCAGTACGTACAACATATAACTCGCGGCGTGTTGGTGCAGAGAAAAATAGACAGCAACTAAAAGTTGCCTACAAAAATTTTAAGGGAAAGGTACGCAAAAATGTGGCAGCTGAATGTTTGTAAAGGTTTAAAACGGGAGGCGGTCTTTGCTCAAAAACGATCAAGGAAGACCCAACTTTGAGCATTGTGGGAAATAGTATCATTCCAAACCGTAATCCATATTACTCCAGCGCTGATCTTTTTGGTGATACGGTATATTACATACATACTTATAAATTCAATTTTAAAATTTAACTATCCATATCATACGTTTATAGGAAGAATTCATCAACTACGAATTTCTAAGCAGTGTAGAAGAGTTGAATGGAAGTAGTGAAGCATCTGCACAAAAAGAGTTGATGCTGTCCCATCCACACCTGATATTAAATGCAGTGTTCACGATAAATGGGCATCGAAGCGAAAATGCCCTATGGCACGAAAAAAACAGAGTCCGAAGATGAAAAGAAATTAAGAGAGGCTCAAAAAGAATCGCTTCAGTCCTGAATAAAGCTTAACACTATTAAGATGGAATTCTATACGAAAAAAATTGAAAATCTATAATTATGTATATATTGTAAATACCTCGTATTATGAACTTATTTTGTGATTTTTTTTAAATAATGTGATGAAATATGCTAAATGAAAATATCTGATACATGAAATAAAATTAATGAATAAATCAATAAACTTTTTATTTAATAAGCAGATCAAGAAATATATCAAAATTTCTTTTTGTATTTATGTATAGGTTGGCATTTTTCAATTTATTGTGCAATTAGCTTGAGCTTCGGAACTGTTTGGAATTTGATTTTGGACATCTGGCGGAATCGTTAAATTTAGGTCTTCATCGACGGGAGCATTTTCCTCTTTCAAAATAATCGCAATCTTGTGAAGAACTGCAGTTGCCACGATAATTGTTAAAGTGGTTTGTAGGTACCACTGTGACTCTAAGGAAACAATTGTTTATTTAAATACAAATTATGAAGAAAATAAAAGCAATTTTTTACTTATTGCTAGAACTGGAAAACTTCTCTTCCACTGCCCGAAAATCTTTTCTATTACAGACCTAGTTGACGATAGGGCATGATTATATCTTTCTTGACTTGCATTTACAGAGTTTCTGTAAGGCGTTTTTAAATAAGGTTTGCATGTATTTTGCATACATATATATGTATGTTTACATAGATATGTACAAATTCTCTTGGTATAAGGTCGTACATAAACCTTAATAATTAATTTTAAAATAAAATCTTTCCATTAGGGTCTACCAAGTTTAGGAGAAATGTGCTGGGAGATATATAAAATTAAGTACGTGCTATTTTCTAAATAATTTAACAAGGGAACCTTTGAACTATCAAATTGAAAAAATTATAAAAACTATTCAAAGTTGTAGTACCCTATGAGTAGGGTTGCCATATGTGAAGATTTACCTTTTTTTGGTAGTTTTTTTGACTCTGAAAAGGATTTGAAGTTTTCCGTGTCTAAATAAAGTTTTTTTTTTAAAAAACTTGGTTTTTTGAAGTTTTCGTGATGTTTGTTTAAACTTAATAACTTAATGACTCCATTTACGAATAAAACAATATAATTTTAGGTTTAGTGGGCGATATTTGCTACTTAATAAAGGATAATTACAAATTTTGTTTTACTGGTGCTATAATGGTCTAATTTAATGGTCAAAAATTACCCGTGGGGCAGTGGCGTGGGCTATTACGAATGCACTTATTCTTAAATGTGTGAAGTACAATTTAGTACAAAGTACTCGCAAAACAAATTGTTCCGTTGTTCAAATGTCGACACTAAAAAAATATTTTGTTGGCCAAGGTAATTCTAAACTTTATGTTTTACTTTATTTATATTTAACAAATTCTTATAACACTTTCGCAGCTTCAACTTCAAATCAATATACAGCTTCAAGAATTGATGAAAACCGAGAATTTTCCATATCAGAAATAAACTCTGATGATAGCAGCAACATCATAAATGAAGGTGACTGGTCGCCGATAAGTTCGAATATTTTGCAATAAATTATTGTTATAATTTTCTATACCTTCATTTAGAATCTAAGAAAAGAAAACCTGTGTGCACTTACATAAGTAGCTGGCGAAATTCCAAATTGAAAGCAAAATGGGGGATACGTGATTTGTACATTCAAGGCAAAAGTAAAAAATACCTCGAGCGTAGTGCGGCCTTAAATATTCACGAAAAAGGTTTGTTAAATTTTAAAAACATAAACGAGAACATGAACACAGTAAAAAAGTTTGTATGGCGGAAATTCAGTTAAGTGCCTTTTGCGCAGAGCAAAATATTTCTTTCCTAACCATGGATCATTTAATATCCATATTAAAGGCGAGCATTAATGATTCTACGATAATAAAAGATTTCATTTGCGCGAACAAAAGCCTCAAGCATAATAATAAACATTATTGGAGAAACAGAATTAACCGAGCCGTGTGATTTAATGAAAGAAACATCGGTTCGAATACTGGTCAACAACAAAATTCAAGATTTATTTTTCGCACGAATTAAAGTTGAAAGTGTGATGCATGTGGTATTTACCAAAAAATTGTGGACACTTTCACTGAAAGAAGCATTAATTATAAAAAAATTAATGATTGGTTTCGCAGCGGATGGTGCAAATGTGAAGACAGGCGCTATTGCAAAATGATGCCATAATTTTCTCGTGCTAAAAGGTTCATGTCATTCTTTTACACTATGTGCTGATCACGCTTATGGAGTTTTACCTAAATTTGTCGAGGGAACCTGCCATGACATATATAATTTTATCCATAACAGCCCAAAAAAAATTTGACTTTTTGCTTATTTACAAATTCGCAAAATGTTACATCGTTCTCAAACACGTTGGTTGTCATTAGAATCAAGCGTCAACCACTGTTTTGATACATTTTTTTTTACACGAGGATCTGGAAAAGTTCAATTCGACGGAACTTCATGTTAATCCACTATTCGAGTTATAGTTAAAATTTCTAAAATTTGTCTTAGGTCAGTATTCACTATACTATATTATAACTTTTCCCATGTTTAAACTCTAAGTTTATGACTTTCATTATAATTTTACGTGACGTCAATAAATTAAATCGATTATTCCAAGGATAATCTCCACAGGTTCACTTATTGATGTCGGAAGTAAAGCGTACAACAAGTATAATCAAAAATTTGGGTGAAATTTACCTGGGTTCCGAAATCATGGCCACCTTAAACACAACCACTATTTTAGATACTAAAGAAAAGATAGCTTTTAGATCCGTTTAAAATTTTATATTGAATTGTATAACCACATACCAAAAAAAATTGATTTTGAGGATACATTTTAATTAGCAGCTGAAGCCATATCTGAGATGAACGCAATCATGAGAAAAAACATTTCAATCTCAAATTTATGCAGGTTTTTCCCCCAAATAATTGAGCTGACACATTTGCAACAGATTGACGATCATTGACGTGAAATACGCTGTCTAGATTTTACCTGGTTCAACGTGAACGAAAAAACTGTGATCGGCGAATTCTGGAACACCATTTTTAACATTAAACGCTGTGACGGGACGAATGTATTTTCATTTATAAAACCGTTAATAATAGCTGTTCTTACGATACCTGTTGTGACAGCCAACGTCGAAAATGTTTTTTCGCAAATAAACATAAACAAAGCTAAAATTCGTAATAAACTAGAACCAGAGAATTTATCCGGTATATTGTTAACAAAGGATTACATGAGGAAATTCAATACAAATTGTATAAATTTTCAACATGACAATAACATGCTGAAAAAAAAATAATCAATCTATGTACCGTGAAAAGTAAACGCTTACTGAAAAACTACGTTTTTCTAAAGCACAATGCAATCCGTCAAAACCAATAAAATTGGAATTTGTAGCCTTAAAAGGCCGGTTTGTAACGTGCATTACCTTAAAAGATTTTACAAACAACTAGAAGACTGTTTTTTAAATGTATTTTTAAGATTTGTTTTTGTTAGAACCACGAAGGTTTCTTTATTAATTATGAAAATTTTGCAATACTTTGCGGAGTGAGACATTAAAGAAACCTTTTTTTATCGGCAACCATGCCCTTTTAAGCGGTTAAAACCACCCCTTAATTTAACCTAAAAAAAATGTTTTTTTCGATATATCCCGACTTTTACTCCACTTTTTTTGAGAAAACAAATTAGTAATTATTCCTCAAAAAAAGTACAAGTAATCGATAGTAAATTAGATTATAAGGGTTGCATCTCTATTTTTTTAGGGGATGAAATTACCTGTTTTCGCAAATTAAGGAGTGGTTTAAACCTCTAAAAAGGGTTTGGTTGCCGATTAAAAAAATGGTTTCGTTAATACCTCACAGAGTACTACAACTTGAAAAGTTTTTATAAGTTTTTGAATTTGACAGTACAAAAGCCCTTGTAAGATTATTTGTGAGTCTGTGAGTTGGCGGCATGAGAGTGGAAGATTTATATTGTTGTGACCAATTCTAATATTGGGGAGGAGGTCTCAAAATTTAAGATAATACCTGACCAAAATAATAAGAAGTGTTTGTAAAATATAAATGGTTGCGGTTTGGTGATCTTTAACCGACGCTTTGTGAGAAAGGTGTTGTCCGAAGAGCCGGATAGACCCAATTTTTTTATTTTATTTTAAAACGGCATTTCATTGTGGCATAAAGAATTCAGAAATATAAAATTTAGTGATTAACATTTAGGTGGTTAACAACCTAATGCATAAAGAAGGCAGCATTAGACGATTAACGGTTTTTATTAATATGTAAGTTCTAAATTTTTATTTCTCTTAAACTATACAAATAAAATTTTCTCAATTATACGTAGTCCTACGTTAATACATAGGTCTATCTCCTAACCGCGAATAAATGTTATTTTAGTTGCAATTTTAAATTTTTCTTCATTTTGAGTAACTAAAATAATTACTAGATTGAAATAAAGCATTAAGCGAATTAATTTTTTAGTAAAATAACTGTTGGACGACCCCCGTGGCGTACTGCAGCTATCGGGGGGGTCACAGGTGGTGGATAGTGGACGGCCTATCGATAGGTAGGCTAGCGGTGAATTAAATAAGCCGCCACCAACCGCAGTCCAGCTGGGGGGAGAGTCTCAGGGAACTGGGGAGTGGTTAACCTGAGTTCATTAAATTCTGAGTGCCTATGATGCCCAGCATGGAAAGGCGAACATATGGCGCCAGAAAACCATCGACCAATAACCACGGCGGACTGGGCGTCACGTCCTCTCTGCACCTCCGGAGTCTCCGCGGGTGATGACTGGGGGACCCTATAAACGGGTGACCCGGTGAATGGAATGGATCCCATTGGATTGGGCTCTCCATGTGATTAGGTGAATGGGGGAGAGAATGGGCGGAGGTAAGGGGGTGCAGGGAGGCTGGGGTGCTAGCGAGCCGAATGGGCTGGATTAAGGCGTTAAGCGACCCGTGCTGATGGTCTACTAGGCTGGGGGCCCATTTAACAAAGCCCAGTCGCTAACGGAGCCCTCTGGATACCTGGCGACCTCCAGTTGTAATTAGCCTTACCTGCGTATACGGATCTCTGCGCAGGCGGACCTTTATTTCTCCGATACTCGTGGGAATCAAATGGTAAGATCAAACACAAAAACAAAGGGCACCGGCTCTCCTCAAAAGCCGGTATCAGCGGAGGGAGGTACCTCGAACCAGACGGGTGGGGCCTCTAAGGTTGCAAAGGTGGTTGACTCTAGGGCACAAGTCCCGGGAGTTAGCGGTACCAACGCAGCACAGGGGAGTGGGACGAGAGACATTCCTCCGGCGAAAAGGCGATACAGGAATCGCCGCTCGGCGCTCCGAATTCTCGAGAAGTGGGCTGCGACCCCCGAGGGGCAGCTTACGGAAGAGCAAAGAAGATCAGTAGCTTGGGCAAGGAGCACTGTGGGCTGCGGAAGCTCGGAAAGGGACCATATGTCGAAAAGACAGCGGTCCCAGGACGAGGTGGAAGTAGTCAACAGCAAGCGGGCCAAGTTGGTGACTGAAAAGAAGCCGAGCTCCAACTCAGGGACAAAGCTGTTCAGCGAGGTCCTGAGGGAGCATGTGTTGATGCTAGCCGTCATTGACGAAAGTCAAGAAGATGGGAGCATCACGGCGGAAAAATGGAGGTTGGTGTATAATTCACTCAACCTCGTCTTTTTAAAGGTCCTGGGTGAAAATCCGGGACCACCCCCATCCTGCAGAGATGCGGGATGGTATCAAGGGCGTGTAAAGATGACTGCATGCTCGGACTCTAGATCTGTGGATCTGTACAAAAAGGCTATAGCCAAAGTAGGGGAGGTGTGGCCAGGCGCAAAGCTTGCGGCAGATAGCCGGGAGGAAATTCCCAGCAGGCCGCGGGCACGTGTATGGCTGCCATCCGAACCGGCTAGCCCGGACGGGGCTTTGAAAATCATTCAGGCCAGTAACCCGAATCTTCCGACAGGAAATTGGAAGATCGTCAAGCAGGAGGAGGCCAAGGGGGGCTCGAAATTATCAATCATGGTGATAAATAAGGAGTCCCTTGCCCTCCTTCACAAAACGAAGGCAGTAATTGACTTCGGTTTCGGGTCAATTACTCTCAACGTTTATAAGAAGGATGGGACGGAAGCGCGTACGAGAGGCCAACCGGAGGACGGTGGCAACCCGCCCAGGCCTGAAGGGGGTACCAGCAGCATGGGGGAAGAAGCTGAGGGTAGGGGGGAGAGTGAGTCCGGCGACCTTGGGAGGGCAAGGACTCTCTCGAAGGATGAGGAGGTGCACATAAGCGAAGGAGCTGGTGTACCGATGGAGGAGGATGTCGCCAGCCCGGCCAGACGGGGGGCATTGACAAGTCCTCTATAGCGGGTACGAGGGGTGGCGAGACGGGCGTATCCGGCGCATCCCAAATTACCGGGAATTAATATTCCTGCGGTAGCAGGAATTTATCATGGAGGTAGGTAGAGGTGAAATGGTTATGATTAAGATAACTCAAATTAACCTTCACCATTCTAAGGCTGCTTCGGCAGCTCTACTCCTCAGGCTGACTAGTTCGGGTGAGGATGTGATACTAATCCAAGAACCTTGGATTAACAACAACAGGATCTGTGGCCTCAGAACCAAGGGGTATAAAATTATATCCTCTAGTAACTCTGGGAAGATCAGATCTTGTATTCTTGGAAAAAATAATATTAATCTTTTCCTTCTCTCTCAATACAGCAATGGTGACACTACTGCAGTTAGCCTGGAAGTAGGCACTTGTAGATTCTGGCTGGTTTCAGCCTACATGGACCGGGAGAAGGAGGTTCCTCCGGATAACCTGGAGGAGCTGATCCGTAAAGCGGAACAATCAAAGGTAGGTGTGGTACTGGGAGTGGATGCTAATGCGCATCACACTATCTGGGGAAGCACAGACATTAATGAAAGAGGTGAGTCGCTTTTTGATTATTTGATGAGTACTAACCTTTCAGTGTGTAATATTGGGCGGGAACCCACATTTATTACTAGTAACAGGCAGGAGGTTCTAGACGTGACCCTTGCCTCAAATAATATTCTTCATATGGTTAAAAATTGGAGGGTGGATAAGGAACACTCCTTTTCTGATCATCGATATTTAACCTATAGCCTCGATATTCACCCTGCTACCCGGGAAGCCTTCAGGAACCCTAGAAGGACCAACTGGAGCAAATATGGGGAATTATTGGAGGAAATGTTACCGACGAGGGCTATGGAGCCCCCGACGACCGTTGGGGAGCTGGAGGAGATGGTGGCTAGCGTTACTAGCGCATGCAACTGATCCTTTCGCACTGCCTGCCCACTGGCTAAGCCTAGGGGTAGGAAAAAACCGGTATGGTGGTCCAGGGAACTGGGAACCTATCGAAAGGCTTGTAGGATAGCCTTTAATAGAGCCAAAAATACAAGGGAGGCTCAGGATTGGGACTCCTATAAGGAGAAACTCGGAACTTATAAGAAAGAATTAAGAAAGGCACAAAGGAGGTCTTGGAGAATCTTCTGTGATAATATGGAAGAGGTATCCGAAACCTCCCGCCTTAGGAAGATTCTTTCCAAAAGTACATCTAGTCCTAGTTTTTTGATAAAACCGGACGGATCTTGGACAACTTCTAGTGGAGAATCTCTGGAGCTTCTCTTCGAGACACACTTCCCAGGGAGCTTTGAAGACCTGTTGGTGCGTTTTAATCATCAGGAATCACTGTCAGTAACCACAGAGGATATCGTAACCAGAAAACGGATCCTATGGGCACTGAGGGGTTTTAAACCATTTAAATCGGCTGGTCCGGATCAAATTATACCAGCGGAACTTCAAAACAACTCAGTAATTATTCTTCCCTACCTGGAAGCTATATTCAAAGGGTGTTTGAAGCTGGGCTATATTCCTAGGTACTGGACGGAGGTCAATGTGGTGTTCATACCGAAAGCGGGGAAAAGCTCACATGTCTATCCTAAGGACCTAAGACCAATAACTCTATCATCCTTTCTTTTGAAAACATTGGAAAGGCTGCTGAATGTATACATCAGAGATAAAATAGGTGCCAGGAAGTGGGCATCGTCTCAGCACGCGTACACAAAGGGTAGATCTGTGGACACTGCTCTGCATGCCTTGGTGTCTACGATTGAGAAATCGATTAATTCGAAGGAATTCTGTTTGGTGGCCTTCCTGGATATAGAAGGCGCCTTTAATGATGTGAAAGCGGAGGCAATCAAAAAGGGATTGTCATTTTTGGAGGTGGACGTTCCTCTGATAGGGTTAATCAATTATATGCTGGGAAGCAGGATTGTTAGCTCGAAGTTGGGGGACTCCACCTTAAAGAGGCGAGTAACTAGGGGAACTCCGCAGGGGGGGGTTCTGTCCCCTCTTCTCTGGAACATAGTGGTAAACGGGTTACTACTTGAATTGGAGAGAGAGGGTATTGAAGTTATTGCGTACGCAGATGACGTAGCTTTAGCTGTTACCGGGAAATTCATGGGCACGATTGTAGACGTAATGCAGAATGCGCTTACCATCGTTACGAAATGGGCTGGCAAATGTTGACTTGGTATTAACCCGTCCAAGACAGAGCTGGTACTCTTTACTAAGAAATACAAAATCCCGGTAGTTGTCCCACCTACCTTAAATGGCACGAGACTTGCTTTTACTGATAGAGCTAGATATCTGGGCATTATCTTGGACAGTAAGGTTAGTTGGAAGCCCAACATGTTGGAGAGAATAAACAAAGCTACTATTGCTTTGTACTCCTGTAGGAACGCCATTGGTCATAGATGGGGTCTGAAGCCGGAGCTGGTACACTGGCTCTACACCGCCGTAGTGAGACCTGTACTCATGTACGGGGTGGGTGTTTGGTGGCCAGCTCTGGACAAGATAACTTACAAAAGTAAGATTGAGAGAGTGCAAAGAACGGCCTGTATGCTTGTTAGCGGGGCATTGAGGTCGACACCGACAAGTGCCTTAGAGGTTATGTTGCACCTTCTTCCTGTCGACATTTTTGGCAAACAGATGGCGGCAAATACGGCTGTACGATCGTTGAAGGATGAGCTGGCGAATCTTGACTACATTAAACCTACTCTACGCTTCGAAAAGCGATTTCGGACCTCCTTCCCTTCAAGGGAATCCTGGAGGGATAGACCGTCATCGGAAACTGAAGCGTTGCAATTCTTCACAGATGGCTCCAAGCTAGACGGCAAAGTAGGAGCTGGAGTATTCTGTGACAAATTAAATGTAAATATTTCTATTCGTCGCCCTGATTACTGCAGCATGTACCAAGCTGAAGTCGTAGCGATTGAGGAGGTCATGACGTGGTTGAAGCATAATGTGTTATCCTCAGACGATATCACAATCTATGTGGACAGTCAAGCGGCGATCCGGTCGTTAGAATCGGTGTCTTTGGCGTCACGGGTGGCGTTGAGTTGTCACTCATCTCTAAATGAGATGGGTGAGCATTTCAACATCCAGGTAGTCTGGGTCCCAGGTCACTCGGGCGTCATGGGGAACTGCAGGGCAGATGAACTTGCTAGGCATGTACGACTCTCCAGATGCAACCGGAAAGGGCAAGTCTGGGGAGGCCTATCACAGCGCTGAGACAAGCACTTGGGAAGCAGGCGCTATCCTCAGCGGGGGAAAGGTGGTCTAACACCCTAACCTGTAGAGTTGCAAGACAAGTTTGGCCAAAGCTGGACTTGGGGCGCACTAGGGCATTAATATCCTTACGAAGACGTGAATTAAGAACGGTCGTAGGAATACTCACGGGACACTGCCTTTTTGGAGAACATGCAAGAAGGCTGGGTCTGGAGGCTAATGACTTCTGCAGAAGCTGCTTGGACGAAGAGGAGGAAGAGACGTTGGTCCACTTCCTTTGCTCGTGTCCAGCATTGGCTCTCAGAAGGCACAAACACTTAGGTAAGTTCAGGATGGACTGCCTCTCGGATCTCGAAAACATTAAAGTGCGGGACGTCTTACGCTACATAAGTTCCTCGAAATGGTTCCAATAGGGGTAAAAGGGGATACATCCTGTGGTATCACAATGGACCGTCACCGGTCTAAGTGTGCGTAAGCAGCCACTCCAACCTAACCAACCTAACCTAACTGCTGGACGACCCTAAATGTGTATAGTCAAGGCAGTCTACCCTAAAAAGATACAATTTTTCCATCTCTCTTGTGTTATATTTTAAAAAAGTTACCAAAAATAATACAACAACAAAAACATTTAGTAACTTTTAGAATATAACACAAGAGAGATGGAAAAATTTTATCTTTTTATTGTAGACTGCGTGTCGAAAAACCTGAAGTCTTTTGGCATGCGGCTGCCTTCAATGTCAGTTAAATTTGACGTAATCCGTACGTATTTTTGGAGTATTTTGCAATATTTTTCTGTTTTTAATGTAGGTAAATCAGGTTAATAAGTGAAATGGGGTAGCCAGCGAATCAGTAAGAATCCTTACAGAATTTGACGAAATCATTTCCTTACAGAATATTTACTTATTAGCCACCGAATCCATAATATCTGACAAATGCCTAATCCATAATAACTGACAAAACATTAATATGAAGAGCAAAATTATTATTTTTAAAAGAAGTATACCGTACAAATTTTTCTGTTCTTATTCTTACTTAAAGTTTTTACTGACTCGCTGGTTCACCCATAATCTTAATATTCTTTTTATATGAAAGCCTCGTTTCAATAGGAAATGAACATACGTAAATCGCCGAAGTAATTGCAAATGAATTTACAAAGTGCTCCAAATGCTAAAAATTCGTCATCGACGAGTGGTCTAAGTCGTTATTTAACGTCAGCGCACAACACTAACTTAAAAAAATGAGAACGTTGCCCTTCCAACCTCACCCAAAAAGTTAAAAATTCTGCAATAACCGTCGATATTAAAATTTACAAAAAGACAATCCCTTTCAGAAATTGCAACAAGACCATTGTGGAAGCCAATTTATTCGTGAGGGTCTTTGTTCATGTCAGTTTAATTTATCAAAACGCAATAAACAAGTAATGATCGATTCTGGCAAGAAAAGCGATTTGTAATGAAATTTGCAACTTGAAACAGGGCGATGCTAAATGTAGCCTTATACCCTAGACACACTGCGATTTAGTAAAACCGATTTAGTGAAATTTTCGAAATTAGTCGCAGTGTGTAAACCTCGATTTAGCTAATCCCTTTGTTTTTGCATAGAATACTTAAACTAGTTTAGCTAAGCGGGATTTATTAAACCACAATCTGTCTAGGGTCAAGTATAATTGATGAGTTGACTAAATTCAAAAATCGAAGATATATGAAGGTAAATCTTCACTTGGTTGGTGTGAGGTATTATTAATTTGGACTAACTGAAATAAATGGTAGCTGTCCTGCTGAAGTGGCTTTTAGTTTAGTTGATGAAAAGCTTACAGAATTTCGTTTGTCGTTAAATGATGGTCGACCACCCACCCCAATTATATAATCTATTTTGAGCAGGAGCTCATTCATAAAAGATTAAAGAACTAAGGTGAGGTGGTTTAAGAAATTATTAAATTAAAAAGAAAAAAGGAAGCTACAGCTTAATAGCTCACGATCATCTACACTCCAGTCGTTCACATTCATCCAGTAAAGTTTAATGCTTTTCTGGTGTAATTTTTTTTTCGTGTAACTGGCGACTTGCCTCAGAGCCTTCTAGTGTATAGAGCCATAATCATAATGACGTATTTTTTAGAAGTTTTTTTAGTGGTATAACTTTTCACTAATTTCGATAGGAAATCATATTAAAAATGGTGTTTCCTAGCTTCAAGTTTTTCAATGAAAAAAGCTAAAATATAAAAAAATGTTTCTATAAAAGTTTTCTACATATCTTTAACAACAATGTACAAGAAGCCTATATCGGTATTAAATAAATATTTATTGCAGAAATATTACAATTAAATTATTTCTACAATATATAAAAATTCATAAGAACACCATTCTGGTCAAATTGAAATAAAAGCTTACTACGATTCGTTTGGTCATTAAGTCAATATATATTACATAGATGGCAGTGATGGCTGTAAAAATTTGGAAAAATCGTGCCAAAAATTACCACCTGGGGAAATTTCAAGTTCAAAAATTGTAGGAAAAGCAAAACAAATTCACAAAATATAGGAACGTGTGATAATTTTGTGATTAGATAACTTTTTTCCTATTTTTCTGTTAACATTTAAGACATCTTACGTACACTAGTAAAACTAAAGATAAATTTAGCAAGTATTATTTTAATTTGTCAGCGCCAACTTTGATGTATTTTTCAAAATGAAAGTTCGAAAAATATATTTTAGAAATAATTTAATTTTTATATTTCTGCAACCAATATTTACCTTATATCAATATAGCCGCCTTCTTGTAAATTGTTGTTAAAGATATGTAGAAAACTTTTATATAAACATTTTATAATATTTTTGCTTTTTTCATTGAAAAACTTGAAGCTAAAAACACCATTTTTACTATGGATTCCTATGGGAATCAGTGAAAAGTTATACCACTAAAAAAACTTCTAACAAATACGTCATTAAGATTATGGCTCTGTACTCTAGAAGGCTCTGATATAAGCCGTCAGGATAAAATTCGAACTTAATATAAGGGGGATAGAAAGACACAAAAAAAATGGATTTTTCAGACAAATCATATGAAAAGTTATGTATTTTAATATCATTTTTATTAAATGAAAAATCTTATAAAAATGAATTTTGATTTCTACGTTATCAAGTAGAATAATTGATAAATATATGATTTGAAAATCAATTAATAAAATCTTGTTTATAGATATTTAATTAATGTTTTACTAGAACCCATTTATTTACAAACAAATCTTTACACCTCATGACGTCACACCTTTCGTTCATGTTTTTTTTTTATAATAGAAAAATGTTTTCGAAGAATCGTTAAACTGTTCAAATTTTCGCCAGTCAAAAACTCAATTATACAGCGTAATGTGAAAATTCAAGAATTAAACTTAATTCTTGACACCAAAGTTAGATGGAACTGTATTGTGACAATATTATAACGATTTCTTAAAATATATGACAGTATTTTCAAAGCTTTTAGTGATTCAATTTTTTTTTTAATTGCTTCAATTTTTTTAATAATGATTAATGACAATAATATGTCACTTGTTGAACACTAAAACTGGTGAAGATAGCCGTATAAGCTCATTAAAGAAGAGCTATATATAATGTTTTATTTGAAGGTTAGAACATAGATTATCCGATTTCCTCAAAAGCGGATATAAAAAGATTAGCAGAAGAATTTGTGGTCAGACTTTTCAGCAAAATTCAAAACAGCACAAGCTGTAAATGTAGTTTAACTAGAGCCGAAAAAGAATTTGAAAATGATGATGACATTGTTGCTACCAACGATAATAATCCAACAACTGACACAGGATTCTGAAAAAATTTGTGCTTCTACTAAATATAATAAATAATGACAATCAAATAGTTAAGAAATAAATGCTTGTATTGGAAACCACTGGCAAGTTAACGCCAGACTTACATAAACTATTTCTTGCTCTAAAAATCCAATGTTCTTGCAGTCAAAATCCACCGAGAGCGTACTTTCCAGCTCCTCAAATTTTTGTTCTAAAGAACGAGCAAATTTATCTGATAAATCGATTAATATTTTGTGTTTCCTTAAATCATATCTACTTCGATTAGATAAAAAGTAACAAAATTAATAGTTTATAGAACTGATGCTAGTCATCAAATCAGTGGGTACTATAACAATGTACCTTACATGTAATGCAACATTCGTCTGATATTTTTTTTTTTTTTAAATGAAATATTTTTTTAAAGCATTTACTTGAAGTTTTGTCCATTTTTTATGTTTTCATAGTATGTATTAGCTATCTTTGTAATAAACTATCAAAAATAAAAGAAACGGTTTGTCTTTAATTTTTTAATTTGCGTACAGAAAAAAAAACGGGTCTCGCGAATTTCCCGCAAATGAGAAAACTGTCGGGAAAGCTAGACTCTACATCTACTGTGTTGCAACTAATGGTAATGGGAGCAAGTTAAGCAAAGGAAAGAAAATTTATTGTTTGAATAATAGAAATAATAATATCGTGCGCAACAATCACACATGCAATATTTAATTTAAAAAATAATAAAATCTGTGTATTAGAACTTAATTTTAATTAGACTGTACTACCGCATAATAAATAATCAAAAAAAAAAAAGGAAAGAAAAAACGATTGGATGAGAGTGGGTTAGCAACTGAAACGCGAAAGATCTCGTGGTATTTTTTTTAAGATAAAAAAAATGAAGTTTTGAAACAAAATTTTAATTAATTAATTAGTGCGAAAATAAATAAATTTCGGAAATGAAAATTATGCAATAAAAATATGGTAACTAATAATATGCCCATTTGCGGTTCGTGCCTGGTAATACCTTTGTCATAAATCTTACCATTTTTCTCGAATATCCAATGGGTTCATCGTATCCCTCATCCTTTTACTTATCATTTTACTAACTCTCATATGATGAGTATTTTCGTAATCTAAGGCGGCCAATGCAACTACGCTCATTTTCTTCTCACAAGAGTTAAGCCGCGGCCAGACGATTGCAAATAATAAACGAATATGGTGCTATTTGTGAAATGACAAATCGTGTGGACAGAAAACAAATACAAATATACATATTTGGGCTCTATTCGCTATAGAGGCGATCGTAGTAGACAGCCAAATTCATATTTGTCCAATATCGCAAACGTCATATTCGTCTAAATTATCTTTTATTAATTTAGATATTTACGTATTTATATAAATTAGTTTACTGTATTATTATACACAAATTTTAAATTGTGTTTGTTGTCAAAGAACACGAAAATGTCAAAACCTCAAAATGTCAAATATAAATTACAAAATATATAAGCAGCGACATACGTCTGCTGCAAAGAAACGATTAATTCAATGATGGGCGTACCTACGTTTTTATAACAATTTACAAGAAATTTTGTCGATTTTATTAATTTTTTCGAGTAATGTATGTGCTTAATGCCTGTATTCCACTTTCAACAATTGACTGTACTGAAAGACATTTTTTTGACTTTTTTTCACCAGAATTGGACCACGTACACAGCTTGAAGAACGAAAACAAAACAACGAAATCGAAATTTTTTATGATTTGCTGCATCTAGGATGCTTTAAAAACATCAGATTTGATCCCTGGCTCAGCCTCTTTATAAGATAGGGATATGATACATAGCCTATGTTACTGTCAGTCATAAATCCTGTCTATCTATTAACTTCATTAAAATTTTCCGTGATTGAGCAACAAACATACAGACGCACTTTCAGTATTATTACATTAGTAGGGTATACTTAATTAATATTTATAGTAAATATGTACGTAAAAGTTTATATTTACGTATATTTCAAAAATTGTTAAAATCTCAAAATTTCTAATTATCATGGAAAGGTAGATTTTGTATCCCAAAAATCATTCGAAAACGTTGTCTTGTAAGAAGTTCCATCATTAATTTCGGATTTAATCAGCTGCAATGAACTTTTTTTGGATTTTGTGTCGCTTTAGGAAAATTTGTGTAAATATATTTGTGGTATAGCAAAAAGATATATCGATTATCCATCGTTTTTTATGACTAGAGCGACATCATTAATTTATCTCAAAAAATGAGAATTTAAAGGATACTGAAAATGATTGAATTTAGCCTTTGTTTAATCATTTAACAATGTTTAGATGAAAAAAGGATATTTTAAATACGTCAAACATTCAATTTATTGAAATCATTTTAAATTTGAATCCAGGTAATTTAATTGATAAACATATTTTTAAATCCTTTTCACATCACAATTACCTTCACAAAGAGAACATTAGAAACATATTAAAATAACCCTTTAATAAATAAATTGTATTTAACAATAATAATAATAATATGCCTTTTCTTAATACGTATACGTGCTGCCTCCTCGTGGCAACCACTGATATTTGGCACAGGCTAAAGTACGTTGCTAAAGGAG
Source organism: Tipula vernalis (assembly GCA_958295665.1). Lineage (NCBI taxonomy): Eukaryota > Metazoa > Arthropoda > Insecta > Diptera > Tipulidae > Tipula > Tipula vernalis. The sequence goes on from OY282558.1 coordinate 276,703,725, forward strand.
AAACCCTTGACAAAACACCTTAGTCTAAGGTGAAACAGCATCTGCCGATTGATGAATGGCTGATAGGTTAATCAGTACGGTCAAGTATGCGGCCTCTCGATACCAGGCACCATCCAGTTTTATTTAGCCTTCTTGTAGTAAAGCTGGGTGACCTACAGGCGACTTTCCATTCCCAGTAACTCGTAAGAGTAAAATCTAATGGAACGCGGGGCAGGGATAGGAATAAACGGGAGTGGAATGGCCCTCTCGAACTCCTTGGGTTCCAATGGTATCGTCCCTCTAGCAGAACTACATTATGCAGTAAACATCTAGGAGCGAGAGCAATAAACCCAGATAATATGTATCACGTACCGGTCGGCAGTATTATCAGGTTCATTAAGAGCCTGAATATTGGCTGGACGGATAATTAAGCAGGGTCCAAGCACAAAAAATCTTTTAGTTTGCATGCGAGGTGGCTGAACGCCCAATAATAATAATAATAATATGCCTTTTCTTACTGTTTCAATTTAGATTAGCGGTACCATCCGTTTATTATGTGGCTCGATCACTGATAAAATAAATCCAGTAAAATTCTTTAAAAAGTATCGATTGCTGTGGCATGTAGTTAATCACAATAAAATAATCATTTCATTCAAATTTCCATCAAATAATAAAACCACCCTCTTAATAACAATACAAATAAAAATGTACGTGATAATTTTTCATAATTATAAATTTCCTTCATCTTATGTTTTCTGAATTTAAAAATTAAACCAAAATCCAATTTACAAATAAATTTATTAAACTCCCTCCTTTTAACAAAGCATACATATGTATATACTATATAAGTATATTGTCTGAAGTGAGCAAATCGCGTGCGCAAAATTTTTAATACAGAATCATAATTCTTGGCAATTTGAATAATATTAAAAAATGAAAATAAAATAAATCTTCCATAAATGTTTTTGGTTTGAATTTCGTCTTCATTTTCGGCCTGGCATATAATTTAAAAAAATATATTATTCGGTAAGAATGTAATGAGGTGAAAGTATACCACGAATTGGGTTGACGGTGATTTTTATACATATGTGTCTTTTATAGGTATGGTTCCAGTCTCAGATGTGTAATAAAGTTATTTTGTTTGTTGGTTGAAAAACAATTGGTAATATATTATATGGTATTCGGTTTGGACGTTGCCCTCTTTTTAAATATTTGTAGAAATAGATCTTTACAGTAATGCAATTTGATACATACCGCTATTGGATTTTCTTCAATATTTATCGTAAGGAACGATAATCGATTTGCTGCAATAAAAGTATGTTGGAAAATTTATTGATGTTATACGTTTGATACAACATTATATTTCAGCGTGCTTATTTTCTAGCAATAAACTTTTTAGAAATGTACTGTGTATATATACCTAGTCTTTCTCTTGCTCACTATTAAAGCAAAAGAAAGATAATGTTTATAGATTTAAGCTTATTTCCCGCTTAACGTTGGTTGAGGCTGTCGAAAGCGGGTTATGCTTGATAAGAAGGCTTATATACTTCATGCTCATTGTTGGTCGGGGCTAATCGAATGTACCTCCTGTTTGATAGTTGTATTATGATTATGTTTTGTTAAGGACGTGCCCGATTTCTATGCGAAATAATTTTGCTGTGGCAAATTTGACATTAGTGAAATAATCTTCACTTCCATATTTGTAATAAGTTCATTTCCTGTCCGAAAACTAAAATAATGTTGGCATAATAAATTTGTCATTTGGAAATATAACAAACGATAAATTGTAAGGAGATACATAGTTATTTAAAGATTTAAAAATTATAGAGGCAGAATTTGATTGAAATGTGGTATTATTTCTGCTGATTTCGGTTATATGTGTTTACTGAAAAGAACAAGGAACTTTATGGGACCTTTGTGGTGAAAGACCTGCTGTTGTTCATCTGTTGGTGCGCTGGCTAAGGGAAAGCTCGCCTTCAATGGGAGGTTCGTTTTGACAACATCTTGCAGTTCTACCAAAAAAAACAATCGCACCAAAAAAAAATTACACTTTAATCATCGCTGCGCAAAGAAAACACTTTTCCCTTTATAAAAAAAAACCGTTACTTCATTATCGAGGTTATTTATTTCATTTAAAAATTAAATTAAGTGTTGGCATATTAAGAATAATAAAAAATTTTGTTATTAATCCTAATATTGTATAACTATCTAAATCTACGATTGGTTATTAATTTATTTATTTATTTATTTTTAATTTTATTTATTAATTAAATTTATTTGTGGCAACATTTAGTAGATATGTATATGTATGTAGGAAAATTCCAAAAAAAAAAAAAACCCAACAAAAAAAAATGTTCAAAAACTTACTGTTCACTCCAAGTCACTCCAAGGCCTTTTCGTTTCTTGAATGAGCGGTTTTCTAAAAAAAAATGTTAAAATCTACCCAAGCACCACCACAAAATTCTTATAAATTTAATTAATTTAATTTAACTAAAGTGTCATTAAATAACTAATGTTTTAACCAATTTTTATTTCACTTATTTTGAAAGCTGATTTTAGCTTATTTCAAATCTAATGAAAACTTTTAACTTTCTTTCACTGCTTGTTTATATTTAAAATAAAACATAACTTTTATCCGCCATTAAGTTGTTCACGCTAGTTTGTTACAATCTGCGTTGGCAGCCACAGTTAGTGAAAATCCTACTACTTGCTATTGGTTGAATTGCACACACCGGTACTTTGAGGCTATAAGTAGCCAAACTTAAGACAAAGCACGATTTTGTTTGTTCAAATTGAATAAGTTTGAATTAACCCGTTGGTGGGTCGTTTCGTCTATCCGATTTGTCGGATTTTTATTTTGTTGTTGTTTTTTTTTATTTTATTTTTAGCAACCAGATTTGAGCTGATTATCTCTAACAACACTAGATATAATAATTGAAACAAAAAAATGAAATTATTATTTAGGCACTGACTAAAAACGCCAAAGAAAACTTACCACCAACGGGAATATAATTAGATGAATATCTGATGATTTAATACAAACAGATCACTTTATAAACACGAACTGTTTATGTATTTTGTTTATTATCTGTTATTGTTTTGGTATCTTTCACCGGTTGTAATCTATGTATCCAAATCAGAAGACCAAAGATGATAACGATTAACAACATGAAATGAACTCCTTAACAAGTACAAATGTATATCCATTACTTACGGTTTTATATTTTATTTACCTATTTATTAGGTTCAATTCACGATTGATATAGTATATGGTATACACAATAAAAAATATTTTTATTTTAAATTGTATTTTATGAGGTATATTTCAGCTCAGGTGAAAATATGTAATGGACCAATTTACTGTATCATCGATCAGCCGATTAAAAAAAAACAAAACGATTTCTCCACAATCAGTACCTTTTCCTTTCTTTTTCCGTAAAGCTCAGTACATACCTTGATTTGACAACAACTGTTCTTGTTTTGGAGAGTTTATTATTATTTTTTTTTTTTTTTTCATTTAGCTTCCACAGCGAATTCTACACAACAGATTCTTATTTAATTCTTGTCAATTTAAAGAAGAAACTGAAAAAAATGAAACTCGGAAAGATAAAGACTGTTTGAAATGAGAAATATATTACTAAATTTTTAAATCTTTGGCATGGTACATTCCAATCACTTTGCCATCTTCGTTTTCTACAGAGTAAGTAACAGAGCCATATTTCTTATTAATTCTTCCGATCGTATATGAGGGTGCCAATTTCGCAGAGAAATATTTTGATTTATCGCTCATCGGATGAGTCTTAATGTACACTTTTTGACCAGGGTAAAAATTTATCGGCCTTGAACGTAAATTATAAGTTCGAGAATACGTTTCAAATGCTTTGTTCAAATTATTCCTGACAATTTCATGGATAATCGGTAGTTTAATACCTGCTGGTAATGTTTCAACTTCCGATTCATTTAAAGAACTCGCTTCCCTGAGAAGTTTATATGTGCTCGCATGATGCACCATTTCATATCCAAACAAACTGTAATAAGGGGAATAATTTGTAGAGCGGTGTACAGCACTTCGTAAAGCGGCTGATATGTCACTTAGGTGTTCGTCCCACAATTTATGATTTGATTTTATGTATGACCTGATTGCACTCAAGACCGACCTGTTTACTCGCTCTGAGGCATTCGATTGGGGAGAATAAACAGGGGTTCGTTCATGAGTTATACCATAGTGTGAGATAAAATTTTGAAACTCCTTGCTAAGAAACTGAGCCCCATTATCTGAGAAGATAGTTTCAGGACAGCCAAATAAAGATATAACATCACTTTTTAGAAAACTAATTACATTTAAAGCTGATCCTCTATTAAATGCTTTTAAAATCGGAAATTTAGTCAATTGATCCAGTACTATAAATATAATAGTTTTCCCGGCCTTTGAACGTGGGTACGGCCCAAGAAAATCCACGTAAATTTTCTGGAATGGACGTTCGACAAAGGTTGTGTGCCCCATTTCTGGTCGTGTTATCGTATTGGGAAATTTTGTCGTTTTGCATATGTCACAATTTGTCACATAATCGTAAACGTCCTTTGCCATTTTCGGCCAATAGTAAAGCTTCCTTAGTCTGGTTAACGTTTTCTTTATACCACCGTGAGCTGCAGTTGGCTCATCATGCTCATTTTTAATTAGTTCCGGAATCAAAGGCTCAGGTATCCACAATTTCCAAACGGGCACATTAAGAATCACATCCTTGGATTTAGGTTCTATCCTTATATAAAGGCGGTCATTTGAAATCCGTAAATTAGGATACTGAAGGGGTTTAGCAGCTACGTTATTTTTAATAGTGGTATAACCATCATCAATAAAGGCTGGAGATTCGAGGTCAATCTTCTCTACGCAAACTGTTTGGCACAACTTCAGTTCCTCACCTGTATCACAATGTATCCTTGAGAGGGTATCCGCCACTATATTGTCTTTACCTTTTTGATGAACAATTTCAAAATCAAAGCATTGCAGGTAAAGGCTCCATCTTGCCAATCGGCTCGTCAGATCGCGCATGTTCATTAGCCATTTCAGACTGGCATGGTCCGTAATTACCACGAATCTGTAGCCTTCCACGTACTGGCGGAATTTTTTAATTGATAGAACGGCAGCCAGACACTCCAGTTCAGTCACCGTGTAATTTTTTTGTGCTGAGTTGAGCTTCTGAGAGAAGAAAGATATCGGTTGTTCTGTGCCGTCTTCGCACTTTTGAAACAAGACCCCTCCAAGTCCTTCCGTGCTCGCATCGCAGCTAATAAAGAATTGCCTGGAATAATCCGGGTTCGTGAGCACAGGAGCAGTAGACAACAGACATTTTAATCGCTCAAAAGCCTTCTGGGCATCGCTGTTCCAAACTAACTTTATCCGTTTTTTCAAAAGATCTGAAATCGGGGCTGATACTTGGGCGTAGTTGGGAATAAATCTCCGATACCAACCCGCCATTCCAAGGAAGCGCCTTATTTGTTTCACCGACTTTGGGATCGGGAAATTAACAATAGCTTCTACTTTCTCAGGGTCAGTTCGAAGACCTTCTTCTCCAACCACATACCCAAGATACCTAATCTCCTTCATGCAAAAGAAACTTTTCTCGACATTAATTGTTAATCCGGCATTAGCGATGTGGTTAGCAACAAGAGATAGGAGCTGAATATGTTCGTCAAAGCTAGGGGTTACAATCAACAGGTCGTCCAAGTACACAAAGACCCGATCGTGCAATTCCGTTGGAACAACTCTGTGCATTAGGCGGCACATTGCCTGAGCAGCGTTACAGAGCCCGAACGGCATCACTCTAAACTGGTAGAGCGGCCGACCGGGAACCGTAAACGCCGTCTTTTCTCTTGAAGTTTGTTCCAACGGAATTTGCCAAAAGGCATCTTTTAAATCGAGGGCCGTTATGTACCTGGTGTTCTTAAGTCGAGATAGCAAACCATCTATAATAGGAAGTGGGTACGAGTCTTTTACCGTGACCGCGTTCAGCTTTCGTGAATCAAGGCACAGTCTGGACTTGCCATTCGACTTCCTGACCAAAACTACAGGTGAAGACCATGGGCTTTGGCTTAACTCTATCACGTTGAGTGAGAGCATCCGATCAACTTCTGAATACAATCGCTCTTGTACTATTGGAGATACGGGAAAGTATCGCTGTTTAATTGGAAGCGCCGATCCTACATCAATTTTATGCTCATGCAAATGAGTGCAACCTAGACCTAATTTAGTAAAAGAAGGAAATGAATCTTTCACTAGATTAAGTCTTGCCGTTTGATCCGCCGTCAGTTTATGCATCTTATCTTCAATTTCTGTGGTACCGAGTTCATCAACCATTATAGGGGCAATACCAAATGAATGCCAGAAGTTTATACCCAAGTATAAATAATTTTGAAGGGAAGGAACTATAAAAAATGTTATATATCGAGTTTTATTCTTATATTGCACGGGCAGTTTTATATGACCTACGATAGAATTTTTGGTGCCGTCAGCAGTTTTAACCGACGCATTCATTTTATGGTATTTTTGATTGATATCCAACAGAAAATTAATTGACTCTTTACCCAGAATGCTGATGCTCGCTCCACTATCAAGCAATCCGGACACTGTTTTTCCACAGATACTAACGTTCAAATAGGGCCTAATATCAGTTTCCATTGAAGGTGAGCCTAGAGTGGTGGCTGCGCATTCGCGGTATAATTTTTTCTTAGCAGTGAAATATTTAAGCACACGGGACGATTTCTTTGAAGATTTAGTTTGAACCAATTCTAAGATTGTTTTTGCATTAAAAACTTTAGATCTATCTTGGACAAATTCGGGATCATGGTCTGGTTCGGAAAAAGTTGAATTATTGGGTCTAGTTGTTGAAGTTAAATGAGGGGTTTCCCCGTTTGTAAAGATTTGTTGAATCTGGATGCATTCTGGTTTTGTTGCGGACTTTGCGTCCCAGCTCTGGCAAAGCCCGACCTCATGTTTTCCGAGTTATTGTTGAACCTACAATTGGTACAATTTATTTTTTTTACATTTTGTTGCCCACAGCCAAAACAAAAAACTTGTAATAGGTCACGAGGACAATCTTGATAATAATGCCCCAGATCCCTACAATTCCAACATACGACAAACTGAACTTTATTATTGGAACTGTTAAGAGCATCAACACAATTAAAGCCATTGTACTCAGCTGTTTGTGTGACACCTTGAATTTCATTCACGTAAGACATTCGTTTCGGCTGATAGATCGTTCGAGGATCATAACCAGACTGTGTCCACAAATTTTCATAAGATTGAGCGAGAATTCTTAATTGATTGATTGAGGTAACCTGAACATTTATTATTTTGTCACGATAAGCAGGCAGGAGGTTACTTTTCACTACGTCGAGAAGCTCTGATTCGCTAAGTTTTCTTATTAGCCGATTGTTATGGATCTCTATGTCCAAGATAAAATTTTGCACTGTTTCTCTAGTGGATTGTACCCTTCGGTAAATATAACGACGAGTTTCTGCTTCCTCTTCAGGATTAGAGAACCAGGATAACATTGCCTCTTTTATCTTGTTCCAGTTTGCTGTTGGATTGCTTCTTACGTAGTTCCATAAAAAGGTATCTGCTTCACCGGACACGTAATCAAATATATATCTGTCTAGAGAATTACTATTATAGCCAGTGCGCCTAGCCAATGTTTCAAACCGAAACACGAAGTCGCTAACACTGCTACCTTTAGAACCATTGAAGTTTAAATTCCTCCACTTTGGAAATTTTTCGTTTGGATCAAATTTCTTATCACTGAATACATTACAATCCCGATTAGCATCTCCAAAAGTTGTATTATTTTGGTCACCTCTGCGTTGAACAAGGTTATTGTTGTGTATATTCATTCGATTGAAATCCGCAGTTATTTTTTCATATTCAGAATGCACTTGAACAGATGGACGAATTTCTGGTGTCGCTAAGCTATTTTGTAGAGCAGGAAATTTTTCCGAGAGATTTTCCTGTACAGATCGGTAGTTCAGAGAGAATTGAGGAATATTTTGAGTATCCGAAACACCAAATGCTTGACCATTTCGGTATGCAAACGACTGTGGTTGGATTAAATCCAATCTTTGTTGTTGATTTGTTATACCGTTGTTTTGAAGAACTTGAAAGGGAACTGTTTCTGACTTTTCAACAGCTGAGTCATGATGATGGACTTGATACATGTCTCCCTTTACTATATTAGGTGATGAAGCCGTTGCCCCTAGGCTTTCATCTGCCATGCTTGAATCCTCTTTGTCTCTATGGATTGCATCGATAATCTTCGTGGAAGTAGATTTGGACTGACTTTTTGGTATGGCGCCTCTATTGTTTTTTGCTACCGGTGTGTGGTCGCCTCTCGTTTCGATACCAAGATAATCCTCTAATAGCTTCAGAGATCTGCGATTTGATCCCAAAATTCTGGTCAACTCAGTGTCCGCACCAACAGAATTTTTGAGTCTTATCGCCCGATCATTCCAATGTGACATTTGAACGTAAAGTTTATTTAATAGCTCTCGTGGTGATTGCTCATTTGTCCTTTCTACTTCATACCCAATGGAATGAGAATTTTCATGACATTGGCGTCGTTCATCTTCATAAACTACAGGAGTATGAGTCTTTGTCGGTTTTAAACTAGGATCCACTGATTCCTTTTCTAAACTTGCGGTCAGTTTGACCTGAGCTTTTGGATCAGTATGATCGATGTTTCGTACCAAACACTCGATTTTTATTTCGTCGGAATTAAGATAGTTAAAAATATTTCGTTGTGCCATTTTATTATCAGAGGTAGTTAACTCTAATGTACTCTAACAATTTGGTTAAAACAAGAACAACAAATTTGAAAACAAATAGTAAATTCGTATTGAATGTTAAGTTATTTAAGAATCAATTATTATTAAATTAATAAAATTAGTAATTATAAAACTAATAAAGTGTATGTTGGTAAACAAGACTTTAATATTCGTAAATTATTTTAAAAAAAAAATCACTGAAAATTAATAGCGGGAATTGTGAATCTCTGCGCTAGATGATTAAAGTTAAAGAAAAAATTTTGAAATTTATATACAAGCGTAAACTCCTTTAGCTAGATTTCAATTATGTATGAGCTTAAATAACTGTCTAACCGAAGACCAATTATCAGGAATAACAGAATCACTGTTAAAATCAAAACTAATAATTCGAACTTAGATCAAACCAGTATACTCAAGTAAAAATATTCAATATGATCTGGAAAATCTAAATAATTTCATTCTGAATAGAAAGTTACCCACACCATGAAAGGAAAATTGGAATCACCAAAATAATCAAAACTTTCCTGATGATTAAGAAACAAAATCATATTGGCCCAAAATGGAACCAAAAATATCCAAAATGAAAAACAAATAAATTTAAAAAAAAAATCTTAGCCAAAAATAGAGTTTCAAAAAAAAAATGAAAATAATATACTTCTACTTCTAATGTTCTTATTATTGACACAGCTAATCCTACTCCGCGTAAGAGCTGACAGAATAACTGTTAGATCATAATTACACAGAACTAATAAAAACTGTATCAAAAAAAAATTAACAGTATGAAATATTTGAAACGGAACCTAAAACAAGAAGATTAGTCATTCGCCAGACTTTTAACATATGAATTTACGCGAATTATACGACTATCTTATAATAGTTGAGGAGTGAAGCTCCCTGGATATCTTTTTAGGATTACCAAAATAACAAAATCAAAAGTGCCCTTCAGGTCATGTTAACTTAGTCTTCATTGACCTTCAGGTCCCTGTTTCGGCGCCATGTGGTGAAAGACCTGCTGTTGTTCATCTGTTGGTGCGCTGGCTAAGGGAAAGCTCGCCTTCAATGGGAGGTTCGTTTTGACAACATCTTGCAGTTCTACCAAAAAAAACAATCGCACCAAAAAAAAATTACACTTTAATCATCGCTGCGCAAAGAAAACACTTTTCCCTTTATAAAAAAAAACCGTTACTTCATTATCGAGGTTATTTATTTCATTTAAAAATTAAATTAAGTGTTGGCATATTAAGAATAATAAAAAATTTTGTTATTAATCCTAATATTGTATAACTATCTAAATCTACGATTGGTTATTAATTTATTTATTTATTTATTTTTAATTTTATTTATTAATTAAATTTATTTGTGGCAACATTTAGTAGATATGTATATGTATGTAGGAAAATTCCAAAAAAAAAAAAACCCAACAAAAAAAAATGTTCAAAAACTTACTGTTCACTCCAAGTCACTCCAAGGCCTTTTCGTTTCTTGAATGAGCGGTTTTCTAAAAAAAAATGTTAAAATCTACCCAAGCACCACCACAAAATTCTTATAAATTTAATTAATTTAATTTAACTAAAGTGTCATTAAATAACTAATGTTTTAACCAATTTTTATTTCACTTATTTTGAAAGCTGATTTTAGCTTATTTCAAATCTAATGAAAACTTTTAACTTTCTTTCACTGCTTGTTTATATTTAAAATAAAACATAACTTTTATCCGCCATTAAGTTGTTCACGCTAGTTTGTTACAATCTGCGTTGGCAGCCACAGTTAGTGAAAATCCTACTACTTGCTATTGGTTGAATTGCACACACCGGTACTTTGAGGCTATAAGTAGCCAAACTTAAGACAAAGCACGATTTTGTTTGTTCAAATTGAATAAGTTTGAATTAACCCGTTGGTGGGTCGTTTCGTCTATCCGATTTGTCGGATTTTTATTTTGTTGTTGTTTTTTTTTATTTTATTTTTAGCAACCAGATTTGAGCTGATTATCTCTAACAACACTAGATATAATAATTGAAACAAAAAAATGAAATTATTATTTAGGCACTGACTAAAAACGCCAAAGAAAACTTACCACCAACGGGAATATAATTAGATGAATATCTGATGATTTAATACAAACAGATCACTTTATAAACACGAACTGTTTATGTATTTTGTTTATTATCTGTTATTGTTTTGGTATCTTTCACCGGTTGTAATCTATGTATCCAAATCAGAAGACCAAAGATGATAACGATTAACAACATGAAATGAACTCCTTAACAAGTACAAATGTATATCCATTACTTACGGTTTTATATTTTATTTACCTATTTATTAGGTTCAATTCACGATTGATATAGTATATGGTATACACAATAAAAAATATTTTTATTTTAAATTGTATTTTATGAGGTATATTTCAGCTCAGGTGAAAATATGTAATGGACCAATTTACTGTATCATCGATCAGCCGATTAAAAAAAAACAAAACGATTTCTCCACAATCAGTACCTTTTCCTTTCTTTTTCCGTAAAGCTCAGTACATACCTTGATTTGACAACAACTGTTCTTGTTTTGGAGAGTTTATTATTATTTTTTTTTTTTTTTTCATTTAGCTTCCACAGCGAATTCTACACCTTTTATAATGGATCACCTAACCTTCGCGGAGGGATTCCAGAAATAGGTTGAAACAGTAAAACTGATTTTGAAATTGAATGAAAACTGAAAACCCGGGTTTAAAATCGGTTTTTAAAACCGACAAATAATTATTTTTAAAGCGGAATTTGTGTTTAATATAGTTTTCTTATTATTAAATAAGAACAGAAGTAGGTATCAAAAAAATAAATTCGCCTATGTCAAAATATATAAATAATCGCCAATTTGTATCTAATAGTCCTCAAATCAACATCAAATTTAATTGATTTGAAAAGATTTTGAACAACAATTAGTTTTTTTTATATTTTCTTTATAGTTTATACTCCTTCTGCCTCAACGCTAGTTCGTAGAATACTTAGAAGCTAGCTTCTTGTATCGTTCTCGTCATATCATGTCAACTCTCGGTGTATTTTTCCTGTTATCGTTTAATTGTACGGCTAGTTGTTTGCCGATGGATTTTTGCACCAACTGCGTTTCACTCGATTGTAGTCCATTTAATACTGTGTTGTTATTGTCGGTGTGATTATCTTCAGACTTGGATATTGAGAGAATCTTCTCATTTGAAGAACAACGCCTTGTTTGCATTCACACATTTCCCAACTTTTTAAGCAAATTTATTATACTCTTGATTAAAGACGCTTTCTTTAGTTTTGAAAATATTACATTACATAAAATCATCACGATCCTGGTATCTGTTATGGAGAGATTGTAGAATACTAGATAGGTCTGTTTGCCGTTCTTTTATTTAATTTTATAACGTAGTTTTCAGTTGTACTGCAAATGGATAATTATAATGAATATCTAAATTATAAAGCATAAACTTTTACGTTGCATAAGCCGTCAAAAGACTCGAATTGTCTCAGCACAATAGCTTTACAGCTAATTTAATTGGAAAAAGAATGGAGGAGATTTGAAATAGCAGTTGGAAACATTTTCATTAAAATTACAAGAAGACTACGTTCCCCATAGTATTTGAAACTAGAATTAAACTTTGTTCTCTACCAAATTTTATTTTAATATTTATTAATACTATAATATTCAGACGAAGCACTAAACTCATAAGCATCTGGATAATCCGTATGTTAAATATCAGAGATAACGGCATTAGAGCGCGATTCCAATTCATCTTCTGCAAAATTTGGATTTTATTTTCCAAAATGGCCAAATCAATTGCGTGGGCAAAACATAAGTTTTGATCACATTCTAACAGACTGCAAACTTTCCTCATGACCGACGCTGAAAATAATGTGTGCATTACGTAGTAATGCACACATTATTTGTAGCTAAATTCATCCCAAAAACCGCAACTTTTCCCTGCAATAAAGTCACAGTTTTTTGAGAGAGTGAACTGTCATAAATTCTAATCAATCCCAGATTTCAGAACTGTTTCTCGCTGTTAAAATTTGCAATTAAGTATCGCCAATTTCGAATCAATGTCCACACATCGAAAGTTAAACTGAAGCAATCTAAAATTACAATACACGGTTATTTTATGTGAATTGCTGTTACAATACTCAAATTTATCTGAGTTTTTAATATCGAAAATATTTAGTTTGATTTGTTGGATAATTTTGCGCTCATAATCAGTTACTATTTTCCTTTCCGAGAAGTTGGGTTTTTATGAAACCCCTTCATAAGATATCACTTTCTTAGATCTTTCGAAGTACAAAATACTGAAAAGGGAATTTAATCGCTTGCTAAAATCTGCGATACGACCGCTGGTAAAGAATCATCACGCCTGTTGATCAATATTCAGAAATTTTATTGTTCGAGGAGATATTTAAATTATTTGTCGCTGAATAAACGTTTTCATTTGTTTTGCTTCACCAGAATATTCAATATTTTTTTCGCAAATTTTACATTATACATCGACTATTTTTTTTTTCTATGAATAACTGCACGATTTAAAATTATCCAAAAATAAATAATAAATTTTTCTTATAAAACTTGTTTATACGGATTTTCGTCTAAATTTTCATAAGATTCAATTTATCGTTGGAATTTATAAAATAATCAAATAACTTTAAATCGACTTTCATATAAATCTAATAATAATATTGTCTAAAAACCATAAGAAATAATTTATAAATTCAGGTTACACAATATTCGTATTAAGTATAAGCCCACTTCGTATAAAACAATTTTTTAAATCCCAACAGTACCTATAGTTCTTATTCAAATTCATATATCTTTTAATATGAAAAATATATAAATTATATACAAAAATAAGATGAAATATGAAATTACCGTTAACTAAAAACCAAAAAATCATGCATTGATACGAAAACATTATAAATTTCATACGATTTCATCTAAAATAATTAGAACAGGAAATATCGTGTTCCTCTTTACAAATATGTATACAATAATTTACATAAGAATTATAATATTGTTTTCGAGTGGACGTTAATTTATCTAATACTTCGATAATAAAATTTAATAATAAGTTCAAAGTGAATTTAAGTTTATTAATTTGACGTGAAATCAATATAAATTAAATATATTAATAAATAAATAAATTAATATAAATTAAAATAGTGTATAATAATATACAATTAGTTTATTAAATTCTTTAAATTAAAGCCAAGTGAATTTACTTTGATTGGGTTAAATTAATGTAAACGCGTGTGCCTGTTTTTCATGGTTCGTGAATGTTAAGCGAAATTCGACTATTTGCAGTAAAATAAACAGTTTGAAAGCTGCAGTGAAACATATTAACATTAAAAAAATTAGTTATTATATTATTATGTATCTTTGAACGTACATATGCAATAAAACTGGCAAAATTCTTCTTACACCTGTAACATAATTTAATAACAGTTTTAAGGAGACTCTTGTCAGTGAGTGAACCTAGAACATTTGTGTTCTGTTGTATTTTATAGCTAATTATTATTTATTTGTATTTCGTTCAACATGAATTCCGAAAAAAATATATTTATTACATTCGATATAAACGGTGAACCTAAAATTTCAAAAATTAATAAATACTGTGTCAATGAAACGAGTGAATTGATGTACCTGGATTTTGTCTTATCGGGTAAGCTATTACACATTCATACAAAAAATATTTTTAGTTGTACAAGCAGAAATACTAATCACGTAATTTGTTATATTTAATTTTACATTTTAACTTTTTCGATTAATACAGCTTTACAAAATACAATTTATTCAATTGAAGACTTTGACCACTTTGAGAATATTCACGGAGCTGAAGTTAATGAAGAAATATTTATTGATTATCTAAAATGTTATTACCGACATCCCAGTTTTATTTTAAGCGTTAAAACAAAAAACTATATAGATGAAGATAGTAACTCATTAAACCATCAATATCGTGATATACAAAATTATGGAATATTACGAAAATCAAATGCGGTTATAGGATCAGGGATTGTGGTAACCTCCGATGTAATAATAAAACCTTTGTAAGCATATACAAATTTTACTAATACTAAATAATTTTTTTTATTTAGGCAATAAAAACTTACATCCATAACACTCCTTTAGGACTAACCATTTTATCAGAACACGAGCAAAATAAATATTTAACAGAGAATCAAAGGCGAAGAATAATTTCCATATTAGCCAACTACATTCAAGAAATCTTTGGATTTAAGCCTTCAAGAGAACAACAAACTGCTGCAGCGAAAGCATGTGTTAATTTATTTCCATGTCTAAAAAGTCGGGAGAAAACGAATTGGTTAGTTTATCACTGATTTTAATTTATTTTTTAATTAAATTTATTGAAAACTAAAAACATTTGTACATATTTCAATCTTGTTCCATTATTATTTCTATTAGGATCTCCTAATTAACTGTGAAGCTACTGGCTTTCTCCAAATAAAACTAAAGAACGACCGAGTGAAAAAAAGGAAATTGGAATCCCATTTTAGCTCTGATTCAATTAAAATACAAGAGCCAGAAGAGGCAGTTATTGACGACGAAACGGCGAAACGATATTTACAGATAATTAACTCTGCCGTCTTGCCGGACGAAATCCTTTTAGTAAAAGCTAAACGAAAAGCTACAGTAAATTTTAGCAAAGAACAGCGGATCAAAGCCGATTACCACCCTAAATCTGACAGCCCTTATTATTTTATACATCCAGAATTGGTAAACATTTAAAAGTTAGTAAGTAATTACTTTTGCAATGCTGTTGAATTTGGTTTATTTTTTCAGATCTTATTTGATTTAAATTTATGCTTCCCACAATGCCACATTAGCTTATCTGAAGCATGGAGTAAATACGAGGGACATATAATAACGGCTGTGAAAAATTCGGTAAAATCCATTTTATATACCGAAATCTAGGTAAGTATCGATACTTAAAATTTTTTGTGTTTATCGTGTACTAATAATATCACTTTTGAAAATTATATATGAAAACAAAATTTTTTTGGGTTTTGTCACTTTCTTATTGTGATATTTTTTAATTATTATTAAATTGAAATTGCGCGTTTCGGATTTTAGTCCTTCTTCAAATTTCTAACAAAAACCCAATGTTGGAGTGTTTGTTAGAAATTTGAGGAAGGACTAAAATCCGAAACGCGTATTTCAATTTAATATTTAAACTAATAAGTAAAAATATTACGTTTTTATCAGCGATTATTCAATTTAATAATAATAAAAAAATATCACAATAAGAAAGAGCCAAAAATCAAAATAAAATTTGTTTTTATATACGAGTATAAT
The DNA here is from genome assembly GCA_958295665.1 of Tipula vernalis. NCBI lineage: Eukaryota > Metazoa > Arthropoda > Insecta > Diptera > Tipulidae > Tipula > Tipula vernalis. The sequence goes on from OY282558.1 coordinate 276,719,853, forward strand.
TAAGTATCGATAATTATTTGATTGATTGATTGATTGATTGATTGCGATGTACGATCAAGCATTAAAGCAAGTCTCCCGTATTATAAATGCGAATACCACCCGTATTATAAATGCGTCGTACACCTTTTTACATATAGAGAGATCGAGGGATGGGAAAGGAATGTTAGCAACAAAGACTCATCCCGGTGGTTCCGGGCACCTAAGTAGTTGATAGTTAAATTTGTTAGTAATAATATTTTTTAGTAATTTATTTAGCACAAGACAATACAATTTTAAAGTTTATCACTGTGCTCCACAACCTGTAAGAAGACACAATGACAACACAAATTTTCTGGTACCGCAAACTCTTTTTCTGAAAAGCTGTAAACAACTATTATTATTCCCCTCCACCATTTTTTCCATCGGCGGTTGTGAGGGGGGGGGCGAGATTTCGTTTCATCATCATGTTCCCATGCGGTCACCCAAATTTGTAGGTAGTGTTGCTTGACGTTGTTGTTGAAATCTTTGCTTCTCTGCTGTCCCTGCTACTCGCCCCCATAATTAAGTATCGATAATTATGTACCTATTTTGAAACTTACGAGTAATAAAATGTTGCAAATTAAAATTTAATATTGAATTATGTATTGACCAATTTCATATATGTAAGTTAAAACATTTCCTGTTTCATTTCAGATTGGAATATACCTCTACATTAACATTCCTAAATTTGATTCGATTGCTACCACCCTCACCATCCGGCAGACAGAAACAAAGTAGATCCTCAGATGAACAAGCTGTTCAAAATCTTATTCGATTTTTTCATGTAAGAAATTTTATACATTTTTTTAATAATTTTGCTTTCAAAATAATGTAAATAATAATTTTACTTATTTATATTCCCAGACCGGACAAACTAATGTGAGTACGTCAAAGGGTCTGCGAATCAAGCTCCTTATATAGTAGCTTTGGGACAAATAAAGCGGAAATAATCCAGTATCTAGTAGTGCTTGATTCAAATTTGATACCATTGCTGCCAAACACAAATATAATTTCGGCAATAGACTATTTATTTAAAATCCATTATTTGTGTGGAATTAAATATAATAATAATCTTCGACTATTTTGGATCTTTCTACAAAATTACATTTATAAATTCAGTTGCCATATATCGGCAACTATTAAAGAAGTTTACCTTAACCTAGAGACATTAATAAGGGAGTTTAATCCTTAGGAAATATCATCGTTAAGAACGATAGAATAAAATATGATTTGGTAATTATTATTTATAGTTTTCAAATAAAAAAATGAATTACTTTTGTTTCGTATGTAAAAAGTCAACATCAAATTTGTCAAAGTTATTTGAACATTTAAAGCTTATTCATAGCCTGCAAGAATCAAAACATTTACAATTAAAATGTGTGTTTATTGAAAATTGCCCATATATGTACATTCCAAACATATACTGGTCTAAGAAAACATGTGTCAAGTTGTTCCAAATCCAAAAGCATCAAAACAAGTACAACATGTACGAAAATGACCGACGTAGCGATGGTTTCAGTACCAATTCCATCAAACTTAGAGAATATGGATGTAACCGAAACCGATCATTTTCCCAAATCTGTGTCCCAGTGTGAGATCAATCAATATCAGGTTCCGGAAAGTTCAGAACAGTACAATATTGAAATAAATAATGGGATAATAAATTTTGTGTCAAAGTTAAACACATTAGGTTTACCTGATACAACTATCACTAAAATATTAAACCATGCTTCCGGTCTTCTAGACGATTTTTCTTTAAAGATAAGGGATCGGTTTAATTATTCCGAACAAAATATGTACGTACATGAAGCACTAATTAGTATTCAATTACAGTTCCAAAATCAATTTAAAAATGTTTACACGAAATTTAAAAGAACAAAGACATTTGCAACCTCTGGGGTGGGAAAGGGGGCTTAAGTAATTGGTCTACAAATAGTCCAAATGTCATCCTCACCTGCACGTGGTGCACCCTGCTAGATAACTAACGAGGCTCTGGCGACCGAGACACGGCGGTATAACTGACTATCGAGAATTTAGTAAATGATCTTCTCAAACCAGACCCACTACCAACTCGTACTGGTCAGAGTGGTAGATGCTTTATGACCAGTAAAATAAACAATGAGTACAACGGATTCAGGAAATTGTACCCCAGGTGGTAACCCAGCTAATCAGCTGGCAAATCCACCCTCTAACGAGGCTGGCTCAAAGGATTCTCGGGTGAGCCAATCATTGTTTAACAGCCCTGTTGGGCAACCCAACCCATTTAAACAACAATCTAGGGTGGGTAGATCACCACCACCAATAGCGAACACCTTAGAAAGGGATAACGCAGAACTGCGCAATAAGATTTACGAAATAGAAAAGTTAACGTTAAATCTAAACAAAAACCTCAAAAACTTACAGCGAGAAAACAAGGAGTTAAAAGATGCTCTAAATGCAGTAATGTCTGAGAAAGAAACCACTAAGATAAACAACACCAATGATCATATAGAGGTTATGTATGAAACAGACGAGGAAGAACTCAATAGAGAAACGGGATGGATTCTGAACCGTAACAAAAAAAATAAGAAACGTAAGATGAGTAAATCACCACAGATTTCACCCGATTCGAAACAATCAGTTGAGCAGCTTCCAACCGGAAGTAGGCACGTGCAACAGGAGGATAAAGCTCAGGTTCCGTCGGAACAGAAACGATCAAGTAATGAACTCCCAACCGGAAGTAAGAATGTACAACTAGAGAAAAAAGTGCCACGGCCACCTCCAGTAATAATATCTAATTGCAATAATTATCAGAGTATTAGAAACATCATGGACAACAATCATATAAAGTTTCAAGCTACAGCGTTAAATAGTGGTGATATCAAAATAAATGTCACAGACAGTGATAGCTAAAGAAAGTTAACAGCTGAAAGTTAACTTCCTACGAAGATAAGCAGACAAAGCAAACCAAAGTCATTGCTAGGAAGCTACACGCTTCATGCAAACCAGAAGAGATAAAAGAGTATCTTTTGGAGAAAAAATACAAAATTAAAGAAGTTACACAACTGCTAAAAAGAGGTGACAAAACACCTCTTCCATTATATATGTTGTCTTTTGAAAGAACAGAAGACATTAAAAATATTTATGCAATCAGCGAAATACTCCATATGAAAGTGCAAATAGAAGCAGTTAAAAAATCTAAGCTGATCCCCCAGTGCAAAAAGTGCCAAGTCTACGGACACACGCAAAACTTTTGTAATAAGGAGCCCAGATGCGTGAAATGTGTAGGAAAACACCGTACGGCTGAATGTACGAAACTAAAAGACACCCCACCAAAATGTGTTAACTGTGTAGAGACACACCCAGCCAACTACAGAGGTTGCATTGTTATAAAAGAGCTGCAAAAAATTCGCAACAAAACAAGGGAAACTTCAATAATTACCAGGCCAGAAATTAACTCAGCCTCAACAAGAATACCTACAAATTTAAGGCCACACCAAACATTAATCCAGCCATCAAGAACTAATCCAAATGTAACATTTGCTGATGTACTATCTACTGGAAGTTCGAGAAGATAACATAGTTCTCTTTTATTAAATGATTCAAATAATAACCAAACTAATAAAATACTACAAGATATTCTTGATAGACTTAGTTCACAAGAAGAAAAGCAAGAAAAAGCCCTTATATCAATCCTACAAAGGCTCACTCTACTCGAAAAACATGGCAAATAATTTAAAAATTCTTGCATGGAACTGCAATGGTATATTGCAACGACAAAATGAAATACAACTATTTCTTGATTTAGAAAAAATAGATATATGTTTATTATCTGAAACACACCTTACTACTCAAAGTCATATAAAAATCCGTGGCTACGAAGTTCACTCAGCAGTTCATCCTAATAATAATGCACGAGGGGGCAGTGCTGTGATTATAAAAAAAGATATTAAATACCATCTGCAACAAAAACTTGAAAGTGATGAAATACAAGCAATTAGCGTTAGCATTAATACCCGCAACCACAAGTTAGTGGTATCCGCAATATATTGCCCACCTAGATATAACATCAAAGAGAATGCTTATACTCAGTTCTTCAAGCAGCTCGGTGAAAAATTTGTAATCGGAAGTGACTTCAACGCTAAACATACTGACTGGGGATCAAGACTAACCACAACTAAAGGGAAAGAGCTTCATCAAGCAATAATTAAATACAACTGCAACTGGCATTCTACTGGAAAACCAACTTATTGGCCCAGTGATCAAAATAAAACACCAGACCTAATTGACTTCTTTATAACAAGAAAAATTCCGGTTGATTATATACAAGTGCAGGAAGGATTGGACTCCACATCTGACCACTCCTCTATTTTAATGATAATAAGTGATACAATAATTACTAATGATAAACAGCCACTGTTAACAAATAAATATACTGATTGGAAAAAGTTCAGGAATGAACTAAACAATAGCATCATTTTAAACACACAACTTTCATCAGAAGAAACATTAGAACAGGAGGTGGAGAAGCTTGTCAAGGACATACAGGTAGCGGCGTGGAAAAGTACTAATACAACAAACAAAAAAATAGCTGGCAAATGCTATCCAATGGAAATTAAATCACTAGTTATAGAGAAGAGAAGTACCCGTAGGGAGTGGCAACGTACACGAGACCCAACCGTCAAAAATAGATTAAATAATTTAACACAACGAATACGTAGAGAAATAAGGGAATTTAAAAATAAATCAATAAATTCATACCTACAATCTCTCACCTATGATAAAGGTAGTGATTATTCATTGTGGAAAGCAACCAAATATTTGAAAAGGCCAGTTATGCATATACCACCAATAAGAACAAATAATGGTCACCTGGCTAAAAGCAAAGAAGAAAAAGCAGAAAAATTCGCGGATCATCTCGAGCGTACCTTTCAGCCAAATTTAACAACACTTAACCAACAGGATATATTGTTCGAAAACCAAACAACTATCCTGAGACAGGAAATTCCATTAACTAATGCTAAAGAAGTAAAACAAGTAATAAAGAACCATGTAGTACTTAAAAAATCACCAGGATATGACCTGATAACTGGAGAGATTCTAAAACAACTACCTAATAAAGCTATTAAAAAAATATCGGACATAATTAATGCTTCCTTCAGACTCCGTTATGTCCCTCTATCTTGGAAATTTGCGGAAGTGATAATGATACCTAAGCCAGGTAAGCCACCAAGTGAACTGGCCTCGTACAGGCCAATATCACTTCTTCCAACTATGTCAAAACTATTTGAGAGATTGTTATTAAAACGAATTAAACCAGAAGTTGTAAAATCAGGAGCTGTTCCGTCCCATCAGTTTGGATTTAGAGAGGAACACTCCACAATCGACCAAGTCCATAGAATAACAGATATAATAGAAAAATCCTTAGAGGAAAAAAAGATTTGTTCAGCCATATTTCTTGACATAGCGCAGGCATTTGACAAAGTCTGGCTAGATGGTTTAATATTTAAATTGGAGAAAACTCTGCCATTTGAGTATTGCGAACTGCTAAAGTCATACCTGAAAAGGAGATATTTTAGAGTTAAACAGGAACGAGTTTACTCCAGTATTAAAGAAGCTAAAGCAGGAGTCCCGCAGGGAAGTGTCTTAGGGCCTTTCCTTTTCGTGCTGTTTACTAGCGACATACCGCAGACGAGCAATACAACTATCGCCACGTTTGCAGATGATACTGCAATTCTAGCTGTTGGTGACACAATCGGTGAAGTCACATTCAAACTACAAATAGCCGTAAATAATATACAAGATTGGCTAGCTAAGTGGAGAATTAAAGTGAATGAATCGAAGTCTACTCACATTAACTTCACTAATAGATCAATAGAACCACTACCTGTGACTCTCAATAATATCTCTGTACCACATGTCAATCAAGCAAAATACCTTGGTATGAACCTTGATGCAAAGTTAAAGTGGAAAGTACACGTGAAAAAGAAAGCAGAAGAGCTTCAGCTAAAATATAGAAAAATGTACTGGTTAATTGGAAGAAACTCTCAGTTATCCATTCATAATAAACTTATGCTTTATAAACAAGTACTCAAGCCGGTCTGGACATATGGTATTCAACTATGGGGATGCACCAAAATCAGCAATCAACAGATAGTTCAACGATTTCAAAATAAAGTCCTCAGAGGAATTGTAAATGCCCCTTGGTACACTCGTAATAGTGACCTTCATAGAGATCTCGGAATAGACACAGTCGCAAGTGAAATAAAGAAATGTGCTCAAAAACACCAGGAGAGGCTCCATCATCACCCTAACATCGAAGCTGCAAGACTACTTCATCAAGAGGGTATAATAAGAAGACTCAAAAGACTAAAACCTTTTAAGTTGCCTGAATAGTCCGCACAATGCAACATCAACCAAAACAACACTTTATGTAAAGAACACATATGAGTGCTTTATTATTATATTGTCAGAGTCAAACGCTGTTAGTCAAAAATGACTAGTTACTTTGTAAAAAAATTTTATTGTTATCATAAATAAAATTATTAAAAAAAAAAAAAAAAAAAAAAAAAAAATTTGCAACTTCTAACTATTTTGTTCAACCATTAGAGAAAGTATTAAGTACTAGATGGGATATAAAATACTGAAGGAAAACTAAGATGTACAAAAAACAATTAATACAAAACACTTATCAATATATTCCTATAACTGAAACCCTGAAAGTGCTTTTCAAAAACATAAATTTTCAAAAAAATTTTATAATGTCAGATCATAATTGTACAGACCCCAAATTAACCAGTTTTTGTTGTGGCGAAATTTTTAAAACTAACTTTTGTTTTCAAAAATATAATAATGCAGTACAGGTTCAGTTATTTTACGACGATTTCGAATGCACAAATCCTCTAGGTAGTCACAAAACTATTCATAAGATTGGAGGAATCTTTTTACAGTGCGGAATCTCCCGCATCAGTTTTTATCGCAATTAGATAATACGCACCTTGTGGCATTGTATAATTCAAATGATTTAAGAAAACCAGATAATTATAACATAATTTTGGCTCCTATCATCCAAGATTTGAAAGATTTGGAATCAAACGGTATTAGTACTGATTTAGATATACTACATGGCACTTTGCCGAGTATTGCTCATGATAATTTAGGAGCCATTCAAATTTTGGGATATGCTGGAGGGTTTAATGCTACTTTTTTTTGTAGATTTTGTGAGATCACTAGAAATGATATTCACGTTGAACTTGAAGAAAATGCTCAAATCATCCGTTCTGTCCAAAGTATTAAAAATAGTGCAGATCTTGAAGGTACAGATTTGATTTCAAGAAAAGGTGTTAGGTTTCTATCAGTTTTATCAGAACTTACGTATTATGATATTGTTGAGAATTGCACGGTTGATCCCATGCATGATATTCTAGAAGGTGTTGTACCCTTTATTATTTTATCATTTTTTAATGTTCTTTCAAGCAGTAAAGTTATTAGTTTTACCCAGATTAACGAGAGAATTCACTGTTTTAGTTATGGATATCTGTACCGAAAAGTAAAGCCCTCATCAAATATAAATAAAGACTCTTTAGGCCTTTCAGCATCCCAAACTTTGTGTCTGATGCTTCATTTACCTTTTATTTTCGGTGATTTAATAACAGATGAGCTACAAATTAAATGGCAGGGAATCGTAACGTTGTTAAAAATCATGGATATCATTTTTAATAGAGTGGTTTACAGAACCGAAATTAATAAATTAAAAATGCTTATAAAACAACACTTAAGTAATATTATAAATGAATACAAAGCTAATTTAATTCCAAAACACCATATACTAACACACTATCCAAACGTCTTAAAAAAGATCGGCCCGCTATGGCAATATTCCACATTGCGTTATGAATCTAAACATCAATATTTTAAAAATATTTGTAGCAATCTACGAAATTATATCAATTTGCCTAAAACATTAGCACTTAGGCACCACCAAAGTTTTTTTAATTCTTTGGGAGAATTACCAAATGAAACGAATTTTTCCATTATAGGCCGTCACTGTTTATATCATTGCAAAACTGTTCTGAATCCAATCATATTTCAACGTTTCTCGAGATAAAGTACATTTTAAGTTTTCAAACAAATTTTATGTTATTATGCGAAAAGTATAATGTAAAAGAATTTGATGAGTTTCATAATTGTTACGAAATAGAAAAAGGTAGTTACGAAGAACCTTTAGTTTGTATTAAATTGTTAAATAATTCTGTTTTAAACACATATGAGGCGGTCAGGTCGCGCAGGACGACTAATCTTTATATTATTAAAAACTAGAGTCTAAAAAAGTAGATTTTTGTAACTAGAATCTAAAAAATTAATGTAATATTGAATTTTTAAATTAATTTTTGTGTTTTATTATTGACGATGCAAATTTTCTTATTATACAGTGCTTTTCAAAGTTATAACCGCACCGTTCACTACTGTAGTTCAGAAAAAACAAGAGAGCACTAATAAAAATGACTGACATTAAAGATTGTGCTCTTAAATGCTCTCAAAATATACAAAAGAGTTATTGTACTGATAACGGTACTTTTGTTGTAAAAATCAAAAATATCATAAATGTGCACAAAACAGATGTTTCATTGTTATAACCGCAGTCATTGAGGTAGGTGAAATTATATTTTTTGTTATCTTTTCTTGGATTTTAATAATAATAATAATAATTACAGAAAGTATTATTAATTATGCCACGCGGTAGTGCTCTTTCCGAGAGGGAAAAAGGTAAAATCGACGCCTTTTGGAGCCAAGGAATATCAAAACGGGAAATTGCTAGACAAATTGGAAGATCCGACAGAGTTGTCCGAAATTACATAGCGGATCGGGAGAATTACGGGTCCAGACCATATCCTGGAAGAAAAAGAATCCTGCAAGAGAGAGATGTGAGAAGAATTTGCAGAACAGCGTCCAACTCAACGATCTCGATTTCTTCGATCAAACGAAAATGTAATCTTTCTGCATCTGTTCCAACGATTTGGCGTGCAATCAAGAACAGTCCTAACATTATGCGAGAGTATATGCAGAAGGCACCACGTTTAGACCCTCAACATAAGGTTGCGCGGCTCACCTTTGCTCGCGATCGTATTACCCAAGACTGGAACAAGGTAAAATGAAAATTAATTGAAAATCATTATTCACACCCTATAAATTAAAACTTTTTTCGTGCATTAGGTGATTTTTTCGGACGAAAAAAAGTTCAACCTTGATGGTCCAGATAGCTTAAACGAATACTGGAGAGATCTACGGAAAGAACCGCGCTATTTTTCAAAAAGGAATTTCGGCGGTGGTCCTGTGATGGTTTGGGGAGGTTTTAGTAGCCACGGCACTGTTGATCTGGCATTTCCTTCATGCCGGATGAACAGCATTGAGTACCAGGATGTGCTCCAAGCAAAACTATTGCCATACCTCCGCCGAATTCATGAAAAACGCCTTATTTTCCAACAAGATAACGCACGAATTCATGTGAGTGCATCCACAAAGGCTTGGTTTTCAAACCATAACATTGAATTAATGGATTGGCCAGCTCGTTCTCCAGATGCCAATCCAATTGAGAACATTTGGGGTTGGCTCGTCCGAAAAGTCTACACCGACAACCGTCAATTTAATAATGTGGAGGAATTAAAAGCCGCCATCAAAAATGCGTGGTCGTTATTAACAAAAGAGGTTTTGATGCCATACGTGGAGTCCATGCCAAGACGAATTCTCGCAATAGTAGAAAATAATGGTGGACAAATAAATTATTAATTGTACCGTTATGTTCGTGGTTTTTTTTTTTTTTTTGAAAAAGTCATGTGTGGTTATAATAATGAAACGTCGGTTTTGCGCACTTTTGTGATATTTTCAATTTTTACAACAAAATTACCGTTATCAGTGCAATAACTATTTTGCATATTTTGATAGCATTTAAAAGGGCAATCTTTAATGTCAGTGATTTTCATTAGTGCTCTCTTATTTTTTCTGAACTACAGTTGTGAGCGGTGCGGTTATAACTTTGAAAAGCACTGTATTTATAAATAGGAAGACTTATAACTGTATATAATTTTTTAATAATACAATTAACATTAAATTAATATAAATGTATAAATTATTTTATATTGGTATATTTATAAAATCTATATATTTATTTTATTTAATTGGGAATAAGTTAAAAATTATAAAATGCATACGGTTACCTTATAAAAAGTTTATATAGTCCTCATATTAATTTTACACTAATAGTCTTATTAATTTCGATAAGTTACAATTATTAAATGAACAGGGGAAGCATATAAAAAAATTATACCAATAATCATATAAAAATTACACCGGCATCATATTAAATTTAATGACGTCATACTATTTTATTTTATAAGAATAACATATCAATTTAACATTTTTTACTTATTAGTTTTATAAATACAGAATATATAAAATTTGTACGATTTTTTTATGGATTTGTATGAATACAAAAATCTTATTATAATCATACTAAAATTTTCAACCGTGTGCAGACGTCGATTTTACATTTAAATTTTCTCTTCTGATCTCCACAAACTGATATGTTTTGCTCCATGATGTAGATAGATATTTACCACTATTTTTATTAGTGTAATATCAACCTCGGTTTCAATTAAACCAAAAATAATTCTTGGAATTTCTTTAAATTGGAACAACCCGTTTAAAACACTTGTGTAACAAAAAATAACGGTTTAAAAGATTACACATACATCTACTATTCCTTCATCAAACAATATTGTTAATTCAATACTTTCTGATAATGATCCTATGACTAGAATGCATTTCAGAATTTCATCTAAGACTTTAATCGCCAGAAGCAAATTCTGGTCCGATAAAAACTATGTTTGGGGACCAGGGGTGCTATTCTTGAACCATTACGAAAACTTTCGTATTGCGAGTTAGTGTCAAAGTATTACGAAAACTCTAAAATCGTATTCTTGAAATCAGATTACGAAAATATTCGCAACGGAACGTTACTAAAATTTTCGTAATGGTTTTTTCGTTTCCCATTGCATTTCGTAATGAAATCATTTGGATTTTTGTGTTAATTATATCGATGTTCATAAAACTCAATATTTTCTATTCTCAATATTTTATAAAAAAGTGAAAGCAAAAGCGTACCTTTTTTTTTCTTTGTTTCACGTGTTCTTAAAAATATGTATTATTTATTTCGAGATAACGATGTATATAACAACTTATATGCATTCGGTTTTGTTTACTACCTAACTAAAACAAAAGGATATTATCTTCTAAATTTTTGTATTTACATGTCGTATAGTATACCTAAATCTTGGGATATTTTTTTTAATGCTTCACCACTTTCTAATTTTAAACAATACGTGTAAGGGTATGAGATTTTTCATAATTGGCAATTGGCTATAGCGGACAAAAATGGAATATGGGATTCAATGCAACGAAAATATGTTATTTAAAGCTATATTGCCTATTTAACTTTTATATTTATTTGTTAAAATTGTAATTATTGGAAATTAATTAATGCAATGTGTAATTTTAAGTGTGATTTTTTACATTCATTAAGTTCATTTGGAACAATTTTGTTTTATCATTTTAAATGCCCTGTCTTCAAACATTACGAAAATTTTCGTAATGCACAATATTTTCGTAATCGTAATGGTGAAATCATAAATTAGTATTCTTGAAACCATTACGAAAATTACGAAGAGAGGAATAAAAAACTAAGAAGATTTCGAAAGAGATGATTAAAAATGTTAGTATAACAGAAAATATTAAGCGAAGCGGACGCTTTCTTTACTTAAAATTAATAATTGTTGTGAATTTTTGTCAGTAATAGCTTATTCATTTAATATTAAATTAAATATATTAAAAATGATTGGGTATGCTACTTTTTCTTTTAAAGGGAAAATTAATTCGGTCTAAATAGACCAATGTATTGAAATCTTGTCAAAAATGGCCAAAAATTTGTTTGATCCAAAACCACTTTTCTCGACGTTTTGAAAGTCCTTGAGTCCGAAAAAGCAACAAAAAATAATATGTCCGTCTTTCTGGACGTCTGGATGTCTGTACCCATGATATCTCGAGAATCACTTATCCGATTTAGAATTTTTTTTTCCAAAAATCTGTTTTTATGGTACGACATATGATTGTATGATGGTACGATTACACGATGATATAATGTTATGTCGCGTATGATGGCATGATGGTTTGATGCTATGGTAGTACGATGCTATGATCCTATGCAATGCCACTACATAAAAAGCCATGAAAAAAAAAACTTGTAGTGGTATTAAGGGAATAAAGATTTTGATTTTCCTATGGAACGTAAACAAAATCATATGGGATTTTGTGTTGCCTTTATTTTCAATTTAAATGAAAATTTTTATTGATAAATAGAAATACATAATTTTAAATTAAATACAATATGTTTCGTCGGCAAGTGACCCCTTGTGTGTTGGCGATACTGTGTGTTATTGGCTCGATTTTAATTCTGTTTGCGGTTTTTGAAAACTTATGAGTCACTTTATTGGTTATTTTGCACACTAAGCCAGGTTTTTGTAAGGAATGTAACAAATTATGGGAAATTACATTTTTTTACTTAAAAAAACCTCTACGTTTTAAAAAAAATGAACTGTAAGTCGGAAAAATGTCCCTTGACATGGTTATTTTATTTATAATTATTAATCTACAGCATAATATCTACAAATTCACAAAACATTGTTACTATCAACTCACAAAATATTCGAACAGCAATTTGTCGAAAAAATGGCGTTTGTAGCCGTTTAGGTATAGTGATGTTATCTAACCAAATCTTCTAAATGATCGAAAACTCAAATTGGTAAGTAATAATAAATAGTTCAGTTGTTCGCTAACCGATCGTGTGATACTATGTACTCTCAGTGTTCTGTATTTTAACAATTTTAAGGTTGTGTGATAATTAAAAGGACAGTTTGTGTTAAGTAAACGCTTAATCATTACAATGACACATTTGCGTGGTCTACAACCTTCTCATATAGCCGATATGCATTTTATAAAGCTGTTCTGTAATGGAAATGCACGCGCTGCTGTCGAAAAATACGGGCGTCGATATCCAGCAGGCCAGTACTTGGGTATAGGACATTCATTGCAATACATCGACGTTTTTCCGAACAAGGATTATTCCAACAACAACACGAGTCCAGCGTGAATATTAACGTACACGTTGGAAGAGGATTTATTACGATTAATACGCGCTGACCCTACGACAAGTATCAGTCGCCTGTCGATAAGATTAGGCATATCGAGGTCTAGAAGGCCTTACTGCTTATCACTTCCGTCGTGCTCAACATCTGGGAGATGTGAACCATCGTGCCAGATCAGTTTTTTTGTAACTGGATAATTTCACAGCAAAGAAGTGATGTCAATTTTATAAGGAGAATATTGTGGACAGATGAAGCTACTTTCACCAGGGGGGTATAACAAATTATAGAAACCTCCATGTTTGCGCCATCGAAAATCCACACGTTGCAAGGGAGACAGCTTTCCAGAGCCAATTTTGTATAAATGTATGGGCGGGAATGATCCTCGATTAACTTACATACTACCAAACAGTATTATTAGAATTTTCAGGAATCACGTTGTCTTTGCTCATGGAAAAAGTGCCATTGTTGAGGAGCAGGCGAATGCAGCTGCAATTAGATGGAGCTCCAGCACATTTTGCAAAGATAATACGTGATCATTTGAATGAAAATTATCCACGGTGGATCGATAGAGGAGGTCCTGTAGCATGGCCGCCAAGGTCCCTTGATCTTACGCCCCTAGATTTTTATTGCTAACAGCAATAATTTTCGCTGCTGCAGCAGAAACAAGAGGCAACCCTTAACAATTGCGTTGGACAACAACTAGTGTGATCAGGAGAGTCTTTGTTTGTTTACAAGAGAGTGGAGAGCATTTCGAGTATGTCATTTAATTAAAAATGTTTAATAATTTGTAATAAAAATTGTTTTTATTGATTATTAATAAAACAGTAATTTTTTAATTCTTTGACTTTAATTTAAATATCTTGTTTGTTTAAATTCCCTACTTTCTCTAGGTGATTTTTGCGGGGTATTTTTAAGAGTTAGCTAGTATAACAAAGTTTTGTCAATTTGTAGATATTTTGCTGTAGATTAATAACAATAATTAAAATAATTTACTTAATGGGACATTTTCTCGACTTACAGTTCAGTTTTTTAAAAAGTAGAGGTTTTCTTAAGTAAAAAAAAATGTTATTTTTCCGTAATTTTTTACATTCTTTAAAACCTGTCAAATAAAGTGACTCATAAACTTTCAAAAACCGCAAATAGAATTAAAATCGAGCCCATAACTTGAAAAGGCGACACCCACTTTAAAGGATTTTTTGCGATAATTTTACTTAAATATTCCGAATTTTTCGGCTGGTCACTTGACGACGAAACACATTGTATATCTTGCAGCTTGTACAGAACTTTAATTGAAATTAATGAAATTTTAATTAACAATTTTGCATTTTAGTAAATTGATTTTTAGGGAAATCGTTAGGCTTCGTGTTTTTTTTTAAATTTCTTTTCGTAGATTACTAAATTAGTTTTATTATAAATCATGGCGGTTTATGTAGTAGCATTGGTAAAGTACTAAAACTAATCTAGTAATCTACGAAATGAAATTTTTTAAAAAAAGCACGAAGCCTGACGATGTTTGAGAATAAAAATCAGTTTACTAAAACGAAAAATTGTGAATTAAAATTTTATTAATTTTAATTAAAATTGTGGACAAGCTGCAATTCGATATATTTAATTTAAAATTATTTATATTTATCAATAAAAATATTCATTTAAATTGAAAATAAAGACAACACAAAATAATTCCAATATGATTTTGTTTACGTTTCAAAGGAAAATAAAAATCTTTATTCCCCTCTTTATATTGGGGATTTGACTTTTGTAGACTAATGTCACGGCTATTTATGTAGTGGCATTGTTATAAGATTCTACGACGATATGATTTTAGATCATATTGTCGTACGATACTATTATGGTATGATGGTATGATTGTATGACTTTACGTACCATAATAGTATTAGCCGCCTGTGACGTTATATCAATCCAATTCCAATTACAACACGCGACATTTAAAAATACATCCCAAATTGTTAATTATATTGTAGCTATTACCCTTATTTTTAAGAAAATAATAAACATACCATAAGCAAATATCCCTTTTTTTGTGGTAATAAAATAGTAAATATTTAGCGAAATGTAAATACATATTATTTTTAACCATCAACAGAAATTATTGAGTTTTATGAACGTCCTTATATGAATATAATTAAAACAAAAATCTAAATGATTTCATTACGAAATGCAATAAGGAACAAAAAAACCATCCGAAAATTTTAGTAACGTTCCGTTGCGAAAATTTTCGTAATCCGGATTTCAAGAATACCATTTTAGTAACTTACATTTTCATCTTCTCTCTCGAAATTTTATTATTTCTTTTTTCCTCTCTTCGCTATATTCGTAATGGTTTCAAGAATACTAAATTATGATTTCACCATTACTATTACGAAAATAGCATTACGAAAATTTTCGATTACGAAAATTTTCGTAATGGTTCAAGAATAGCACCCCAGAAAAGGAACTGAAGATGTTTTTGTTTTGGCTGGCAATTGAAACCAGGTACAGAATTACAGGAGCAGCAATGGATATGTCTAGATCCACTATTTGTGATATTTTTGATAAAATGACGGTTTCACAATGGAGAATATAATGCCACGTGTGATTACGATTCCCAGCCAAACCTAACTACCAAATATTGGACGAAAATTCAATCGACGAGCCAAAACAACAATATTTTAAAAAGCGGCTGGTGCCATTGATGGCACACATATTGAAATATTATCTCTTGTACGGCTTCACGATCAATATATTAATCGTAGGTTGAAATACTCAATACAGTGTCGAGCCATTTGTGATTCAAACTTTAAATTTCTTGATATATTCGTTGGATACTCGGATTCCGGTATTTAAGGAAAAAGTATATCAACTGCCGGGTTACTTTCTGTTAGGAGATAGCGATTACCAATATATGGTGGACCCAATTAAAATCATAACTCCGTTTAAAGAGCGCAATATAGACAGCTATAAAAAAAATTAACGAAGTTTTTAGTGCTGCTCGTAATATTGTAGAGTGCTTATTTGGCAAAGTAAAAGTAAAATGAAGATCAATTATTATAAAGACAATTGTGACTTGCTTAAAATTTCGCAACATCTGTATAGCTATGAATGACGACATACTGTTTTTATGAGATGTTGATCTTCAGCTCGACGAACCGAACGAAGAGGAAGTTGCTTATTCTCCAGTCGGAGATACACAAACTGGAATACAATTTAAAGAAGAGTTTTTCAAAATGTTTTAAATACTGTAAGTCGATAAAACATGATTTAATTTTGTGGTAAATAAATTTTAATTCAGTGTTATAATAAAAAAATATAAAAAATACAATTCAGTTTTTTAAAATTTGGTTGCCAAAATTACAAAACATTTGAAATCAACTGGCTCATTGTTTCATTTTATAGTATTGTTTCATTTTATGATATTTAACGCATAACAGTTGAGGATAATTATTTGACAGCCGAGGTAAGACCGAGGCTGATAAATATTATCCGAAACTGTATTGCCGTATATTGTTTACTATTTTTCGTCATAACCAAAATCTGGTTAATGTTAATTAAAAAAAATCAAACATACAAATACAAGAAACTAATCAGGCAGTCTTAATTTATTACCATATGGTTTGTTTATAAACAACCATGAAGACACTACGGATATGAACAAATACAGACAGGTATGACGAAAAATACATTTACCACCCAATTTTTAAATTAACAATCTTACCTACAATTTAGGGGAGAAACCGAAAAAATGCCAAAATATGACGTTTCATTTACCGCATTTGATGTTAGGGGTAGTATTTTTACTTTTTGATGTAGTACGTTTTTGACGCCATCCAGTTCGACGTAAGTCGAAGTATAGTCTAAATATAGTTCTCAATAAAAATCACAAAACTTTAAAAAGAAAGTCTATAATCATATTTGTTAATCCGTTTCATACCGCTCATAAAATCAGTGGAGCAATTTATACGATTTTTAAAACTCTAACCTATTTTGATTCACTAATCATAATTGCCAGATTTCATCTAAATCTGGCTGCTATTTTCGGAGATATGGAATGTTCCCTAAATGGAACAACAGTAAAAACATTATTATTTATTTTATTTTTTATTAGTAAATAATTTCAGAATTCAGGTAAATTCAGCTTATTATTTTTTGGTGTGAAACTGCGGTGAACATTTCAAATGCAGTGGAATAGTGTTCTTTTTGCACACCCGGCAGCGCTTTTGCTTACTGTTCGCTATCTTTATTAAGTCATGACGCTGATTCGTTAGTTTAAGAGTTGTATCTAATGACGTGCCCGTCATACGTCCAATTAATTCAGAATTATAGTTGATATCTGTTGAAGTTTGTAGCAAGGCCAAAGTTACCTCTCGGCGAAATGCCAACACCAGCTTATGTAAGCACCAGGCATTGGAAACTGCAGCATCTAAACAGTTGACAAATAAAGGCCACCACCATTTCTTCCCTTTAATTTTGAAGCGATATTGGGAAATAAATCTATCGAATAAATCGACTCCACCCATTCCTTTATTGTAAGTTTTAACAATTTCAGGGCAAGGTATTTGAATATAGCGTTTTTCTTTCTGAGAAAACCTTTTAGCATGGGCAACGGGTTCGATCGTATCGCAGTTTGAAAGAAATGTTACAACAGAATTATCGTTCCAGCTTAATCCAATACATTGATTATAATCATCAAAAGCTCCTTGGTAAAATCCTCTCTCCTTTTTTTTGAATTCTTTCAAACCCAGCAATGGGCATTTTCCAGTTCAATTATCGCCCGTGGCAAAATAGCCATCATTGTTCAAACTCGCCATCAGTTTATGCGAGCTGAAAAAATTATCAAAATATATGCGATGGTTCTCCGGCTTTTCGACAATTTCCAAAAGATTACATTTTCTCCTAGCCCTCTTTCTGGATTGAAAGTTTCGGATTTACCGCCAAATGGAAAAAATTGATATAAAAACCCATTTGCAGAGGTCATGCACCAAATCTTGTAACCAAATCTAATGGGATTCGTCTATGAATAAATTATGCTCAAAAATTTCAAATTTTGAACAGTTACTGGATATCATGCTCATATATGTTCTCACTTTGTAAAATTTATCTGAAGTATCAATTTTATTATTATCTGCTAAATGCAAGTTTGATTTGATTTTAAAAAACATACTTCGAGGCATTGCATTTCTTATAATTTTAAAATCATAATCCAAAGATACCGACCAATATAAGTGTTCTTGAGGAACAGGATGATGTCCAGAAAATAATATGATTCCCAAAAAGCGTTTTAAATATGGAAGAGTCAAGCTGAAGTTGCTAACATTCTTTTGGCTAGTATATATGTTACTTTGTTGTAGTATCAAGTTGTATACGGATTCATCAAAAAACTCGTAAAATAATTCAATTGGCGATTTTTCAGCTAGCAGGTTTTTTAAATGTTCTGTTCTCTCGAATTCAATATTTTTCGGTTTTTTCAAAAATTCGATTATTTGGGATTGAGGCAAAGTCCAGTTACTATTGTATATGCGTATAGTTTTACGGGGTAATAGTGGCTCAATGTTTATATTATTCACGTCCAGGACATCCTCATCCAGAAACTCTTCATCACTTATTCCTCCAAAATCAGCAGGAGGTAAAATAGCAATATCCGGCAACCCGGGCTCGTCCTCATTTTCATCCTGCCATTTTTCCATTTCAGCCACAGCTTCGGCCAACGTGAAAACTTTTTTTGTCATCTAGAAAAAATAATTAGTTCGGTTGTTCCGTTTTTGGACACAAAATAATTACAGGTTAAAATATGGGGTAATAAACCTCTTTTCCCACTTACTTTTAACTAAATCCTTTTCGAGTAGCTTTCAGGTTTCACTAATCCACAAATTTAATAAAATAATTATTTTATTTAATTGATTATTTTATAATTTTTCGGAGCAATAAAAAAAAACACCATGCGGACTGAATTCCACTGACACTAAATTTCATAAAAGGGGAATCCCAAAAATATAAATCATGTGGTATATTCTTTTCAAATAGTTATACTGTAATATAGATGTCATTCCTGTAAGATAAGGGATACACGATCGTTTGAAATTAGATGCAAATTTGTGTGTCCAAAATTGGAACAGCCGTAAAAAACGGGTTAGCAAAATTATTTACAAGGCTTCGGATACATATACAAAATTAAAAGATAAAATACCAATAGAACAAAAGGATGGTGTTATTTATAAAATTCAATGCAAAGACTGTGATTCTTGTTATGTAGGAGAAACAAGCAAAACCAAATCAGAAAGAATGCAACAGCATAAGGCGGACGTAGCTCATGTAAAAAGACAAGCGACGATTACACTCAATCATAAAATGTCAACATTAGTGAAACATGGTCAAAAAAAGACCAATACGATTTTGTGTTTGATAAGTCTATAACAGTAGATTACGAAATTAAGAAAATTAAAGATTATTCAAAGAAAAGTGTCACATGGGTCGTCACAAGAACCCGGTTGACTATAAAGTTGATAGTAACAGGTTACAAGGAAATTACATCAATATTAGAAAAAATTATATTCGACGACGTTGTCATAGAAATTCAAAAAACTATGTAGCGTATAATTTTTATACGCACTGTAGGTGTATTTTGAAAAATCAGCTGTTCGTAGAAAATATTAGATTTAAGTTCACTAGGTCAAGGATTCAAACAAATTCTTTTTCTTCCTTTGTGACATTTTTCAATGACCGGGAAATTTTTTTTGTTGTTGTTTAAAATTGTATCATTGTTAGTAAAAAAAAACTCCTTGAGAATGGGAAATCAAATGATGAGCTTCAATTTGCCCTTGTGGTCAAATTTCAACACCTACTTTTACTCTGGATTCTGAAAGTGCAAAATTCTACATTCAGCCATACAGTATCACCTTTCAGAATCCAGATTCAAAAATAGGTGTTTCTATTAAAAAAATGGAGGTGTGGTCAACATACGACTTTCTTTTACGAACAGAGAATTTTGAGAAATTTTATTTTTTTTTATAATTTTTAAATTTTTAAATTGTTTTTTTAAATTTTTTTTTAATTTTTGGAAACATTTTGTATCAAGTAATTTTTTGTAAACCTTATACTTTTTGAGATATTTGCAAAATAAATGTTCTGGACCAAGGGAGTGGCCACTTCCGGTTAGCCGATTTAGAGTAAAATTCAGTGGTACCTCCCAATTTATTAAAAAAGCTTAAATCTGAAGTTTCAATTCGATTGGTTAAACCAATTGGGCTGTAGAGAGGACACACTGACAGACAGACACCATTTCGAAACCCACTTTTTCGGACTCAGGGGACCTCAAAACAGATAAATCTCTAAAAATTTCAAGATTCAAAATTTTCATGATTACTGTACTTTATTTTACTAGAGTAAAAGAAAGTAAAACCGACTTTACCTTGAAATGACCTTGAAATTTGACCTCAAGGTCAAATGTAAAGGTTAAGGTTCTCCCCAAAAATTGTACAACTATTGAATTTAAGCCATTCCTGGTAGTAACTTGAGTAGTTCTTTTAAAATGGGTCACCCTGTATATTAAATAGTTTTAATTAATTTAGTTACAATAAATAAGATCTAGAATTATCCCTAGCAATTTCTTTGAAAGACATTTGAAAATAATATTTGTAATAATATTTACGCTTGTATTTCACATACTAAAATAAAAGCTGCCCAAACCCATTTAGCATTGGTCCTTTCTGATAAGGATGACATGAAATTATGTAGCTTCTTATTGTTTTCATATAATAACTAACTAAAATTTAATGTCGCCTTCCTTGTTAATGGGGCACATTATTTTGTATTTTTCCAGCAGGATTTTTATTTTGGGGGATATGATGGTGTGGCAAAAACTATAAGAAAGAAATAAAATCTTAGAAAAACAAAATACATAAAAAATTAAAAAAAAGATCAAAAGTATAAATTTATTACAGTCAATATGTTTTTCAAAATTTCCGATGGATTTGCAGATTTATTATAACAATTTGTGCAAACGATTATGTACTGGGCATTGAAATGAAAAGTACGACAATAACCCCAGTGTCTCAGTAGTGATGAGACTCAATTAGCATATCCTTAGTGTATCCTAAATTTTTAAAATTTGTTTATCTTGAATTCATCTACAGATAATAAAAAAACTGAGCACAAACTATTCATCAGATTTTTAGAATGACTCTAACCTGAAAACATTTTTATGTTAAAGTTGTTTTTCTATAAATACCAAAAGGGTTGACTATATATAATTATTATAAATTTAATTCTAAAAAAAAAAAAAAATATTCTAGATGGAAAATTTAATTCAGGAGGCCTACTATGAACTTGATCTGCTTCGCAAGATTCCCTTAAGGAAATATTTTTGGGAAATTTATTTGCTGTCAAATTATTGTAATAAGTGAGGTAAATTGTTTATTGTTTGTATGAATATTCCAATAAAAATTATTTTTCAGTAAACAAAACCGTAAATTTGATAAAAAGAGGAAAAATATTAATTATCATTTAAATACATTTTATCGCTGCACAATAGTTATTTGTGTATCAAGAGCGCAAAGTGCCAGTTTGTCACGCGAGAAAGGAAATTGCTGGCCGACGGGACGGAGGCCAGCAACATTTCGAGCGTGACAAACAACTTTGCGGACGTGTTTCACACTTTATTTTTCCTACAATCATTTTAAAAAATATAATAAAAAGATAATTTTGTAGTAAAATTTACTATACTGACAATACGATTTTATTTTAGGACCGACATTTTTTTCAATCGAGTAGCAAAGATTTTTTTTATTTTTCATAAAGAAAAACAAAAATTTGGTTTGATGTTTTATACAAACATTAGTCTTTCTTAAAAATTAGCGTGCGGTTTCAAGTTTTGTCACACGTTTCTAAGAGAAACGTGTGACAAAGTAATTTGTTTATTAACTGTCAAAAAAACAGACACTTTGGGCTTTGAAAACAGAGAAAAAAAGCCTGCTTTTCACGGCGATTGTAGGAAAAGTAATGTTTCACTACTCAAATGCGATATTCGCCTGCTATAGCAGTCGCATTTTTCATTTTTATTTTCGCAAAAACCCGCTTCCATTTTGTGTAATTTGGCTCATCATTCGACAAAGAGCGGATTAAATACGAAAAGGGTGTTTCGCATCAAGTACATATTAAGCTTCCTGGATAATTTTGAATCTGTGTAGTTTTTTCGAAAAATCAAAGATAAAAGAATTATGAACAGATAACTAAAAATGGTCAATTTTCCACCCCAAAAAGGAGATGAAACATCGTAAAAAAGGTTAGTCACGATTTTTGATGACGGGAATTTCTTCAAAACACTGAACGAAACAAATTTACTCCATCATTGGGTCGGGCACTTTTGCTAGAAAACAGCGGATTTTTGAATTCACGGATTATATAATATATAACAAGAGAATAAATAGCAACAAGACTAATTTACGAAAGTGTCACTCATATCAACTGAATGAGTTAGAGCTTTTAGACTGAAATCACACCGAAAATGATCCAGAAATGTTTGATTAGTCGATACAAACCCCTGAGACGATAACTGATGAAGAACTTGAATTAAATAAACTGGCCACAGTATCAAACTTATGGTTTTATTTACTAATATAATTCATGGACTTGCGTAGGACTAATATAATATTTATATATCATTTTCGGCGTTGTCTGTTAAAATATTCGCCTACAATCACAATTATGCTGTCCGAATAGCTTAATAATTTTTTGCTAATTTACACACCTATCATGTTTATTCTTTCATTTTATGACAGTAACTTCCAAGAAATTGGTAAAGTTTGGACAGAAATGGTGATGGATGGCACCCAGAAGTAAGTAAACTTAATGACTATTTCTATCTCACTTGACATTGGCTTGGCGCAGGGTACAGATTTACAGGGAAAAATGTGTTATTTAAGTGTACGCTTATGGCAACCGTTAATATCATTCTGGAAAGTGATAAATTAGTAAATACAGTCACTTGCAATGCAATACGGATTTCGTCGGAAATTTGTTAGACATGATGCTGAAACATTTCAATAAGTATCTGCTTCAGCCGGCGTGGGCATACCTTTGCAATATATTTTGAAAATTGGGCTGTTGTACAGAATACACAAGTGTATTGCGAACAAACATGGATATCCAATGTAAACATCCACAAATTGGCTGCATCAGCGAAGGTGATCTACATACAAAATAAATATAAATCGGATAGTGTACTATTTCATGTCAATAAGCGATATGATGGTAATTCCCGATTTGTGAATGTATTTACGGATAATCAGATTCTCTTCACGATATTCATAAACAAAGCATAGCCCCATTTTCAAATTTTCTAATCTTGGTAATCTCTGATTCTGTTAGCTAAGGTGAAGATGGTTAAGTACGACGACAGCGACCTTCATCCTAATTATGTGCCAAAATGAAGAAAATTATAGTGAAATGTCTAAGCTTAAAGATTATAGATAATAAATTTCGAAGAAGCTTCGATGCTAAAGAGCAACAGAGGAATAATGAGATTTAGGTAGCTACGATCTACGCCAAGATTTCTCTCCGGGATGAATGAACTTTTACCCAACAAACAGAAACTAAAACCAAAACATTACGTGGGCAGAAAAACCAAATTTATCCGTATAATTACTTTGATGAAATGAAATTTGCTTGTATTAAGTTATACCAAAAACGTTTTGTTTGTATATTTGGTGAAACATCACAATTTATAAGAAAAAAATTACGTTTGGTGGCATAGTAATTTCAAGTGATAAACGTGGACAAACAATCCGACCAAATAAACTTCTGTAGATAAACGTAAGAAACTCTTGGAACACATCAATAGCTTTGCGCATTATGAAAGTCATTACACTCGCCTTAATACAGAGAACAAGTTACAGTCTGATTCAAGTCCATATATAGGATAATCTCAACTCTGAAAAATATGCCAATCCTGTTTATATAATTAAAATATACAGACATTTTTAAATCTGTAAATTTAAAAATCACAACTCGAAACCGGCAATAAATGTGAGTTATTGGAAATGCAAATCAACTGTACTGAAATAGAGGAAGATAAGTTAAAATTAATAATGGAAAAGATCAAACATTTGTAACAATTGGAAAAGAAACGAGACTAGCCGGATATGCTACCACTAGTTGCTACCATAGAGTTTACTATCAGATTACTTAAATGTAATAGAATCCAATAGAATTTTTCAATATATCTTAATTCGAATGAAGTCGCATTTTGCGGTAAAAAAATTAATTGCAGAATTAGTTTTTTACAAATTAGAATATAGAATTATATAAAACAAAATTTTGTACTCAACCCCTTAAACCGACCTCCTCCATATATTGACCAACATTTCTGGGTCCGCGTTGGATAGTTACATTAATAAAGTTTCACTGCATACATTTTTTGTTAGTACAAGAAGGACTATAATTACATAAAATCAAGTAGAAATTGAAATTCATTAATTTCGGAGTTACTGTTTTCAATTCCGGAATACTGAAAACTAAAATATGGGCCGGTATTCCGGAATTCCGTGTTTGAAATTGGATGCCTTAGATATAATATAAGATATTATGAAATAAGTAAAAATGTAAAGCAACCTAGTTGTGCTTTTAATTACATTTTTAATTAAACCAATCACAAAGTAAGGAACTCTTTTACTAAATAAGACTTTAAATCGTCTATTATCAAAACCTTGTAAAACAATCTTAAATGTTCTATGCTTTACTGAAAATTTTATAAAATCGAGATAAGATATTTTACCAAAGGCATATAGGAAAGTTAGGAAAAACTATCTTTACAAACGATATTGGGCATTGAAAATTTACTAATACCAAAATTATACCCTCTACCATCACCAATGTAAAACAATGACACACCAAACGTTCTGAAATAAATAATAGAATTTCAATAGGATTTTCACTTATATTTATTTAGTTTCTAAGATTGCCGTCAACAATTGTGGTAATACGGCTGTGCGGAACTTTACATCAGAATTATTCCCTTTCGCTAAGCACCTTAATGTGGCAAATTGCTTCCACTAAGTCGGTAAAGCTATCATAGTCGATTCTAAAACAATTACGAGAGTCATTTGTATGACATACAAACACACATGTTTTGATTTGTTAGCAAAATTCAACCTTTTATTAAATCATAATTTTATTGCTATATTTTTCAAGTTTTTAAAATTGTGGCTCTTCAAATTACTTTTTGGCTTTTGCGGCGACGATTGACGAATCACATAGTGAAACATTTCTAAATATTTGCACCTAGATGAAGCACCAACTAATAATATTAACATAGACTAAAACTTTAAATTGTAATAATAACCTTTGGCAAGGGTTCTTAAATATTCCGTAATTAAGTCCTTATAAATAAAAAATAATTTGTTTTATTTTTTTATTTAAACATTTTGCATTTGTTATTTATTTATTTAATTTTGTGAACTGTAGACTTACTTTAGAAACGAATTGTTTTTATTTATGTTTCTAAACAGATTGAAAACAATTGAAAATAATTGACGAAACGAATAAAATTGTTCCCCAGTGAACAATATCGCGTCTATTTTCATTTGTTGTTTATGTGCGATTTTTCTTCTACTTTTTATCCAACCAATTTAATTTTTTTATACTCCAAACATTATATCGATTACAAATTGTTGTTTTTATTTCATAGCTATGTGTTTATACAATATTCGTATACATATCTGTATGAGCATATACGAATCCTTTTTTTTTATTTCGATTTGATAAAATGAATTTAAATTGAAAATCGTTTAGAAATTGGTTTGGGTACATTTTATCTATAATATTGATACAAAATATTTTCTAAGAGGGAAAGAGGATATTCCATTTATTTATTTAATTTACTTATTTTTATGGGGTTTTGAAAACTGATAAAATATTTTTGTTTTCAGATTTTTATGTACATTTGCATTTCTTTTCAGTTTCATTTGTATAATCTAACCAATTGGTTTTTTTTGTGTGTGTCGAATTGAATGTGTACTAAATAAAAATAAAATTATATTCAAATTTAATTGAAATTATTTTATATTTTTAAAATGATGAGTAATATAAAAAAGAAACATAGAGTCTATAGAATTACACGAAAATTAAATATTTATTCAATTATAATAAAAATGATATTTTTTTGTAGAAAAATTCAGTAAATAAAATCATCGCTTCGCTTCATATTACTGTTTGTATCCTTTAAGTCATATTGAGCATAATTCAAGTACCTACTCTTTACTTAACGTTGCAAAATGTGTTGACTTAGAACACCTTTTTAGTTTTTGGCCTGATGGAGAGGTCGGTACCAAAAACTAAAAACGATAGTGAAAAGTGGATAGCGGCCGCCATTTTGAGAAATACTACCTTTTTTGTAAAAAAACAAGTGATACTGTGTGCCTTTTAACGAAAAGTTTCCTCGCTAGGTTACTTTTCAATTTAGTTGTCATTTATCGAGAGGCTTGAATTATGCGTTATGATATAAAGTTTTACTTTGCACCACGAGCCTACATATTACAAACTTTTTTACAAATATTGTGCTTAGTAGAGAACAAGTCTTCTTTTTCTAAACTTTTTTGAAATATTCAAAATATCATCCATATTCTATCTTGATGTGGCCTAAGCGGAAACCGTACAAAAAATACATAGAGCCCAGTCTCCTTTTTCTTAAGATTTTAGAATATTGATTCCTATTTTCTCTTCATTTGGCTAAATGCCAAAAAATAAAATCATTAATCGGTTTGCATAAATTCTGTAATCGGTATATTTAACCTGTGTAGGCACAGAGTTGGGCTTTTAAGATGCATCCATTATTTTATACATCATATTGTTGGTAAATCACTGACAACGTCGAAAATGTATTGACGATGGAGCCGTACTTTCATGCGCTCTTCTACCATGCGTTCAGCAGGTTTTTAATCTCTGGTGGTTTTTCACGATTGAACAATGCGTAACATACTTGACTAATATGATCTTTAAATTTTTCATATTTCCCCTCTCTAAATTTAAAAAACTGATGCCGAGTTTACGACCATTTTCTGAAGAAAAATTTTCAACAGGCAACCAATCGACGTAGTCTATTTTGTAAACAAATTTCCCCTTCCGAACATAATTCTTTTGTTTTCCATTTAAAATATATTGAATCTGCTGAAAATTTTTCTTCAGAAAATGGTCGTTAACTCGCACTAAAAGTACAAATACATATTATACCTAGACTAAAGCTTGATTTCCATGAGACAATCTTACTGATTTGTATATTTTACTGAAAAAGACAGAGGAGTTAAGACAATCAAAAATTCCATTAGAGTGACAAAGATAGTAATTTATTATAGCAAAATTGTATGGTTATATTTTGACAGATTTTTGTTAACATAACCAATAAATTTTGTAAAATTTTGTTCAATTACAATATAGCTAAGTAGGTATTTAATATAAATAATAATTTAATATTTAATAATTAATAATTTACTTAACATATATGTATGTCACAAAACTTCAACAAACGTCACTTTATACCATAAAAATATCGAAGTAGGTTTAACTTTATTTTTTTTTTTTTATTTGCTTCAGTGTGCGAGAAAAATTTTCTATCCTTAAGCAATCTGTATGTAGATGTATTGTAAAATACTGAAAAAATATACTTCGCTTCATATTTTTCTTCAGTAAATTATGGTTAAACACCACTAAATTAAGGTTACATAGTACGGTAAAAACCATTTTTTCAGAAATGAAAAAAAAATTTCGGTACTGAAAAAAAAAATTTCCCTCTCACATCTCAAATAAATCTATATTTTTATCTCGCTTTATTTTTACTGATAAAAATACTTTCGTAATGAAAATCAGGCTTGAAAGCCTGAAATAAAACAAAATTCTACAAGGGAACTAAAATAATATTTGATTATTTCTCTATGAAATATTACACTTCATGAAATAACTTACATTTTCGTTTGTTTCTGTTTTTTTTCTCTCGTTTACTTTACCTTCTATAATCATATGATCATTAGTCGTTAAATAGGTTAGGTTAGGTTTGGGTGGCGGTTCCCTAGGACCAGGTATAGACACAAAAATGGTCCGTAGCCATACAACAATAATTATTCCTTCCAACTCATTAGAACCATTTTGAGCTGTTAACAAAGCGCTGTGTACTCCTGACGTCCATCCTACAGAGGTCCGTCAGGTCTTTGAAGAGGGGTGCCCCTAGAAATTTTAGTCTGTTTCATGCCAGACGAGGGCAGGTGCAAAGAAGATGAAGTACTGTCTCTTCCTCCTCTTCGTCCTCGCAACTACGACAGCAGTCATGTGAGAAGACACCAAGTCTACTGGAATGCCTCCCTATGAGACAGTGCCCCGTAATCACTCCAACAATCACACTGATCTGTCTTCTTTATCGGTGATACTTGATCATCTGTCATTCGTCAGCTTGCTAGCTGACTTGCTCGGAAGCTTTTCCGAAACAATCGTGTCTTTCCAGTAAAGTCTTTACTTTTGTCGTTACCTAACATAAAGCTAAAAATTATTGATTTTGATTGATTTGAATGTACGATCAAGCATTAAGCAAGTCTCCCGTATTATAAACGCGAATACCACACGACTATACCCATGTTACAACACGACACCATAACTACCCCTCACCAAGGAAATATGTACCATCATACTCAGCTTTTCATGAAGCCAAACATAACAATATTCACCCAGTAAAGGAAGGCGCTTCATCGATAACCACATAAGTCTAATAGTGTGATACCCGCCCCTGGCCAGGCAGCCATCGTACACCTTTTTTACATATAACACATATAACAAAACGGAAGGATTGGATAGGATAATTAGTACGGACAGACTCGACCCGGTTACAGACACCAAAGCGATCGATAGTTAGTAAATTATTAGTATTATATATAATAAATAGGTTAGAACAAGACAGCACAATCTAACTACATTATTAGATGATCATTTCTCTGGAATCCAGGGCCGGATACTCAGGACTCCCTAAATCTAAATCAGGACTTAAAAAATTATTAATGTTGTAATGTCCCCCTGTCCGCCTTTCATTAATTTCCCTGATAAAATATTTAAGAAAATTTAAAATTACTAAGCTAAGATTACAAAAACAGCGCTTTTTTTATTTTTCATGGTCCTTCTATATCTAATTAATTAATTATTACATACTGCAACAAGAATAAAAATAAACATTAAAACCATTTTTAACATAAAATTTTACTTAAAACTAATCAGAAATTTCCTACCGATCAAGAAAAAGAGAATAAATAATTAAAAATTCAATTATTTTATAAAATGTATAATAAATAATTTAAAAATGATAATGTTACAGCACCACAACAGCTTAAAATCATCAATAATTTAGTTAGTACTATAAGTATATCAAGAATCAACAAATAAAATCAATATATAATTTCCCAGGCAACTCAGAAAACTAATTTTAATTAATAAATCACCATAATATCAAAGTCAAATCTAATTCTGAAATTTAGGATTAATTTAATCCCCATATTAATGATTGATTCTGGAACTATGTTATATTCTGAAAATTGAATTATTTATTAGAAAAATAAGGAAGAGAAACCTTTAAGTATTTTTAAACTAAATTAATTAATATATATTAATGAGCAAAACACAATATATTACATACAAGTATTACAAAAATTAACATTTTATGAAATAGCCTATGTAAACTCTCCCACTTCTAAGCTAAAATTCTAAAAGAATGTTTAAAAATTTTAAATTGTTAAGTTATAATTTAAATTCACAGCACTTGTTCCATTAGTTACCATTCTCCTGTAAATAATTAATTAATTGTTTACCTACTGCAACTAGATTTAAAAATAAAAAGTTGAAAATTTATATCTAACCATACTATTAAATTTAAACTAATCGGCAATTTCCTACAAATCTAGAAAAAGGAAATTAATAATGTTCAAATTAGTTATTTATTTATAAAAGTATATAATATAATTTAAATGCCAGAACTCAGGATTTTATAAATCTAAATTAGGACATCAAAAAATTATAATTATTATTGATGTTTTTAATTTACTAATCTAGTTGACCTAATTAAAATAAAACAAAAAATCAAAAACTACGTAATTTACCCTGCAAAATAAAGCCTGGACATATTACCCTGCAAAATAAAGCCTGCAAAGTAAATAAAATAATAAATCCATGAAATAAAATTGAAACATTATTCTCCTACAAAACTAATCGGTGTTCTATACCAACCAAAATTGACGTTTACGTGTGAAAAACTGCAACCTAAAACTTCAATCATATTCTATTAAGTTAATAATTAAGTTCAATACATTTAGCCTTTCGAAAATGTTTTCGCATAATTCCATCTCGTTCACCATCTTTTAATCGAAATTTGGCATGCATAAATGAATACGTCATTATGTGATACAAAACAAAATCACAACTTAACTCAAATCAACACTTTCAAGTTAGCACCTCATTTATATGGTTTAGTGAATTTATAGCCTTTTCACATTAATTAAATAAATTTAATAATTTAATGCATTTTATAATACCCTGTAAAAAATAAAATAACTCATATCTAAAATAAATCCATCCTATATGTATTATATAAGGCGGATTCCAATTCGACTCAAAACTTATTTGATTATACAAAAATATAAAAAACCTATTTGAGTCGAATACGTCTTGGAATTATAGATGTTTTTGGTAGAATACCCTAAAATTTCGTTGTGTTTGTACAGTTCATGTTTTATTAAGAACATTATAGTTGTAACATGAATACAAAAACAAGAAGAGGGGAAATAACAAAATAGAATAAAAACAACAGATTCTTATATACTAAACCACCAACACACATGTTACAACACAAATATCTATACAATCTTCCATGTGCGTAGCAAAAGACTTATCATGTTTTCATTATTTTATATACAGCTAATACCATTACAGCGCATATACAAAACAATCCTGATCGATAGATCAACTAACACCCACAAAAAGTCTCTCTGTTTTTGTTGTTGTTGCTTAACTAAACATAGCAAAAACCAATAATAAATAGTACCCTAATAGGATCCGCGTAAAGAGCGAACGAGGCGGCTCGTACAAACATTTCGTTGGCTTTGTCATGTATCAATTTTCAAGAATGTATTTCTGTCTATTATACTTTGTACAAAACATAAAAACCAAGAACCAAAACCATACCGAAACCCACAAAAATGTTTATACGTATGTATGTATAAACAACACTTTTGTTTGGCTTGCAAGAACGCATTCAATTATGCGTAATTATAAAATCGAATATGAAATTAACTACGACGTATGTAAGTTAATTTACGTTAAAAACTATTTTGATACGATCCAATTATTAGGTTTTAATAATAAAATCATGTACAATCCAGTCACACACACGTTAAAAACATGCACCCAATAGAAATCAATAATTTTCATTTCTTTATCTATAAATATAAAACATTGCCTGATAAATGCATCCCGGTGGATTGCATTTTCCATAATTACACTTTAAATTATTTCACTTAAACTTTAATTATTATTCCACTAAGAACTGAATTAAATAGAATTAAAATTATAATTATAATTAAACTTTATATACTACATAAACTACATAAATAAAACAAAATAAAAATCAAATTAAATTAAATTTTTGAAGAGGATAGAAAAATCACGTCTATCCTCTTTGACGAACATTCGCTCACCCTAATATAAAGCTAAAAATTATATAGAAAAACTCTGATTCTTTTTATTACACACCGTGTGTGTATGGTACATAAAAGCCTTAAGTGAACTGTTAAAATCGATCAGTGATATTTTTGTTTTGTTCTCAATCTCTGTAAAGGATATATAAAATCTAAAGAATAGTGTTTTTCTTTTATTCTAATTAAAATAGAGTGTTCTGCTACCATTAACAATTAACATTGTCAAGACTATAATTTATAATGTCAAGCAAAAATACAGCAAATTCGAATCATGCGTCCCATACTGCCAATACAAGGTCCAAAACGGGTAGTTGAAGGTCAAGTGACGGCGTGGATACTAATAAAGCGGTATCTCTTGACGATTTAAAAATGGATATGTATATCATGTTGGCTACACTTAGTCATCAAATTGGCGCAGTTAAAACTGACTTTTCAAAACAAATCGCGATGTCAGATTTCAACAAGAAGTTAACTGTTGTTGAAAGTAAACTTAGCAAGTTGGATATTAAATTATCAGCTGACATTGATTCTATTAGGAGAGAATATGATCTTATCGCTAACGGAATACCTAGAGAGAATGCTGAAAATCTGCACAAAATATTTGCTGATCTGTCAACGAATTTTGGTTACGTACAGTATAAGAATCACGTTAATGAACAAAAGCTGTTGTTATTACCGGAGGTCGCAATCTTTTGATTAAAACCCACGAACAATGGCACTGAAAAAAAAATTGTACTTTTAGAGATATCTTAAAGTTTGCAAAACCCTAAAATTGTATAACGTTTCTGGTTTTGAGGGTAATGGCCGTATTTTCATTCAACACAATTAACCTGTAGGTTATTATAAGCTACATAAACTGGCAATGGTATTGAAGAAGGAGCAGAAAATTATTAATACTAAAATTATTAATGGTCGGGTAGCAGTTAAAATCAGGGATGATCAACAATATGCATTTTGCTCCGCGGCAGCTAGTTTAGAAGCAGCGGTTTCCTCATGATGCTTACTTATGTATATTCTAATAATTTTATGTTTTCTTGGTCGGGAAAACATAATTGGACATACATATCAAATTCTACGAACGAATATTGTATTATTGTTATTATTATTACTACAAATTATTGTTATTATTATTATTATTTCATTTTATTTTATTTTTTTTTGGATTTCAAAAGTTCTAACCAATTGATTTATGTATATAATTAACAATAGTGCTCAAGTTGTCTTAAATATTGCATTTGTCTAACCTAAACTAATATATTTATTGGTGTTATTATTATGATATTTTTTTTTTTTTTTTGCTTTGGTAGAATTGCGATTGATATGAGAAATATAGTTTTGAAATCGTGCTTCAATTCATGTTTAAGTAGTGGCTTTAATTTTGCACATTTGAACCCTGCTAGTCTAGTTTCTAATTTTACTGAATTAACCTCTATTGTTGGCGGTGTGCCTCTGCATTTAATTGCTATTTCTGAGACGTGGCTTAAAGAGAGACACTTTGATATTCAGGTAAATTTAGATGGCTATAACATCATTCGGAAGGATCGAATTGACGACCTCAATAGACGTGGCGGAGGAGTAGCCCTTTATATTCAAAAAAACTTGAGCTACAAATTAATCAAAAAAAGTACTCTTGACTCTTCGTTTGATTTCATCTTCATTGAAATGTGTAATACATGCCGTGTCGGATTTTTCAGTTACTGAGTTCTCAAATCATTTTGCAAAATGCTCCCAGGTAGCTGTGCAAAATCAATTTCTTATGAATTCTGCTATTTCGTCAACTGATAATCAATGTTTTTATTTTAGGAATGCTTCCATTATGGAAGTATTTAATGCAATTGATGATATTCAATCTGAAGCACAAGGTTCTGATGGTATCCCTATAGGTTTCATTCGAATTTTACTACCGTCAATAAGCACTGTTTTAACAAACATAATTAACACTGCATTGACTAAATCTGTTTTTCCGATGGGGTGGAAGATTGCACATATAACCCCTGTTGGAAAGGTACCTAAGCCTGAAACTGTACAAGACTTTCGGCCAATCAGTATACTTCCTTGCTTAACTAAAGTAATTGAAAAAATTATGAAGTTTCAGATGATGAATCATATCTCTAGTTTTGGCTTAATTCATCATCTACAGTCCGGGTTTCGAGAAAAACCTATTACAACTTCTGCATTAATTAAAATTATAGATGATTTGAGTTCATCTGTTGAAGAACGTAAAGTGCCTTTGTTTGTGCTTCTAGATTTTTCTAAAGCTTTTGACAGTGTTAACCGTAAAGTTCTGCTCCATAAGTTGCGCTCAAACTTTAATTTTTCCCATTCTGCGGTTAAGCTTTTGGATTCATACCTATCGGATAGGTATCAAATTGTCAAATTGAATGAAAAATTTTCCAACGAGAGTTTATTGACTTCTGGTGTTCCTCAGGGTTCAATCTTGGGCCCTTTGTTATTTATGATGTTTATAAATGATATCACAAACAGTGTAGCTCCGGTAAAATTTAAAATTTTTGCAGATGATGTGCAAATCTATGACTCTGCAGTAGCAAGCGATTTGGATGCTTGCGTGCTGAGAATAAACGATACACTTGAAAGAATTTTAATTTGGAGCAATAACAATCATATTGAAATCTACCCCTTAAAATCCAAAGCCATGTTCCTAACTAGTAATAAAGTAATGTTATCCAACCTTCGGTATTATAATATAAAAATTGGCAATGCGAATATTGAGATTGTGGATACGGTTACGAACTTGGGGTTATTGATGAATAACAAACTTAGTTGAGATGATCATATAACCCAATTATGTGGTAGAATACATGCTACGTTCAGGACGCTATGGCCCCATGAAAGCTATACGCCGCGGGACGTTAAGCTGAAATTAATACGATCATTAATTATTCTGCATTTAACCTACTGTGCCCTTATTTATTCTGGTTGGTCTAAGTCCTCGTTCAGAAAATTAAATATCGCTTTTAATTCTTGTGCTCGGTATATATACAACAAAAAGAGAGCTGATTCAATTTCAAGTTATACTCGTTTAATATTGGGGTGTGATTTATATCATTATTTAGAGTTCATAACAGTTATTTTCTTTTATAAAATAATTTATTATAGAAATCCCATGTATCTCTTCAATTTGACTAAATTTTTTAGATCGACTCGTACATCTAGTATCAGTCTTCCTACAAATTGCTAAACTAAAGCACGTGAGTCACCTTTTTTTGTGCGGGGAATTCAACTTTGGAACTCATTAAATCCTAATTTACAATCTAAGAAAAGTCTAAGTAATTTTAAAAACGATTGCTTCACATATTTCTCATCTCTAAGTTGATACTTGTTTCATTTTGGAATACTGGTTCAAATTGTTTTGTGATAATTTTGTTTGGGTAGATGCAACCAGATTTATGATTTATAAATTTTGTAAATTTGGTTTGTAAATTTATATATTTATTTAGTACTTTGACATAAGTTTTTTAAACAGCAAATGTTGTATTTGGTTTCTCTTTTTAAAATTTTCTTTAATTCTATTGTTCGTCATATGAAATTATTTAATGTTCTAATTTTAATCAAGATTGTGTAATTGAACGTTTGAATTGAGTATACATAAGAACGTTTTCTTCTATTTTAAGGAAATTGTAATAAGGCTAAGCCTTACTTGTATAATATTAATAAGAAATAAATAAATAAATAAAAAAAAATAAATAAAAAGCGAAAGCAAACCGTATTGCATTGCTTATTGGGACTTTTGTATTAAACTTACTGGGTTATCGGATTAACTTACTGGTTTTTCCCTATGTACCCGTGCAATAATTCATCAATTTGTTAACGGGTTTCCTCATTTCGCTTTCGTTTGTGCTCCAGCTGCTCCTAACCTGCTAGTGCGTGCGTAAATCATTTCGTTTCGTGCGTATTCTACTTCTTTCCTGTATAAAATACGTAAACAGTTTCATTAATTATTAAAATTTGTTCATGAAAAACGGTTTAATAAAATCTATAATTCTTTTTATACACAATTACATATTTACAAAAAAAAAAAAAAAAAAAAAAAAAAAAAGAGAATTCTTTGTGATTGAGTAATACCAAATACAGTTGGCTAATACCAAATACATGTTGGCTTTTTTCGAATTTATAACCTTTTACTTTCTTTTACTCTAGTATTACTTTCTTTTACTCTAGTAAAATAAAGTATTGTAATCATGAACATTTTGGACCTTGAGATTTTTAGAGATTTATTTGTTTTGAGGTCCCCTGAGTCCGAAAAAGTGGGTTTCGAAATGGTGTCTGTCTGTCAGTCTGTCAGTCTGTCTGTGTCCTCTCTACAGCCCAAATGGTTTAACCAATCGAACTGAAACTTCAGATTTAAGCTTTTTTGATAAATTGGGAGGTCCCAGTGAATTTTACTCCAAATCGGCTAACCGGAAGTGGCCACTCCCTTGGTCCAGAAAATTTATTTTGCAAATATCTTCAAAAGTATAAGGTTTACAAAAAACTTCTTTTACAAAATGTTTCCAAAAATTAAAAACAAATAAAAATAAAAAATTAAAAAAAAAATTTAAAAATTTAAAATTTAAAAAAAAAAATTTTTTAAAAAAAAGTTATAAAAAAAAATAAAATTTCTCAAAATTCTCTGTTCGTAAAAGAAAGTCGTGTGTTGGCCACACCTCCATTTTTTTTTAATTAGTTCAATTTTACACTATAAGCAAATTCGAAAGAAGGCAGAATTTAGAATTCCGAGTATAAATCAGCCCCATAGTTACCATACTACCTACAGCCAGTTCATTTGGTTAACCTTTAAACGTTGACGTTGTTGGTCCTATGGTCAACCTAATGAACAAAATTGGTAAGTTTTAGTGATAGAATAGAATGTACTAAATGATTTTATTACCCACCAGTACCCACCATCTCTGATACTTCATGCGCCTCCGCCCAAAGAAGAATAAAGTTAGAAGATCCAGGTTGCTTATTTTCGAGATTAAATTCTAGAGCTAAGCCAAGTTCATTTAATGCATTAATTTATTATAAATACAAATTTGATTAAGCAAATTTGAAACGAGACAGAATATAGAATTCAGGGTATAGATCAACTCTTGATTTTCTTCATACTAGCTATGGTCAAAGTTCATTTAGGTAACTTCTAAAAAGGTCTGATTGTCAAATGATGAGGTATTTTCAACCTGTTGAAAAAAATTGGTGAGTTTTAGAGATAAAATAAACAATTTATTTTAATTTCGAGCTGACAATATTATGTCGTTTTTATTTATTTTCTTATTTAATTTTAGAAATTCAGTATCAAACATTTCTCAAACGATAAATCCGGAAGAAGATCTAGGATCCATATCAGTCAACGCAGCTATAGCTGTAAAGCTAAAGCAGAAAAATATGCACAAAAGTAGAAAACCCAGTGGGAAAATAAGTATCCTTGGCTCACAAACCTTAATGCTTGCTTGCCTAACGCTCACATTGCAATCCCAAAGACCTTAGACCGATTAGCTTGTCTTAGTACAGGGAATATAAAAGCCGATGAACTGGCTCGACGTGGTGCAACGGACCACATTTCAAGAAGCAGAAAGGATATTGAAATATCTCTTGCGTCATACAAACTGTTGCTTCAGGAAGAAGCTAGTAAGTTGACGAACGAGAGATGGTCAAGTAGCACCTCATGCGTAATAACTCGGTAGGTCTGGCCACAGTTGGACTTGGCGAGATCCAAACAGCTGATCTCACTTCAACGGAGTCAGATCAGTGTGGTTGTTGGAGAAATTACGGGGCACTGTCTCATAGGCAGGCATGCGAGTAGACTTGGTTTCTTCTCACATGACTACTGTCGTAGTTGCGAGGATAAAGAGGAGGGAGAGACAGTACTTCATATTCTTTGCACCTGCCCCCGTCTGGCACGAAACAAACTAAAGTTTCTAGGGGTACCCGTCTTCAATGATCTGATAAACCTCAGCAAGATAGACGTCAGGAGTATGCATCGTTTCGTTAGCAGCTCAAAATGGTTTAAATGAGTTGGAGGATAAATAAGTAAATCGTGGTATGGCTACGGACCATTTTGTATCTGTGTCTGGTCCTGGTGGACCGCCACCTATACCTAACCTAACCTAGGCTGGAGTAGCTCATAGTAGATCACTCTGAAGTGATCCCACCAGATACACAGCACTAGCTTCTTGCCATGAATGATCGATTTAGCCGCTGAAGTTGATACATGACCCTTTGGGTTGTCGTAGTGGATCTACTTTTCGTCTCCCGTCACGATTCGATGCGAATGAATGATCGATTTAGCCGCTGAAGTTGATACATGACCCTTTGGGTTGTCGTAGTGGATCTACTTTTCGTCTCCCGTCACGATTCGATGCAAAAAAACCTTTTGATTTTGGAGCAGTTGTTCGCACAAGATGGCACATGTTCTAGGCATCATTGATTTTGCTTTCATATTTCGTTACGTATTTAGTGAAAACCAACACAATTATCTATATAAGTCGCGCTGTCCCGATACATTTGATATAAAAATGTACATTGCGGTATAGAAGAATTAGTGATATGTGTACAAACACAGCATAAAATAAATATTTATATTTCCTTTGTAAATATTATATATTGGGTACATGTAAAAGTAAGTTACGTTTTTTGTCAAGTCTCATGCTTGTCGATTATATTGAACAGCTCGCTTCTAACTTATTAATTGCCATCGGTAGAGCTCGCCATTAATAGTTTCAGGAGGTTTCTGTAGCTAATAATACAAAACACCTTCCATATCCCACCAAATACAGAGCATAACCTTATCACAATGAACATTTCGCTTTGGCTGTGATGAACCAGCTTCACCAGGATTTCTCCAAGCGGTTTTACGTTTAGGATTCTCGTAGTAAATTCATTTTTCATCTCCAGTCACAAGTCGATGCAGAAAACTCTTTCTTTGTTTGCTATAAAGAAGCATTTCAGAAGTAATTTTTCGACATTCCTTCTCCCTTTCTATCCAATTCTAAAATTTTTGAACCATCCCCATTCCATATAGACGTCTACTGACAACGGATTGATCAACATTCAATGGTTCTGCCAATTCTTGTTGCGTTTGTATGTTGTATTCATTCAATAATACTTTCAATTTTTCATAGTAGGAAGCTACTGTCCTAAATCAAATTAGCCTGGGAAACCATTTTCGAAGCAACAAAGATTGTAAAACAATAGGCACATTCATAAATGGAACCTGAGTAATTTTTATTATTCTTGTGTTTATACCAGCTGTCATTTTATTGGTACCACCAGTGTTTTTAACTGTGTTTTAAATGAATTTTTAAAATTTAAATGAGACTAGAATTAAAGAAACTAAAACAAAAATCATTGTATTCTATTGGCTCACAAAAACGGAACTTAGATCAAAAATGCTGTACTACTATGAATGTAGTAATCGATCTCATTTCAGTTTCTTGACCTATATCAATTTTTTTTGCGTTAATAGAATACGACATTAATTATCTCAAAAGAATGTTTCTATGAATTCTCTTCCTTTTTTGTTTGAGATGGGTAACTTTAGTCATTTATAACAGAAAAAAAATATAAAATTACTCCGAAATTACTCAGGATCTATTTATAAATGTGTCTAACGTTGTTTTGATGAATTTTAAGGAAATGCATCGAATCACTCCCGCGAATAATAATATTCTATTTAAGTAATATCACAAAATCATACATCATTGAACCCAGATTTTTGGAAGAAAATACACGCCCGGAGAGAATAAATACAAAGAAATTTTTTTTGACGAGCTTGGCTGTATCTACATAAGAAAATGATCCCTTTATATAGACAAATTTTGAAATTACCCTAAAATTATCTTAATTTTTACAAATTAAGTTTAGCTTTAATTCTATAACTATTATTCGGCCCCTTTTTATTATTCTGTACCTATATATGCTGTATTACATACATATACATGTACTTACAGAACATTAAAAAGATTCCTACATAATATTTAGTAATTCGTAAATATGTGTAATACTATTTAGAATTATGAATGAGATTCATTTTCATTTGACTTGTATAGATCTAGCGACGTTGTTGTATTTTTTTATAGTGGAAATTTCAAGCCATTTGAAAACCATCATTACAGGGAAATCTCGATGTAACGAAGCCGAAAAGATCGGAGAAACTATTTCCCTATATTGAAATTTCTTAGTAACGAATTTAGATAAATGTAAAATTTTCGTTAAAAAAAGATTTCTATACGTTTTTTTGAGCTGCGAAGTTTTGTGTGACTAATTTATCGTAAGTATAAAGTTACAAAAAAAATTTCATATTATTGCAAAATATTCTTGCTATTTTTGACGGTTTTTCAGTTGAGATTCTTTGGATAAGAAACATCTTCCAAAAAGCAAATCTAAATCATTTTGTAAATTTTATTATTGTAGATGTGGTTAGTTTTTATTCTAGAAACTTTTAGAATCAGAAACTTTGCTTGCGGAAGCCACAATTTTTACGATGAGGTTATAGATGAATTTGCGGTTCTGAAGCTTTGAATTAAAATAAAAAATTTAGCTTATTTCTAGAATTTTTATTTTCTCATTTACTGGTTAATGATCAGTTGCATAATTTTAAAGAATTCAATAAAAAATATGAATGAAATGCAAGTGCATAATTGTTGCGTTATAATTAATTAATTGAATTTTAGATAATTGGATAAAGCCTGAACTATATCATGCGAAGTACTTTCCTATCACCGGAAACCGACTAACCCGCAGCTTTTTAAATATAATTGAATTCAAAACAATAAACCTCAGAATAAGGCGCGGAACCTCCGAATCCGGCCTCATAATTCAAATTTCCCATTTTAATTCCAATTATTTTTCCAAGTCTAATTCCAATTTTGTACGTTAATACTTTGTGCGACCATATCGCTTCCCCTAAATAACTACATATATTTACTATAGAGTTCCGCTTGTAAAAAAAATTTTGTGGTGGCCTCCACCCGATTTTTTATATTGTTACCATATTTCTATATAATGTAAATAAAAATTTGTGTAGTTAGGCACCTCGTTAACTTATTGACTGTCCTTAGAAGAATTAAGGCAATTTATAAATAAGGTTTTAGTGGCAAAACCGAGATCCAATAGTGCATAACAATCATTTTGTTTAAAGTTTAATTCTTTTTTGCTACAAGAACAACACTTTTTAATATATTGCTTGGTGGTTTGGCGTCTATTGGAGGGGGGGATCAAAGTTGAGTAGATTAATCTACCAGCTCCGTAACCTTCCAGTAGGGTGCGCATCACGTGAGCTGTTCTGGTCTTGTCATTAGGCAGCTGCGTGATGGGTACAATTGTGTAAGGGGTAACCTGTGCATAATTCGCAAGTGTACGTACTGCCTCCTCGTGGCAACCACTGGTAACTAAGGCCACTTAGCACATTTTAGGCCATTTGGCACAGGCCAAAGTACGGCGCTAAAGGAGAAAACCTTGACAAAAAACCCTAATCTAAGGTGGAACAGCATATGCCGAAAGATGAATGGCTGATAGGTTAATCAGCCCAAAATATGCGGACTCTGGATACCAGGCACTCTCCAGTTTTATTTTTAGCCTTCCTGTAGTAAAGCTGGGTGACCTACAGGTGATTTGCAATTCCCAGCAACTCGTAAGAGTAAAATCAAACGGAATACGGGGCAGGAGTAGGAATATACGGGAGTGGCACAACCCTCTCGAGGTCCTTGAGCTCCAATGCTACCGTCTTTCTAGCAGAACTACATGCTGTAGTAAACATCTAGGAGGGAGAGCAATATGCCCAGATAGTATGTATCACGTACCGGGAGGCAGTATCGTCAGGTTCATTAAGAACCTGAATATTGACTGGACGGATAATTAAGCAGGGGCCAGCACAATAGATCTTTTAGGTCGCAGTGCGAAGTGGCTGATCGCCCGCATGGCCCCCCCAATAATAATAATAATAATATATTGCTTTAATGCAACTTTATTTACACCATTAAAATACCCAATGCAGCCTATAAAGTTTTAATAAAATTGAAGCATGAGTATTTTCTGGGTAGAAGTTAAGCAAATTTGATTTGATTAGATCTATTGGGTTTCGGAGTATCCGGCACTTCCACTGGAACACTTAGGGATGCACAAACCAAACGATTTTTATGTATCGACGGCCACACAATATTCCCGATATGCGCTGGTTTTGTATTTTATAATTTTTATATAAATGTTTACAAATTGATCACTTAATTTAATTTCCACCACCAAATATAAAATACGAAAGGAAAATAATACACTTTAATAGTATACGCGGAATTTTAAATTTTATTTTCCTTTATTTCTCAGCAATTTTCTTGTTTCAAAATAGCGATGTCTTCCACTAAACAAAACGTTGTTTCTTTTTTTGTTGTGTTAATTTTAATTTTTATTCTGCCTGCGACGTGATGTCTTCTGACGTTCTATTGCGAGTGTGTTTATGAAAAATGTGTGTCTATATTTGAGACAACATGAAAATGAAAATGGTATAATCTGATCAAAAATTGCTGATTTGCTATTGTACTAATGTGTCCAAGATATTATTAGTACAAAGTAGTGATTTGTGCGTACTAATACATATGTGGAATGTATTTATTTAAAGTACGGATTCAAACCATAGAGTAAGTCAAAATATACTCCATAGTTGTCACTACTAAGCTGAAAAAAGCTATTGAAATACTATTATGTTTTAAATCGAAATGAGCTGCATTTCGAATAATTGTGGAGATAAACGGATGTAATAAATTCATTGCATGAGTAAATCAATACAGATCAATGTCCAAGCCATTACTTTGTAATTGGGACTAAGTGGAGAGGATCAGAATATTGTTTGAGTTGTTGACGGGTACACAACAATTCCAAATAAAGCTAAAAATAAAATAAAATTTATATAAAATAGTTAAAATTAAAAATTAAAAAATAAATAAAATAAAAAGTTAAAATTTCAAGTAATTAAAGTGCAATGATCGAACAAAAATACATATATTAAATTTCAAAATACATATGTAGGTAGATGAGTGTGAAAATATTTTTGTGAACATTTAATTTGTGTCGTGGACAAAATTTTGTGAAGTATATAAATTTAATTGTCATTAAACAAAATTGTAAAATAAAAAAGTATATATCATCATTTTCATTTACTAACACATATAGTGCAATAATTGAACAGAAAAATAATATTAAATTTCATTGAAATGCAATAAACTGTATTTACAACATTATAATGTCGTGTATTAAATGCAACGTAAAAATTCAAAGGGAATCCCAAAAGATTGATTGCGCTATGTACAGAAATATCTTTCATCCGTATTGTGTTTCACTAAACAAAGCGGATGTTGAATTTATTCGGATAGAGAAAAAATCTTGGAACTGTTCCAACTAAGCTGCTTACAGAAAGCTAAATCATCCAAAAATTGTGATGACAGGTTAGCATCTCCACGGGCCGTAAGCGCATCTAATGCTATTTATGAGTATGAAAATCCCGCCCTTATCAAGGTGTTGCAGGAGATTACTCAACTGAAACAATGCTCAATAGATAATCACAAGAAGTTGGAAGATAAATTCCAGACTTGGGAAAAGACTTTGGAGCGAATAGCTAGCTGCTGAAAATAGTTTCCTGAAAACTGAATGCAAAAAAATGGAAAAAAGGATAGCATTTTTAGAGCAACAACAATACGAGAATTGAATTTAAATAGTTGGAGTTTCTTCATCTGTAAATGAGAATTTAAATGAAACCATTTTGAACATTACCAACAAAGGACTGAGAATCTAGCGATTAGTGAACTCGAAATCGACTATGCTTATAGAAGGAAGACGTCAAATAAGTAGCCATCTAATGTTATTTGTGTCAAATTTTGCCGCCGTCAAGTGAAACATAAAATTCTTGAAGCAAAGAGGAAGAACAAACGCTTAGCGGCTGCAAGTTGTGGTTTAAATTCTAACGGCTTGATTTATGTAAATGAAAGCTTAAGTTTTTACAGAAGACAACTATTCTGACAGCTACTTGTATCGACCATATTTTTGTTAGAATGAAACCTCTATCAAAATTATATCTTAAAGCTGAGGTTTGTGACTTACACCTATCCGACCATAATTTAATTTCATTAAAAATTGATATGTTTTCGAATAATACCAAAAATTCCTTGTTAGTGCAGGACCAACCAGATTTTAAACAAAATTATAAATGATTTCACTGCTAAAATTGAAGAATCATCTTATTATGTCAAAATGCTTTTGAAAGATAGGAAAATTAAGTGCTGGATGTCTAATAGGAAAAGAACAATACTATCAAAATAAATTTCAGCATTCTAAAAAAGATTTAAAAAATCAATGGCGTTTATTGGATGAAATTGTTGGTAAGCAGATATCATGTCAACCAATTTCTGAAATATTAGATACCAATGATGTTGTACTGAATCACTTGACATAGCAAACGCTTTTAATGAATATTTTGTTTATGTTTCCATCAACCTCAAATCAAAAATTTCTAGTAACTCATATGTACGCAACAGAGATGGTAACTTGCTATAACATAATATTGAGTCTAAAACATTTTTCTTGTCACTAATATCCCCGTCTTAAATTTTGAATTATATCAATAGTTTGGATAATTCCAAATCATCTGACATTGATAATTTAAGTAATTCTTTAATCAAACAAATTGCACCATCTATTGCTTATATGTTGGCCCATATTTTCAATCTCAGCCTTGATCGTAGCATTTTTCCAGATTGCTTAAAAATTGCTTCAGTGGTACCGTTGTTCAAAAGTGGTAATAAATCAGAGTTAACCAATTATAGGCCCATATTACTTTTTCTAAATTAGAGATCATTTTTCTCAAATAAACAATATGGATTTAGAGAAGGACGTATCACTTAATCTGCCTTAAATGATTTTCT
Source organism: Tipula vernalis (assembly GCA_958295665.1). NCBI lineage: Eukaryota > Metazoa > Arthropoda > Insecta > Diptera > Tipulidae > Tipula > Tipula vernalis. The sequence continues at coordinate 276,764,658 of OY282558.1, forward strand.
GAGTACTACAATCATTTCACTAAATGATTCGGCGGCTAACTTCATTGATTTGACCAAAGCTTTCGACACGGTTGATCATGAGCTCTTTTTGTATAAGTTAAATTGTGCTGGTATTCGAGGCAAAGCTAATGATTGGTTCCGGTCTTATCTTCTGAACAGAAAGCAAACTGTAAAAATTTTCGGAAAATATAGCAGTTTTAGAATGATCCACTGCGGCGTTCAGTTCGTGGCCCCATATTATTTTTAGTGTACATTAATTCCTTATTACTTTCTTTTACTCTAGTAAAATAAAATATAGTAATCATGAAAATTTTGGACCTTGAGATTTTTAGAGATTTATTTGTTTTGAGGTCTCCTGAGTCCTAAAAAGTGGGTTTCGAAATGGTGTCTGTCTGTCTGTCTGTCAGTCTGACAGTCTGTCAGTCTGTCTGTGTCCTCTTTACAGCCCAGATGGTTTAACCAATCGAACTGAAACTTCAGATTTAAGCTTTTTTGATAAATTGGGAAGTCCCAGTGAATTTTACTCCAAATCGACTAACCGGAAGTGGCCACTCCCTTGGTCCAGAAAATTTATTTTGCAAATATCTTAAAAAGTATAAGTTTTACAAAAATTTACTTAATACAAAATGTTTCCAAAAATTAAAAACAAATAAAAATAAAAAATAAAAAATTTAAAAAAAAAATTAAAAATTTAAAAATTAAAAAAAAAAATTAAGAAAAAAATAAAATTTCTCAAAATTCTCTGTTCGTAAAAGAAAGTCGTGTGTTGGCCACACCTCAATTTTTTTTTTAGACTTGAAAAGATATAGGATTTTTTTTGCCGATGACATTGCACATGTACTTATAGAGGAGCATCAAACCAGTTAATTGCCCATCAAATCAATTACGACCTTTTAATTTTAAGAAAATGGTTGGATTTGCATTTTATGGTTCTAAGTACAAAATCAAAAGTAATGTTTTTTAAATTATATGGTCCAATAGAGATAAATTTTGAAATTATTTACCATTCTACTAAATGTATGAACTATAAAACTAACAATGTCTCAGCTGAATTATCCAGTTGCTCTAATGAATGTAGCAACATTGAAATTGTCGAAAACTTTAAATATTTAGGAGTTACGTTAGATACAAGACTTGGTTTTAAAAAACATATTGAAAATCTTCATCATTACATTTACGCTTGTAATAGAAAATTATATATTCTCCGCATGCTTTGTCCCGTGTCAGTTCTACTACAATTTTACTACAACCTAATTCAGTCCAAGCTACAATATGCTATAATTATTTTGGGGTGTTGTTTATTCATCATCTCTTCAACCGCTGCTAGTTGTGCAAAACTCATCCATTCGTATAATTTTAATGAAACCGCGTTTAACATCTGCTTTGCTTTATTTAAATCACTAAATATTTTACCGTTAAGATATTTATATGTTTTTAAGGTATTAAAAATGTTCTTTCTTCCTAGTGGTAATCGTAGAATAAAAATTACGAGATATAACTTAAGGACTTTGAATAATTGTGAATAACATATATCTGCAGCACCAGTAATTTTTAATAAGTTGCCTCTAAACATCAAATGTTACGTCCAAATTTTGACATTGAATCTTTGTTTACAGTTTTAGTTTGATGAATGACGATAAATTGAATATGCTAGCTATTTTGTAAATTTATTTTTTATTTTTTCCCTTCTTTTATTTGTTGTACCCAACAACAAACATTAACTATTCTCTTCATCTAAGCTTATGATAGGGGGTTTCCAATACTGATCGTTTATGATCAAGGAAGCTACCTAACTCAATCCATTTTAATTTAACATTATTAATACTTTTTAAGTTATTTTGTCAGTAATTTCTAATTTTTTTGTAATTTAATGTTATGTAATTAATGGTTGGATGAATAAAAATAAAATAAAAATAAAAATGTACGTAGTACAAATTACATTTTCCCCAGTATTAAGGATATTTTTCGATACTAATTCCGAATTTGTCAATATTCCCGTTTAAAGATTATAAGATTGAAAGGAGTTTTAATCGTAATCATAAGTTGATAAAGATAATTATACCTATAAATAAAAATTCAATTAAGAACAGTCACTAAACCAATAAAAAAGCAAACCTTAGAATTGCAAAGTCCCAGATTAAACACGAAAAACTCACACCACTGCTTTATAACTTTGACAATAAGAATTGTGTTAACAAGCGCTAGGTTAATATACATTTCACGTTATGTACTTACGAGTATGTACATACCTTAATCAGCCAACGCAAACTACATACATAAAATTATCAACTTAATTATATTTTAGTTAAAGCGCACATTTCTGGGATGACTCAAAAAAAGAATTCATACAGATGTTTTTAAATATTAAAATTACTTACAACAATAATTTCTCAGAAAAAAGATGTTAATTTCATTTTTTTTTGTTGTATTATGCAAATAATTTCCTTGGGTCGTAAATAAGCGGGCTAGAAGATAAATTTTAAACATAAACGAAAAAAAAAAAGCTAAGAAAAAGTTTAAAGAATTCAAATGGAATTTGAGCAGTTTATTTTTGTTTATAAGCTTGTATTTAGTCCGTCTTTCATCCACATTTAGCTATGTCGGTAAAAATTCTTTAAATCACATTAAGATTTTAATTGCGTGATAATAATGTTGATTCTTTAATATTTTTTTTAGCGTATCAAATTTTGTTTTTGTACTTTACCTCGTCATAAATTTACGGCGAACATACATATTGTGTTGTTTTATGGTTTATTAAAATTGTAAATTCTACACAAAAACCGCATATACCTTGGAAGAGTAGCAAAAATAATGTTCGATACTTTTATTGACAATTTCAGTATTTCGATTTAAATATGTACATTAAACATTCAATATTTGATAGTATTATTAATACAAATATACAATTACTTAATTTGATTACATGACACTTCCTTCATTCCTCAAATTTATGATCGTAATGCAGAAAACAGCCGCTTGCTGGAGTGATTACAGGGCACTGTCTCATAGCAGCATGCGGCAGGCGTTTTTTAAGGCGAAGAGGAGGAGGAAGGCAGTTTTTAAGGCGAAGAGGAGGAGGAAGAGGCAGTACTCTATCTTTTTTACAACTGTCCTGAATAAATAATGTTGCAACAAAATAAATAAAAATAATAAAAAAGATTTTTATAAACTAAATAAATGAAACAAAGAGAGTGTAGTTAATTATTTAAATGTGCATATTGAACATCCGTTTTTACGGTAAAAAAGTACACCACAATGATCGACGTAACTATTATACACGTAGAGAAATAATTTGAGATAGTATAATCATTGGAGTTGCTTTCAGCTTTTTTCTCCTTGTACGTGTACGTTTCTCCTTGTAGCCTAAATTTTTGTATCAAGGATGTCACCATTCATTTTTTAACTTCTTTACTAAAATACAGGGAACCCGCAACATTCATTGTTATAAGCAAAAGATTTGTTGAAAAAGACTTAATTAAATAAGGATTACGCTTTATTAATAAACCGTTTGACACATACGAGTAGCTGCTTATACAAAGTTCAAAATAGTTTAGATTCAATCAGTAAAATAAACGAATGTATTAACGACCACATGAAATATTTAACGATCAAATTCATCAAAAAGAAGATTTTTTTATTATATAGTATTTCAAATAAATATATTTCTTAACTTTATACGTATTATTAAACTACTGTGATTCGTCAAAGAGCACAATGAAATATTAAATTAAAATAATAAATTGAATAATAAAAATATTTTTATGGTTTTCCTTAAATGACCGTAACACACATTTTTTCAGAAACATGTGTACATAAAAAATATTATTTTTGTTATGTTACAAAAACCCATTAAATTTTTTTTTTTTAATAATCATAAAATATAAATGACATTTCATTAAAATAATTTAAAACTTTCCAACATAATTAAAAGGGATTAAACAAAATCTGACTCAAAATTAATCATAAATAATTTTTTATAGTTTTTTTTACAAAAAAAGTAAATTATATTAAGAACTAACGTAAGGCATTAAATTATGTTTGATAAAAATGTTCGGGTTTTTTGGATTTTTGTTTGAATATAAGAATATTTTATTCCTTTAATTTTATAATTAACACACCATTACGGAATGATTATCTTAACTGAGATCAGAAAATAGAATAATTTAGATAAGATAAAATATAAAAATCTATTTAACTACTGGTATTTGTATTAATTTGCATAAAGTCTTGCCTTTAATGATCTACTATAACATTTGCAATTAAAGTATATCTGGATTTTTAAATATTCTACCATAAATTTGCTTCATTTTTGATGTATGGGAAGAAATTCTAGGGAATTTAGAGACGCAAAGGCTTTGAAGAAAAAGAATTTAGTAACATAATTAGTAAGATCAAAGATTTAAATTTTCATATTGCCGGTATTTCATCGAAATTAACAAATTTACTATCTGAATCTTAAGGCTGTTGTTATTTTATTATATCCACCAAACCTGATAATTTATAAAAACGCGAATATATTAAACGTATAAACAAGTTAATTTATTATATTTGTTTGGTAATTTTGTCTTGTCTCCTCCTATTTAGCGTAACCTGAGGTTTCACACGGCCACAAAAGAAATACACAAATACTGTCATATTTGCTTGTACATTGTTTTACTAGAAGATAGATTTACCCGTCTGATACTGATAACTAGTTTGCTGCGGGATCGTCCAGGCCTGCAATATCAAATCAAATTAAAAAACGTTGATCTTTTTTTTCGATATATAAATACACCAGATCGAATCCGAAAACAAATCTAATACCATCCCCATTCCGAAATAATTAACACCAACAAAATAATGCAAATATTTATTGTAATGTAATCCCAAATGGTTGAATTTATTTAGACTTCTTCCATTAAGATCCAAAAGATAGAATAACAGTTTTTAATTCAAATGGTTGGTTTCACGATCGAAAAATAAAACCACTTGAAAATTTGGTATTTATTGCAGATAGTTTAATAAGCCTTTCTTTTTAATTTTAATTTTGATGTCTTTGATGGTTTATATAATAATGGAAGATTTTTTATTTAATTTTTAACAAAATTAATTTTACAATGACTAACAATTTTTAAGTTTATAGAATTTATAAAAGATGGAGAAAAGTATACTTAAGCTATAAAGTAATTGAACGCATTCGTTCGTATTTCAAAATTAATCTAAAAGGTATTATAGTAACATTTATAAGGTTTTGTATTCTTAAAGTTATATCATCAAATTATATCATCAGTCCATGCGTTGATCTCTTTAATATTGGTAGCCAAAGTTTTTTTGATGACGACAAATAGTTTGCTTAACAGCGATTGCCCACATAGCTCTAAACGTGGAATGGTTATTTGTTTTACGGGTGCCACTTTTGTTTTCGATGTTAAAAACTTTATGTGCGATTCTCCATTTGGCTGTGTTGTTTGAATATATATAACTGCCGCATAAGCTTGTTTGGATGCATCTGAAAATCAATGTAGTGATATGTTGCTGTTTGCAGTCGTGCCTATGTGTCTATCTAGAGAAATATGTTCTATTTCCACCAGGTTATCACGAATTTTTAACCATTCTGCTTTTGCGTCATCTGCTAATTGGTCATCACATCCTAAATTTTTAAGCCATAACGTCTGAAAGAATATTTTGACTCTGACGGTCACTGGAGCAAGCCATTTCAAGGGATCAAACAGTCGACTTGCTTCTGACAGGATTTCCCTCTTTGTCGTGGTTGGTTTCTGGTTTAGATTTACCTTGAACTGAAAACAGTCTGTTTTTGGATTCCAATGCAAACCTAGCACTTTGACCGAGTTCGATTTTCGATCTCGAAAACGTTCGTTTGGTTGGTAGATTGAGTAGAATTGTCCAGTAACCTTTCATCGTTCGTCAACCATTTTCTGAGCTGGAAACCAGAACTAGACAGTATGAAATCTATCTCATGCTTGAGTTTTATGGCGTCTTTCGTGGAATCGGCTCCTGACATCAAGTCATCCACATAGATATTGTTTGTTATATGTTTCACCGCTTCTGGAAATTTGTCTTTGTGTCTTTCTGTGGCTTCATTTAGTGCGCGAGTGGCTAGATAAGTTGCACTTGCTGTGCCATATAGGTCACCGTTTGCTGTTCATAGGTGGTAAAAGGTTCATTAGGTGTTTCTCGCCAAATGATCCGTTGATACCTTGTATCTTCTGCTGCTACACGAATTTGTCTGTGAATGATATTTTAAATTTTCTAAAACGGATCAAAATTTCAAATAATGTCGATTGCACGGTTGGTCCGACTGCAAGACAATTATTTTAAGATATTCCCGAGGTTGATTTTGCAGAACCATCAAAGACTACTTTTAGCTTCGTTGTGCTGCTGGAGTTCTTTACGACGCCGTGGTGTGGTAAATAATATCCTTTTAGTCTTGCTTCGGTATCACTTATCCAAGACTGCTGATATTCTCTTTAGTTCAGAGTACTCTCGGTTATATTTTACACGGAAATGTCGGTCTGCGATATAAGATTTAAGAATTTGATAGAATTGCTTTGGTAGATCTCGATGCAATTTAAATTCAAGTCCTTGGTGCCAAACTTTGTCGAAAGCTTGTGCTACATCTAAGAAGATGCTGGAGCATATCTTCTTATTCTCAAGTGAGGCTTCGATTATATCCGTTATTCTGTGAACTTGTTCTATCATAGAGTGATTTTCTCTAAATCCAAATTGGTGTGGTGGAATCAAATTTCTCTCTTCTATTATTGGCTTGAGTCTCTTGAGCAGTAATTTTTCAAATAATTTTGAAATTACAGGAAGTAGTGAAATCGGTCTGTACGACTTTTTATCGTTCGCTGGTTTGCCTGGTTTGGGGATCATAATTACTTCAGCAACCTTCCATTGTCGTGGGACATATTTTAGTTTGAAGACAGCATTGATAATTTAAACCAATTTTCGTAGTCCCTTCTCGGGAATGGCTTTTACGACTTGTCCAGTAATTAAATCATATCCTGGAGCTTTTTTTGCGTTCAAATTACACTTGATCTCATTTTTTAATTCCTGTAATGTTACACATCGAATATTATATTCATCAATTTTGCTAATTGTTATTATGTTTTCATCTGCTGTTTGCCTAGGTAACGGTTGAAAGGTGTCTTCCAAGTGAGCTGCAAATAAAATAGCTTTTTGCTTGTCGCTTTTGGCCCAGGTTCCTTCCCCATTTTTAATAGGCGGCACATGCGTTTTGGTTCTTTTTAATCCCTTTGTTGCTTTCCAAAGAGAGTAGTCAGTATCTTTATGTTCGGTGAGACCATTTAAGTACTTGTTAATAGTTTCATTCTTAATTTCTTTTATAAGTTGTTTTAGTTTATTGCATAGAAAATTGAGGATTTTTTTGTTTTCCGGGGCGCGTGTCCTTTGCCAGGTTTTTCTTGCCTTCCGTTTCTCTCTAACTAACTCCCTGACTTCAATAGAATAATTTTGATTCCTACGGGATTCGGTGTGACTAGCAGGAGAACTTTCCCATGCTGCTTGTTGAATAGTACTGTTAAATACCTCTAGTTCGTCTTCCAACTGTACCGGTGTTTTAATCGGCACTCGTAGATTTATTTGCATTTCAATTAGTTCTTGGAATAGGTCCCAGTTAGTTCTATTATTTGTTAATTTAGGCAGGTTATCCTTATTAATTATCATTGTGCTGAGTGTCATGATAACAGGTGTATGATCGGAATATATCCCTTCGCTGTTTTCGATGCACATGTAATCCTCGAAGATCCCTTTCGTTACATAGAAATCAATGAGATCTGGTATTTTATTTATATCAGCAGGCCAGTATGTTGGTTTACCTCCAGAGTGGAACTCGCAGTTATTTATTCGTCCGGCTTCGAATAGCTCTTTTCCTTTATGGGTTGTAAGTCTTGATCCCCAATAGGTGTTTTTTGCGTTAAAGTCACCACCAATAATAAAATTGGATCCTAGTGATCTAAAGAGTCTATTATAATCTTCTTTGTTTAGATTATAGCGTGGAGGGCAGTAGATAGAGGAAATACTGTATTCATTATTATTGTTAGTTTCAACTTTTATGGTTTTAACTTGCATACTTTCTTCTTCTATACTAGGTTCTTCATAGTGTTTGAGATTCTTTTTCACTATTACTGTTGATCCTCCTCTAGGTTTTCCTCCTGGGTGAACAGCATGGTAACATTCATAATCACGTATTTTAATAAATTATGTTTTTGTCAAATGGCTTTCCGATATAAGGCAGATATCTATTTTTTCTAAATTTAGAAAAATTTCTAGCTCTGGAACATGTTGCGCTAGTCCGTTCGCGTTCCAGGTGACAATTCTTAGTGATCTGCTCATTTTAGTATATGAGGGCTGTTGCCTCGTTCAAGGTTTGATGCATATCTAGACGCTTATATAAAGCTTCTAGACCACGTTCTTGCTTTGCTAGCGGTATATTTATGGATTCTACGCTTCGACAAATCCTTTCAAGAGGGTTATCATTCGTAACATTAGATGATTGCTGTACAATTTGTGAATAACTTTTCCGCTCTGTACATATACCTGGTGGTTTTGGCTCCGCTTGGGTTTTAGTTGGTTTCTCTTCTCTGGTAACCCTAGGGTTTTGAGGAAACTGATGCATTTTGTTTCTTAGTCTTTGAAGTTCTTTGGCTACTTCACAGCCTCTATAATTTGCAGGATGATGCCCTTTACAGTTTATACATTTTGCAGGGGTGTTTCTACTTTCTGTACACTCTTTCGCGTTGTGTTTTCCAGCACATTTTACGCATCTTGGCTCCCGTCTGCAATATTTTTGCGTGTGATTGAAACCTTGGCATTTTTTGCATTGAGGTATTACCCTCGTGTTTTTCTTAAGTGGTTCTATTTTAACACTCATATTGAGAATTGCTTTGATGTTGAAGATGTTTTCAACTTTCTCCTTTTTGTTAAACGTAAGCATGAAGAGTGGAAGCCCCCTTTTTTTGACTTGATTGTTCTCACCTCTCTCTCGTTTTAGGATGTTTACTGCATCTTCTATTTGCAGATCTTTTGCCTTTAGGTCCTCAATTATGTCTTCCTTCTTACACGTTGGATAAAAGCCTCTGGCCATAACCTTAATTGCGCGTTCGTTTTTATCTTCGTATGTGAACCATTCTTTACCTTCCGCATTGAGCTTTGTTGCTAGAGCTCTATATGTATCGGAATCTGGTGTATTGATTTTCCACACGTTATTGTTTAGTGACACTACTCTATATTCCTTAGCTGTCACTGCTTTCATTATAGATTGTATACTAGCAAATTCTGTTATGCCGATTACATTAATTGGCGGAGGAGCCTTTTCTTTCGGTACAACCTTTTGTTGCTGATTTTGTTGCTGTTGCTGGTGAGCTCGTTTGGTATTAGTATCACCAGTTACTAATACATTAGCTTGCGAATGATCTCCAACTTCAGGCGAGAATTCTGCTTTTCGTTTTTTGGTAGGTCTTTTCTTCCTTTTCAGTACCTAATCTGTTTCTCTCATGAGATCCTCTTCATCAGTATGGAACTCATTGTTATAACTGGTGTGAGTACTTGTTTCATTTTAACAAGTTAGCGGGTTTTCAGAAATCTCCATTGGTTTGGGCTTCTTTAATTCTTCATTTTCTTTTTTTAGTTTTTCAATTTCGCTTCTTAGTTGGGTTAAAAGTATCTCTACTTCACTGAGTTTTCGACAGAGTTCAGTGTTTTCGTCTTTCTGCTGATTTGCAGAGTTAGTATGATTGTTTGGTGATCTTAACAACATTGAACTTCTTTCGAATGGGTTTAGCAATGATTGGCTCACCCCAGAATCCATTGAGCCAGCCTCGTAAGAGGGTGAATTAGCCAACTGGGTAGTTGGTTTACCACCTGGGGTATTGTTTTCTTTTTGCGTTGTATTCATTGCTTAAAACTGGTTATGTATCAACTACCAACCTAACCAGTACAAGTTGGTAGTGGGTCATTGAAGAGAACATCATTTGCTATGTTCTCGGTAGTCGGTTATTCCGCCGTATCTCGGTCGCTAGAGCCTCGTTAGTTAATTAGCAGGAAGTACCACGTGCAAGTGAGGTTGGCATTTGGGCTAGTATATTAAGACCATCTAAACCGGCGCCCCTTACTCACCTACTACACTGACGCCAACAACAGATTTGAGCACGGAAATCGCGTCCAGTTGGGTGCCATGTCAATAAAGAAATATACGGCTATTTTATCTACGGCAGTGATTAGAGCACTCGATTCATCGAATCATTCCCAAGGGTGTCGAGTATTGTTAAATTCTGGTGCGCAGGTATCCTTTATTTCAGAATCTTGTGCTTGACGACTTGCATTACCACGCACTCATACCAGGATACTAATAAAGGGACTCACACCTGCCACTGAAGCGACCAGAGGTAAATTATTGATTAACGTGTATCATTGTATTCCGATACTGAAAAAATAAAATTAAATGTTATCATTTTGAAGAAGCTAACTGATTGCTTGCCAACGCACGAAATATCTGACTGAAATTTCAACGGAATCAAAGATTTACAATTGGCGAATCCATATTTTTGCGACCGGTTCTTTAGTATGTTAAAAGAAGGATTTACAATTAATTTACGCGATAATCTGATGGCACAAAATTCAATATTTGGGTGGATTGTGCGTCAGGCGAAGTAACCGATATCGCAGATAGTTCTGGCTCAACCAGGTTAAATTATCACATCGATTTAAATGTGAACGGAACTCTAAAAAAAATTCTGGGAAATTGAGGAAATGCCCACTATCACAGGCAAACTATTGTTGGAAGAAGAAAGCGCGTCGGAAAAACATTTTAAAACGAATTTGTCGCTTGAAAATACGTGTTACAAAAAAAAAACATCTATCAATTAAAAACAAAACTAAGTCACTGTAATAACCTGAAGCGTGAGTACATTAAACTTATGCGGGAGTACGTCACTTTAGGTCTTATGCGGGGTCAATTCGACCAGATCAACAAATTCAACCAGAGAGTAAATGTTTTTAATTACCCCACACGCGGTCATCAAAAGAGAGAACTCAACAACCAAACTACAAGTCGTGTTTGATGGGTTCAGCAAAACCACAAAAGGAAATTCCATTAACGATGAACTCATGATCGGTCCGACTATACAACGCACATTATGGAACACGCTAGCCACATCTCGATACAATAAAATTGCGCTTACCTCCGATATAGTTTATAGTCTTTTTTTGTTTGTTTGTTTGTTTTTATCCCCTGCAATCTGTTCTGGGGCTCGAGGCACTCCCAACTCTTTCGCAGTTCGCCTTTTATGTCCTACCTTACGCCTTTAGTAGCCAAATCGAGGACGTACGGCTATAGAACCGTTTTCGTTTAAACTACCTGCACATTGCATTGCTTCATGCCAACCTATAGTGCTGACTCGGCCCATGGATTCCGCACTCTCAACAGGGGGTCATAGATGTGTTCATCTTCATCACCGATCGTAATCAAGGACTCAAAAACTCGGTGGAGTCAAAATGTATCGGTAAATTATAATCGCCCAAGAAGACTAAGAGTACTAGCGAATTCTATGGCGAGAAGATTCAAGCGAGCCTTTAAAACATTATAGGCTCACAACGGTCACATTTGGAATGGCCAGTTCAGCATTCTTGGCGATTCAAATCTAAGGAAAAATATCCCGACAAATCAGAGTAAATTTTAAATAAATTCTATATCGACGATTATTTAGACCTAAAAGAGAAGCTCAGCATCGTACTCGAACAACGAGGATTTCCCCTTAAAAAATGGAGATCAAATATTAGTGAACTATGGTACCCGCTTACTGAAAGGAAAGAATATTTGGTACCTATCGATGAAGCAATTCCGACAGCACAAATACTAGGCCTGCAGTAGAACTCTAAAGATGACCAATTATAATTTAAAGTGAACATGCCTCCAAAAGAAATCCCAGGTATTCGACCCGTTTGGATTGGTGTCACCAACTATAATAATAGCGAAAATCCTTTACCAAAAATTATGGGAGAAACCATTAGAGACAAGTGAATTCGGAAGATAATTCGGCCGACTAAGCGTCCCGAGGTGTGTTACCATCCAAGCTCCTAGTACTGTATCAGTGGTGGTATGGGCCATCTTGGCTAAGGGAACGAGAACCTTCATGGCCAATAATAAAAAGCAAAGTATTCTAGATGATACAATATGCGAAGCGAAGAATAAATCATCATTCTTACCTATTTGTTACACGGGAGCGTCCAATAATAGTGAAAGCGAAATATGCGACAGCATCTTCAACAAAACAGTGTTGTGCGTCTACACCTATTTGGAAATTGTCTACACCCAAATGTCGATAATAGCTTAGACAATAGTTTTCGACGTAGACAATGTAGACAATTCGAAGACAAATAAAAACTTAAATAAAATTATGGAAAAAATATTACACTCGTGCTTGAAGTTCCGAAATCATCTTTAAAACCAGAATCGATAACATAAAGCATGAAGGCCCGAAATCAACATTAACAAACGAAATAAATCAAACACGGTATATGACGTCATTTCTCAGGAATAGTAAGAACCACTAAATATAATTTATTTGATGGTTTTAACTTACGATCTTTTAATTATACCCCGATGTTTCGATGTCTATTCCATCATCATCAGAGTGTTTTATAACAAAAAATTCATTTCACTGCAAGGGTTTTTAGCGTTTAAATAGAAAATGAACTTACTAGTATATGAGTGCACCTAACAAATTTAAAAAATATCTGTCTTAATTTTAACAGTAAACCAACAAAAAAGCCACCAACATGTTTGTAATTTCCATAGCTGTTTAAGGGCTTTGTTGATAGCTTCTTCAGATTTTTATGTAATACATTTTTTACAATATTTAACACCCTTCCGGAAGTGCCTGGCCAAAGATTGGGTGTTAAACTTTTTTTTTTGTGTTCTATTGAAGATTGAAAAAGATTGTGCCAAGTTTCAAGACAGGGGGTCATAGATGTGTTCATCTAAGCACCACTTTTGCTTTTTTAAATGTACACTGGATTCCTAACAAAACATTTTATACTTGAACTACCAAAAACGGTGCGTAAAGCCTAGTTCTCATTAGTCAATTACTTGAATTCAACATGACCAATACGAACGTGTAATTTTACTTGAGTAGTAAGTTTCAAGTAAAGTAGAGGGCCTTTCAACTTTTGTATTCAAATTGTGTCATCTGAGAAAAGTACTTTACCAAAATAGTGAAGTTGAAGAAATCATAATTTTTTTTGGAAATTTATCAATCCTATGAATTTATGTGGAACATCGACTTATCTTTTTGATTTAAATTTGTCTTTTCCAGCTTATTCAACGACATTTTAAACAACAATATGATTAAATTAACTTGAATATATATGACTGCAAACTTGAATTCAAGTTAGTTGAATTCAAGTACATACTTGAAATAAAGTACCTTGACTAATGAGAACGAGGCTTAATTTAAGTTAGAAGAATGCAGTGTAACAAAAATTTAGAAACTTCTTGAACATTTAATAAATTTGTGTTTTAAATCCGTTTTTTTTTTATATAAATATGTTCTAAAATTAAACGTTTATCAAGATGTTCTTCTTTATCTTAAAACTGTAGCATCCCTAAACATCAATGATTTGTAATAGCACTAGGAGAATTTTCAAAAGTCAAAAATTGAATCGTGAACATGTTAGTACACTTGGTTTTTATAAAACTATTTCGTCTGCCCTACATATCCTCTTTCCCAAGAAAATTTCAACGTTTTTGCAAACAAAAACTTGTGTAACAATTTGGATATCATAGTTGTGAACCGCACATTTAATTTTTTCAAAAAGGATTTTTACATATGGAATTGAATTATAGTATATATTATCCAGTTCCTGTTAATTTAATTCATGAATGAAAACATCCATCGGATAGTTTAAAATTTCGTTCAGCTAATAAAAATATACCGAATTGTTTTTATATGGCATGGAAGCCAAGAATCACAATTAAGGTAACGAGGTCAGTCACTGACCTGGCCATGCTGTTTCATGATATCAATCAGTGGTCAAACCTTCACATAATTTCGCATGTAAATTTTATTCGCGGTGTTAATAAAAATATTAACTTAAGAGTTTGGTATAGTCGCAACAACACCGTCCACGTTTCTAAAAAAAGAAAATATAGGTTTAAGCGAAGATGCATTCAAAACTTTAATCTCAGTTTATTCCGTGAGTAAATTAGTTACTGTGGGGCTAACCGAACTCTTGCTTAAATCATTCTCCGTTAAAACTAATTACAGTATGGCCAACGATTAATTTTAACGCCTCTAAGAAAAAAAAATTAAGTTTAAATTGGCATTACATCATAATTTTATATCATTCCATAATTTGTTAATCAACCTTAAAGCTCAATTCGAACCCACATCTAACGAAACTTTATATTATATTAACTTTGAAATATTCCGCAATTGGTATTGCCGAAAAATTATGTCAGACATAACAATTTAACCATCATAGTTAACAATTGGCCTCAAAGGATTGCCGTCTTTAAGCACTTTAAGAAGACCATACATATCCTTGGAGTCGTCCCATTGTATTTCCTTAAGTTCTTAGCAATAGGTTTATTTATTTTGCCTGATCTTGCCCCAACATCAAATAATTTGATTTAAATTTTTTTGTACTGACGAAATACCAACATTTCTTATCTTCTTTCGTGTTGTTGTCTGATAAGACCAATTCCATTATGAGTATCGTAACATTAACCTCACCAAATTTCTATATGTACATATCGGGATTGTCACATACAAATCGTTTAACTTTGAGAATTTATCGAATTTGTAGAATTCCATCCTTAGTCAAGCATTTCTTTGTAAGTTATCGTTAAATTCAAAATTTTTCAACATTTTTACAAATTCTGGTCCTGACGCTGATCTGTATTATCTCGTCTAATTTAGAAATATCACTCTCTAAATCGGCTACACTTCTAGGATATAAAGTAAAATCTTTCTTCATTTCTCTGAATTCGTATTCCATAGCCCTGGATAAGGATGTTTTTTCTGCAACAGTGATGTGTCTCGTTAGTGAAGAAATCTTTGGACTGAGCAGATCCATTTTGAAAATTTAAAATTTTATCATTTGGATTTGTTTCGTTGCTTCAAAAATGTTATCGTATTAAATTTTATAATTTTAGAAAAGAATCTTCGTAGATGTTGACCATTGTTAAACATTTTAAATTTTGATATTTCCTTCTTAAGCCTAACAATATTTTTGAAAGTTCGACGTTTTTGATATGTCCATAGTAACATTTTCTATACCTTATGAAAAAATTCTTCTTATTTATGATTTTTGCTAGCGCCAATTCTTTTCGTAAGAAAATATTTAACTGCTCTTAGGGTCTCTTGTTAGTTGTTGGAAAGAATATTTTTTAAGTTGTAATTCTATGTTAACCGATTATAATTTATAATATTTAGACAACATTTTAAGCGCAGGAAGGCCTTACTAAAAATAAATAAGTCTCACAAATTGTACGTGCTAAAAATCAATTTTTTTGTGAGATCTCAATGCATTATGAAAATCGTATACGTAATATATTAAAACTTTCGCTGGACCGATTATCTTGGCGAACAAAAGGGGTCGTGCAGCCAAAATGATTAAGGCCTATATCGCAGTCTTTGTTTGTATGGTGACCAAGGCCGTTCATATCGAAGCATTAACCGAGTTAACAACCGATGCCTTCATAGCAGCCTTAAAAGGTTTTCGGCTAGAAGAAATTTTCCAAATGACATCTTTACCAACAACGGCACACATTTTGGCGGTGCCAATAAATATCTGAAAGACAAAAATAATTAAAAATTAATTATTCAGTCATTTCAGGGTTCGAAAATAATGTAAATTGAAAGAAGAAAGAATTCAGGGTTCGAAAATAATGTAAATTGAAAGAATCATCGAAAATTACAAAGATGATAGTAGCGTCGCACGGATCGTTAATATTTAAACTGCATGCAACACTCTAAGGAACCCTATAACTAAGGTTTGCAAGCTTCAATCGGATTAACTTGATTGTTGACGGAATAAAATTATATTAGTTAACGGTGGGGACGATGTCAAAGACGTTCATCTAAAAAATAAACAAAGCAAACTAAACTATTTCGAAATCATTATTATTATATAAATTATACTTAGGTTTATTGTTAAATTACATGAAATCACTTACTAATCTCCAAAGTAAATAACTTGTCCACGAAATCATAAATATTGCATTTTATTTTTTTTTTGACAATAACTCCGTTGTAATAGATTTTTTTTGATTAACTTCGCGTCTCAAAAAACAGAATACGCGCGATGTATGTAGCATGATGCACAAATTTAATTAAAATTTGAATTTAAACAAATTCGCGCTAAATTTTTATACTGCGCAAATATTGGATGCAAAATTCATTTTTTTTTTGTTGTTATACTCTCTCAGCAACATCGAATTATAAAACATTTTTTATAGCGATAGCGAGTAAAAGGGAATTAACAAACGTGAGTTAAAAGGCGATATTCTTATTTCCGAATTTATATTAAATGAAATAAAATAAAACATTGTAAAGAATTAATTATAAAATAAATTGAGTTTTTTTATTTATTGTAACAAATAATCCCCATAGTCAAATTTTGTGCAAAATTTAACACCAACTATCAATTGATGGTCTTGCTGATAATTTGGACATTTTTTCGACATTAGCTTCTTATTTTAGTTTATTAAAGTAGTTTGCCGAATTAAAACCTGAATAGAAATTTCACTTCAGTCCGTTATGAACAATTACCAGATACACTTCGTATTTCCTCTTATTGAATAGAAATAGAATAAGGTTTCTATGCTGACGGCTTCTGCTGTGTTCCAGAGAGAAGTATTCTTGGGGGGAATTGGACTATTATTATAAATTTATTTGCATCGCGATAGTACTTAAAAAACACAAAGTGTTGTAAAACGAGATTGTCAATTAGTTTTATTTTATCTCATATCATTTCAAGAGACAAATAATTTTTGCTTTTATGTTATATTCAATTACCTACTGCATCACAAATAAATAAGAAAATATTAATAATAAAAAATATCAAATGTGCATATAAGAACGTAAGGTAAGATGCAGATTTAATGTTGTTTTAAGAACCTCGTGGTTTCTTGTACTGCAGCCAAACAAGGCTGCAATATATTATTTTTTGTTAAAGGTACACCTATGTGTTATGTTTTTTGTTGTTTCTTCGTTTCATTCAAATTATATCTTTGCTAAATTGCTATGTTCGATTTTTATTGTTGTATTCTCAACAATACGTTGGAAAGACAACAAATCGTGAAACCTCATCCATAAATTTGAGAAATAAATCAATGAAATTATCACTTTTTAAAATCTTTCAAGCAATTACACAATATATTATTTTGTTGTGTATTTTTATTAGTTATTAGTTTTTTATAAGATTTGTGTAAGACTATTTGTATTAAATGACTCTCGACCATCCTGCCTAACTGACAAATTTATATGTAACCAAGACTGGCCGCTTGAGATGAGCGACGAACTAAAACCTACACGTGAAAATAAAAAGTGCACCTAAACAAATTTTCCAAACTATTTCTAACTAAAGGTCGTTCAACTTTCATTTGGTAAATTATCCTGGTTTTAATAATTAAAATTATAAGCAATGTATATTGTGTGTCGAACATTTTATATTTAAAGTAGTGTAAGAATTGTAGGTTTGTATTGTAATAAACGACCAAAAAATTTAGAGCAAAACATTGATTATTCCAGCTGAATTGCAGAATATGTATCAGCTTATTCATGGTGGAATTAGGAGCATCAAAAGAAACACTGTGTTTTTTAGATGTGATTTTCAACAGAGTGAATTATACGAGCATAGAATTTTAGAGAATCTTGATGTATGTATATCGTGATAAAATCAATAAAAATTTTGAATTTGATGAATGTTGCTACAAAAATGAAATTGCAGCCATATAAAGACACCTCTACGATTATCTGTTAATGGCCGCCAAAAGAACATAATTAAATGCATAGTTTGTGTATTTTAGTTTTGTAAATCCCACTCTTCTCCAGAAATTCGTGCGCCAAATTTGTTTTATACAACCATGCCTAGTTATTCCTACGATTATCCCTCATTGACCATCAAAACCTAAATTACACATTACACATTAATATATTTGGTTTAAGATATTTGTGCAAAATCTAAACCACCCACGGCTACTTTAAATAAATTTAAAATTAACTAAAATTGTTTTGATATTTATACTCGACTTTCCTAGAAAGTATTACCCTTAAAAATTCGTATAGTTATTTCTGACACCTTTATGTAATAAAGAACTAATTTCAACGGACATTGCTCATCGTTATTATTTACCAAAGCTCCGTACTACATAATGGAACTCAGATTTGAATTATCTCTGTCATTACCCGTTAATTACGGACAGAAACGCAACCATTATTTTTGGTGTAGGGCATTTGTTCTACCTTTATTCTTTTTTAATGTAATCATCAAAAGCTTGCATATAAATATTTTTTCTCGAGGCTGACCAGATTTGTATAACCAAACCATTGTTGTCTGAAAAATAATAAGCAATTATAGCCAACGCCCAAAACAACAATACTATCAAAATGGTCTAGAGTAGGATTGCCTAAGCCAAATCAGTATTTACGCCAAATTTTCAAAATAAATAAACCAATAAAACTTCGAAATAAAAAAAAACTGGACAACGCGATATTAGCGCAATATGCAGTAACTATTGCGTTGGCCCTCACTTGATTGATTCATTGACAATGTACGGCCAAACCTAAGGCAAGTTTCCCGGAATACGCCGAGTCCACCTATTTACACATAACAAGACCACACGAAAAGAAAGGGTATGTTTATATTAAAAGATCGACCCAGTTCCAGACACTTAAGTAGTCGAAAGTTAGGATAATTTTTTGACAAGACAACACAATCTCCTTAATACAGCCTCCCCTCTCACAACCGCAAGTTCTGAAAAGCTGTCAGGGACTTCATTGATTAATTAATATTTGTTCACTATTTGTTCGACGGGAGGTTGTGGGTGAGGGCGCGAGATTTTCATTCCATCTTCATGTTGAATTTATTTCTGCGTGTTCCAATGCGGTCACGCAAATTTGTATTAACCATGGCAAAATGTTCCTTGACGTTGTTGTGGTAGTTGTTGCGGCTCTTCTTTCTCGTCTACTCGCCCCTCCCCCCATCCAGTTGATTTTTTAATATCCAAGTTTTACTGCTCTATTTATTTTGAAAATTTGGCGTAAATACTCATTTGTGTTGGACTGAAGCGGCAAAACCTCTTCAATAGAACTTCTTTTATGATGTAGTTCTATAAACTGAGATTCAAATTATTTCTGATTAATTGTTCTAATCCACTCCTAAATATTTAAGCAATTTTGTAAAATCGATCGCACGAACCCGTTAAGTGCAAATAACTGTTTTATTTCCTAAGATAAAATCGTACTCAGATTTTCACAGACACCTCTATAATTTCCTGCCCGAAATAACGCCATTAGCGGTAAAAAATACATTACAGAAACTCCCAGTGCATGGTTTAACAACAAACCGGCAGTTACGAAATGTCTCATTTTATGTAACAGGTGAGGTATTTGCAAAACGAGCGAAGCGAGTCGGGCGAAATCTAATCTTTGCTCATTTCAAATAGCGAACTAATCATTTTTATTCTAAAGTAACTAACTCACAAACTCCGCCCTTCATCAATTAGTCATATTCCTGTGAACCTTTATTACTCGAAAAAACTAAAGAACTTTATAAACAACAAGATTCCACAACATCACTAGAAAGTGGTATTTCTCATTTAAATCAAAAGGCATGATGTGGAATGAATCACTCAGCCCCTTTTAGGCGCATTCTCTAAAGTAGGATTTTCCGTGCAGCAAGGAGAGTAATATGGTTCTATGCGTTGGTGTAACTTTGAAAAATGGTGCCCTGTGACTTAAGCGGGACAACCATTTAGAAGGCCAAAACTGCGCCGATTTGTAGGAATTTTTTTTCAAGAAGAAGAGATAAATGGATCTTCTTAAAATTCTGGTAATTTATTATAAATATTTTAACGAGTATTTTCCGATTTTAATATGTTTCGAAGATTGTAAGAGAATTCAATCCAGTTTCGAACTGATGAGCTTATGATTATGAAAAAATCAATCTTCTCATCAGGCCGCGGCGACTGGACTGATTATACCACAATTTACATTCTATATATAAAGAATGTGCTGTGCGTTAAGTATTAGCGAATCATAACTAATACAGATGAATTCTCTTACAATTTTTCTTTTTCACAATATTCACACAGCTCTATTTCTGTGTACGCTAATTTTTGCCTTATTAATTTTTTGTTGAATATTAATAATTTTATGATTAACCTAATCTTTTAATAATAAGCAAAAAAATGGAGAAATGGCAGACATAAAATAAGAAAAAAATCGATATTTTCGATAATTTTTTTCTTCTTCGCTGATCAAAAGAACTAGTTTATTTTGAGAAATTTAAAATATGCTTAGTTTCACCAAGTGGTCTTATATTGATTGATTGATTGCGATGTACGATCAAGCATTAAGCAAGTCTCCCGTATTGTAAATGCGAATACCACACCACTATACCCATGTTACACAACACGACACCATTCTTCATGAAGCCAAACCCCGTAAAGAAAGGCGCCACATCGATAACCACATAAGTCTAATAGTTGTGATATCTGCCCCTGGCCAGGCCGCCGTCGTACACCTTTTTACAATATAACAAGATCGAGGGATGGGAAAGGAATGTTAGCAACAAAGACTCAACCCGGTTCCAGACACCTAAGTAGTTGATAGTTAGTAAATTTGTTAGTAATCTATTTTTTAGTAATTTATTTAACACAAGACAATATAATTTTAAAGTTCATCTCTACTGCTCCAACCTGTAAGAAGACACAAATGACAACACAAATTTCCTGGTACCGCAAACTCTTTTTTTTTCTGAAAAGCTGTAAACAACTATTATTATTCCCCTCCACCATTTTTTCCATCGGCGGTTGTGAGAGGGGGGCGAGATTTCGTTCCATCATCATGTTCCCATGCGGTCACCCAAATTTGTACTAACTGTAGGTAGTGTTGCTTGACGTTGTTGTTGAAATCGTTGCGTCTCTGCTGTCCCTGCTACTCGCCCCCAGTTTCACCAAGTGGTCTTATATGTTACGAAAATGTGTGCATTTTAGCCCGATCGGTTCAATAGTCCTTGAACAATCTTTGGCACCGAGAAAACACCGCGCTGCTCTTTAGTTCGTACAGCTGCGCTCGGCTCTCGGGGTAGAATGAAAGAGAGTCTCGGAAATTGGCTCTATTTACAAGAGCATTGAGTTTTGCCCTAAGTCATGAAGCTTTTCGTATTCTACACATATGTATTAAAGTAACTTTTAAAGCAATAAAAAAAAAATCGATTTTTTGAAGGTTCTAAATGGTTGTACCCCTTAAATAAGTTAAAAGCTCTGAGCAAGTACATCACATATGAAAAATTAAAAAAAAGGAAACAGAAAACAGATTTTTGTATTTTTTGTTCCTATAATCGATTATATAATATAATACAAACATTCATTTAATCGACACTCTAATAAAGAATCGATACTCTAATAAAACTAAAAAATTTTGTTTGGCCAAGTATTTTAACAAATTCTGTAGCTCTTTAGACTTAATCGATATTTTAAGATTGTTTGTCCGGTCACTGGATTGGTTTTTTAAGAATACTTCATCGAATGTGTTATGATTCCACCTATCTAGCAGTCATGGTCTCTTATACAAGGAGATCCGTCCAAAAGATACAGCGAAAAACTAAAAAATTTAGTTTAGCCAAATTTATTAAAAAAAAAATCTGTAGCTCTTTATGCTCGATTGATTTATTTAAGAATGCTTGCCTAGAAAGTGTTATGATAAAAGCTATTCAGAAATCATGGCCTCGTGCTGGTTACAAGGCGATCCGAAAAATTGAAAAGTTTAAATTGACCATATTTTTAGAAAAATGTCCTGTAGCTCTTTAGCCTCGATCGATTTTGCTTTTATGCGAAAAAAAATAGGAAACCATAAACCGAAAACCACGTTCCCAAATGGTGTATAATCTTACAAACTAAATTCCCTAAAAAAAAAAAATTTTGATACAACTCATAATTTATTTTTAAATTAACTAGTTTTTCGTCTTTAATTCTTCGCTATACAATTGAAATTTACCGTTTAAAAAAAGGGTTGATTTCGTTATCCAATATAAAATAATCCCAAAAAAAACCCAAAAAATCAAGCATTTTTAATTACAACAAATTACAACTAATAATAAACTTGATCATTAAAATTAACAATAATAATTACATAAAACTAGATTAAGAAACGCTTAAGAACGCTTTGCTGCAAAATATAATAATTTCAAAACTTTTACAACGATTTTGCCAAAATGCATTTTCTGTAGTTATGTAAATCAAGTTACGTACAGCAGCGTTGAATTTATTGAATATTACTTCTTCATTCCATTTGGGATTCGGAGCCAAAAATATTAAAGTTACTCTCATCTGAGAATATAATATAATGCAGAAGTGTACACCTTAACCGTGTTTTTTTATATTATTGTTATGAACAAGTGGTTTTTATCTCGTGTTTCTGCCATGGAAATTTGCACCTCGTAAAAGACCTCGCAAGGTCTCTGCATGAACTTTTCAGCCATATAGACTTTTCTAACTCAACTGTACTCCCATGATTTGGATTGAATATTTTGCTGGAACTTGATTTGGGTTTATTTTAATTTGGATTATATAGTTCGAGAATATGTTGCATTATTGTAGAAGTATTTATTCGAAACTGTATGTTTTGATTCAACTGTGAAAAAATTGTTATTTCACAATAAAAAAAACGTATTAAACGTTACATATCCTCATACCGAAATTATGAATTTCGTTAATATACAATATGTATTTTTACATTTTGAAATGCTGTGAGTTGGTTGAAGAAAATGTGAACTCATGGATTTTCAATTTAGTAATGGGCTTGGACATTTCCTTAAATGCATTTCCGGATGTGTATGATTGGTCGTTTTTTTATGCTTGTGATAATATCGACATTATGTTGAGCGAATTCTATCGAAACATTAATTTAGGTATGAAGAGATTTATCCCTAGGATGACAGCTTCAAGTACAAAAAAGGAACCGTGGTATAATAATGACTTGATAAATCTAAAAATAGAAAGAGCAATCTCACAAAAAATATAAATTACATCCTAATTGCGTAAGAAGTATAAATATGGGCTTATCTTATCCATCACTTTTTTAAAAAACCAAGCGCATGCATTTTATTCACCGATTTAGCCGTAACTATTTTAAGAAAATTAGTCATTGGTATAACTCTGGGCCTTCAGCCAAAATTACGGGGAGGGGGGAAGATATTTCTACTTTTTTTCAGTAGATATATTATGAGCGATTGGCCTCTAAATTTTTCTGATTTACCAAATCGAAAATATTGGGATTGCCATGAACAACTAATATATTTGTCTATAAAAAATGCCGAAAAATCAACTTATTACAGACAGACAAATTAAATTCTTAACAAATATACGTGTGGGCATAATACACACACAAATGAGGTTTCTCCATGGGTTTTTATATTTGATGTAGTTGAATAATAATTCGCTATGTCAGTACGTTCTGGTCAGATACTTAATGTATGTGGTTAGAGTGGAAATTTTTGTAGTTTGGTCGTAGCTGCCTGATGAGTAGACCATACTTTTCAGTACGAAACCAAACTACCAACAGAACTCATGGAGGGTTCTCATTTTTGCAGAGTTGTACATTGGTATAACTCTGGGCCTTCAGCCAAAATTACGGGGAGGGAGGAAGATATTTCTACTTTTTTTCAGTAGATATATTATGAGCGATTGGCCTCTATATTTTTCTGATTTACCAAATCGAAAATATTGGGATTGCCATCGCCATGAACAATTAATATATTTGTCTATAGAAAATGCCGAAAAATCAACTTATTACAGACAGACAAATTAAATTCTTAACGAAAATTAGTCGATGAAAGATGGATTTTCCCAAAATTTGACCCCTGAGGCCCTGACCCATCCTTCTCGAGCTATGATTTTTTGAAATTAAGAGATTGAGTGATTTTAGGCTAATAGATAGGTAACCATTCTACTTAGATTGCTTTGTTTTTAAAGTTATAGGGCTCATTCTCTCCGTTTTTTCACCCCACTGCATTATAATTTTTTTAAAACACCTAATAACTCGTTAAAAAAAATCGGGAGTAATAACGTACGTTTTAATTCAGTATTTCACAAATATCTCAGCTTCTGTTTATCATATTGAAAAAAACAGTATATACTACTTAATTTATTATGAGTTTGCCTTTAAATCTAACATTTTTAAAATTATAAGTAGGTGTAAGTTTAGTAGTAGATGTAAGTTAACTTGCGCCTTTTTTTATCAAGAAGACACAACTGTGGATCTTTTCTATATTTTAACAGTAAAATTGAACCTACTATTGAGCTTTTCCATATGCTTCTGAACTTCCCTATTTAGCATCCATAATTATCTATATAAAATCAAAATTGATCTGAGAGATTTTAAATTTTTATTGTAAAATTAATTTAAAAATGTTCGATTTAAAGGCAAACTCAAAATAAATAAAGTGGTACATACTTTTTTTTAATATGATAAACAGAATCTGTACGTTAACCCTGATTATTTTTTTAACGAGTTATTAGGTGTTTTAAAAAAATTATAACGCAGTTCGGATCTCAACATCCAAATAAGTATTCCATGGGGTGTTGTGAGGAAATGAACTTCCCTCCAAAAGTTAGTGCCGTTCGGAGTAAAACGAGAAAAGTTACAGAGGTGTGAATATTACGATTTCCAAAAAATTGGGTGCTTTCAAACGCCTCTACCTAACTTTAAAAGTTTTTGAAAAAATTAAATATGGTTCAAAAATTTGTAAAAGTTATGAAAAGATGAAAAAACTGAGTGTATGTATTTTAGTAAAAATTCAATAATTTAGCGAAAATTTTAAAACATGCCGTTAAAATTTTAAAATACTTTACCACATTTCTCTGCCGGAAATTAAGTTCAATTATTTTAGTTTGACCCAATAAGACTTTTAAAATAATGAAAAATGGTGAAGATGGGAAGTTTCTTCAATTTTAAGGGTGTCCCGCATTAAACAGCGTACACTTTATATTTTGACGTAATATACGGCACACAATCTATAGGAATTCAAAAAATATTTCCTTTAAAAACGATTTCAGTGTAAAATTAGAGAAGTTGGCTGAAATAATGAAGCTTTATTCAAAACTGCTTAAAATATTTCTTCAAAATTGTTTGTGCATATTAAAACTTAAGACAAAAAAGCAAAATATTGTGAGACGACCTTTAAATGTAGAACCATATACGACTAGAGTTTAAAGTAAGAAGGCACATAGAATAGGATAATTTGGTAGAATATGAATTAGGATAGTTTGATCGTTTCATTCAAATTAAATGGTGTTGGTCGACTAAAGGCCGTTCAACCCTTACTGAGTTATAAATAATAAAACAACGCGCGGGCCTGCGACCTTAAATGAGAGAAATATTTTCTGCGTTTTCAAAATAAAAATTGTTATAAAGAGATCGTCGAACCGCGTGAAACGGTTTTTGTCCCGTTAATCCATTATCGAATTATAAATAAAAATATGAAGAAAACAAAAAAATAGTTTTTCCTTTTTCCTCTACTTTAAAAGGGACAATTTACACAAATAAGAGTAGATTGTTCTACAAGTAAAGAAAAGTGAAAGTTTTCCAGCAATTGTAATTGTTTAATTTACGAGAGAGCGTCAACTGGAAAAATGGCATATTCAACGCATAACAAAAGTGATTTACCGCATGCTTGAGAAATCTTACACTCGATGGAAAACTCACTTTTCTTTATTTGTAGATCTACTATTTATAAAGAAAACATCATGTCGCGCGTTTGTTCCGTTAAAATTTGTTTTTTTGTCTTAATTTTTAATTTGCACAAACAATTTTGAATAAAGCTTTATTAGTCCAACCAACTGCTAACTTTATAGAGAAATCGATTTTAAGAAAAATATTTTGTTTGAATTCCTATGTAGGTTTTAAACAAAATCAATTTGTTTTCATTCATATTAGACGAGAAATGTCTATTTTAATTAACAAAACCCAATTCTATTGGATTTCTCACCCATTCATCCTTTTTTCGCGATACAAAAAATCGCACGAAAACGTTCATAAGTTTTTTTTCTAAACTAATCGACAATCGACTCAATTTGTATGTATACATACATAATATACAAAAAAAAAAAAAAAAAAAGGAAACAAAAATGTTCCTAAAGGTTGATTCACCAGATTTGTCCATTAAGCTCGTCATGAAAATGACAACTGGACGGAGTTAAAAACCGAGTTAAAAATATGTTATCTCGCTGGACACAAAAGAGAGATAACATATTTTTAACTCCGTCAAGTTGTCACTTTCTTGGCAAGCTCAATGGAGAAATCTGGTGAATCAAGCTTAAAAGCAAGAGAGAAGTAATTTTTTTTGTTTTTTTAAATACAGCCGCTTAATTTGGACAAATCCTAAAGAATGGAAACAAAACCAAGCAAATAACACAAATTTACTTCGCTTTTTCGGGACAATATTTCGTTTAATCGGGACAGATCGTACAAAAAAAAATTTACTAATCATAGTAAACATAGAAAAAAAATTTAAAAAATAAAACAACAATAATAAAAAATAACAAAGAATCATTTTTTTCGGTTCGCTTATATTTTTAGTTATAGTTTTCGGTTATTCCCAAACAGACGTAAAGTTCTTTATTTTTTTATTTTAATTTTGAAATAAATTCAGTAAAACATAAATTCACTTATTAACGTAAGTAAAATTAACTAAAAAAGTATAAAGTGAGAATTAATATACCGTAACCAAGATGCCAAGACAGGATTTGACACTAACCAATAAAATGTCTATCCTTGATAAAATTAAAAGCCAGCCAATTAACACTAGCTTACGTCAGCTTATTAGAGATAATAAATGTGCCGAAAACAACAATATCACGAC
This sequence comes from Tipula vernalis, assembly GCA_958295665.1. Lineage (NCBI taxonomy): Eukaryota > Metazoa > Arthropoda > Insecta > Diptera > Tipulidae > Tipula > Tipula vernalis. The sequence goes on from OY282558.1 coordinate 276,791,766, forward strand.
TTTTAAAAAACGAAAAGTACTGCGCGACGAATAGATATTACATAAAGAAAAACCAGGAACGTCTAGAAGAAAACGGGAGGGCAAGCATCCAGATGTAGAAGAGGCTCTCGACCAATGGTTTTCTGTAGTTACTCAGCGAGGTGTGAGTATCAGCGGTCCAATATTAAAAGCGAAGGCAGAAGAATTAGCGAAAAAGTGGAATCACAGAGATTTTCTTTCGATTTTGTGCAATTTATGAAATAAAATACATTAAAAATTACTAATCCTATAATTTTTGTGGAACTTCGGGTTATTGGGCCAGCCGCTTAATCGGGACAAATTGTACTAGTCCCGATGTGTCCCGATTAAGCGGAATAGACTGTATTCAATTTTAAATAAAGAATTTCATTACGTTTATAAAAAAAAATTTGTTTACCTCGGTGGACACCTAATGTTAGTTTTACTTTCGGCCGTACACATTATTCGTGCGCTGATTGAATTTCATTGTTGTACACGCTTGAGGCTTCTTAAATTATTCAATATTTTATGGCTCAACGTATCAGCGATGTATGCCAAACAAATGAAAATGTATTGTATAGACATTAGCTGGGGACCAACTCCCGGGTAAATAATTCTTAAGACAAAAGTCAACTTTAAGTGTCCATTTTGTTTTAAAAATACTCATTTTACTATTTTTCGCCTACTTTAATGATTTTTCAGTGTTGTCTCTCAACTGTTTTCAAAATAACTTCATCTCCAAAATTGCGTTGAATGTAAATTACGTATAAAACATGATCTACTACTTTTCGCGCTGAAAAATTTCTATTGGTACAATTTAGTGAGGACATGTACATATAGTATAACTATTTTGAAAATATGTTTTGGGATGTCTTTTTTGTTTTACTTCGGTAATTATTTTTATTTAAATAATTTTAGATACATTGAGGCGGATTGTTTAGAAGAACTCATCTAAAGATTTATTTTTAGGCAAATTATTTTGGAAGAACTGTTTTTAGTTAAATGGTTTTAGACGAATTGTTCTCAGTTAAAATGTTTTAGGTAAATTGTTTTAGATGAATTATTTTTACACGAATTGTTTTTAGATAAATTGTTATAGATGAATTCGTCACTCTAGTGTTTAAGTGTTACAAACGTAAATTGGGTTTAGTTAAATTGTTTTAGGTAAATTGTTTTTAGATGAATTGTTTTTAGATGAATTGTTTTTATATTAATTGTTTTAGACGAATTGCTTTAAAGTAAATTGGTTCTAATTAAATGGATTTAAGCAAATTGTTTCTAGACAAACTATTTTAGATAAACTGTTTTAGGTAAACAGTTTTAGATAAAAAATCCCTTTTTCGAAAAACGTATCCCTTTGCATGTATCGGTGAAAAATTCAAATTTGAATAAGACGATTAATAAACCTTCTGTTTTGAAATCATATCATTCTGTTTGTCAATAAAATTCAAGATAGGATTAATTGTGAGCAATGTAAAATTGTGTATAATATAAATATACAAAATTCGAAATAATTTAAAAATTTTTAAAAATTTATTTAGCTGGCGCTGTTGTAATGGCGAGGTATTCGGAGGTGGCAAATTATTCTAATATGTAAAAATTTCCCTAGATAATGGTGGTAGGACCAATATTTATACATTTTTATAAAATAATTAATTATTGCTTCAATGTTATAGAGAAGATTGATAGGCCCGTGGCTGAATTACACCATAATTTAATAAATTAGGTAATATTAAATTTGAAGTATTACACATATTGTTATGTTTAGTATTAGCAAGCTATCCTGTTAAAGAAGACAACCAAAGAGACATCTGTTTTAATGTAGAACCCCTTAAAATGAAGAGAAGGTAAAACATAGTTTATGGTTTCGCTATACGCAGAATATTTGCCAGATATTGGGTAACTAAAAAAGTTTCGAATTATGAAGCTATTGCAAAGGAACTGGCCGAAAAATACTGCCGACATACTGCCACCGTCTTCATCGCAGCATTTACTGAATACCATCGTTCTCACCCATTATTAACAACAAGAAACCCACCTTTGCTATCCCCATTTTCAATAGTTGGATCGGGAACTATTGCTACATCTCCACACTCCAGACGCCACACCATCACAATCGACATTAAAAATTTTCAGTGATTGGGGTGGAATTCAGTCCAAGAAGAGCCTGAGCAAAACGACCCAGAGCGACGGAAACGGGACAAAAGGCGTAGAGAGAAGGAAGAAATACACAGGAAAAGGGAGCAATATAGATGACAGAAGGAAGATCGTGAAAGGTGAAAAGAAAAGGCGAAGGAAAACTGACATCGTGAAAAAACCGAATTATTGAAGAAATTCACACAATTTAAAAACGCAATAATTTATAGTATATGTACAGTCGTTACCATAAAAACTGAAATATATAACTGAAATGTGAAGCGAACTCTAAAAAGCATTCCACCCAAATTATTGATTACTAAATTAGAACAAAAATTTATATAAATTCATAGTTTGTCCGAAATCCTTCATTTTCTATAACTAAGGCTAGTATTGGTTATAGAAATAAAAAATAAATGCTAAGCATTGAACTCGTTATCACCACGCAGTGCCTCCTACATCTCAAAAATTTGTTACAATAAATTCTGTGATTTTTTTGAGAAACTAGTTAACTGCAAAAAGTAAGCATTTCAGAAAATGCATTTGAAATAAAAAGTCACAGTAGCTTTTAGTAGGAATTACTCATTTTTATTTAGATTTTCCGGAGAAATGGAGGAAAATATTGGAAAATTGAATTTTATTCTTGAAACTTTAGACAATTGTCGAGTTATTTTCATTCAAAACTCAAAACGACAAAACTGCAGTTGACTAGTTTCTCAAAAAAACCACAGAATTGTTCCCAATCGTTTGCCCTATTAGTTCCCAATTTCTCACTATTTTACCCCATACATGCGCAATGGGGTTTAGGTCGAGAGTGTAGGGCGACTCCAAGAGTTCAATTCCGGGGTGATCAGCGAACCAATTCTATGCTATTAAATCGTCCAATTCGTTCGTTTCATTCGTTCACTTTTCTGAACTGTTCGCCAAACTTTGGGTTAAACCTTTAGTTTTTGTGGTAATCTGTGCTCATCGATCACTTTTACTTTCACTGCCAGTCTGTGATGAGATATACCCGTTTTTCCAGACCCTGCTAACGATTTTATTACTAATTTCACGAGCGTCAACAAATATTCCATTAATGAGTGTTAACAAATATACCATTTCTCGCCACATATCTATGTTAACTATTTATAAATTGGTGAGACTTTAAATGTGCGGGCATCGAGGATTTTGCTAGGTCCGCCAATAAACACATCCCGAAAATTTTTATTGGCATCGCAAATCCCTTGTAGCATTATGGAAATAAAACCATGGCGGTTGACATAAGTTGACCGGATTTTGTGTGCTGGTTTTCTAATATATAAATACACATGTATAAACCTACCGATACATCCTAAATATTTGGAAAGCCATCTATCTGAAATTTAATAAATACAGACATATATACAATTATCAAAAAAATTTACATTTCAATTGCCCTACCTTCAGTATAATGTAAAATAAATCTTAAATCAAATATCTTCCATACTAACTTCCTCATCAGAATATTTTCCAATGACGTCCCCTATAAAATTATCAACCTGTGTTTCGATTCACGTTGATTGATTGTTTAAACTACAGGTTGGTTGAAAAGTATTGAAAGCAAAAATGAAAGAATGTGATTTTTTTAATGAAATTAGTTTTTTTATTTAATAAAATCTCCCTCAACTTCAATACACTTATTCCAATGATCGTCCAATAATTGTATACCATCTATGCAATGATTTTCCGGAAGCTCTGCAAAATACTGTTCTACGGCTGCAATAGCTTCTTCATTCGACGAAAAACGCTTTTCACGAAGGAATTGTTTCAGGTTTCTGAAGAAATAATCATCGCTGGGAGCCAAATCTGGTGAATACGGTGGATGATCAAGCAATTCGTACTTTAATTCGTTCAATTTAGCCATCGTCAAATGACTCGTGGGATCACGTGCATTGTCCTGATGAAAAATTATTTTTTTCTTCTGTAAAGCGGGTCTTTTTTCACGAATTTTTTTATCCAACTGGTCCAAAAGGTTGCAATAATATTTAGAATTAATTGTCTTACCTTTTTTAAGATCAACAAAATCCTTTTTGCAATCCAAAAAACTGATGCCATGAACTTTTTTGCCGATCGTTCTGACTTCACCTGTTTTGGAGCTGAACAACCAGCTTCAGTCCACTGTAAACGTTCTTGTTTCAGTTTAGGATCATGGTGGTAGATCCAAGTCTCATCCATAATTATAAATCTCCGCACAAAATCGGTTTTATTCTGAGAAATTTGTTTTCGATTCAGTTTTTTTTTCAATTGTTAACAAAGGCGGCACCAGTTTCCCAAACAGTTTTTTCATACGTTATTCTTCATGTAAAATATGGAGTACTCCTTCGTCCGAGATGCCTATGATATCAGCAATTTCACGCTTAGTCAAACTTGGATCTGCGCAAACAATATTATATGTATGTGAAGTTCACCCAAAATGTAACCCGAAAAAATGCTATGGCAACACTAAACATAATAAATATTTTCATGATATACAAGTGTCAGCCCAAAAAAGTATTTATATACAATGACGCTATTTAAGGTGATCCCAAAAAATACTCTCATAACAGCTAAAGCTATCGCGACAGTTAAGTATTTTACTTTCAGCCCAAAATTATGAGTGTCGGGTACTAAATATGCCATAATTTGAAAGTAAACTTAAATTATTTAAGTAAATTATGCATTTACGCACACGCCTATTTGCGCAAATTGTGAACAAAGACAACACATCGCATTGTAATTTACATATTTATTTGGTCATTATAGATTAAGCAAACGATTAACCATACACCGGAAATTGCCATTCAATTAGTCTCGATTCGAAATAATTGGAGAACAACATCTTGATTTATCACTCAATTATATTAACTGTTAATCCAGAGCATTAAGTCAGTCAAAAGTTTTTGGGGAATTGGAGTTCTAGGGGCCCTTATGCCAAAATAAATATGTGAACAGTTGAAATTCAATTTGTTTTAGTTTCAAAATAATTCGAGTACTGCCCCTGGATTTGTCATTCAATTATATTAACTGGTAATCCAGAGCATCTATGGCAATCCAAGATTTTTGGGGAATCGGAGTTCTGGGCTGTCTAATATGCCAATATACCATATGTGAACAGTATACAATTCAACGGAACTTGCAATTCAATTTATTTCAGTTTCGAAATAATTCGAGAACTGCCCTAGATTGGTCACTCAATTATATTAACTGGTAATCCAGAGCATCTATGGCAATCAAAGATTTTTGGGGAATCGGAGTTCTGGGCTGTCTAATATGGCAATAAATGTGAAAAGTATACCATTCAACGGAACGAGCAATTAAATATGTTTCAGTTTCCAAATAATTCGAGTACTGCCCCTGGATTTGTCATTCAATTATTTTAACTGGTAATCCAGAGCATCTATAGCAATCAAAAATTTTTGGGGAATCGGAGTTCTAGGCTGTCTAATATGCAAATAAATGTGAACAGTATACAATTCAACGGAACTTGCAATTAAGTTTATTTCATTTTCGAAATAATTCGAGTACTGCCCCTGGATTTGTCACTCAATTTTATTAACTGGTAATCCAGAGCATGTATGGCAATCAAAGATTTTTGGCGAATCGGAGTTCTGGGCTGTCTAATATGGCAATATATGTGAACAGTATACAATTCAACGGAACTTGCAATTCAATTAATTTCAGTTTCGAAATAATTCGAGTACTGGACCTGGATTTGTCATTCAATTATATTAACTGGTAATCCAGAGCATCTATGGCAATCCAAGATTTTTGGGGAATCGGAGTTCTGGGCTGTCTAATATGCCAATATACCATATGTGAACAGTATACAATTCAACGGAACTTGCAATTCAATTTATTTCAGTTTCGAAATAATTCGAGAATTGCCCCTGGATTTGTCACTCAATTATATTAACTGGTAATCCAGAGCGTGTATGGCAATCAAAGATTTTTGGAGAATCGGAGTTCTGGGCTATCTAATATGCATAAGTGAATAGTATACCATTCAACGGAACGTTGAACTGTCTCTTATGGCAATATACGTGGACAGTATACCATTCAAGAGAAACGACACTTCCGGTTTACCAGTAGTTAGTTGGTTGACGGTTTTGTTGCCCTTCCGGGTCCTATATTTATTATTTAATAATTAATAATAATTAATTAATAATTAATAATTTTTAATTTATAATAATTAATAATTAATATATAATATTTAATAATTAATATTTAATATTTATTATTTAAAATCGTTAGAGAGTGTCACCACAAATATTTTTATAAATGCACCAAATAATATGGCATATACTCAGACTCAATCACAAGGAAGAAGGAAGGTACCACAGGTGTAACTCATCGATAAATATTTAATTTATTGTATAAAATATTAAGTGAGGCTTAACTTTGTGGGTATCACTTCGAATTTTAATGATTGTATTTTTCAAATCATCATATAGTTCCCAATAGTCCTCTTTTTTGCAGTATGACGTATAATGTTTTTGATTTCCGGTATAGTTAATAAGGAAATTTAATATGAACGTTTTTCCGTCCAATGATATTGTTTGTGGAATTTCTTTTAATGAAACTAATGGTTGTCTGTGGCAATTTAAATATTCAGTATTTAAAACTACAAACGGGTTTGGTGTAATTTTTTTGGCATAAACTGTTTCTTTACAGCACGGCTTTGGAGGAAATGTGACAAGACAATTATTTAGATTTTGTATGCCGTTTTGTTCCAAACGATGCATTTCTACTTGGACGTATGGCCGCTTCTCTACAGTTTCGTTAAAGCAAACTGTACAGTCAAACTCTGCTATAAGGCTGGGTTGAATCTTTAAAAAAAATCTGACACCAGTCAGTTTTTTAGGCCTAAATCATACCTTAAATATTTTTTTATGTCAAATAAAGCATCGTGTCTCAATTGTTCTAGTTGCTTCATATTATGTTCCCCATTCATTGCGCATACCAATTTATGAATCGACTGTATGTCACTACTTTCAGTTTTCATTTTATCGAACCCAACTTGACAAAGACATTGGATAAATGCATCAAACACACAAGTATTTTTGTATGTTGAATTATCGTCCAAAGATCCGTTTCTTAAAAATCCTTTTGTACTTGATGGCTGCTCGTAAGTTTTGATTTTTTTATCGGAGGTAACAAGGTTTCTATTTCATTGTGCTTTATTAATAGCTTAAATGATTCATTCTGTTGTTCATCAGAAGTTTTTTTATTAAAATCTAATATATTTTTTAAATTAAAGTTCGATAGACTTCGTTTATTATTAATTTTCTTCTTCCAAACTTCTTTTTGTTTTAAACTATCTAACAGGCTCATTCCTTTAGCAGTTACCAACGATATATTTTTTAAAAATCTTTTTGGTATTTTGGATTTAATGCGGTCAAATATATAAACATTCCTTTTATTAATTTCCTTTAGAACCCTCAAACATTTTGTAGGAAGTTTCCCCAAATTTGGCGCTTGCCGACATTGCCTCTTTAAAATGGCAAAATAATTTCCTACGTGGCTATTACTGAGTCTTTCATTTTCCAAGAGGGTAGACCACATTGGTAAATAAGAAATATATTTTTTAATAAATTTTTCCAAAAACTGAGGATTATAAAATGAGTTAATTGGGGATTTAATTTTCTCGGGGATGAAATTATCGTAAATTTCGGTGAAGTCTTGGAAAAATGGACTCTGTTCAAATATTGATTTTGAAAACAATTCATGGGTGTTATAATTAAATCCATCGCCAGTTAAATCATCAGTAATGTCTCAACCTATATCTTCAAATAATATTGATTCTTGCATAACTGAATTAAACGCAAGGATCGTATTTTGATCCGTATATTTTGATTTCAATAATATCACGAAATGTGAAAATATTGATTTCAATTTAGTGTAATCCCGAATTATAAAAAATGAAGATATAATCTCCTTTATAAATTGGTTTTGTTTTGAAGATGGCCGAAAATGAGCATTTGTATCACGCATGCTGTGACTCACGGTATACTGTTCACATATATTGGCATATTAGATAGCCTAGAACTCCGATTCCCCAAAAATCTTTGATTGCCATACATGCTCTAGATTACCAGTTAATATAATAAAATGACAAATCCAGGGGCAGTACTCGAACTATTTCGAAAATGAATTAAATTTAATTGCAAGTTCCGTTGAATTGTATACTGTTCACATATATTGGCATATTAGACAGCCTAGAACTCCGATTCCCCAAAAATCTTTGATTGCCATAGATGCTCTGGATTACCAATTAATATAATTGAATGAAAAATCCAGGAGCAGTACTCAAATTATTTCGAAACTGAAATAAATTTAATTGCAAGTTCCGTTGAATGGTATACTGTTCACATATATTGGCATATTAGACAGCCCAGAACTCCGATTCCCCAAAAATCTTTGATTGCCATACATGCTCTAGATTACCAGTTAATATAATAAAATGACAAATCCAGGGGCAGTACTCGAACTATTTCGAAAATGAATTAAATTTAATTGCAAGTTCCGTTGAATTGTATACTGTTCACATATATTGGCATATTAGACAGCCTAGAACTCCGATTCCCCAAAAATCTTTGATTGCCATAGATGCTCTGGATTATCAGTTAATATAATTGAATGACAAATTCAGGGGCAGTACTCGAATTATTTCGAAACTGAAATAAATTTAATTGCACGTTCCGTTGAATGGTACACTGTTCACATATATTACCATAATAGACAGCTCAGAACTCCGATTCCCCAAAAGTCTTTGATTGCCATAGATGCTCTGCATTACTAGTTAATATAATTGAGTGACAAATCCAGGGGCAGTACTCGAATTATTTCGAAAATGAAATAAATTTAATTGCATGTTCCGTTGAATGGTATACTGTTAACATATATTGGCATAATAAGCAGCCCAGAACTCCGATTCCCCAAAAATCTTTGATTGCCATAGATGCTCTGGATTACCAGTTAATATAATTGAGTGACAAATCCAGGGGCAGTACTCGAATTATTTCGAAACTGAAACAAATTGAATAGGAAGTTCCGTTGAATTCTAACCTTTTCGTTATACTATCGTTTCTACTCAAATTATTTTAAATGTTGTTATATTATTACGTATATACTATATATAAGTATGTTGATAAGGCTTTTTCATGAATAATATTTCTCTTTAAATATAATAATAATTTGCAAATATCTTCTATCGTGATAAATTTTTTATTTCATATTAATTAATTTAGTATTGCCACAGTTTAAATTCATAATTTTTTGGGATAGAATTTTGGGCTAACTTCACAGACGTCGACCACGTTTAAACTCTCAAACCCATCGATGCACAGTTGGAAATGAAGGATCAGTTTCCTTAAACACATTTACCATTTTTGTATGAATTTCTGTTGCTGATAAATCTTCCAAAACAAAGAATTTTATTACTGCACGATATTCGGCTTTTTCCATTGTAAACGAATACACTGACACGTCAACTTCTAATGACTTGTAAATAAAGAATGAATTGCCAGATCAAAATAAAAATGTTCATGTGTTCAAATGAAAGATGAAAATTAAAATGGCGTATAAATTTTGATTCCTCTACTGGTTAATAGGTATCACTTTCAATACTTTTTAACCAACCTGTAAATTAGTTATTTCATCGTCTGAAGACAATCAATATATCACAGAATCACTTGATGTTGAAACTAAAGATGAAGGTGACGATGTTGAAGACGGTGACGAAGATGATGATGATTAAGACGGTAAAGATAGTAAATGCTCCACAATGATTTTGACAAATAATTCATCACCCATTATTAATTACATATATATGTTACGGCTAATGTACAAAATAGGAGAATGTGTACATTCGCCGGTAAATGTACATATTCCTAAAAGAGAATATTCTACTTTTCCAAATAGAATCCAGTAAGAATATGCACATTTTCCGGCGAATGTATACGTTCGCCGCTTTATGTACATTAGCCGTAACATATACATACATGTAAGAAACACAAATTATGTACACGATTAAATTATATACAGTACACGATTTATTAATTATTCACACGATTTCGAAATACAAATTATGTACAGTAATTATATAAATGATTAACACCAAATTGCGATTAAATTCTTTTTTACACGTTCTAACTTTTGAAGTTTAATTTTCCATGTATTTATGGTATAAAGTACATTTCCTGTAGAGTCTACATTTGAGATATTCTAAAATACAAAATATTTCACTTAAACGAAAAAATATCTTAATTATAGCCCCAGTAAGACAAATTTTAAGAAGAAACTTTTGGGGTACCGCCAATCGAAATAGAAACGTAAGAACAGTCGAGATGATGGGAAAGATGTCGGAACGGTAGCTCGTTGACATACAACTAACTTGTAAATCACTGCAATGGACGACTCCAATTCAATTACAATCTTCTAATAACCTCTCCTTTTTGGCCCGATTTAAAATAATTCGTATTGCATTAGTTATCGGGCTGGATAACGAACTCATACTAAGACGGAAATCAATCACATGTGGATAATGATTTTCATTGTGCATGTGTTTCTTATGAAACGTAACGGTGAACTAAAGAAAAAAATGTGCTTTTAGCGGCAACCCAGTGTACCCGAGCTTGCATTATTAATTGATAAACAATCATTTATAAGCTACATATCAGTGGCAGATGGAATACAATTTTTTTTTTACATTTCCTCAGAAAACGCGCACCACACGATTACGAATCATAAAAAAAAAAGAAAATCGTTCCATCCTAATGATTGTGGCTCTATACTCTCGAAGGCTCTGTATATAGTCAAACCCCTTCGAATTCTATTATGATTTAGATTAAAAACCAGACCATAAATTAAAAATATGTACAAATATAACTATAAAGTCCAATATATTGCATTATACGGGAATATCACCAACGTGCTTAGTTGAATAACTAAAGTAACATTAGCACCCTAATACAGTATTTGGGTAATTCAATCAACCAAAAACACTTCCAATACCTTATCAACTCCTAATTAGCAATGATCCTTTTCTTTATATATAGTATAAGTTATATAGATGAACATCTTTAAAAATATACTAATTTATATCATTATTTGGGAGGTCCTCTATTCACATTCAAATAAAAATACTGTTTTCAAGACATGTGTCGTATGAATTATCCACAAAATAACAAAAAATTGCATTACAAACATGAAACAAACAAATTTTTTAATGCTTTCCATTTCAATAAATCAAAGAAAATTTGTAGGCGTATTTAAAAGTCTCAATTTCTTTTCTCAATTTATTCTTTCATATTCTAAAAAGAAATTGATCCTTTTTTACGATAAATGTATGACAATTTTTTACAAAAAAAAAAAAAAGCAATCAGGAACTGATGATGTTAACAAGGCAATATGTTTTACATTCATTTACTCGTTATATGTACTTTGTTATCATCTGTATTTACTAACTAGACGGTTTATTTAAAGTGGTTCACTTAAGTCATAATTTTGAAACAAATAACTATTAGGGTGGTCGGTCTGTCGGTTGATTCTAATTTTTAAATGTGATAAAAGTGTTAAAATATATTTTCTAATTTTACGATACACTTTTATGGAGAAAGTACATAAAATGGGTTTTAGGGGCTAATAACGTTTAATTGATTTTTTCTATTATGTGATTTGAATATTAGAAATGGGATGGTCTTAAAGAGCAAATCGAAATTATGGGAATGGTAAGTGGTTCGTGTAAACAAAATAAATAAATAGTTTTTATTAATTGGTCAATTAATGTTTTTTACAGAATGAAACGACTCAAACAATAAACAAACTAAATTGTAATCACTTATTTAAGAGACCAATTTATGAGATTTACTTGAATAAGATGAAATAAGAATTATAAAATCAGACAGGTTTAATACGTTTAGTTTCATATGAAATAGAGGTAAGATTACAAATGCAGAAAATTGCAAAAAAACATAATTTTAATTTAATAAAGGTTTAAAGCGAAAAGCGCGGATTAATTTTTAAAGCAACCACAATTAATTTTTTTTTTTTTTGCTTTCTGTTTCTACAGTTTTGTTTATGTCAGTTTATACATATGTACATTATACAAACATGTACCTATTTTTTACTTACCTAGGTTATAATGCGGTTTTGTGCAATTGTGTATTCTACTTTTATCATGCATTTTACGTGATAAATTATTGACAGTATGGGTTACATACGTATGTTATGTTTTATAGTGACTTTGGTTGGTAATTTACATACCTTTGTCTAGTTACAAATATTGCTAACAATCACGCATATTATCCACTAAGCCAACAATAAAAACTTATTCTTGTTCTGAAACGTCCGATTTGCAAACAGCTTTTTATTATTATAACCGATCGGCCCAATGTTAGTTGGAAACTAATTATTCGTCCTACTCGTATAATATTGATGATTTGTTGAATTCGTCAATAATTTGATAAAGACTGTCAGGTAGCAAACTAAATTACATTAAGGGTTAGGTTAGGTTTGGGTGGCGGTTCACTAGGACCAGGCATAGACACAAAAATGGTCCGTAGCCATTACATTAAGGGTTACTATGCCTTTAAATTAAAAATTTTCAGTAATGTGTGACCGATGCCTCTTCCAAAATATACTTTATTTGTATTTGAACTATTATCAAAACTATATAAATACGCTCTTGCGTGGGCTAAACGATTTTTTGTCCACCCGTATTTCTTTGCACGATAAACTTACCCACACAACATTTTTGTTCAATTTTGAAAATATTTCTAACAGTGCAATAATTCTGCCTTATAGAAAACTTTTTAACAGTATATAGAATTGTCAAAATATTGATATTTTAAATAGTGTTGTTATTATTGTTGTTTTCTTTATCAAATTTTATTTGATTTGGTGAATTATTTTATGTTTTTCAAACATTAAATTTAAAAGTATGGTATTGTTCATCACTTTGATTTATAAGTTTTAAAAAATATACAAACAATTTTTAGTGTAAGGTTAACCGTTGTTGATAGCTTTTATATTTGTAACGTACGTACCATAGAACAAAATATTGTGCAGCACTCCAATGGCCATTAATTACGAAGTTGGATCCAAATTTGGTCTTCTTTAGATTTCCTAAACGTATGTTAAAAATTATTACTTTTTATTGTGTGGAAATAATCATAAAATTTATTATAGAAATAAACCTCGGATCTCAAATGTCAAGAGGAAAGATTTGGAGCTGAAAAATTATTCGGAACATTGATTATCCGTTTTGTATTTCAAAGAATGGGATGTAGCTTTTGTGAGTTTAAATTGCTGGTCGATATGTCGGTTATCCGTTCGAGTATTGTTAGTGTTTAAACCCCTCCTCAATTTCTAATTTTACTCTCCTTAAAGTTAAATTACGAAAATGAATAAAACTCTTAAGAAGTAACGAGAAGGTTAAGCAACAGATTGGCTATAGGGTTGCAAATATTCCGACTAACGTACAAATAGTTTTAGATGCGCAGATGAAAAATCGATATAGTGAAGGATTTCAAAATTATTGGTTAGCCATTTACTTCTCTGGCCTATACAAGCTTATAAGAATTTCTCTAATGATTTTCATTTGCCAAGCGTTAGAACTCTTCAACGAATCATTAAAAACGTTCAGCGTTCGTTCGGGTTTCATGATTTTTTCTGCCAAGCTTTCAAAATTAAATCAGCGTCACCTGATTATTAGGTTGGTCATACGCCAAATTTGTGTATTTTGATAAGGTAAAATTTTCCGCTCTTTCAGAATCTGTAGTCCGATTTTTTGAATTCGTAACCGTTGTGAGATATTGACTACTCAGTTTGTTCCATATCCACATTTTTAATATAAAAAGTCGATTTTTTAAACATCAAAAGTCGGTTTCTCAAGATTAAATTAAATGGCTTATGGACCAAACCAATTTTCAGGTGACGAGATAGGTTTCGCAAAATCGAGCGAAAATGAATAGTTTGCTTTGATTAAATCTCAATCAAGTCATTTTTAACATTTTTTAGAAAGAAGGATAAAATTACAAGCTTATTGGACTTTGGTTAGGCTGCTTGTAACGGAATCCTCGCGACAGCAGCATTTGTAGGTATTGCTAGATGTATTTTTGAGAATTGAAGCAAGCAGTGGCTTATTTTTTTGTTGATAACAGTTGTTCTGTCGGTGATTTAAAGCGGATTCACAGTTGCCATCGTTCATTCGTTCAGGTTTTTTTTAATCAATTATGTTCCTTAAAAATTACGTTATTTTTCGATCGTATTCCATTGATTAGAGATAAAAAAATTATCAGAACGAATGAACGAACGAACGCATCTGTGAATCAGGCTTGAGTTTGTTTTGTCAATAAATCATTGGACAGACTAGAGAGAAAGCATTTGCTTTAATGTAAAACGTGTAATAAGCAATCTGGGATCAAATTTCGTTAGGTTGTCAAAGCATTTAAAGGTAGACCCAGATAGACCATATTTCCTTCGAAATGGTAATAAATATTATTAAATTTTTAATTTAGGCCTTGTGCGAATCGGTTAAAAAGTTAAATATTTTAACTGTGGTAGAGATAAAAAAATTCACCTCATTTTTTAACAGTTTTGCTGTGCGAATTGCAACCAGTTAAAAAGTTAAAATTTTGACGTTTACATGTTTTCTATACTCGTTCATTTCACACGGTTGTGAATAATATTCGATTTAATTTTTAAATTAATAAAAGCTAAAATGAATTCCGATTTAATAATATACTATTTGCCTATTATTACTCGATTGTGTGTTTTGTATCAAAAACACCTCGAGTTAATTGCAAAACACTACAGGCAAAATAAAATTGTAAAGGTAATGATCATTAATATTATGTCAATAGAGTAATAAATATTAAATAATACATTTTTATTTTAGCGTCCAAAATATTTACAAATTTCCGTAGTATCAGCAACGATTAAGGCTATTCTAAATGGTAATGAAGTAGAGACAAAAAGATCATTGAGAATCAACCAAAAAATCTTTAAATTTATTTTGGCAATCATGCCACAGAAACATCACGGTTGGTTTGTAGATTACGAACTCATTGTATTTCTATACTGGATGGCGTCAGGTTGTAGCTAAAGGGTCGTGGGAAATTTTTCTGGGCTAAGTCGGTATACAATTAGAGATATTATTTATAAAATGTTGGATTTCTTTTGTGTTAAAATGAGACATGTTGTTCATTTGCTAAGTGACGATGAATTTGAATACTTAAAATAAATATTTGAGAGCCCAAATTATTGTATTAAATTCAAACGATCACAAATGTCACAACAAGATAAAAATTTTAACTGGTCTGTGACCAGTTAAAATTTTTGTGGTGAATATAATGTCAAAAATTTAACTTTTTAACTTTTTATGCGATATTTTTTTCGTTTCGCACACAGACTTAGTAGTAAATCAATTCCAATGGAAAAAGATTGTCATGACTATTACATACATCTTGGCAGTACATTCAGTGTAGTGACAAAAATCATCAACCGTGTAGCTGCTCGCGTAGTTACTAATTTTCTTTAATATTATATGGGATGTCTAGAAGCCCTAGAATGAAGGGGACATTATTATATTGGACGTACTGTGAAAAACTAAGAAATGTTTGTACCCACCCGGACAGTGGTATCAAATAATTAAGTGTGTCAAAATTAAAGATCCGCAATACAATGTCATAGTAGTTGTTTGCCGATTTTGTTGATTTTAAGTTATCGTTAAACTCGTTAAATTTTACTAAAAATGATGCCACCGAAAAATTTTATACGACCAAAATTAAATACCGAAATAATCCTTAGAACCCTCAATCTTATTAAAGAGGCACATACGTATATCAACTTAACACCGGCTTTACCGGCTTTAGTTGATTGTCGTTGAAAATTAACCAAATAAGTGTTGTTTGATCAGAAATTCACTGCTTTGAATCAAATGTTAAAGGCACTACTCAAAAAACCACCGACCGAATTTTGATATCGACATACACAATGTTTTATAAAATTGTTATTTTTACAATGACAAAATTAGTAAAAAAAAAATGAATCATTCACAAGTAAGCTACAAAATAAAACGAAAAATATATAAAATTGGTTCCAAAAGAAAAGGCAGAAGTAAGGCATGGGAATTTCAGATAAGATTAGTAGTTTAATGTCTGGCAATTAACGATCTGGTAAAAATCTAAAGGTTAGCTGCAACTACAAATCTTTGGTGTGACAGTTATAAACGAAAATGTTAAGTGAGTGTAACAGTGAATTTCATTAAAAACAACATCGACCAACTTCGGATAATTTACATATACATACACACTGTATCAAAAAATTGTCCATACAGCACTCGGTTAAGAAAACATTGATGAATAACACAATTACGAATCAAACATAAAATTTGTTAGCCCCCTGAATATGATCCGAGGCGGATTTTTCTATTACGAATTTTTTTTTGCTTTCCAAAAATTCGAAATCGAAAAATTCGCCCTATTATGAAACTAAAAACAAAATCGAAATCGAATTTTACGAAAACTCAAATGTCAAATCCGACTGCTATTTAGGAGACGAATATTGTTAATTCAAATAGTTGTTTGTTAAACAAATAATTTCACTTGTGACTTTTTATTAAAAATAATAATTATTTTAAATTTATAGTTTTCAAACTCTATAAAATAATATAATAAATAATGTAAGTTATAGAATTTAATAAGCAATTTTGTGGTAATTTTATTAAAACTTGAAATTAATACTTATATTATATTGTTTGTAGTCTTAGTATCAATCATGGGGAAAAATGAAGGCATAGCCAAGAACTTTTTAAATGCTCCACAATTTAAGGAAACAACGCAACACCTGTGGAGCGAAATCACCGAAGAATTAAACTAAATGAATCCCCCAGAGAGAACAGTCGAAGGTTGGAAAAAAGTAGGATGAATTTGATGTAATTATATGCTCGTTATACATTAATATTATTTATTTTAAAGGTTTAGAAAGATTTAAAGTACAACGTTAAAGCTGAAATAAGGCATAACAAAAAGTGTATTTCCACTACTGTAGGGAGCCCCAATAAAGTTAAAAAAATTGGTCCTCTTGAAGATCGTGTAGATCGGCTGCTCGATTTAAAAGGAGAAAAAGATGATTTGAAAGTAAAAACTTTAGAGTGTAAAATCTCCGCAAATGTAGCTGATACAGAATGTGCTAGGCCAATAGAGTGTGAAGAACTCAGCATGAGCATCAAAAAATGTATGTCAACAAGCCTCAATACCACATCTCCAGCAAACCTAAGCATCACAGACATACACCGCAGCAACATCACCCCTTCAGCAAAACATACCACCACAGAGGCTAACCATAGACAGTTAACAATAGTGAAACCATATAGCATCAACCAGCCAAATCAGAACCACCGTACATTCAGTAAGCGGCAATGAAATGTACTCAATAAGCCGACCTAAAAGAAAACCGAAAGAAACTGTTTATCAACATTTCCGATCATTTGCCGAGAAGACAGAAAAACACCAAGCGAATATGCTTAGAGCTTCTAAGGATATTAGAAAAGTAAAACAAAATAAATTTAAATTCTTTAAAGAATAGTGGTTAGCCGAGCAAAAATTCAGAGCAGAAGAACTGGAATGGAAACGATTCGAACTCGAGCTCAAAGAAAGAGAATTAAATTCAAGAATTTAAAAAATAAATATTTTATTAGTGCCTAAATAAAATTTTAATGAATTATCTTAATAATAATTAAGTTTATAAATTGTCTTTTATTTCATTTCGAACCCTTTTGGCTTCACTCGCTTAATCTGTAATCGTTGCTTCTTCAATGGCAACTACGTCCAAATTGCTCTCTCTCTCTATTAATATTTCATCTATTGGCACATTGTATTTCATACATAAACTGTGGAGAAGGCAACACATATAAACGATGTCTGCAACTTTCTCAGGTGCATAATGCAGTTCTCTGGAATGTAGCAGGCATCTGAATCTTCCTTTCAAAATACCAAAAACTATTTCTATTAGTGCCTTTGAATGAGCGGTATTGTAACGGGATTCACTTGAAAAAAAAAAAATTAGCATGTGTACAAAATTTATTTGGAATTATATTTTTACCTAACAGCTATTTTTACCTGCTCTCAATTTTTGCTCCATGACAATACGATTACTGCTTTCACTCCAAATGAGGTTATCTTTATTTTGTAGTCGCAAGTTTAGATGCAAACTATTTTAAAATTTATAACTGTTACATATTACTATCACATATATTTAAGCTATGCGAGCCTTTTCTGTTAAAAAAATTATGTTCCTTTATAGGTGACCTTACTATGTTGATATGCGTGCCATCGGCGCATCTAATAACCCCTGGAAATCCGTATTTCTGTAGGAAATATTCCTTCGATCTAATCTGCTCATCTTCCGATAAATGGAAATGTATATATTTGTGACACATAACTGCTTCAAGAATATTGAGGGTTTCGCTTAAGGCTACCGAAACAGTTGACTGGGCCAATTTCGGGGGAAATTTGCGGCCCATTCCTCAACAATGACCCATTTTAATTGTTACTTACCGCTAATTTGGTGTTTACGGATCTTTCGCTCCAAATAATGGCATAAATTATCAATGCAATTTGAGATCTGATGGCTTGGGAGGATGAGGAAGTGTTGACTTTACATTGTACAATAACCATTCCTTGATCAGCTTTTATGAATGCGTCGGGTCATTGTCATGTACGGAGCGAAAATCTTCCCCATGTCCCATTTTCTCAGCACTTATTAACAAATTATCCTTTAAAATACCCAAATAATTAAACAGGTTCATTATTGTTTAAATGAGGCTCAAATGTCCTACACCGCTTCAGCTAAAAGCTCCCCAAACCATAATACTTCCGCCACCAAGTTTTACTCAAGTTCAGTGTTGGGTTTCAGCCACACCATAACTCGCCCATCTGAACCAAAAACGTTAAATTTACTTTCGTCCGAGGGAAGAACATTTTTCCAGAACTCTTCGGTCTCAAGGACATATCCCCATGCATATTTCAAGCGCTTTTAATATTTTTTTATCACCAAATACATTTCTTGCGTGTCACACATCGACGATCCTCCTGTTTATGCAAGATATTGCGTATTGTCTGATGTTTTATCGCTCCTTTTTCGCGTTGATAATCTTTGGCAGCTTTCGTTGGAGCACTAAGCTTTCGATTCTATTAGATGGATTTGACGTTAGTTCAGCTTTCGGTTGCGACCATGCCCAGCAACCATCTGTAGCGATTTGGTTTTTATTATTACTCGTATCGGTACATGTTACTTTAATTTTTGGCATTAACAATTATTCATTTGTATATTAACTTTATTTTATCTAGCTGCGTAAAATGAATCCCGTCTATCGCGGATTATATTTTATTTTTTTATTTATTTATAACCTCACCGTTTGGTTATATTCTTGTTACCCGACCGATTGATGTACTTTTAATGATGATAAAAAAAAAAATTTTTATTTTATTATACCGCAATTAAACAAAATTTGGAACAGATTTTTGTTGTTGCTCTTAATTACCGCAGAAATAGATAATGCAGTTGATATTGACAATACATTTATGTAAACAAATATTATTTTACATTATGAATTTTCACAAAAGTGCAAGTGTACGGACAACTATTTGAGATCGTTTTTGGATTAATTGGGGGAGCAGGGGGGGGGGGTACGGACAATTTTTTGATACAGTGTACTTTAAATGAAACCCTGAATATAACATAACTGATATTCACAAAATAACTGTTGCGACCGTTATATCAGCTGTAAAACCAATACCTTAAGGAAGCTAGCATAGATATTTTCAACATTGCTTTAATTTTCATCGCTTGCAAGAAATTGGTTGGATATTTCAAGAAATATTCTAAAATGAATGATGCGATTTTTAAAGCCTTTCAAATCATTTTCAGAACAATTACTTGCGTCACATAAATCAATCTCTAGTTTTACCAATCTGCAACAGTCTAAAAAAAATTATGTAACTCTTAGTAAAGGTAGAAGTAATATATAAGCTTATAAATTGAAAATTTCTGAGCTCTTCGACGAAATAGTTTCACAAAATATTAAAGTTATTCTCAAAACCGCTACGTTTTTTTATCCACTCTACAGAGTCATGACAATATTGACCGTAAAAAAAGTAATATGGCTTTTGAATAAGCCAGAATTTAGAAAACACAATAGGAACGTTTTAAACTTGGCCTCGTTTAATTTTTTTTGATGATTTTATTTGCTTCAACTAAATTATTACATTCACAATATTTGTAAAAAACTGTTTCCAATATTTGTCTAAATGAATTCGATTTTTTTAATTAGTTAAAATTATTACTGGGAAAAATTAATGAATAAACACCTTTAAAAAAAGTTAAAAAAACAGACTGCAATGGTGCGCAATAAAGGATAAAATAAATGTTCGCTGAAGTTGGGGCCAGAATAGAAACAAAATTAAATTAATTTATGAATTATCAACCGTACAACCTAAATACAACGAGTACAACATAATAAACTGGCTTTATACTGACATTAGATTTCGCATATTGTCTTAAAAACCTCTGGATCAGTGTACATTTTCAATATCGGTCACTATAATTAAAACAGCCTCTTTTGGTTTTAGTGGAAGTTGTTCGATTAGCTCGAAAACGTCCTTCACAAATCGCTTGAGCATTTTTACCGTAATTATTCGTAGGATACCATTGAAACATAATCGATGTTTGCGCGCGCCATTGGCGTCGGTTTCTTTACTTTTTTAAAGGTTTCTATATTTTAATTTTTAGCTACATTTGGATTCAATTTCTTTTTTTTTTTGTCGTAAAGAAATAGCTGGACCAAGTAAAAACTCCGCCCCTGTGAAAGCGTTCCAAACCATTAGGAAAGTTTGAAATCACTCGACGGAAAGGATATAACATTTCATTCCACTAGGACGCACTAAGGGAGAAAAGGTAACCTATTCTCTACCACGCTTGCCCAAAGCGAACTGATGGAGACATACGTTTGAATTGCGAATCTCGAGCATATTGGTTTTCTCACTAATGTGCTAATGAAATATTTAGAAATGTATATTATTACCGAAAACGCTAGTGGCACAAAGTTGGTTTCAAACCTTCCTTTTCGTAAGTACCATTACCACAAGTTATACGCAAGCTACGCGCTGTCATTTGTTTTAGGAGTACTGGATCATATCTTCAGAACCACAACCAATCCTGTTGAAATTATTCACCCCTGTTGAAATTAACCCGAGACAATTTCTTCAAAAATTTAATCTTTAAAACATATAAAGTATTTTCCTCACAACCGGAAAACAAATGACAATAGTCCTTTGAAATCGCTTCTAGAAGTCTTGTTTTAATCACGTCGATTATACAACTCGCCGAATTTACTGTAGCGGGACTGAATTCGATCCGCATTTAAAATTATTCCTATTATTGAAACCGACGGAAAACTGCGTTATCGATTCGCAGTGAATATCAAATTTCAACGGCTGTCAAAATTTTGCATTGTCTTTAATTCCAAAAATAATTTAATTTAAAGTGAGAATTTTAATTAATTATGGACATAATTAACCTGTTTTTATATTCGAACTAAGAAGAAGAATCGTCGAATAGGAAAGAATCCAGAAAAGCAGTTCGTAATTTGTGCCAAAACATATTCCAATTATCAAACACACAGTGAGTAGAAATGATTCTGAATTTGTGATTTAGATTAAAACGTTAATTTATTTTTTAGATTTATTAAAAACTTTACTACCAAATTACCATTAGTGATAAAGTCATCGTCTCTCACGCCAGAATTTAAACTTAGGCAACATTACGATTTTTAGTTGAAGGCGGCTACTAGAATGGTGTTGGCCAGGATTTTTTTGTAGGGATGGCACAACCAACGGTTTCTGTGGTTTTAAACGAAGTTCTGGGAATTTTAGAAGAGATTTTATGTCCAAAATGGATAAATCTTAAACCGAGGCTAAGAAAACCAAAACTAGACACTACTTTTTCGCAAAATCAAAAATTCCTGGTATTATGTTTATAGATGGGACCCACATAAAAATTGCCAAGCCATCAGGAGATAATGTTCATCTCTTTTATAATTGTAAACTGTGTTTTTAGTCTGAATACGATGATAGGAAGAATGAACGTTAATTGTTTTTTCTTTTATAAAAATATTTTTTGTTTGAAGATTTGTGACCACAAACTAAGAATAAGATGTGTAGCTGCTACGTATCCAGGGGCGAGTTACGACTCTTTCATTTGGGGAAACAGCGACTCTTCAAATTATTTTAAGTCATTATACAACAATGGAGATAGAAGCCAAAGATTACTTGGTAAGGTTACACTTTTACGTTATAAATTGAATTTTTGATGCAACGGCTTGATTTATCCTTAAAAGGTGATGCTGGTTATCCCCTATTGCCCTGGCTTATTACGACTTTTAGAAATGCTGGGGTAAACATGCAAAAAGTAGATTCAACAAGAGCCATAGTTCCGGCCGTAACATAATCGAGCGCACAATAGGCGTATGGAAGAATTGATGTAGATTTCTGCTTGGAGTGGCCCGCCACTTACACTATTCTCCCGAAAAAGCTGTCAAAATCATTAATGTTGAAGCAGCACTACACAACGTCCGAATTCACTTTAATGTGCCAGAACATGAGAAGCCACCACTTCAAGAGGATAATGAAATAGTCGATACCTTTGATGAAACGAATTCCCCAGAAGGCCAAACTTATTCTTCAGAAGCAAATGAATTCAGGAACCAAATTTTGTTAAACTTTTGGGGATACGGCTGTTACTTTTTTATATACAATGCCCACAGCCAATGCGGGTATAAATTAACACTGATTATAGTCAGCCGTACGGTTAGTACTTAATATTTTAGCACAAAGGTTTATTATTAAAATATCCAGTGATAAGTGATGCAAACACGAAAGTAAACTTTATTTACAATATTATCTCACCAGTGATAGTTTTTTAAAAAAAAATAATAAATTTTATCAAACATTTTGTATTTTTTTAGTTTTATAAAAATGAAATCTCTTTTATTTTTCCGTCTATATCGCTTGCTATTTTTTACTCTAATGTGCATTTTTGTTTTCGCACAACAAACAACTTCTCAGTAATTTAACTCATTCAGGCGCGTTCGTGTCCCAACCAACCGTATCAAATAAACAGAACTTAACCACGACTATCGCAATTGCTCTCGAGCAACTCCAAATGCCACAAACTTTTAATAATCAAAATAAACATTTTTTTTATTGTTGAAATTCAATTAATCTATTTTTATTTAAAAAAACAAAAGCCTTTTTCGATACTTCAGAAAATATTTAGCCTCCTTGGCTATTATCACATTTTTTTTTTTCTTAAAATTATTGTACAAGTGTATATAAACTTACAGAGCATTCACAATGCAAAAAACTTTTACTTTTGACTTTTGCCTTTAACTTTTGCCTTAAGAATAGCATGCGCAATGAAAAAAATAAATTAATGTAAAAGCAAACTTCAACAAACTTCATTGCATAAATAAATTCTTTTGTTTACTTGTCAAAATCTGGTTTTATAAAATATATATAATTAGTGTGTAATAAAATTAAAAAAAGTGTATTAAAATTACAAAAGGATCATAAATAAAAATAAAAAGGCTTAGTTGCATTTGTATATAGTTTAAAGTGCTTCTATATTTTAAAAGAGTAAATAAAAATATTTGTATTGTTTTCATTCGTTGAATATCCTCATAAACATTCAAAGTTTAATTTTTGTTCGAGTTAAAAAATTGTGTTAAAAATTCAGAATATTTAAAGAGATCGGCAACTAGATTTGGCACTCTTGTCGATATTTAGTTTAGCGTGCATTAAGCTAAAAAAAACAAATCGCCGATATTGGGTTCATCCTCTTTGGCAGAACAGAGCTGAAAATGGATCGTATAAAACTCTAATAAAAGAGCTGTATAGATATCCCGATAA
This sequence comes from Tipula vernalis, assembly GCA_958295665.1. Lineage (NCBI taxonomy): Eukaryota > Metazoa > Arthropoda > Insecta > Diptera > Tipulidae > Tipula > Tipula vernalis. The sequence continues at coordinate 276,815,867 of OY282558.1, forward strand.
ATTCAAAAATTATTGTCGGTTTACCATCGAAGAATATCGGGAGCTGTTAAAATGTGTTTCTCCGTTAGTGAAGAAAAATAGCATACGAAAAAGTATATCACCAGGTCTAACACTAATGTTGACACTAAGGTAATAAATAATAAAATAACTATTTTAGTGACATTTCAGTTAATTTGAATTTAATTTCTATTTCAGATATCTCGCTGCTGGAAACTCAATGGCAAGCATGTCATATGAGTATCGAGTAGGACGATCAACAGTATCAAAAATTATATTTGAGGTTTGCCAAGCTATTTGGACAGCATTAAAACAGGATTACCTGAGACAACCAACTGAGATGGATTGGCATACAATTGCTGATGATTTTTATAAAAATTGGAACTTCCCAAATTGTTTGGGATGTATAGATGGGAAACATGTGATTATACAATGTCCCAAAAAATCGGAAACACTGTTCTACAATTATAAAAAATCGTTTAGCATAGTTTTGATGGCTGTATGCGACGCAAACCTTAAATTTATATTTGTAGACATAGGAGCCTATGGATTGAACCATGATGGTGGAATATTTAGGCAATCAGCTTTTGGGAAAAAGTTTTTTAAAAATAAGTTGAATTTCCCACCTGACCAAGCATTTCCAAAAAGTAAGGACGGTAAAAAATTTCCTTTCTTTTTTATTGGAGATGCCGCATTCCAGTTGCACCGAAATATGCTAAATCCCTATGTTGGAACAGGATTGTCAACTGAACAAAAAATATTCAATTACCGGCTAGCTAGAGCACGGAATTGTATAGAAAGAGCTTTCGGAGTATTAGTTTCCCGCTTCAATATTTTATTTTCGAAAATAAGAGCTACTCCGAAAACGATCGATAATATAATAAAAGCCACAATAGTTCTGCACAATTTTATTATACATAAACGGCAAAAAAAAAAGGTTAACAAACAATAAAAGATGTACACTGGTGTTAGACAAATGCAGCGGATTGACCAGAAAACAATCATCTGGTTTCAGATTTGGAGCCAGAAATTCTACTCGGGAAAATTTAGCCATGCGTGACGAAATCGCAAAATATTTCGTTCAAGATGATATTCTTAGCTGGCAAATGAACAGCGTGAATGTTGGGCGGAAAGACATATAATTGTATCATATATTTATTTTAATAATAAATTTTGACTTTATATTTTTTTTGTATTTAAACATTTTAAATCAAGTTCAATTAATTGATGTAAATAAAATCAATAAATTCATTTAAAATAATAATAAATAAAATATTTCAATCATAAATAAAAAAATATAACTAGGTATATTATAGTATTTTTAATTCAAATGTATCTGAGTGATTACCACTAATCTGATTCTTCTTCGTAAAGAATTGTTGTTAGTTTTAAAATGGTTTTTAATCTTTTTTTTTTGATTTTTGTCGTCGGAGCACAGATGCACAAAAATTGAATCGCTTGAATTGCTTCACCAATTTTATCCTCGAAATTCGTTTTATTTTTATTTTTATTTTTATCTTCGCAACGGTATGAAGGTCCAGGTTGCGGCTCATTAGCCTTGGATGAATCTTCCAGATTTGCCAGGACATTTTCAAATAACTCTTCGTCACTGTCTAGAGCAGATTCTAATATTTCTACATTAGAATAATTTATGTTTTGTATATTTGTGCTGAAACCACCGTCATATTCATTCTCTTCATCTGTTTGATTAACATTTAAACTGAACTCCTCTATAGGACGTTTGGACTTGTCTCTATATTACCAAAAGTTCTGCAAAATCGAAACAACAAAGTTAAATTTATATTTTTATTAATTAACACTCTTAAAACTTACCTTCGTTTTTGTATATATGGCCGTAAAAACCCCATTTCTTCCATATATTTAAATGGTTTAGTTCGGAGAGCTCCAGATCCACTTGGAATTTTTTTTCTTTATTCAGGGCTTTAGTAAACGTATTGCGCAGTAAGCCCCACTTTGCAATACACTCTTCGGGTGTCAATTTTAAAGTTTTTGCAATTTCCTCCCAAGCATTTGCAATTGCAATTTTATTTTTATATAATTTACAACTTTTATCATAAATAAATATATAAGATCGAACACATTCAATAAGTTTCGCTTCCATTTTAAACCACTTTTATTTCTACAATAAAATTTTATGACAATAAAAATTCAACGACAACTATAAAAAATTTAAACAAAACAAATTTGACAAAACATGAAATGAAACTAACTTCATTCAACTATTCTTAAAGCAAAAGTTAAAAGTTTGTTATCTTTTACCTTAAGGTTTTCACCAACATTACGAGCAAAAAATTTTTTTTTCTCAAATTTATTTTCATACAATCCTGTAAGTTAAATGTAAAAGGTTTTGCATTGTGAATGCTATGTTATACAATATATAGCATATTTATACAGGGTTTCCCACTGGGACTAGTCCAAACGAGTAGGGCATGTAGCTGGATCAATATCATGAAAAAAAGTCTACTAAGCATATGACCGGAAATGAACCGTTACCCACTCCAATTGCATTTCAAAATTTTTAGCATGGTACACTGCCTTGAATGATGTAAATGCCAATAATTCTAAAAATTAAGATAACTCAATTGTTTTTCTATAATTTTAAAGGCACAGAGTGCTTCTTTCTTCTCTGGAAGTAGCAATATCATGCATCGTATTTTCCATAAAGAAAACATTGGTGGAATTAAAAAAATTGTGCGAGAAATAACAAAAAAATTCATTAAACTCATTTTTTCTCGAAAAACTCACTTAATAATTTTTGTTTTTTATTTCAAATTTAAATTTAATAGACTATTTTATACAAAATTTGCTTAATCGTTTTTTACCCAATCATGTACAGTTTTTGAGATACTAACGTTTCAGTGTAGTACTTAATAATTTATTGTATGAATTTCTAAGTTTTCAACTTCACAAACAATTTTCAAAATGATTTCCATTTTGTAACAAGCATAGTTGCAGTCGTCTTTTAACGGCAGCAGCCATGTTGAATTTTCCTAAATTTTCTTTTATTTTGTTGCCGGCATTATTGATTCGATCAACCAACTGCTCCCTAGTCTGAATGTTTTTTTTGTAGACTTCTCCTTTCAAATATCCCCATACATAAAGCCTAATGGTGTTAAATCTGGAGATCTAGCCGGCCAAGCTATAGGTCCGCTGCGACCAATCCATCGCCCTGGATAATTTATATCAAACCAATTTCGAACTTGTCTTCCATGGTGTGCAGGAGCTCCATCTTGTTGATACAAGAAAGTATTTCTCATCATGAGTGGAATTGAATCTAGCACAGTGGGAGCTGTTTCATTCAAAAATTCAAGATAGTTTTGTGAATTCAATCTTTCAGGTAGTAAAATTGGCCCGATAAAATTATTTCCAATTATACCACACCATACATTAACACTAAAACGTCTTTCAAATGATGATTCTCGCTTAACGTGTGATTTTTCTGGTTGCCACTCATGAAGATTGCTGAAATTTGTTATTCTATCCCTCGTAAATTTCGAATTGTCTGTCCATAAAATGGATAACAAATATGAAGGATTATGTTCCTCGTTGTTTAACAATAGATGGCAGAAATTTGTTCTCTTTGGTAAATCGACTGGTAATAATTCTTGCACTGGAGTGTAGTGGAATGGCTGTAGATGGTTTCTTCGAATTACTCTCCAGACTTTATTTTTGCTAATACCAAGTTGTATCGAAAGACGTCTCATGCTAATGGTGGGATCTCTTTGTACGGAATTCAAAACTTGTTAGTCGGTATTGTCTTCGTATTGAATTCGGCTAACATTTTCGTATTCATAGGGGACCAATGTTCCTCGTTCTCGTGATCGTCTGTGAACTGTTTCAAATATTCTATGATCTGGCACCGGCCTAACTGGATAACGGTTTGCGTATTCACGTTCTGCAGCTCGTCTATGTCCGTTACATAAACCATAAATAAAATAGATGTCGGCGAGTTCTTCGAATGTGTAGCGTGGCATTTTATTACTTCTGATTACAAATGCGCAAAAAAATTATTTTCGAAAGATTAACAACGATTTTAGCTATACGTTTACTAACGATTAAAAAGATTTAACAAATGCAACATATGGAGGTGCATACTAAATTGCTTTTTTTTTTCTGTTTAAAACGATTGCTTTGGTTTTTCATAATAAATTTTTTACTTCTAACAACTGGTTTTTATAATAATTCTTGTTTCAACAAGTGCCACACTGAAACGTTAATATCTCAAAAACTATACATGATTAGATAAAAAACGATGAAGCAAATTTTGTATAAAATAGTCTATTAAATTTAAATTTGAAATAAAAACAAAAATTATTAAGTGAGTTTAATGAATTTTTTTGTTATTTCTCGCACAATTTTTTTAATTCCACAAATATTTTCTTTATGGAAAATACGATGCATGATATTGCTACTTCCAGAGAAGAAAGAAGCACTCTGTGCCTTTAAAATTATAGAAAAACAATTGAGTTATCTTAATTTTTAGAAGAGCTATTGGCATTTACATCATTCAAGGCAGTGTACCATGCTAAAAATGTTGAAATGCAATTGAAGTGGGTAACGGTTCATTTCCGGTCATATGCGTAGTGGACTTTTTTTCATTATATTCTTTCAGCTACATGCCCTGCTCGTTTGGACTAGTCCCAGTGGGACACCCTGTATATGTAGGTACAAAAAAAAGTAAACAGTCATGTTTAATCACATAATATAAGCATTCGTGGCCATTAACAACTATAATCTACATTTATAAATTTAATTCTGTTTTGTTTACTTCAATTTCGATAAGTTGCATTTTCATTTTATTTTTTTTCTACAGCAACGCGTTCCATTATTTCGTTGTGTCTTTTGTCTTCTGCCAGCCGCTGTTGTAAAATTTCATTGTTTGTTTTTTGACGATCAGCAAGTCTATCAATTGCTCTGTATATTTTTTTTGATTAGAAATCATTTCTGCATATCGCTCATTTTGCGTCTTAATAAATGTCTCAATATTATCATTTAATTTTTGTTGAATATTTATTTGTTTTTCTAACAGTTTTAAAGATTTTGGCCCTTTGGACAGTGGAACTTCTGCTTCATTTGGATTTTTAATTGGGAGAGGTAATTCGGGATTGTCCTCGGATAATTCGGACCCCGGTATTTCTAAACAAACACTTAAATGTTCCAAGTTCGGTATCGACGTGTTCGAGTTTCCACTGCTAGTGTCGTTATACGTACGCTTACGTGGAACTCCAAACTTCTGCGTATTAGCCACTCCATCGACAGTATCCCTCAAACAAATTAGCTATATAACCTCCTCCTCCAAAGACGTGAATATAAATTGTGTGTTTTTACCGCCATGGTACCGGTAAGCTCACGTTTGTTATGTGCCAATTTTTTTCTTAGCGACGATTTATGATCACTCCATACCTAAGTTTATAACTTGAACATTAGTATTTAACCGAACCTAAGAAATTCATTCAAGCAACCTTTTTCCACTCGGCGGTTTCTTTTATGGGTGGTCCTAACGTATTCAATTCATCTCTCAGGTTTTGCCAAAATTCTTGAACTTCTTCTATACCTGATTTTGTCAAATTCCTAGCTATGTCTGGGTGCTGCTTCATCACGTTTCGTGGGTGCTGCTTCATTCGTACGTTTCCTAATCAAAATATTTTCATTTTTGTAATTATAAATAAAATTATTTGTTAGTGTTATTTTCCATTATAAAATAAAACGTCTACCACTATACAGTTTGAAATCCGCATTAAATTTGATGCGTATTTACAATGACAGTTTTGCTATGGAGTGTGATTCACCTGCGAATTCAATAATATCAATTTTTTGCACTGCATTATCATCATTCATTCACTTTTCATTCGACGTATCAATAATACGTTAAACGTCAAATTCGAATACATTTCCCTCCGCGATCAATCCGGCGAGTTATATAATCGGGGTGAATGATTCTGTCTGTCGGCGCTTAATGAAACTGATATGGGACCAACTTCATAACAGCACATACCACACTCAGGAAACCGCGAGTCACCGTATCAAAGTAACCTTTGAAAATCTTTGTTTGATTTAGTTTGGAATTTCAATTGGAAATATAATATGTGATAAGGGGAAAATACTTTCGCACAAAAATGGCAGAAAACAACTTAAAATACCTCTGACCTCCTTATGAAATTGTGTGGATATTTCACATATTTCATGTGTAAACATAATTTATCAAAAACTAATTTTTTTTAACCTAGAGATTCAAACCACTTCCAACCAAAGACGTTACGGATTAAATCAAATTCAACTAAACCAATCAATTTACCTAATTGAGTATCAATAATCTTATCATACTAATATTTGTTTAAAATCTGCTACCATTATATCTACCTTAATTAAAAATCACTATAATTTACAATAAAATAATTGACTCAAGACTTTTTGTACTTTTTGTTATGTGCAGCAACCTAAAATCTTGTAGGTGGTATAATAAATTGTTGACTGTTTTTATTGTATTTTATAAAAACGTAAATATGTTTAAAAAAAAAATGTTCCATTGTGAATTAGAATCACAAAAAAAAATTGGTAGTAATTATTCGTCATTTGTATCGCGTATGCAATTCATGTCGTGTTGTGCTTGTTTCACGTAGGAAGAACATCTTTTTTTGTTTGACCAAGCACCAATTTGTTAATAATATAATGCTGTTTATATTTGTTGAAAACACAACGAATAAATTACTAATTGCAAACAGAACAAAACCAATTGTTTTACGGTTCTTTATGGTGTATGTTAAAGGTATTATCATCAGACGTTTATGTGTATTAAGTTAAATAATATGCCCTATTAACACGGCAAAAGTAATAAATCTATAAAATAAATTTCATTAGCATATACCACACAATTTAAATAGCTAATGAATTTATTATGAAGAGAACTAAAATTTTATCGCCTAATCTAAAATTTGAATAGGTACCAACAAATAAAAAAAAAGCAATTCGAATTCAAGTCACAAAAAAAAACACAACAAAAGTAGGATGACCATTAATAATAGAGTTCAACTATGCGGGAATTTGATTTAAAACTCAGAAACTTTGCAGTTTTGACTCATACATAACTAAAAAAAAAAGTTTAAAATAAAATTAGAAATACGAGAACTACATATAATAAAAATTAATTACTTGCCGTAATTTATGTATTAAGTAAAAAAATCCACAGCAAACAAGAAAATTAAAACTAAACGAAATTAACGCAGTTAACACGTTTTACTTAAATACAATAAAAAAAAGTGAATAAATTTATTAATTGTTCTAAGAGCGTTGGAAGAATTAAATATTAAATAAAACTAAACATACTAAAAACTATGTAGTTGTAGAGTACGTTGGTATAGTTTCTTTGAAATGAGGCGATTAAAATAAATAAATTTTATTTGATTTTATTACGATCTTAAATGATAATTTTATGTCTTCTCTAATTAAATAATAGCCGCGCGCACACACTCGACAACGCAGAAAATGAATATTTTTTTTTTTTTACCTATTCTTACGTAGAATTTTGTTTTCATAAAAGACATAAAAATTGTGAAAGAATTATTTCACGTTTTTTTTTTCGGTATGGTAGGTACTTGGTTTTTTAATGACTTTCGGTTTTTATTATGATACCACCGTCTCACGGTTTTCTATTAAAACACAACTATATTGTAGTTTAATTTGTAATGTAATGCGCTGCCAGTTTAATTGTTACTTTCGTTTTTGTTGGTTTTCATCAAACGAATGACGATATACCATTGACACTCTTCATGAATAAAACTGCAGTCATTTTTATATATGTATAAATTAAAATAACTCTAATTAACTGAATTCAAATAGATGGTATTCCAGCAGTGAAAATCACATTCTAAGGTAGGCTCAAAAGATTATGTAAAGGCCAACCGTTGCATGTTTCATTTGGACGAAGTTCCAAAGTACAAAGATCATAACCTCTTCATATTTTACGGGGCTCAAAACAATGTGATACTTGAACTGTTACACTTTTTTGCGTTTTTTTTATTCTTTTATTGCTGAATATTTTGAGAAAACAAACAGTTTTTTAGTTTTTGTATTAATTCCGAAGTTATTGATTTATTTACATACGTACATATGAAAATATTTAATTTAGGTTTTTGGGGAAAATGGATTAATTAACAACACATACCGAGTTCTGTATAATGGGTTCAAATTGTTGACAAAGTAATTTTTCTTAATGGCCAGTAGTTTATTTACTCTCACGTTAGGGGTTGTATGTGTATATATATACCACAAATATTTTCATGCCTATGGTCTCTCCAGGCCAACAAGCAGATTAAGACGATCAGTTTACAGATACAATCTGGAAGTGAAGTTTTCATAAACAAACAAGTTTCATAACTATTTGTTTCTTTGGAGTAAGCATTTATGGTACGGGCCGGACGATGGGAGCTTCCCTATGGCATGCAGGGCTCATTCCTTTTATGATTATACTATGTGACATTGCAAATGCGAGTGAGGACTCATTCACTAAGCAAAGTAATGCATTGCTGATGCTTTTTTGTGTTTATTTAAGAGATTTATTTATTTCATCATTGAAACATACACAAATAAGGCAAAGCCTTTTTACAATATTATACAGGAATATTTTTTTTGTGCAACATGGTTTATACATAAATAGGTGATAGGCGCGATATAACATAATATATAATTTAACATAATTAAAAAAAATAAATTAAAATACTATAAAAAAGTAATAATAATATATGAATATTTAAGCGCATAATTAAGGTAAGGAAAAGGAAGCAGAAAATCTATCCGCGATAGAAATTAAGCGTGAATTTAGTGAAAAATGAAATTCGATAAACCGAAAAAATTTTGGTTTCGAGAAATTGAATGCAACCAAAACTGCTACAAAATAATTTTCTATGTAAAAACGGTAACAAAAATTCGATAAAACAAAATTATATTTAGTGGTACATAACGAAGTGTGTATAAAATATTTTCGACCGTTATAAATTAAAATTAAAAATAATATTTAATTATTTGTTTTACTATAAAATAATTAATAAAAGCAACAAAAAGTTAGTGGAATTATTACATGCAATTCGAGAAAGTAACAAGCTATTAGTGATAAATAACGACTTACTTTTGTCATTAAAAAATATTAATATACATATAACTTCCTTCATTTTTGAAAATAAATTCTCTTTATTTAAATTTAATTCATTCTTGGCGTCTACAGCCGACTTCGTACTACTCTCTCACATTTATATAATACGATTAACCTATAATTTAAAATAATGCTTCCGGTCTTTCTATTATGGTCAAGGAAAATCGTAGAAAACCCTGGCCGAAAGTGGATTAAAAATTTCAAAAACTTTTAATTAAAATTTGTTTTCTGAGAATGCTCCTCCACATCTTCGAAACCTAAAATTTAAAGAAAAATAAAAGGGAATCTAATCCCATGGTTCGCATCAAAGATACCTTTGACACATGTGAATTCAGTGAAATTTGTAATTTTAACCATGTGCTTCAAAAGACTGAAACAATCGGAAGGAAAACGAGCATGAACAATTTTCATCAAAATTCAAATTTTGGCCAAAACATGACCAACCTACTCGAAAGTCAAAGGCAGCTTATTTTATTATATAGTTATGATTTTCTTGTTCGACAACGAACAACGATCCTCTTTCGTTATTTGATGTTTGTACCTCTTCTCGGAATTATGTGTTGCACTCATCATGTGGCACATATCGCTAATAAGGTTCGCTGCAATACGTGACTCGAAGCGTAATTTTCGCCCTCGTAAAGTGCAGTATTAAATTGACATACAGCGGTTCCTCAATAATACGATGCACCGTTCCACTTTAGAATGTATTTTACAGTGGATTTTGTTGTACTGCTATAGGATTTTTAAAATTCGTTAAAAGAAATGGTTGTAAAGGATATCCCCACTGTCACCTGCAATGATAATATGATGATAAAAAGACTATAAATATTAAGAGCCATCTTGCTCGTAACGTAATTGGAAAAATGCAAAGCTTTGGCTATAAGCCCATATGTAGCTATAACTATCATGAGTGGAGCTGCAAATAGTGGTTTATTTTTAACGCTTCGGTTAGGCTTAAACGCCAAATTTGCTGGTTGAGCGAAATAAAACAAATTTACACTCTATAGCGGTTGTAAATTCTGGAGAAAGGAAAATGTTCCTTTATACAAAAACTCAGAACGCAGCATGATCGTTTTATTTCACTCAATGAGCTGATTCGGTATATGAGTTTAAAGGGCGGTATTCAAGTACGATTAAGTTGCGCAATGTAATTGTGTGACGTCGGTATTGTGCAATAAAATTTGAAAGTTTTGAATAAAAATTTAGTATATTGTGAAATATACCGACGTCACACAGGTATATTGTGCAACTTAATTGTATAAGAATATCGCCCTTACCACATCTACTTCAATTTAAAAGAATTAAAGGCGAAGCCCCACGCAAAAACGGTCAACTGGCATTTAAAACCGTCAAATTTTGGCAAAATTAATTTTATTTGCATTAGCAAAGTTATTAAAAAATAGGGCTATGATTTAGTAAAGCTCTTTAGATTTTTCAGTTTTAGAAAAATGTTTTGGTTCTATTGAAACTAAGACAATTTAGCCCTGCACTGTTTCAAAAAAACTGATTGGCTTATTTGAAACATGTCATACAACGGTTTAAAACCGTAGCAAAACTTTTTTTCGGTTTTTTGTAATCTAATTAAAACTGACTCCAGCATAGAGCAAATAAAACGGAATTGTTTCAAAATAAGCGGCCAATGCTGTTGCCTGCAACGATTTGGTTTGGTATCTAAAACGTTTCAGAAACAATTTGAGAGACTTTTTGGTTTTGAACCCGAGGTTTCGGATCGGTTCTAAAACATATTTGGAACCAATTGCTACTTGGGTTATTTATTATTAATTATTTGTTTATTTTTTTATTTTTTTTTTTTTATTTTTTTATTTATTACTTACATATAATTTAACAAAATTCAGAAATATTATACAGTGTTCGTTTAAAGAAAAAACTTTCAACTTAATTTAAATTACATTACATCTGAGCAGTTCAGTTTATGAGTTGATTTAACAATTTTTGGTTGTATTTGTTGAGGAAACTATATAGAAAAAACCTCAAACTATATTTAATTTAAAACTTTACTTAACTATACTTAAAACTATAACTAATCTTGGTAAAAATGACTAGCTTTTATGTTCATTGAACTTATGCTCAGTTCGATATTTTATTAGGTTTACAAATATTATATTTTAAAATCGATCATTCAACTAGTGCAAGTACAAGCTTTTAATGAGTGGATTGTCTGAGAATCCAGCATTTTTTAGAATAGTGTCTTGGTAAATTGTAAACTAGTTTGAGTAGTTTATTTTGAGTAATTTGTAGTTTTAATATGGGTAACTGCACAGCTGCTCCAAACAGGTGCACCATACAGAAGTATAGATCTAAACACAATCTTGTACAAAATTAATTTACTTTGGGTGGATAGCTTGGATTTTCTATTAATAAATGGGTAGAGAATTTTTATATATTTATTAACTTTGGAAATGGAGTACATGGTATGTTTATTATATGTGAGTGTTTTATCTAAGATAATCCCAAGGTATTTAATGTCAGGGTCCCAAGGTATTTTTTTGTTTTGAATTACTATTTCTCAATTTGGAAGTGATGACAATTTTCTGCGCCTAGTAAAAAACGATGCTTGTGTTTTGTCAATATTTAACTTAATTTTCCATTTTTTATAATAGTTATTTAGGATCGTAATGCCATTTTCTAATTTAGAAATGATTGTATTTGGATCAACAGAGCCAGTTGCAAGTGCAGAATCGTCCGTATATAAAAGTAATTCACAATGTGGCGGGGTTGGAATATCGTAGATAAATAAGTTGTACAGCGTAGGGCTCAAAACAGCCCCTGGAGGTACACCCTTTTGAATTATTTTATTATCAGAGAATTCCGTTAAAATTTTCACTGAAAAAGTTCGGTTTGTAAGATAGCTTTTTATAATCTTAATGATATATACAGGAACTTCTAAAGCTATCAGTTTGTATAAAAGTCCATCATGCAAGACACTGTCAAAAGCCTTTTCTACGTCTAAAAGAACTACCCCAGTCGAAATTTTGTTATTAGTGTTCTGTTTAATTATTGAAACCAGTCTTTTAACTTGACGGTTGGTTGAGTGAGATTTTCTAAATCCAAATTGTTCATTGGGTAGAATTGTTTGACAGTGATGTGGTTTAAAAGTCTAGATTGAATGATACGCTCAAAAATTTTTGATAGAGAACAGAGAAGGCTAATAGGTCTGTAGTTCATAGGGATTGAATTATCCTTATTCGGTTTAGGTACAGGTATCACTAATGCATGTTTCCAAGAGTTTGGAAAATAATTAAGAGTGAAACAGGAATTGAATAGATAGGTCAGCATTATATGAACATTGCGAGGACAATGTTTTAGAAGCATATTATTGATTTGATCGTTACCTGGACTCTTCGTAGTATTGAGTGACTTAATTATATTTTTTATCTCATACGGGGTAGTAAACTCAATTTCGCCATTTGGTTGATTATCTAGTATGTTAACGGTTGATTTCACAGTAACCTAAAATACGGAATCTGTATGTATATGCGTGCTATTTTGGACGGAACTAAAGACGTTTGCTATCGCGTTGGCTTTTTCTATATTTGTTATAATGGTATCATTACCAACTTTTAACGGAGGCAAAAAGCTGTTTTTGTTTCCAATTATTTTCATCATTTTCCAGAAAGGTTTGGAACCCGGTTTGAAACTGTTAAGTAGCTTATTCCAACGTTTGTTACGTAATAAGTTGATTTGGATATCTATCTCGGCTTTCATTTCCAAAAAAATGTATTTAACAAATGGATCTCTTGTACGTTGCTATTGTCGTCGCTTTATATTCTTGACCCTAATGAGCATTTTCAAGTCATCAGGTAGTTGGAGATCTTTATAGGGTTTTATGGGAACTTTAGGTATAGCTCTGTCTCTTGCATTATAGATATTAGATATTATACTATCAAGTCATCAATTAAATTTGAATTTGTGATATTAATAGCAGTATGGTTATCTAATTTAATAGAATTTTGAAGTGTTTCTTTATATATATATATATATATCCCATTTTGCAAGGTGATAACACGTTTTCATTGGAGGTCCCTTGAGACGATATTGACATTGAATTTCAAATCTAACCGCAACATGATCAGACATCAGCTGAGAACATATTGATGGTTTAGAGATACTATGCAAATTATTAGATAATATTATATCTAAAACAGAGGGTTGGCATCTTTTAGCAGCTGGGTAGAATGTGTGTGCATCGAGATAATGAACATAAATATCACGAGAGCATATTAAATCAAATAAAATATTACCCGCTCGAATTGCCCTATTACAACCCCAGAACCTGTGACGAGCATTTAAATCACCACATATAAAATAACTGTCATTTCTTGTACAGATTTTATTTAGATCCATTTTAAAATATGTAATTATGGTTTTCTTTAGTAAGAGGTGCTCCTGGAAAATATACCGCTATTAAGTTTATACTACCCGAATAATTTACTATATTAATACCAAGACATTCTATCACTGGTTTTATTAAACGACGAGAGAAGAGAATGCTGGATTCCCCGCTTTATCAAACTTGCAATACCACCACCTCTAGCATCTCTATCTAATCTATAACAAATAAAATTTGACACATTTAATCTATCACTAAATTTAAGTTGGGTTTCATTTAAAATCAAAATATCTATTGAATTATCATCAACATATTGAATGGTTTCTATAAGCTTGTTTTTGATACTGCGAGCATTCCAAAAACATACCTTCAGATTATTTATTACTTCCATAACAATATTTTGAGGAAACTTCAAATATTATTTGGAATTGTTGGCTTTTTGAACGGCACATCTGAAACTTACCAATCACTTCTTGAACTATTCTTATAATTTCGTCAGAAGAAAATAAATCGTCGGACTTATTTTGATTTTGTAGTGTGTGTTGATTATTGTTGTTGTTGACACTGTTTTGAGTATTCCACCAATTATTATGTCTTCCAGCTGTTAGGCCCGGGAAATTTAGTTCGTTCATCAGTGGGAGTGAAGCCTTTGTTTGTCGGGCAGGTTGTGTTTGTTGAAATTTATGTTGAATGTTTTTCTTGATCTGCATAAACTCAGATTTTTTTGGGCAACTATGAAAGTTGGCCGGATGATTTTCCTTACAGTTGGCACATTTATACCCAGATTGTTTTTTATCTTCTTCTAGTTGGCTGAGCGGGTAGTTTATAATTGTATGCTTATCTCCACAAAGACGACATTTAAAATCCATGTGGCAGTTGCTAGTTCCATGACCAAAAAGTTGACAATTCCTGCATTGTGTTGGACCACGTCTCTGAGATTGGTAGTAATTCCAATTTACTATTATATTATAGACAGACTTACATTTTCTTAAATCGGCTAGAGTTGTTTGACCTTTACTATAGAATAACAGGTACACCATTTGTTGATCATATCTCGGTTTTTTTATATTAAACTTTTTTATCTCGTTAGGTATTGGAATAGATTCTTCTTTCAACATAGTTTTTATTTCTTCAATTTCAAAATTTGGGAGCCCGGATAGAGTTATTTTGATTGGTTTGTTGTTTGGGTCTTCAAATGTATAATATTGAAACTCCGTTTGTTGTACCAATATTTTAGAAAATGAATGAAAATCATTCATATTATCAATTAAGAGTTTAATTCCAATTGATTGGATTTTAAGTTTATATTTGGTGATGTTGTGTATTTTCAATAAATTATAGACGTCCTTCAGCTTTTTGTTTGTTATAACAATAGGAGGAATTTTAACTCTGATTGTTTTTGTGATGATTACGTCTTCATCATTATTCTCGTTCAGCTTTTTATTTGATTGTAACAGTGAAAATCTGTTATTTTCCTTGTTGTTATCGCAATTGTTAATTGACTGATTTTTGGACATAGTCTGTGACACTATTTGAATATCACTTACACTATTTATTTTAGCAATTTTGCTAGAATTGCCTTGTATATATTATCACATATGAGGGGGCTTAAGCCCCTTTTGGGACGGAAACTACCAATAACTTCAGTCATTTCACACAGTTGTTTACACAAATGCAATACACTGAGAGTAATGTAACTGTTATCAAAAAAAAAAAAAAAAAAAATTACAAAATAAATTTAATTATTTATATGTTTCTTCGGCCGCAGTAGAAACTTGAATGATTATTTGTTTGTTTGTTTATGGTATGCTATTTTCATTCTCTGTGTTCTCTGTATTCTTTAGACAACTGAACAAATGCAAACTATATATGAACTATAACTGAACTATATATAAATATACAGGTATTCGATTCGAATGGGATTCTTATACTTCGTATAATTGAGTACGTTTGAATCGAATTTGAAAACAGCTATATGTAAGGCATAACAAATTGTTTGTACAATGAATGTAATACGTAACAAATTATTTGCTTTTTTATGCTACATTTCAATGTATTAGACTATAAACAACACTGAATTATATTAATTTTATAGATAGAGATATTAAAGAAGAAATATTAAATTTTTGGCTGAACTGTAATATGTTTTGTCTACCACAAATGTAGTGTGTGGCTAGAATATAGAGAATACATGTACATCATTGATGTTTTGATTGGGATTCATAAAATTTTAATACGTGGTGAAGAATTGAAGAAGGATTAAAATTCCAAAACGGAGGATCAACCGTATAAGAGGTACCTAAACACTTTCACCTAAGGAAGTAAGTGGCAAATAGGAAATTATATAAGTATAACGAGCTAAAGCTGCATTTAAATAGAAACAAGTTAGACATAATCTAACGACAAACATTATTGCGACAATTAGGTAGGCTAAAAATTATATTTAATGTTTTAAAAAAAAAGAAGTAGAAAAAAACTAGAAGGAGTATTGGTGATGGGTTAGATTGTTATTGTTTCCCAAAAAGCATCCGAGAAAATAAAAATAACAGGATAGTGAGGTCGAATTGACACATCACTGGTTTAAATCTTTGGGAAAAGAAAAATTTATCAAGTTACGTAACAAGATCAAATTGAAGGATGAATACATTGTTGTAGGTACTAGAAAGAGAAACGCAGATCCAACGCATCTTGAAGATGATGAAGATAGAAAAAAAATAAACTAATATGGGAAGTTATTTGGTGGTGGCTCACTTTGGAAGAAAAATCCCGAACTGTAATGCGGAAAAACGACAGTTTGTTACTGTAGATCTCGACAAAGTTAGAACCTTTAACATTTCCTTATCCTGTATTAACCCTTTCAGACGGGAATTAATACGGGTGGTCGGAAAACTATTTTTGCCCTAGATTTGGTTTATAAACAGTTAATGCCACGTTATGGAATCTGTTATAATAGGGGATAGGCTCCAAAGTAGGAATGCTGAAATGTACATTTTAATATACAAAACGTTTCAAATTGTGTACAATATAAGATTCACACAAGTTATTTCAGTTTATTTTAGAAATTTTTTCTGTTTATTTTATTTTATTAATTCAAAAAATTATATAAAAATAAAAACAATCCATAAATAAAAATATAAATAATATATAAAGAAAGAATTGTGGGTACTTCAAAAAAATAATTAAAAGCTATGTAAGAAATAAAATAGGAACAATATTTGACTCAAAAGTTATCGAAATTTATTTTTTATGGAATTGTTCAAAACAATTATGCGTTCTTTGGTAATGCATAAATGAATATTACATTTTCGACAAACAAAATATGTTTTTCGAGCAGTCCCTTCGGATGAGGTTTGGCAGTTCATTTTACATCTCATAGCTTCTTTTTTTCCATCATGATAAGGAAAATGACTAATTTCGTCATATCTAACTACTCGCACGGGTCGTATTTCCATGTCTCAGTTTGTTGTTACCGGTGAACTTGCAGAACGTTGTTTAGAATTTGAAGGTCGACCTCGCTTAGATGAGTACATTTGTTGCCCGGCATAAAGTAAGACATTGTATACTTGCAATCGGAAGTCTAAAAGATCCAAAATCGAGTTTTTTTGGTTGATCCAACTTTTTGGCATTTCTCTTGTATTCTATCCAACTAGCGGCTAAAGCGAAATCTAAAAAATGTGTAAATAATCTTAATGTCCATTTATGAGATTTAATGAAAACTCGGTAGTGCGACTCCTCCCATTCCATGATCACATGAACTTCGACCTTTTTTGGATAATTCCTTATCAGCTATAAGGGCAGGATTTGTTAAATCTGTTGATTCTAACCGTTCCGATTACAAAGTGATTTTTATGTCGAAGATATTCCAATAATTGAAACGTCGTAAAAAAGTTATCAAAAAAAATCTTATGTCCTGGTTGCCTAAGTCTCTGGACTAATTTTATTACAACTGAAGCACCAAAACCATACTTGCTTTGACAATTAGCCGATAATCCTGAAGTAGATCCTTGATACAGAAAGAAACCATAAGGCTGACCTGTTTTTCCGACTGGAACGTAAACTTTGATGCCCCATGGATTTGGTTTACCTTTCATATATTGTTTTTTTGACAGTTGACCTGTGTATGGAATTATTTGTTCGTCAATAGATACTACTTGTTCAACAGGCAATTGCAAATAACGATTTCTTTCGGCGTCTATAACCGGTCTAACTTTAACAAATTTAGCTGTATTGTCCTTGGCAATTTCAAGATTATTTACTATATGCAAGTTGTTCCTTGTTGGATTTGAATGCTTGAATTCCTAAAATTGAATTCCGGTATAACCGCAATCTAGAAAATTTCATGCAACCGATTATAATATGTAATCCAAATAGCTTTTTGATTTCATTTTTTTCTGTAAGTTTGAATTATTTCACATTATTTTGTTGAGCGTAGAGATTTGTAAAAAATGAAAATGTTTCAAATAACTCGTCTGTAAAATACTGCGAGAAGTAATCATATGGAGTATTTCTTTTGTCTTCAATGAAATCTTCGGATGCAAACTGAAAGGGTGGTAGGCTTTGGGCAACAAATTCCCTTCTACACCATTTTATGTCACTCTTATTAGTAATTGAAATAGGCTCACGTTCTGTTTCTTTAAATAACTCAACGATATCGTCGCCTTCTTGAGCTGTTGCAATTACTCTGGGCTCCGATTCAATGTCAGGTTTAGTTTCGAAGGCTTCCCAGTCTTCCTCATTTTTCTCAAATGGCTTCACGATCGTATTGGTAACAATATCTTCTAATGCTTGATCAACATTTAAAGTTGGCACTCAACTTCAGATTCCAATAACAAGTCATAAATTTCTTATTCCGTGAGGCACCGACGAGACATCCTAATAAGTATTCATATAAAAATATTATTAAATTGAAGCGAAGTATACATTAAAATGTACTGAACATTATAATGTACATTAGAATTAAAACGGATTGTACATGTTAATGTACATAACTCACCTTTTACGATTAATTAATTATTTTTTCACGAATTTAATTCAAATGTAATATTTCTTCAGTTTTATTAAAAAAATCACACACAAAAAAAAATATACTATCCCAGGATAATATGGTAAGAAGCAGTTAATTGCGCCGTAAATCCAAACTTTTTAAAACACGTTGAACACTACTCAAAAAACAAAGCGAAACTGATAAAATATATTATGTAGATACGAAATTGTGATAAAGGAGGAAAGAGAATACGGTATTTAATATGACTGTTAAATTTTTACCTAGTATATTTGTACCAATTTCGTAAATATTACGTTGAAATGTGGTGTACATTTTAATGTACACATGCGAATGGGTTAATAGAGACCCTGTAACGAAATCCCACAAAGGGATCTCGTAAACTTACATGAGAATAGAGGTCTGATGCGGTATAGTAGCTGGCTAGAGCTCACGATGCAGCGTGGGGTTTTTCAGACATATTCCCATGCTTGAATAACCGCATGAAGAATAAAATTGAACGGGAAATGAAATTGAAAACTATTTTGGCATGGCCTCAGCGGCTAAGAAAATAATAAACCGGGAGTGGTCGATCCGGAGTGACAGTTTCAATTCCAGGCGATCATCGCCGTGACTGCCACCCGGGCCTCCCCTCATCGGCCCGCCTAACAACAAAATGTTACTCCACTGGTGCGTTTGGGACATCCGCTATTTTTCTTTTCTTTTTATCGGTGACGACTTATGCCAGTCGTAACCACCCTCACAGGATCAGGATTCCTAGTCAGTTTGGCCACCGAATCGAGTCTAATGTAGCAGATTTCTTTGAATGATTAGGTGATAATCGAATGCAGCAGCAGTAGTATACATGCGCTCAAGTCATTCAATTGCCAAGTTGTTTGAAGAAATGTGAGGACATCTAGACGCGGACATACATGGTGTGTTATAGGCTACCAGCTTAACAGCTGCTCTGTGTTGTAAATATCTATCTATCTAATATTTTCTTGTTGTATTTAATTATAGTAATATTTTTTAATGGCAGTAACAATAAAAATCCTTAATATATATTCGCCTCGCCATTTTGCTTTTCAACTCTACTCAATTCCACTAGCTTCTTTGAGTTTAAAATGTATTAACAAAAACCTAACTCCAACCTCGTTTTCATAAACACCAACCCCAACTCAAGCCAGTTTGAACCTTACATGGAAACAATCTAAGTGTAAATGGGAGTTTTGTTTAGTCGATGGAGACGCCGAATTTAAGTAATTTTTTTTTTATTTTTTTCAAAAGATCAGCACAGAAATGAATCAAATTGGGTAATAAACCAAATAGGTATTTCTATTACAAAAGCATTAGTATAAATAGTTTCTTCACATAAATTTATTATTGACAAAAAAAAATAGTTTTTTTTAATTATAGGTATTCGAACTGGAAGCAACTTTCTGACATACACAGTTCTATACGTCTCAGTAATTGTCGTCTCTTTGCTTCCATCTGCGTTAATATTTTGCCAACCTTCAGTCATTTTATTTTGAAGATCTCGTTATTTAATGGCTGTGTTTTGCATACATTTTTTTACTATTTTAGTCCTCGATTTTAGAGCGGTGGTTAAGCGCGTTTCGTACTACGCTACGCTGTAAGATAATTACAAGCATATGTACATGCTAAGGCGGGTATTACATTATCACATTTATATAATTATATAAATATAGTTATATTTTTTTACAAAGAAAATATTGTTATATTTAGCTTCCAGAAGCTAAATATAACAGTATTTTCTTTGTAAAAAAATATAATTATATTTATATAATTATATAAATGTGATAATGTAATACCCGCCTAAGAGTACCTTACTTTTTATAGAAAAATTCTAATTACTCTCGTTTAACATTCAAGTGTTTTATAGTCAGCAAACATTTGTGTTGCGATTGTGCCAACATTTTTGAATCTCTTCATAATTAACAGAGGTCCCTCAATGTCGTTTAATAAGCTTATTATTTTGTTTAGTATCAAAAGTGTGTTTCGACGCCCAATACAGACACCAAACTATTAAAAAACTAATTAAATAATGTTCAATATAAATAATTTTTCAGAGATTTCTAAAAACTTTTTGTTTAATTCGTCGCTGTGGTTTATTTGAGCTGTCACAGAACAATGGAAAATTGGAATAAAATGCTTATAATAAGCCCAAAAAAAATTTGATTTTAATCAAACACAAAACTGCAGTCAAAAACTAAAAAAAAATGTTGTTAGTTTTGAAAGAAGAATGAAATAATGTATAAATAAATATGCGCGCGATAAAACAACATGAATCGCGTCAAAATAAGACAGTCGAGCGCCTTTTTATATTATTATTGTATATACATATCTTTTTTAAGTTAAAACTTTGTTTCTGCTGCTGCGAACAATAAGATTTATATACAATTGAATGATAATGTAACAAAAAAATATATTATGTATGTTTTTATGGCGAACACAAAACAAGAAATATCACCAATAAATTTTTTGTTAAGTCGTTAGTTGAATACTTAAGTAGGTTTAATGGTAGTAATGTGACATAAGAGCAAAAGAGCTCTTTTAAATTTTCCACCATTTTTCCGTTGCCTATTCTCTACAATTGTTCAGAAAAGTCTTCACAATTATTATCGTAGTCAACGCATTTGGAGACTAAATTTTTTCTATTTTATGAGAGAGTGCGCAAAACAAATACATAAAGTAGCATATTATTTAGGCAATATGTTTAACGCTAAGAATGGCATAACTATAAGGCAAAATTTGAAATTTATACATTAAACATAATAAACGTGAAACATTGCGTGAAATAATTATCATATTAGAATGTGTAAAGTATTTTTAAAATTATCTACTGAAACCACAATACAGCTAATTTATCTTGATTTGCCCAAATTGATCAATTCATTAAAAATATTAAATGTTAATTTATACAAACAATTTAATTAGGTGTCACAATAATTTAAATAATAAAATTTGATATTATTTAACATACCGAATAATTAGACAAACTAGATTATATGAAAGAATTTTAGTGGTTGTTGTCGTGTTGGCTCAGCGATAATCTCCCCATGATAAATACTGCATTTGGTGTAGAGGTAGGTTTTATAATAAATTTTTTTCAATCATTCATTAAATTATTTAACTTTTGAAGAGGTGTATGTTGAAATTTAATTAAATTTTTGTTATAAAGATTTTGCTAAATAAGCAAATTTCATTTACTTTGGAAGAAGTATCAAATAACATAGGATATTAATATCTTTTTGTGAATGTTATGTCGATATCAAATTGGCATAATTGTGTATTAAACATCGAGCTAATAAGCCGTTTCGCATTCATTTATTAAAATGATGAAACTAAAGAAAATAGATTTACTTTAAAGTGGGTAAAGCAGAGTTTAAAAGAAGTTAAAAAATACTTTGAAAGTATTAAACCGCAATGTGCTAGTTGCCAAATAAAAATTGTTCTTATAGCTATGTTTCTGTATCATATAGGTTTTACTATACTTATATACGAAATTTAAAAAAACAAAACAAATAATACTTACCCATCCCATTAGCCAATCATAACACGAATAGATTTTTTTTCTGTGGATCATTTTTATTTTTATGAACAGAGAGACAACGTATTTAAATTAAATTTTCTGGGCCCTACTTTTCCAGTACTTTTGCTTACTAAAATAAGGGTGAATTAAAATTGCACGAGAAGTAGTTGAGTACTGAATCATTTTTGAATAAAACAAGAAAATTTGACGGTTATTAAAATGAATTTTTTTTAAAATTTTTAATTAATCGCTAGGTAATTCTTTTCTGAACCAAAACATAAATAAAACTTTTACAATTTTATGAAAAAAAAATCGTAATATTTCATTTGTGCCGTAGCAAATTTAAAAAAAAATCATATTTTAATCGTTTGCAAATGTATTGAACTTTGTTGGAAATAATAATTTAATCGATATCCTAGCTAGTTTGGCCAGAAAACCGTTTGTTCGGTACCCAGTTTTTAGTAATTTCAATAAAAGAGAGTGCTAAGGTGGTTTTTAGTTTGAGTATTAATAAAAAAAAATTATTAAATTTTGTTGATGATTGATTGATTGATTATGAGTGTACGGCCAAGCATTATAGCAGGATCTCCCGGACTCCCGGGCCCACACCGTACACGCACCCATATAACAAAACCGAAGGATTGGATAGGATTATAATTTGGGACAGACTCGACCCGTTTACAGACACCTTGCGAAATTATTAGTACAATATATAATAAATAGGTTAGCAAAGAACAGCACAATCTAACTACATTATTTTAGATGATCATTTATCTGGAATCCAGGGCCGGATACTCAGCACTCCCTAAATCTAAAACAGGACTTAAAAATTATTAATGTTGTAATTTCACCCATGTCCGCTTTTCATTAATTTACCTGGTAAAATATTTAAGAAAAATTTAAAATAACAACACTTATTTCAATAGGTGTATGGCACGTGGGCCCATACCACCTATTTTATTTCCTTTTTCTTTTTCACTAATAATAAAAATAAATTTGTCACGTAACTTTTATTTAGTTAAAATTTATTTTAAAATCACAAAAATAATTACAATTTTTATTCCTATCAATGTATAAGAAATCTACGTATAGCTATGTGTAAAAGTACACACTTTTTTGATAAATTCAAAAAAACACAATCAAAAAGAAATTTATTGTTTTTTTCCACACTTCTGGGCCCTATTGCATCAATTACTTATCACTTATTACTTATCTTTAGGTGAAACCCTTATCACTTATCATTATCAAAAAAACTAACTTATCATAAGTTAGTTTTTTTGATAATGATAAGTTATAAGGGTTTCACCAAAAGAAACGGAATCTCACTCACTTATCAATTTGAAAACTTATCAAATTTTAATAATGATAAGTGATAAGCGTTGCACATCAGAATATCTACAACTTATCAATTGACAAATTACCAAATTTTTATGATAAGTTGTAATTATCTCTACAGTGTTTGCAAAACAATGTGCTTTCCGCACATTTTGTATGTTAAACAATGGTTTTGTACCTATATAGCAAAACAATTAAAAAATTGTTATTCTATAATTTAATAACAACAGTAATTTTACATGTATATAATACATGAAGCGAAACGTTTCTCAATTGAGAGTTCTTATTTCAGTGTTTAGAATCAATTGTAAAACTTTTTTTTTGTTGCTATTAAAACAAAATCTCTTTTCTAACTGTAAATAATTTTTGAACAGTACTTGAACGTAAACACTTTATTTTCATAATAATTGAATTAAGAGAATTCCTATTAACAAACGAATTGAGTTTAACTACATTATACACAAATTGCAATCGTCATACACAAACCAAAACTTTTTTCCACTAATCGTCTAGTCCGCTTATGGGCACGATTAAATCTTTGCTCTTGGTGAGATGAGCCAATCTTTAAGGGGTAAGCAGTTTCATCCGAAATCACAGCACTGGAGAACGAACGAGAACCAGACTCAAAATTGCTAAATAGCCTTGTATTTCGCAATATTCTGAAGTCATGGACGCTACGTGGTCAATTTGAATTTACTGCAGAAAAGCGGCAGTCAGAGCTACACACATCATTGCATTCAGTGAATGTTTTCCATGTCGGTTCACAAAGTGTTCTTCATCGACCGTAGGTGCATCTACATATATTAATCATTGTTCAATCGATGCAACCAGCCACCTGAGGGAAACCACCCAAAACAAGGTTTTCGCCATCATGTTGTCGATGCCAATTTGCTACTTGATGAATGACCCTACACACAGTCGATTTATTAATTCCGTCCATATTGGCAGTCCCATGATATTGCGCGCTATTTCCTAACCAATGCAGTGTTGTTCGTAGCTGCTGTAGAGGGCTCAACGCGTAGTTGATTTATAATCATTTAAATAATAAATAATTTTATT
This sequence comes from Tipula vernalis, assembly GCA_958295665.1. Taxonomy (NCBI): domain Eukaryota; kingdom Metazoa; phylum Arthropoda; class Insecta; order Diptera; family Tipulidae; genus Tipula; species Tipula vernalis. The sequence goes on from OY282558.1 coordinate 276,840,309, forward strand.
AAAAAATGTGTTTGTACTCTTTTAAAATTGAACAAAAGTTCTCATCTTAAAATAACAGCAAAAAAAACGTTTTTAACAAACTTCCGTCATACCACTACAATTTGTAGCTCTTATCAATTTATTTGAGTAGTGAAATTTTTCTTATTGATATTTTGGATAAGTTATCATTAAAGTAGTCGATTATTGATAAGTTAAAACTTTTGGTGCAACAGAACTACGAAAAACTTATCAAAAACCTCAAACTTATCGCTTATCAAAATATTACTTATCACTGATCCTTTCGCGAATTGGTGCAACTTAATTTTGATAAGTGAGTGCTTATCACTTATTATAACTCAATTAAATACTAAGCAAATTTCAATTTGGTACAACAGAAAAATTTCAAAAATTATGATAAGTTGATAAGTAGTTGGTGCAATAGGGCCCTGGTATTATGTTTGATTTTTCGGCATTTATTGGTATTATCCTCAAAAAACGCTACTCTACTAAACTAAGAAAACTCGCGTTGATCAATTGTCATTGTAATTCCTTTTTTTTATATCGTCTATTCACCGCATACACACGCGAAACAGACGACCATATCTATTGATAATCATAAAACGTAAATGCCGGAAGCACTACGTAAATCAAAATATTAATCTTTTAAAAGCAAAATGCTTAAGGCGAAAAATATTGTTGCACAATATTTTCCGTAGATGTCATTAAGTAAAATTTTTCTAAACAGAACTTTAACGTCGAAAATGTAATTATTTTCCGAAGATGACGAATCGTAATTAAATGACTTGTGAATAATATGAAAATGTAATACGTTGAAAATGAATATCATTTTCAGAAAATACTGTATACTATAATGTAAATTAAAATGCATAATGTGGTATTTCGCACGCCTAATTAATATATCAGAAACGAATTTCATAGGCTAAACTGCAAGGAAAACTCATTCTGTACCAAAATTTTAAATACAAAAGATTGTTGTTGTTGCGGTCCGAAATACTTGAGGAGTGTCTGATCAAAAGTCGCTATTTACATGTTACTTTTTGATATGTAATTACTTTTGATCACTTTTTTGTAGTAAATAGCTGGTTTTTGACCTAAATCTAGAATTATAGGGATATTTTTTCATGGAGAAATTGGAAATTTTTGGTCCATTCTGGAAATAGTCATTTTTAGTCTATTTCATTTAAAAAATTCTTCCCTGATAAAAAACAAAAATTTTATTTTGAAAATTGTAAATAGCGACTTTTGATCAGACACTCCTCACTTATGTATTATCCCGCAAAACACATGCACATTTCTATTCTACAATGGAAACCGGTGTAGTAGAAATGTGTGTAAGAGAAAATGAAATATAAACAAACTTTCATGTGGTATTGACTACGTATGTATCACACACATTAATAATATAAATATTGTTAATGAAATTGCTATTCTACAGTGGAACTCCCAGGGTAGTAGCAACTCAAAATAAAATTGTAAATTGAAATTGTTTGTTTATAATATTGTAGTGAGGATTCAAATATTTCGGTTGAATATTTAGAATCGGTCGCTACAGGACTCCCCTCCAGTTTGATTCACGGTTTAAAAAAAAAAAAAAAAAAACGAGAATCCTAAACTAAGAAATGCACTGCTTTACGAATTTGGGATATATCAGTATGAGCACCCGAATCGAGAATACCAAAAGCATGCTTTAAACGATCATTTGAAATATTACAATTTTTGTCTATAAGTTTGTCTATAAGACGTCTTATAACTTTACAAGGCCTTTCATATGGAGATGAAAGCCCAACTCTAACTTTATCCGACCTCACGAAAACAAAATTACAGTTTTCCAACGATTTTGGAACAAAGATGTTAACTTGTACAGATTGTCGTGTCGGTGTGGGTATTAAATTTTTCATTGCATTACAACCATCTCAGCTGGAGAGCATTTCAAATCTTCTTTCACTGTAGCACGGATTCCTAATAAAATAAATGAAATTTCGGAACTCCAATTAATGTAATTGCCTCTTGCCATGAGCGCGGCTTTAAGTTGCCTATGGAAACGCTCAACCATGCCATTTGCTTGCGGGTGGTATGCTGTCGTATGAATCCTGTGAACACCTAACAGATTAGTTAATTCACTAAAAAGTTTGGACTCGAATTGTGATCCTTGGTCAGTTGTAATCTTAGAAGGAACACCGAAACGACTGATTAATTATTTACAAAGATGGTTGCAATGGTGGCAGCTGTCACGTTGGTCATGCAGTATGCCTCTGGCCAACGAGTGAATCGATCGACGCATGTAAGAATATATGAACAACCATTAGATATCGGAAGCGGACCTACGATATCTAACTGGATGTGTTCAAAACGACCTTGCGGAATATTAAATTGTCCGTGTGGAGAAACAGTGTGGCATGATAAACAAGAAATAGCCCAATGGTTAATGTCTTTGCTTATGCTCGGCAAAAATAACGTTCGGAAATCAATTTACGTGTTGCTGGGATACCTGGATGTGACAAATCGTGCAACGTGTCGAAAATTAATCGACGTAATGGTTCTGCTATGTACGGGCGATTTTTGCCTGTAGATATTTCGCAGTATATTTCAAAACCTGGCAAAGCATAAAGTTCGATTTTAAATAACGAGTTAGCTTTACGACCAGAACCAGAAAGTAAATTCTGAAGTTCTGAGTCGGATTGCTGTGCTTTAATTATTTCATTATAATCAAATGATTTTTCGACAACGGCTGCTTCACTGGTTCTTGATAACGTATCAGCGACAACATTGTCTGAACCAGGAGCACTTCTGATATCCGATGTAAATTGACCTATAAAATCCAGATGGCGAGATTGCATTGGATTCCTCTCCGTCTTAGACTGCAGAGCTTTAGTCAATGGCTTATGATCGGTAAAAACGATAAAGTCTCTACCCACGACATAATATCTAAAATGCTTAATTGCAAGATAGATTGCGAGTAATTCCCGATCAAAAGCTGAGTACTTTCATTCAGCACTCGACAATTTCTTTGAATAAAATCCCAACGGTTCCCATTTTGACTTGCTATTCTAACTAAGCTGTTGCAGGACGGCGCAAACGGCGGAGTCGGATGCATCAGTAGCTATACTAATTTTCGCATTTTCACACGGATGTGCCAGGAGCGTAACATTCATTAATTCCCTATTAAGCCGTGAAAATGCCAGCTGACATTCCTCAGGCCATGAAAAATTTTTAGGACGTTTTGGCAACTTATTTAGTATTGCCAAATGTCCATGAATTGGAGCAAGAATTTCAGCTAATTTTGGTATAAATCAGTGATAATAATTTATCATACCGACATACCGCTGTATATGTTTAATTGTAGTTGGTACCGGGAATTCCCTGATGGCAACAATTCGATCTTCGGAAGGTCGAATCCCATCAGGTTTAATTGTGTGGCTTAAAATTTCCAACCAAAAACACACTTGGATGTTTTGATGTGTACATCAAACTCAACCAATCTTTGGAACAATTGTTCCAAATGGAGCTTGTGTATATCCTCGGTTTCTGAAGCGACTAAGATGCCGTCGATATAAACAAAAACGAAGTCCAGTCCGCGGACTACTTCGTTAATAAAACGCTGAAACGTTTGTGCGGCATTACGTAAGCCAAACAGCATTTTCATGAACTCAAAGAGCCCAAAAGAGGTTGTAATAACCGTTTTAAAAATATCTTCAGATGCCACAGGAATAATATGATATGCTCTGACTAGATCGATTTTTGAAAAAGTGTCAGACGTTTCCTTTTTTAGATCGACTAACAGACCGAATTTAATCAAAAATTCAGCTCCTAAAATTGGACGATTCACAGAGGCTATAACAAAAGCATGTGGAAATAATCGATTTAACCCCATAGATCAAGATTAATCAACCTTGTACCATAGGTACGAATTATTGATCCATTGGCAGTTGACTAAATCTGTATTATAATTATTCACATTAATATTAAAATAATTCACTGGGATCACTAACAAATCAGCTCCCGTATCAACTAAAAATTTCAATTTGTTTTGATTATCATTTATAAAGAGTCGGCTAGCGCGGTTTAATTCATTTGTAGTCGACTCAACCCTGTTCGACCTTACTCGTTTTTTGAACCACTACCTGACGGCAATTGGTCACTATTGATGCCATGAGACTGTGCCGGTTTTACAATTTTTTCAAATTTGCACGGCTGAACGCAACACGGATTCAAATATTTCCTTATTCCTGGTCCTTTTATATCTAATCAGTTAATTATTACTTACTGTAACAAGAAATAACATAAACCTTAAAACCATTTAAACATATAATTCAACTTACAACTAATCATCAACTTCATACCGATCCAGAAAAAGAAAATACATAATTATAGATTCAATTATTTAATAAAATGTATATAAAATGATTTAAACGATAATGTTACAGCACCCCAACACCTAGACTTATCAATAATTCAATTAGATACGATAAGTATATAGAATCGACAAATAAAATTAATATAAAAATTAATATAAAAATTCCACGGCGCCTCTGAAAACCAAATTTAATTAATAAAACATCATAAACCAAATTTTATTACTTAAATGAGTAATTATTATAACAGGGTCTTCAGTAATCCCGAGCACACATCTTACACCCAATTACACATACCAAAACCGATGGATAGGCTATGATTATTAGTTGGGACAGATTCAACCCATTTGCAGTCTCCTAAGCGAATAACAGATAATAAATTATTAGTACAATAAATGATAAATGATAAAGAGGTTAGCACATATTAACTATATGATTATTTGCTCGTTTCTCTGAAATTTAATGCCAGAACTCAGAATTCTTTAAATCTAAATTAGGACATCAAAAATTATTATTATTATTAATGTTTTCATATTACTAATCTTGTTGACATAATTGATTGATTGATTATGAGTGTATGGCCAAGCATTATAGCAGGATCTCCCGGACTCCCAGACCCACACCGTACACCCGTATACATATAACACCACCAAAGGATAGAATAGGATTATTAGTTGGGACCGACACGCCCCGGTTACAAACACCAATTTGATCGATAGTTAGTAAGATATTAGTACAATATATAGTAAATAGTAAATAGGTTAGCACGAGACAGCACAATCTAACTACTTTATTAGGTGATCCTTTCTCTGGAATCCAGGGCCAGATACTCAGGACTCCCTAAATTTACAACAAGCCTTAAAATGAAAGTTATTATTAATGTTGTAATTTCACTCCTGACCGCATTTCATTAGTTAACCTAATAAAATAATTAAGAAAAATTTAAAATAACAACCTATATTTCCTTATTCATGGACCTTTTATACCCAATTAAATAATTATTAATTACTGTAACAAGAATTAACATAAACATTAAACTATTTAAACATAAAATGTAACTTAAAACTAATCATAAATTTCCTACCAATCCATAAAAGAAAATATATGATTATAGATTCAAAAATTTTATAAAATTTATATAAAATGTTTTAAATGATAATGTTACAGCACCACAACACCTAGACTTATCAATAATTCAATTAGGTACTATAAGTATATCAAAAATCAACAATTAAAATTAATATAACAATTCCCAGACAACTCTGAAAACTAAATTTAATTAATACAACACCATAATACCAAATTTTATTATTTAAATGAATAATTATTATAATAGGATCTTCAGTATTCCCGGATACACAACTAACAACCATTTACATATCCCCAAGCCTATGGATAAGATATGATTATTAGTTGGGACAGATTCATCCCGTTTACAGTCTCATGATTAGATGCTCGTTCCTCTGTAATCCAATACCAAAACTCAGGATTCTTTGAATCTAAATCAGGACATAAACAATTATTATTATTATTAATGATTTAATTTTACTAATCTTGTTGACAGTTAATTAAGATAAACAAAAATCAATATCTACGAAATTTATTACTTATATACTTCATAAAACTTCAACTCCTTTTCTAGACATATTACCGTGCAAAAGCAAGCATGCAAAGTAAGTAAAATAATAAAACAATGAAAGAAAACTGAAACAATAATTTATTTAACTTTTGTCTGGTCTGTGTACCATATCAGTAAAATTGACTTTTTTATGTAAAAACTGTAACCTAAACTTCAATAAATCCATTAGTTAATTAATTAAGTTCAATACATTTAGCATCACGATTGGCCTTTACATAATTCCACGTTGTTCACATTCATTTAATCAAAATTTGGCATGCATAAATAAATACGTCATTATATGTTGCAAACCAAATCTCAACTCACCAACAACAACAAATATTACATTTTCTTGATAAGATTTGTGTCGATTGTACACAAAATAAAACACAACAACACATTCAAGAAAGCGTAAAAATAAATGCATATATGAAATTAACTATGACATAAATCAAATTAAGTTAAAAACAATTTTATTACGATCCAATTAATAGAATTTAGTAATTAAAATTCCATGTACAACCGCACAAAACTAAAATCATGCACTTGATCAAGGAATCAAGAATTTGATTTCTATATCTATAAATAAATATTAATATATATATATATATATATATATTAATATATATATATTAATATATAAGCCATTATGGCTTATATATTATTAATATATAAGCCATATAAGTAATCATGACGTTTGTGTGTGAAACCTGCAACCTAAACTTCAATAAATTCCAATAAGTGAATAATTAAATTCAAAACATTTAGCCTTCCGAAATGTTTCTACATAATTCCACGTTGTTCACATTCGTTTAATCTAAATTTTGCACACATAAATGAATACGTCATTACGTGTTGTAAACCAAATCTTAACTCAACTCAAATCAACATTTCCAAATTATCATTTTATTTATATCATTAGTTAATTTATAATTTTATAATAATAATTAAATTAATTTAAAATCAAGTTGATGCAGTTTGTAATACCCTGTAAAAAATTATTAATCATACCTAAACAAACTATTTTAAATGAATTGTATAAGGCGGTTTCCAATTCGGCTCAAACTTATTCGATTTTACAAAGTATCAGAATCCTATTTGAGTCGAATACACTAAGATTTCATTGTGCTTGTATAGTTCATGATTTATCAAGAACACCATAGTTGTTTCATGAATACAAAAACACACACAGAGAGGAAAACAACACCAGCATACAAATAACCTAATCTTATGTACTAAACCACCAACACATATTGAAGGTAAATATTTTCTACCATCTTTCATGCGCATAGTCTCCTGCTTATCATGTTTCCATAATATTATAGATAATACCCTTTTAATACATATACAAACATACCTGATTTATGTATTAAGATACAGGAAAAAATTTGTGACGATTATACCAAACCCAACAAAGGAAAAATCTCTTTGTTTTGTTGTTGTTCATATATTACAAGACAAAGATCAACAATATATAGCCATTCCCTTGATAGAATCTGCGTAAAGAGCGAATGAGACGGCTGTATAAACATATTGTTGGTTATGTTATATATCATGTTTCAAGCAAATATTTGTGTCGATTGTACATAAACTATAAACACAAGAACGAATATAAGTGATGAAATTAACTACGAAGTATTTCTATTTAAGTTAAAATCATTTTAATACTATCCAATTATTAAATTTAGTAATTAAAATTGAAATTTAATTTCATGTACAATCACACAAAAGTCAAAATTGTGCACTTAAGCAAGAAATCAATAATCCGATTTCTTTATCCATAAATATAAAACATTGCCTAATAAATGCATCCCGGTGGATTGCATTTTCCAAAATTACACTTTAATTATTATTTCACTACACATTTATTATAATTTCACTAAAATTTAAGTTAATTAGAATTAAAATTAAAATCTATATACATATGTATATAAAGTATATACATAACACTACATAAATAAAACAAAAATAAATATAAAAATAAAATAAAATTGAATTTTTTGAAGAGGATAGAAAAAACACGTCTATCCTCTTTGACGAACATTTTCGCACCCAAAAAAAAAAAATTTATTAAATTGTGTTGATCAAAATCTCTGCATGATTCCCCTTCTAGTTTTTCAATCATAAAAAGTTTGATTCGCATTTTGTTCCGGCAGACATACCGCTTGCTTTCAAACAACTGGTGAGCATCAGAGCGACATACTTACTAATTGTTTTAGTTCAAATTTGGTGAAAGAAACCGGAACGATATAAAATTACCACAAAGCGGTTACGGATGATCATTTTCAAGGGGCGCTTAATTTTACAAAGAGGAGATATCAATTGGCTAACATATGCTATTTTTATACTCAATATTGTAATATACACAAAATAGCCGCCGCCCCAAGATGGCGGATTACCTTTTTCCTTACAATCCCCTTGATATGGGTAACAAATGAAAGGGCTTGGCGAGTAGAAAACGATAAGGTAAGTGACGTTACATCTAATATGGCGGACGCCCAAGGACGGACTAAATTTCCTATTTTTATGGTGGACTAAATTTTCTTAACCACCTCCATGTCATGGGTATAAATGAAAGGATTTGTCTAGCACAATACGTGACGTGGCAGACTAAATTTCTTTTACCACCCTCTTGACATGGATATCAAATGAAAGAATTTGACTGAAGAAGAAAAGAATATATTGAATACATGAACTAATAATCAGATATAGCAATTACTTAATTAGTTAGTATAAATTAATTAATTAATTCTATTTTTGAATTTCCACCGTCGTCAGTTGATTACATGCTCAAGATTGTGTCCCATAGCCTTAGGTCGCTGATAAATAAGCCAACCCGTATTACTAACAGTTAGTCCACGTGCCTTTATTTCTTGTTTTTTAGACATCCACCGAGGTTTGAGTATAGTTACGAAGCTAACATTCAAAATTTATATATATCACTGACCGTTGTATGACCAGTATTGAATCTGTATCTATCTATGGGTCTAATCCTTACTAATCCGAATCGAAACAGAATATTAAAATTATTAATTATTCGAATTTAATTAAAGTTTTAAATGAAGAAAGTTGGTCTTCAGTCTAGTCTCAAACTGATGTGACGAGTGCTTATAATTATTTCATAAATCTCTTAAAATTTTATGTTGATAGATATACTTCATTGGATGAGGTTAAAGCGAGAGATAGAATTATTAAGCCTTGGGTAAAGCCTGCCGTTCTTAGAAAAAATTAATTTAGAAATAAACTTTCGAAAAAGCTAAATAATAATTTAAATGACCCGGACCATACAAACCAAGTTAAGGCACTAATTAAAGCTGTTAAACAGAAAATATTTTTGCCAAATTTAATGCAAACAGCAATGGTAACATTTAACAAAGTTGGAAATTAGTCGATGAGATTTTAAACAAAGAAAGGTCAAACGCTAAAATTGAAGAAATATCTTGTAACAAATGCATGTTACTGGCACTACAGAACAAATCTACAGTAGGTTAAATTAGGGAACGGTTCAGGAATAAGGTTCTGATGCACAAAGAAAAAAAAAGTAAACCTAAGTTGTTCCGGTTGGAAAATTTTTAATCAGAGCAATATTGGAAATTTTTTTTGGAAAAAATGATGGTTTTAGAAAAGAAAGAAAAAAAAGGGAGTTTGGGAAAAAAATCCTGTGAGGCAAGAACGAAAAAAAAAACAATATTATTGGGAGTTATACAATAAAAAAAAAATAGAAAAAAACAGTTTTTTAATCATAACTTGTGCATACCGTGAAAGTCGGGTATAAGTGATTTGTGGTAATTGAATATCTAACAGTAAACCAATTACTCGTAATCCATTTGGGACTGTGAATAGTTTGCCCGTGTATAGGCTATAGATTAAATATTGTAAAATAACTATACCCATTAATTAGTGTAAATAGTATATATGTCTATACTAAAGATATTGTAAATAATAAAATACTAATAATAAAAAAATCTGTAAATAAAAGTTAAATAAAAAAAAAAAAATTAAAAAAAAAAAACTGTTCCGGTGTTCACGTTTCATTGATTCAGATGAGGTAGTGAATTTGGTTACAACGAGTTTGCTGAGTGGAGGATATCAATCAGGATATTCCCATAAGTTTGCAGTGCTGGTGGATCGCATCGTACTGTGTCCTGGGTGTGCAGAATTAACATTAAATAACAGATGAGGAAGTGAATTTGGTTACAAGGAGTTTGCTGAGTGGAGGATATCAATCAGGATATTCCCATAAGTTTGCAGTGCTGATGGATCGCATCGTGCTGTGTCCTGGGTATGCAGAATTATCATTTAATAACAGGTATTCTTGTAAACCACATTTTTTTTGCTTTATATAAAATTTTTGTCATATCATATTGTTTATCCCAAAAATTTGGTGTATCTGGCGGCTATACGCTTTCCTATTTCGACTAATCGGTATGTACACAGCATGATCGGTTAAAAGGGGTAATAGCAAGTCGTTGTGAAGTATGAGGGAATGGGCGTGATTCTCCAGAAATATAATGTTGGCTTACCGAGAGAAAATGACCCACGACCGAATAAAAAAAAATATGACCTCACCGAACAGAGCTAGCAGGTGACGTGTCTCTCCGAAGTGGTAAGGGAACAATCTATTGACGAAAATGCTTCAGTAGCCGATCCATGGGAATTGACTGAGTTGTTTAACAATCACTTTGTAACTGTTGTTATAAATTTGAGACAATCTATTAACTGTGATGATGAATCCTGCGCCAATCTTATTTGCAGTAATTCTGAATTAAAATCGTGTCTGTTCTTAGAAACTTTCTCGCTTGAAATTCTAAATGTAATATCGCATTCGTCTGGAAATGATCTGTTTAGCAACTTCCTCGTCAAAAAAATCTCCGTTTATACATATTGTGGATGTTTTTTCATATATAGTAAATTTAATTTTTTCTAACGGTATTTACCTTCCTAAATTAAAAGAAGCTGTTGCTATTCCAATTTTTAAAAAATGCGATAGAAAGATGTTTCAAACCACAAACCAATCTCCTTGATTTCTGTGTTTGATGAAATCTTTGAGAAGCTCGTCCATTTGAGGGTTATTAGTTTGTTGGAAAGCACCTATTTTTTACATGACAGCAAGTTTGGCTGCAGAAAATCCAGAGGCACACAAAATGCTCTATTAGAATTCACTAACTGTTTGTACGGTGGCCTCTATTTTTATTGATCTTGGGAAGGCCTTCGATATGGTTGACCACAAAGTTCAACTGTAACAGCTTTTTTATGCTGGGTTTCGGGGGGTCACTTTGCTTTGGTTTTGCTCATACTTATTTGAGAGATCCCATGTTGCTAAGATTAAAAGTATCATTAGTTAGACTAAAATCTACTCCTTACTTCTGCTTCTTGGCCTCTGTTTCAATCCCTGGAGATATTTCCACTTAGACAGCTATTTGTGCTCAAAGTATTGAAATCTTTTTATATTTTAATTGTAGTAAAAGGATAAAATACTAGATACAATTTGAGGAACCCTCAGTATATTCGGCTTCAAAAATTCTACAGAACGATCTTTCAAAATTCATTTTTAATTTTGGCTTCCAAAATGTTCAATAGTCTTCCGGATGAATTGAAAATTTCAGGGAATCTTAAATATTTTCAATCCGTCCTAAAAAACTTTTTATTCGAATGTGATAATGTGAGTGATTTGGTGCAATTTCAAGTGTAGGATTCTCAAGGGTACAATTTATACTGTAATTTCAAAGAAAATGTTTTACAACGAATTTTTTCCTAAAGTAACTAGAGTTCAATTTGAAATTTATAAAATACTCAGTTTAACCGAAAAATAATTTAGGTTACCCAATTAGAGCGAAACAATTTTAAATTTAGAAGATCTATAGAATGTTGTCGTAATAATTTAACAAATACTTTGAAACTTCCTGAATATTTAACAAATTTTGAGATACATTTTGATGTTTTTTGATGTAAATGCTTTCCAAAATTAATCTTTTATTGAGATTTTGCTACTTATCAAGTAGCTCAGCGTCATCTATAGATAATGAGTGGACAAAACCAATATATTAGCGATAAATATAGGCTATTTCTTAACCGATTTGGAAAAAATTCGGTTTTTACGATAGAAATGGGATCTAAAATGATTTTTAGTCGAATTTCTGAAATATGGCCAAATAGGATGGACTTGCCTATCTCTTAACCGATTGTGATAAAATTTGAAATGTTCGATGGAAATTGGATTCTAAAATGATTTGTAGATATGGTTCTGGAATATGTGCAGAAAACCAACATTTACTTATTAAAAATTTTAGAAACATTTCTTAGAGAAAATTTAGATAGAATAATTTTAAACAGTGACAAGAGTAAGAAGACGGTTATTGTGTACAAAGGAGAATAAGATAAAAAAATGAGTGAATTATTATCAGATGAAGCCGTATATTAAAAAATTATAAAATTTACCTAGAGTAAAAAATAAACTAACGACTAGACTACGACAATATTATTTTTTTGTAAACATAATAACGCAACGATTATTAATTCGTAGGTTATCCTGACCAATAGATTTTACATTATCAAACCCACTTCTCGCGTAAAATATTCGTAGTACTTTATAAACATATCAGTATCGTAATATAATAAATATAATCGAATGGCAAATATCTGCAGCGCAATAATAGGTCTCAAATTCTGATAATGAATTCCTCCCCTTACAGCCAATCCATAATCAAGTTTGGAAATAAATAAAGTAAAATATATGAGCTTTAGAATATGTTGTGGGCAAATGATTCATAGATGATAATATGCATTTCATAGATGATTATATATCTTAACAGTTTTTTTCTAAAATTTTTTAAAATACCGAGAACAACGAAATAGGCATTTAATTAGACATTTCAGTACTAACACCACCTCTGTATAATGAAACAACAATAGCCCTCTTTAAATCGTTAGGAACTTCACCCATACTGAAGTTAAGGTTGCAAATAAAACGCAAGGAATCAGCTATGAATTGAACAATATTCTTGACTAAACCATTGTTGAACCCATCATGATTTATTAAAGAAAATATTTCATCGATCGTAACAGGTGATAGGAAGCAATTCCCGTCAGACAAATTTATATTATCATTTTCGATATTTACAGCCGATAATGTTATTGGAGTCATTGTGAAAAAGGTATTCAAGAGGGAAGTTACTATGGGAGGATCTTCGTGAATGTTTCCTTCGGCATCAGTTACTTTAATTATCCGATCATTATTGGAGGTTTTTCCAAATGATTCATTAATAATATGCCACTTAGCTTTTGTATTATTAACGTTCTTGTTGAATTCATACTCATAATATTGATCTCGAGTTTTGTTCACCAGATTATGAACAATTTTTTTTTTAATTTATTGGATTGCTCCAATTTTTTATTATTCGGATGGGACTTGAACTTTTTATATAAATTAATTTTTCTCTTTATTTCTTAACTTAGCTTTTTCGACATCCAATGTTTTAAAAAATTACCAGAAGGTTTTAAAATACTTTTTTGATTATTTTGAAAGGGTTTAGCCAATGTTGAAGCAAAGCTGAAATAACTTGCATACATAGACGCCTACATCTAGCCAATTCTTTCTGCCTAGTGAATCATAAAGTCTGTCAAAATCAATAGACACGTACTTTACATTTGTTTTATATAATTTTAGGAATGTTTATTTTGTGGTCACTAATCCCAACATCAAATAATGAAGAAATAATGTAATGATTGCTATTGACATTCTGCCTAATAAAAAAAAAGATCAAAGCAAGTAGAGGAAATGCTACGACTTATTTCATTGACCTTTGACAGAAAACCGCATGAGGATATCATAGACAGATAGTTGTTCAGTCGCAACTTCTATTTAATATCGACGATCAACAACAACATAATTTATTCCAACTGTTAATTATGATGAAGATTTGCGTTAAGTGCAACAACACCAAACGGTGAAAAGAGCTTCTACACTGTTTCGGGCTGTGCAGCAAGTTCTACCACGTGGACTGCCTGGATTGGAACTTCCCTTCGAACGACAGTTGGATCAAAGCCGTTAATGACTGTTCTTATGCTGTTTTTATGTGTTCAGAGTGTTAGCGTTTATTTAAAGAAGAAAATTGTATGGCGTTGGACATGATGAATATTGATTCTAAGATATCATTAATTGCCGACACCACTCTACCCATCGTTAATTCAATAATTAATCAAGCCGTCGATTCTTTGGCAAATTCGTGTTTGCTTCGCTCAGGCGTCGACCCTAACCGCTCACGCTGCCACGCCTTCCTCCGAGACATCGACTACAACTATCCCGGTTATTTCATCAGCAGCAGCAACCGTGCGTCGTCCTCTCCAAACCATGTTCTCTGCCTAACAGTATCGGGATGGTTAAACCGAAGGTTTAATTTCATTTGTCGCAGTTCGATACCACTGTTAAGGATGCTGTGATTGTCGAATTCGCGAATAACAACTTTGGTATTTCTAATGCTGTGATTACCAAGTTGATACCAAAACAGCGGAAACTTACCGACATGAAGTATGTCTGTTTTAAAGTGGGAGTTGATGCCGATTTAACAGCAAAGTTATGTACACGGTGAATTGGCCAAATGATGTGTGTATTAAACCTTTCAAAAATACAAATTTTCGGCAGCGTCAATCACACCGTATGCAAGCAACGAGGCAAGGTGTCTTTCAGAACCAACAAATATCAACCCGGAATCCTAAAGCGGTTATTACGCAACAAAGTGTGCCAGAACCCGGCAAGTAAGCTCCGATCGTTCTAGCTTCACCTCAATTTATTACCACAACGCCTCTAGGCGTTCTGGACAATGATTATGATATTATAATAATCTGCGAGACCTGGCTTACTGTCAATATGTATTCTGGAGAATATTTCCCACCGGACTATGTCGTTCACAGGAAGGACAGATACGATTTTGTCACCAGGCTTAGAGGGGGCGAGGTATTGATTGCGGTTAAAGTTTCTATTTCTAATGAGTTGGTTGCCTGTCATCCTAGTCTCGACGTCATTGCTGTTCGTGTCAAAGTGGCCAGTTCCTCTATCGTCGTCATCGCAGTGTATGCTCTCCACGGATCGAACTTGGATTATTTTGAAATGTTAATCAATTTCATCGACTCAGTTGTGATGCCATCAGTGCGTCTTAATGATCAACTTGTCATTGTGGGTGATTTTAATCTGCGTGATATAGCTTGGCTTGATGTTGATGGTGTTTTTACATGGCTTTCCACTGACGAAAGCGCGTTGCACATTATCGACTACCTTGCTATCATCTCAACCAAACAGCTAAACCGTACTAGCAAAAGTCAGGGGAAATACCTGAACCTGTTATTTGCCAGTGACGCATTCCGAGGTTTCATGATGTCTGGATTTCACCGGCTCCCAGAGCATCTACCACATACCCATTATGATAAATATTTTTCATGTAAATTGTACAACTGATTTTTTTTCTAACAAGTTTCATTTTAACTACGCTTCCTTAAACGAGTTCCTCAGCAATTCTGATTGGGACTTTTTGCAACGTGGCGGTAATTTAAATGGCATTGTTTTGATGTTTAACGACCTTCTCAGGAGTAGTATTGAAAGACACGTTCCGTTGGTTAAAAAACAACAATCGGTTGTTAAATCTGGAAAAACGCCGCAATAAGTTCCATTCATTATAAAGACGGTATGGAGTTCAATTTTATCTCGATTTTGATAAAGATCGCAAAGAGTTTAAAAGTTTAGATTGGTCTTTATATAACTAATACATTGTGCGAATCGAGGAGGTATTGACATCAAGCTAAAAGGAGTTCTGGAGTTTTAACCCTCTGTAGTTTATGTGCTAGCTTTTTTGCCTCAGTATACGAACCAGCCAAGATGTCCCCTACCATGTCTCCAACGGCTCACAGTTCCGTGATGAAATGATAGTTACGTAGTGGGTTTTTTTCCAGAGCCTTGGAAAATTTCCTGCTCCCATCCCATTTTCAAGGCAGGTAGAAGAAACGAAGTAAGTAATTATCGGGGGATTGACATTCTTTCCGTCGTACCCAAGCTATTTGAATCTATGGTTCACAGGGTCTTGGTTTTCCATACTAAATCATTAATTTCTTCTGCTCAGCATGGATTTTATCCAGGCAGATCCACAGCGACTAATCTGATTTCTTTTTCTCTCAAATTATTTAGCAGCTTAAACTCCAGACAGCAACTGGACGTTGTTTATACTAATTTTGCGAAAGCTTTCGATAAGATCGAGCACTCGTTCCTGATCACCAAATTAAAGAACTTAAATTGTTAGTGCATGCCAATTGAATGGTTGCGTTCTTACTTAATTCGTTAGGATTTTTGATTCTAGTTACCAGCTATTTCACGCGACATCTGGCGTACCTCAAAGAAGTCATATCGGCTCTTTATTATTTACATTGTTTATAAACGATATTGTTGACTGCTTTGAGTTTGCCAGCTGCCTCCTGTTTGCCGATGATAAGAAAATTTTCGCCCGGGTCTGTTGACGGCGTGTTCGAGTGCCTGAAGCTGCAAGATGATTTGGACAGATTTTGTAGTTGGTCAATTAGCAAAAGACTGGGCCTCAACATGAGTAAATGTAAGACTCTTTCATTTTATCGTATCCGGTCACCTCTGTTTCATCAATATCGTCTGTATAATGAGGATGTTGACAGAGTGGAGTTTATATCCGATCTAGGTATAATTGTTTTCAGCTGATGCTACCTTTACCAGATATATTAACATCATTGTACCTAGGGCGTACATTATGTTGGGTTTTATTAAGCGGAACTGTAAGGACTTTATCGACCCGATTACTCTAACATCACTGTACGGTTCTTTTGTTCGTTCTAGTTTGGAATATGAATCGCCGGTGTGGCCACCTTCGTATCACTGTCATTCGGATAGAATAGAGAGTGTTTATATGCAGTTTGTTCTATACGCACGTCGATGCCTACATTCTGCACGGTCTGTTGAATATGTCCTTCCACCCTACCAAGATCGCTGTAACCTGTTGAACCGACACCGGTTACATTGCCGACATGTTGTAGCATCGGCATTGTTCATTTGCGATATTTTCAGTTCTCGAATCGATTGTACCGAGCAGCTTTCACGCTTAAATCTCTACGCTCCTGTACGTCAAATGCGTCCACGCGATGGAATGTTACCCGTCAACCAGCTATCAACAAATTACGGTCTCTCGGAACCACTTTTGAGAGCATCGCGACAGTTTAATTTAGAGTATGATGTTTTTGATTTTAATATGTCCAGAGAGTCATTTAAGAAATTTGTATAATAAAAACTAAACAGTCGGTGTTTCTATCTATCTTTTATTCCTTTTTGTTTTTTTTTTTAACATGTTTGTATATGCCGATTGATATCACTGTAGGCTACACATGATATAAATAAATAAATAGTATGTCAATATTTAAATCACCAATCACAATTAAATTTCTAATTTTTATATTATCCAAAAAAAAAACTGAAAACTCTCCAACAAACATGTTGGCGACATACGAGTTTAGTCAGTACAAACAGATTATAGTATACATTTATAATAAAACAACTTACCTAAGTTATTTTTAAAATAATTTTAATTGAAAAAAAAAATTTCCTTATAGTAAGTTAGGTTAGGTTAGGTTGGAGTGGCTGCTTACGCACACTTAGACCAGTGACGGTCCATTGTGATACCACAGGATGTATCCCCTTTTACCCCTATTGGAACCATTTCGAGCTACTTATGTAGCGTAAGACGTCCCGCACTTTAATGTTTTCGAGATCCGAGAGGCAGTCTATCCTGAACTTACCTAAGTGTTTGTGCCTTCTGAGAGCCAATGCTGGACACGAGCAAAGGAAGTGGACCAACGTCTCTTCCTCCTCTTCGTCCAAGCAGCTTCTGCAGAAGTCATTAGCCTCCAGACCCAGCCTTCTTGCATGTTCTCCAAAAAGGCAGTGTCCCGTGAGAATTCCTACGACCGTTTTTAATTCACGTCTTCGTAAGGATATTAATGCCCTAGTGCGCCCCAAGTCCAGCTTTGGCCAAACTTGTCTTGCAACTCTACAGGTGAGGGCGTTAGACCACCTTTCTCCCGCTGAGGATAGCGCCTGCTTCCCAAGTGCTTGACTCAGCGCTGTGATAGGCCTCCCCAGACTTGCCCTTTCCGGTTGCAGCTGGAGAGTCGTACCATGCCTAGCAAGTTCATCTGCCCTGCAGTTCCCCATGACGCCCGAGTGACCTGGGACCCAGACTACCTGGATGTTGAAATGCTCACCCATCTCATTTAGAGATGAGTGACAACTCAACGCCACCCGTGACGCCAAAGACACCGATTCTAACGACCGGATCGCCGCTTGACTGTCCACATAGATTGTGATATCGTCTGAGGATAACACATTATGCTTCAACCACGTCATGACCTCCTCAATCGCTACGACTTCAGCTTGGTACACGCTGCAGTAATCAGGGAGACGAACAGAAATATTTACATTTAATTTGTCACAGAATACTCCAGCTCCTACTTTGCCGTCTAGCTTGGAGCCATCTGTGAAGAATTGCAACGCTTCGGTTTCCAATAACGGTCTATCCCTCCAGGATTCCCTTGAAGGGAAGGAGGTCCGAAATCGCTTCTCGAAGCGTAGAGTAGGTTTAATGTAGTCAAGATTCGCCAGCTCATCCATCAACGATCTGACTATAGTAGAGTGTCCTATACTAAGACACCTCCACTGAGAGACGGCTGCAAGTCGTACAGCCGTATTTGCCGCCATCTGTTTTCCAAAAATGTCGACCGGAAGTAGGTGCAACATAACCTCTAAGGCACTTGTCGGTGTCGACCTCAATGCCCCGCTAACAAGCATACAGGCCGTTCTTTGCACTCTCTCAATCTTACTTTTGTAAGTTACCTTATCCAGAGCTGGCCACCAAACACCCACCCCGTACATGAGTACAGGTCTCACTACGGCGGTGTAGAGCCAGTGTACCAGCTCCGGCTTCAGACCCCATCTATGACCAATGGCGTTCCTACAGGAGTACAAAGCAATAGTAGCTTTGTTTATTCTCTCCAACATGTTGGGCTTCCAACTAAGCTTACTGTCCAAGATAATGCCCAGATATCTAGCTCTATCAGTAAAAGCAAGTCTCGTGCCATTTAAGGTAGGAGGGACAACTACCGGGATTTTGTATTTCTTAGTAAAGAGTACCAGCTCTGTCTTGGACGGGTTAATACCAAGTCCACATTTGCCAGCCCATTTCGTAACGATGGTAAGCGCATTCTGCATTACGTCTACAATCGTGCCCAGGAATTTCCCGGTAACAGCTAAAGCTACGTCATCTGCGTACGCGATAACTTCAATACCCTCTCTCTCCAATTCAAGTAGTAACCCGTTTACCACTATGTTCCAGAGAAGAGGGGACAGAACCCCCCCTGCGGAGTTCCCTTAGTTACTCGCCTCTTAAAGGTGGAGTCCCCCAACTTCGAGCTAACAATCCTGCTTCCCAGCATATAATTGATTAACCCTATCAGAGGAACGTCCACCTCCAAAAATGACAATCCCTCCTTGATTGCCTCCGCTTTCAAATTATTAAAGGCGCCTTCTACATATATCCAGGAAGGCCACCAAACAGAATTCCTTCGAATTAATCGATTTCTCAATCGTAGACACCAAGGCGTGCAGAGCAGTGTCCACAGATCTACCCTTTGTGTACGCATGCTGAGACGATGCCCACTTCCTGGCACCTATTTTATCTCTGATGTATACATCCAGCAGCCTTTCCAAGGTTTTCAAAACAAAGGATGATAGAGTTATTGGTCTTAGGTCCTTAGGATAGACATGTGAGCTTTTCCCCGCTTTCGGTATGAACACCACATTGACCTCCGTCCAGTACCTAGGAATATAGCCCAGCTTCAAACACCCTTTGAATATAGCTTCCAGGTAAGGAAGAATAATTACTGAGTTGTTTTGAAGTTCCGCTGGTATAATTTGATCCGGACCAGCCGATTTAAATGGTTTAAAACCCCTCAGTGCCCATAGGATCCGTTTTCTGGTTACGATATCCTCTGTGGTGTACTGACAGTGATTCCTGATGATTACTACGCACCAACAGGTCTTCAAAGCTCCCTGGGAAGTGTGTCTCGAAGAGAAGCTCCAGAGATTCTCCACTAGAAGCTGTCCAAGATCCGTCCGGTTTTATCAAAAAACTAGGACTAGATGTACTTTTGGAAAGAATCTTCCTAAGGCGGGAGGTTTCGGATACCTCTTCCATATTATCACAGAAGATTCTCCAAGACCTCCTTTGTGCCTTTCTTAATTCTTTCTTATAAGTTCCGAGTTTCTCCTTATAGGAGTCCCAATCCTGAGCCTCCCTTGTATTTTTGGCTCTATTAAAGGCTATCCTACAAGCCTTTCGATAGGTTCCCAGTTCCCTGGACCACCATACCGGTTTTTGCCTACCCCTAGGCTTAGCCAGTGGGCAGGCAGCGCGAAAGGATCGGTTGCATGCGCTAGTAACGCTAGCCACCATGTCCTCCAGCTCCCCAACGGTCGTCGGGGGCTCCATAGCCCTCGTCGGTAACATTTCCTCCAATAATTCCCCATATTTGCTCCAGTTGGTCCTTCTAGGGTTCCTGAAGGCTTCCCGGGTAGCAGGGTGAATATCGAGGCTATAGGTTAAATATCGATGATCAGAAAAGGAGTGTTCCTTATCCACCCTCCAATTTTTAACCATATGAAGAATATTATTTGAGGCAAGGGTCACGTCTAGAACCTCCTGCCTGTTACTAGTAATAAATGTGGGTTCCCGCCCAATATTACACACTGAAAGGTTAGGACTCATCAAATAATCAAAAAGCGACTCACCTCTTTCATTAATGTCTGTGCTTCCCCAGATAGTGTGATGCGCATTAGCATCCACTCCCAGTACCACACCTACCTTTGATTGTTCCGCTTGGTCCATGTAGGCTGAAACTAGCCAGAATCTACAAGTGCCTACTTCCAGGCTAACTGCAGTAGTGTCACCATTGCTGTATTGAGAGAGAAGGAAAAGATTAATATTATTTTTCCCAAGAATACAAGATCTGATCTTCCCAGACTTACTAGAGGATATAATTTTATACCCCTTGGTTCTGAGGCCACAGATCCTGTTGTTGTTAATCCAAGGTTCTTGGATTAGTATCACATCCTCACCCGAACTAGTCAGCCTGAGGAGTAGAGCTGCCGAAGCAGCCTTAGAATGGTGAAGGTTAATTTGAGTTATCTTAATCATAACCATTTCACCTCTACCTACCTCCATGATAAATTCCTGCTACCGCAGGAATATTAATTCCCGGTAATTTGGGATGCGCCGGATACGCCCGTCTCGCCACCCCTTGGTACCCTCTATAGAGGACTTGTCAGTGCCCCCCGTCTGGCCGTGCTGTCGACATCCTCCTCCATCGGTACACCAGCTCCTTCGCTTATGTGCACCTCCTCATCCTTCGAGAGAGTCCTTGCCCTACCAAGGTCGCCGGATTCACTCTCCCCCCTACCCTCAGCTTCTTCCCCCATGCTGCTGGTACCCCCTTCAGGCCTGGGCGGGTTGCCACCGTCCTCCAGTTGGCCTCCCGTACGCGCTTCCGCCCCATCCTTCTTATAAACGTTGAGAGTAATTGACCCGAAACCGAAGTCAATTACTCCCTTCGTTTTGTGAAGGAGGGCAAGGGACTCCTTATTTATCACCATGATTGATAATTTCGAGCCCCCTTCGCCTCCTCCTTCTTGACGATCTTCCAATTTACGGTCGGAAGATTCGGGTTACTGGCCTGAATGATTTTCAAAGCCTCGTCAGGGCTAGCCGGTTCGGATGGTAGCCAGACACGTGCCCTTAGCCTGCTGGGAATATAGCCTTTTTGTACAGATCCACAGATCTAGAGTCCGAGCATGCAGTCATCTTTACACGCCCTTGATACCATCCCGCATCTCTGCAGGATGGGGGTGGTCCCGGATTTTCACCCAGGACCTTTAAAAAAGACGAGGTTGAGTGCATTATACACCAACCTCCATTTTTCCGCCGTGATGCTCCCATCTTCTTGACTTTCGTCAATGACGGCTAGCATCAACACATGCTCCCTCAGGACCTCGCTTAACAGCTTTGTCCCTGAGTTGGAGCTCGGCTTCTTTTCAGTCACCAACTTGGCCCGCTTGCTGTTGACTACTTCCACCTCGTCCTGGGACCGCTGTCTTTTCGACATATGGTCCCATTCCGAGCTTCTGCAGCCCACAGTGCTCCTTGCCCAAGCTACTGATCTTCTTTGCTCTTCCGTAAGCTGCCCCTCGGGGGTCGCAGCCCACTTCTCGAGAATTCGGAGCGCCGAGCGGCGATTCCTGTATCGCCTTTTCGCCGGAGGAATGTCTCTCGTCCCACTCCCCTGTGCTGCGTTGGTACCGCTAACTCCCGGGACTTGTGCCCTAGAGTCAACCACCTTTGCAACCTTAGAGGCCCCACCCGTCTGGTTCGAGGTACCTCCCTCCGCTGATACCGGCTTTTGAGGAGAGCCGGTGCCCTTTGTTTTTGTGTTAGATCTTACCATTTGATTCCCACGAGTATTGGAGAAATAAAGGTCCGCCTGCGCAGAGATCCGTATACGCAGGTAAGGCCAATTACAACTGGAGGTCGCCAGGTATCCAGAGGGCTCCGTTAGCGACTGGGCTTTGTTAAATGGGCCCCCAGCTTAGTAGACCATCAGCACGGGTCGCTTAACGCCTTAATCCAGCCCATTCGGCTCGCTAGCACCCCGGCCTCCCTGCACCCCCTTCCCTCCGCCCATTCTCTCCCCCATTCACCTAATCACATGGAGAGCCCAATCCAATGGGATCCATTCCATTCACCGGGTCACCCGTTTATAGGGTCCCCCACTCATCACCCGCGGAGACTCCGGAGGTGCAGAGAGGACGTGACGCCCAGTCCGCCGTGGTTATTGGTCGATGGTTTTCTGGCGCCATCTGTTCGCCTTTCCATGCTGGGCATCATAGGCACTCAGAATTTAATGAACTCAGGTTAACCACTCCCCAGTTCCCTGAGACTCTCCCCCCAGCTGGACTGCGGTTGGGGGCGGCTTATTTAATTCACCGCTAGCCTACCTATCGATAGGCCGTCCACTATCCACCACCTGTGACCCCCCCGATAGCTGCAGTACGCCACGGGTTCCTTATAGTAACAATATTTAAAAAAAAAAAAATTTTATTTTTAGAAGATCGATTTCGGATTGACTCCTTCTTCGGTTCTTTTTTAACAACTATTATTTATTCTTAAAATTACACTATTTATATATGTTTTAGATGCGGTGTTATTTAGCTCCTCCTACTTATGAACTATATACATTTGAAAAGAACCGAAGAAGGAGTCAATCCGAAATCGATCTTCTAAAAAAAAAAAAAAAAAATTTTTTAAATTTTTTTAAATATTGTTACTATAAGGAAAATTTTTTTTTCAATTAAAATTATTTTAAAAATAACTTAAGATGTTTTATTATAAATTTATAAATGACAAAATATACACAAGCAAAATGGATATACACCATTATAACTCATATAGTATACAACAAATTATCTTCATGGAATTCAAGACGAATCCCATCAGCTGTTTGGAACGAGAAGTAAGAAACTTCAAAATCAGAAACCTTATATTCGGAGACGTAGACAGCTCTCTAATTACTATTACAATTAGCAAAACAATTATACCCATCGATGGCAAAGTTACCAACAGCTTCCCCACCAATCCAAATTTCTGATAAAAAGATCGTCCATGGAAAAATTTCCAAAGCTTGTAAATGTGCCAAAAAAGAATTTAAATTGGCTTTAATACTTCTTATATTCTGGTACACGATTGGATGGTTATTAAACTCCATCAATAATTGATTCATCACTTCCATAGACTCATTTTGATTCTCGTTTTCCTTTGAAGGTACAAAATTTCACTTGTTAATATAATTATGATATAATAAATTGTAACCGTAATTTATTTTGACTTAAATAAAAAGATTAACAAAATAATTGTCCGAATATATTTGATTGCATCTTCATCTTTATTTCTCTTCATTATATTAGCATTCCGAATCCACAAATATTTAAAATGTTTCTCCCTTTTAACGACCTTAGCAATTTTTAACAAGCTACGTTTATATTCAGTCAATCATTCATTGATAAACAAACGTGAATCGGTTGTAGACTGAATAACTTTGGTTGATAATGATTTTAATTTCGACAGACGATTTGTTATTAACTCGGAAATGGCTTTTTTCTATATCCATTTCATTATCTCGTTTTGGAACACCAATCACTTCAATAGAATTAATCAAATTTCGGCTACCTGTGCTTTCAACATTGCACTAATTTTTGTACCAACCCAATTGATTCATCAATAGTATCAAAGCGTTCATTCATGTTCGCATCATTATTTTTGAGTTGATTAATTATATTTTGCAAATTAAAGATACATCTGAAAATGTACCTATTATTAACTAAATTAGGAAATTATCAAAGATTTATTTATGCAACATACTAAAGTATTCTCGCATCTTGGGTACATATAGTAACACAAACACTAAAAATTAGCAAGTCCTGGGTGAGCTGCTAGCCTGGGTAGTTCGTGCTTCTACCTTATTTCTGTTTTTCCAAAACCTGAAATATGTTCTGCGTCAAGTACATGTTCCGAAAGTACTATTTCCTTTTTATCTACACAAATATCACTGCAATGTCTCTGTAGTTTTGTTTTTAATACGTTAGATGTGAAGAATGTTTTATTGCTTGAGCAGGGTATTTTATAAACAACATCTGTATGCAAATCTTTTGAAATTGCATCTTTAAGCTTCGAGAAACTATATTTCAATTCATTAGGAATTTTAAAGGAAACTGGATTAGAGGAATTTGGAATGAAAGAAAGTACTGGGTTGATATTTGTTGATTTCTGTCGGGCTAGTTGTTATTCTCTAAATATTGAGTAATATTAGTTTTGTTATGGAATAATTCATCGCGGTTTATAAAATATTTTGCAACATTCATCTTTATGGTAATGGGATGGTTGGAATGAAAATTTAATGTTCTATTGGACGGCTTCGGTTTTACGTAGCATCCTGTTAAAATTGTATTATTGCATTTCACAAGTATTAAATCTAAATAATTCAGCTTATTATCAGTCTGGGTTTCTGTTGTAAATTTGACTTCGAAAATAATTTTAGTTGATTCCATACTTTATAAGATTTGTTAAAAATAATTATGTTTAGCAATTATAATTTTCAATATTTCAATAAAATGCTTTTTTGTTAATATTAGCACGAGCTTTTCAACAGGGAGGCTTGAAATTTGTTAGGTTATAGCAGCCATGTTGTTAAAACTATAAATTGTGATTTTTGAGCATACATATATTACAAGCACAAATTTTATCTGATATTTCATCAATAATTGCTATTTATAGTAATAACTACTTTATCAGTTCATCATAAATGATTTTCAATGTTTCATCTTTAAGATCAAACGAAAACAATTTTCTGTACAAAGTATTCAATATGCAATTAAAATAATACATTTTACCATTTTTGTCAATTGGCGAAAAATACGAGTACATGCGAAAAAATTAATAAAATAAATTACAAAATCTAAATTAAATATAGACACTAACATTACATTAAGTTACGAGTACGTACGTATGTACGGGTACATTATAAAGATCTTAAGATGTTTTTGTTTTGTTGTAATTTTTGTCTTGTACATTCTGTACACTTACTTTTACGTTGTATTTTCATCCCATATTTCTTTTTTACGAATCTCTTGAGTATATTTATTTGTAATATTATAAACTTGTAATAAGAACTGGATTGAATCTTTATAATTTGCTTTTTAAGACACAAAACTGAAAATTACATAAATTTATTTGGTTTTTTTTTTAATTTTTATAAAATGAATTAATTTATAAAAAGATTAAATTCTATTTTAAATGTATTAAATTCAATTTTATTTTTATTTATAAATTTAACAACTTGTGTGTAATTTAATACCATCAATAGTTAAATCAATCGTAAATTTAGTTCTCAATCGATTGATTTTGGTTTGTTGTTTTACAATGTTATGTTTTCTTGTATGTAAATTACAATAACAACATAATAAAAATAAGTTGTTTGTACGGTTTATTGAAAGTTTAGCTTTAAACTTTTAAAAAAAAAAAATGTTTGTAAAATATTCGTGTAGCCAATTAAATAATTTGATTCCATCCACATTTTATATTATAAAAACCCACATTAATTAATTTTAAAATTTAAGATAATCTGATAATGGGCCCAACACCGAGTTCACAAATATTATGTTATGTTATGTTCGTTTTTGCAATACAAATTCATATGCAAGACGACGACCTTTATCGCTCCAGAATCAGGCCCATTGGCCACATTTTTTGACGCACGATGCAACAACAAAAATTGAACATTTTTTTTTTGTTTTTGGATCAAGATTTTGTTTTGCATTTGTTCAAAATTGAAATAAAAAAAAGGGAAACAATTTCAACCACACACCAAAGCTGGAAATATAGTATTTATTTTCATAAAATTTGAAAATTTAAAAACAAACAAAAAAAACAAATATTCAAAATGTCATTTGACAAGTGTATCCAAGTTTTATTCATTCCAAATATTCCGGACGCTCCGAAAGTTAAATAAATTTTTTTTTATTCATTCCATTCTTTCTATTTCTCTTTTGTACTTTTTTTAATTCATTCTAGACATTCCGAACGTATTCTTTTCGTACTAGATGAAAAGGTAGAATGAATGGAATATTTTTATGCTGAAAACAGATGTGCGGAAAAACGCTTGCGTTTAAATTAGAATACACTACTTTAAATGAAATGAAATACATGTATTCCGCATAGTAGGCGTTTTTTCGCAAGTTGTCTCTATTTCTAAAAAAAAACGCGCGGCAGCAGTGTTGACAACAAAATACAATAAAATAATAACAATTTATGCTTACTTCACACCATAATTTCTCTTTTTGACATTTCAATTTCTATTCAAGATTTCAAGATGGAAGAGGAACTTATCGAATTTATTAAAAAAAAACGAATTTATTTACAATAAAAAACATTATAATTACAAAAATATATATTTACGTGATAAAAAATTTAATGAATTAGCACAAAAATTAAAAGTACCAAGTAAGTAACCAAAATCTGATACATTACAAAAATATATGCGTATATATATATATATATATATATATATATATATATATATATATATATATATATATATATATATATATATATATATATATATATATATATATATATATATATATATATGCATATATTTTTATACGCATATAGTCTTGTAATATTTTATAACCTTTAAAATGTATTGATATTAAAATTGTTTATTTTCTAGCACAGAAAATTAAAGCAAAATGGCGAAATCTAAGGGACAATTTCCAAAAAGAAGTAAAAAATATGAAAAGTTGTACGTCTGACAGTAGAGCTTCAACGCCTCCCAAACCATGGAAATGGTTTGACTCTATGTCATTCTTGTTGGATGTGGACACCGCAAATGAAAAGTAAATATCGAAATTAGTTATTAAACACAATATGTACATAATTTGATTACAATTTTTTTTATAGAACAACTGGAAATTACAGTCACAATCAAAGTCGCAATCAAAATATATTGAAATCACAATCAAAAACTAATGATAAAATCGAAATCGAGTCGAATATTGGTTCAGACTCTTATTTTGATGAAGATTCGAGTGTTTGTTTCGATATAAACGACTTAGAAATTCCTTTGTCCTCGCCGAGTACATCGGCTGCAATATCAAAAAGGACAGGTTTTGATTTAGATAACGACAGCAATAGTTCATCGTCGTCATCACACACACCTAACAAAAATAAAAAAAAATTAAATCGGATGCAATACTGGATGCGGCGAGTATTGAGATGAAAGAGTTGATCCAAATAGCAAAAAAGTCTTTTACGTGTCAGGAAGAAACCGAAAAGAATCATGTGACTTTATTTTTTGAATCAATATCAAGCTGAATTTGGAAAAATCCAAATGGAAATAATTAAAATAGTTAACAAAATATTATATGAAAAAACTTAAATAAATTTTTATTTATAATGATACATTATTTAAATAATCTTTTAAATTTTCACTGATAGAGGATGCAACTCTAGCAGCATTAAACCGTCTGAAATGCTTATACTGTAGTAAAGGCTCAACTTCATTTCGCCAAGTACCCTGAATTAGTTCATCTTCTTCGTTGTAATGGTCAACAAAATGATTAGGAATGTAGTTTGCTGAATCGTGGAGTATGATGAAGTTATGCAAGACCAGAGTTGCTCGTACAATTTTCTCCGCGTTTCGTGGAAATAAATTTATCGAATTGGTTAGCACTCGGAATTTTGCAGTTAAAATTCCAAAAGTGTTCTCGATTTTAACTCTGGCACTTGATAGTTTCTTATTAAATTTGTCTCTGTCCGCTGGAAGTTTACGTCCTGGATATGGCCGCATTAAATTTTTTCTTAATGGAAAAGCCGAATCGCCGATTAAATAAAACGGGAATTCCAAATTTGTATTCGGTAATACCATTGGGTTTGGGATGTTTATCAGGCCTTTTAAAATTTGGTCTCCAAACGCGCTATGTTGTAAAACGCCACCATCACTCTGGCTCCCATATGCGCCAATATCAACGGCAGAAAATAAATAATTACTATCGCACGTAGCCAATAAGACGATACTGTGATACTTTTTGTAATTATAGTATAGGGAGCCAGCGTGTGGTGGGCATTTTATACGGATGTGTTTTCCATCGATTGCACCCACGACGTTAGGCATCCCCGTATTTTTATAAAATTCTTCGGCAATTTTTCCCCATTCATTCTCTGTTGGTGGCGACAAATAAATTTCACTAAGTTGTTCCCAAATAACTTCACAAACTTCAAGAATAATCTCACGTACGGTTGACTGACATACTCTTACGGATCAATCGCGTTTCTTATAAAATTTTGCTTCTCCAATTTTCGTTTTAGCAAATTATTCAGTATATTAAATTCTTTAATACCCATTCTTGTAGCTTTACGAAATTGATCTTCGTCATTTTTTTTTATTATTAAAAATATTTTAGAAAAAAATCCATGCATATTTCGCTCATTTTCCGTGTAAATTTCTCGAGTCCAAATTGATCTATTTTTTGTTTTCTGCTGATTTTGGATAATTTTAACCAACTTTTTATATGATAAAAAACAGAGGTACAACAATATAATTTTATTCAAAAAGTCGTATTTTATTAATTTCATTTACACTTTTATTTTATCGAAAACTATACCACAACTCGCTCGATAAGTCTATTAATGATAATGGCGGTCAAAAAAATAAACCAAAATGTCAAAAAATTACGCACACAATACGCGCATGTATTTTACTTGCGTTTTCGCATGCGTATTCGCATGCGTAAATTCCGCACATCTGTTTTCAGCATTAGTGCGTCGTAATTATTCGTCATTGTGTGTTACCGTATGACATAAATATTGCTCGTATAAAATTAAAAAATTAATTAAACTTAATAATTAATAATAATAATTAATATTAATAATAATAATAATATTTCATTCTTTTATCGTTTTTCATTACATTCTATTAAAAGTTTCCAAAGTCACGTGACCAATATTCCATTCCTTCTATTCCTTTCTTCGGAATGAATAAAAAAAACACTCTGTGTAAAGCAAAATTAAGCTATAATCTTCTTTATCATCTTTTATAATTTTATATGTATAAAAATATTCATTTTTTTTATGTAAACTTAGTCATTCTGTCAAAAATCATTCTCTTGTCAATAATATGTGCTGGTGACAAGTTGTCGTGGACAAATCAATTAAAATAAATAAAAATAAAATTAAACATTGGTAAAATTAACTTCATATTTTGTTGTTCTTTTTTAACCCTCCCACAAACGGACCTAAATAAATACGAATTATTCAACATAAATTTTGGTCCTTCGAGCCGGATGTGGGCATATTGCTCCGGAAGAAAATATTTGGCTGCTGTACGTACAATCAACACGCGGGTTTTTTTGCAACTGACCTACAAGTACGGGACAATTCAATTGCTGCTCTGAAAGGTACATTGGATAGCCACGCGATCTAACAAAACAAGGTAAGTGTTGTCTGTATTTAAGTGTATTGATTGGTGAGTTGTGCGACAAATTCTACGATTTTACGATTACAAAATGGGCGACGAATCAATAAACGCGTATTCATTGATCACTCATCAATATCAATTGCTTGTGTTCGTGAAGAAACAATTGACGAATTTTAGAAAAGATTCTGCGCCTAGAAAAATGAAATCCTATTTTGAGCGTCGATTAGCTTGTTTAGAAAGGTTTTATTCGGATTTTCACGCTAATCATCGTCTCTTATTTCTATTAATCGATAAACAGGAAGACAACGTCGAATTACATATTGCAAATCAATTTGAAGAGGCATTTCTAAGTTCAACAGCGGAAATAGATGAAGCGTTTGTGCTTGGGTTTCCACCGTCTGCTCAATCGCTTTCGGATCAACGAGCATCGTCAATGATTACGCGTACGGAACCACCAAACGTGCGGTTACCAAAACTCGACCTGCCTAAATTCTCTGGCATCATTTTAGAATGGCCTTCATTTATCGATTCATTCAAGCAAATTAGTGATAAGGCGACTTTATCGTCCTCTCAAAAATTATAGTATTTAAAAGGTTGTTTGCATGGCGAAGCTAAGTTGAGAGTACGGCACTTAGCCATCACTGAAGGCAATTACATATATAAAGGCCATGGATGAGCTTGACAGAAACTATAATAATAAACGAATGCTATTCGCGCAACAGATGGACGCTTTTCTGATGCAGCCCGAGCTTAAAAGAGATACTCGGGAAGAAATCCAACGACTATTAAGTTTTTCTCGATCATACATACATACATACAATTTCCCAATTAAATGTCGAATCAAGCGAAGCGATTTTCGTTCATATTGTGTTGCAGAAACTACATCACGATACTCGAACATTCTGCCTTCAATCCTTCGATGCAAAGAAGATACCATTATGGAGTGATTTAGAAAACGCAATAGAAATCCGACTAGCCTCTCTTCCATTGAGTCACGCAGATAATGCCAAGAAGCCATCACACAATCCGAATGAATCGTTTTCCTCGTCAAAGAATTTATGGAAATTTATTTAAACATATCCAATTCAATATCAGTACAGTGTCCACATTGCCGAGAACCACACATTTTACGGAAATGTTCGTCGTTTCTCAAACTCTGTACAAAAACGCAAACAATTAGTGTAGAAATTTAAGCATTGTTTCAATTGCCTTGGATTCAATCACTTATCGCCAAATTGTCCCAGCCAAAGGAATTGTGCTACATGTGGTGGTCGCCACCATACATTGCTTCATTTTGCGAGATCCAACAATGATTCAGTTACATCATCATCCGCGTCTAACCCTACGACGCAAATTCTTCTTTGTAATCACGCTACGAATTCAACAAATCAAAACCGTAAAATATTATTAGCTACTGCGATCATCCATATTCATGCTAATAATTGTCAACTCATTTCATTTCCTGCTTTAGCCGATCAAGGATCACAAACCACCTTAATCACTCAAGCAGCTGCTCGACGTTTAGGCTTACCTAAGACATCCATTCGCGCTCAGGTCAATGGTATTGGTAGCTCTCAAACTAATCACAGCAAAGCACTAATTTCAATTGCCATCAGATCATGCTACGACGCATTAATTCTCGATAAATTGACCGCAAGAGTAACTTCATATAGCGTCGACTTCACCGATTGGGACCATGTTCAAAAATTACCTTTAGCGGATCCACATTTTTCACAACCGAGCCATATCGATGTGCTCCTAGGGGCCGAGGTCACGCTTCAATCCTACGTCCAGGTATATGCCGTGGAAAAATTGGCAGTCCAATAGCTCAATATACTGCGTTCTGATGGATATTGTCAGGTGAGATCATTCAAACTCATTCTTCGACCATCAATGTATGCAGCTTTCATTCTCAAATCGAAATTGATTCACTTCTACGCAAGTTTTGGGAGATAGAAGAGATCCAAAACGAAAAAATATTGTCCAAGGAAGATAATTGGTGCAAAGAGTTCTTTCAGAAAACATACAAGCGTCAATGTAATGGTACGATTCGAATGCAGTCATCGGTTCATCGTACAAAATGGCTTATGATCGATTTTTACAATTAGAAAGGCGTTTCCATCGAGATCCGTCATTCCATTCACAATATTCTGCAGTCATCAACGAATATCCACATGTCCATCAACTAGGACAAATGGAATTGGAAACCTCTCCCGAGTCAGATTACAAAACCATCAAGAATAACGTCGCTTCATTTCAGTGTTGCTATTTACCACATCATCCAGTATTCAAGGCTACTAGTTCTACCACCAAACTTCGTGTCGTGTTTGACGCTTCAGCGAAAACGTCAAACCAACAGTCACTGAACGACATTCTATTAACGGGTCCAGCGCTTCAATCAGACTTATCAGCTGTCATCATCAACTGGCGTTTCTTCAAGTATGTGTTTACAAGCGACATTCAGAAGATGTATCGCAGAATCGACATGCATCCTTAACACATTCAATATAAGCGAATTTTATGGAGAAATTCGCCAGATGAAAACATCAAAACGTATCGATTAAACACAAAGACATTTGGCACGTCCAGCGCACCCTACACTGCGATTCGTGTAATGCATCAGTTGGCTCACGCCGAAGAAGACAATTTTCCACAGACTGCAGTTGCTCTTAGAAATCAAACGTATGTCGATGACATACTTTCTGGAAGTCTTACAATCGAATCGACAATTGAGCTTCAACAGGAAATAATACAATGTCTACAATGCGCCGGTTTTGAATTAAGAAAATGGTCAAGCAACGCAGCAAAAGTACCATTGTCAATTCCACTAGAGTATCGCGAAAACAAATCAGATTTCTTAGTCGGACAAAATGACTCGATTAAAGCACTCGGTATGTATTGGCACCCTTTAAATGATGAATTTCACTATAAAATAAATTTCGATCTAGAAACTAAGAATCACACGAAACGTACGGTTCTGTCTACAATTGCTCGCCTATTTGATCCGTTGCGATGGAGCAATCCAATTGTTATAGTCGCCAAAAGGTTTCTTAAACGATTGTGGTGCAAAGGACTTGATTGGGACAATCAACTTCCACACAATCTAGCTCAAGATTGGCAATCATTCATCGGGAGTTTGAACCATGTTAATCAAATCAAAATTCCTCGGTGGATACATACTGACAACAGTCAACAAACTTTCGAACTCCACACGTTTTGTGTTGGATCAATGCACGCTTATTCTGCTGCAACATATTTATGAATCGAAACAGTTCATCGTGAAGTTTTTGTTCGTTTACTATTCGCAAAATTTAAGGTAACTCCAAAACGGGTTCTTACAATTCCAAGGATTGAATTGTGCGGAGCTGTTCTGACAACTAAATTACATCAATACGTGAAGTCAATCCTCCAAATTTCGATCAATCCAATAACCAGTCATTTTTGGACTGACTCCACTATTGTTTTGTCATGGATTCGAGGAGATCCAGATCGATGGAAAACATTTGTCTGCAATCGAGTTCATAAAATTCTCGACACTACCAATATCAATCAATGGCGTCATGTATCCACTTCAGATAATCTTGCGGATATCTCAAGTCGTGGGCTAAGTACCGAACAGTTGATCCACAGGGAGCTATGGTGGTGTGGACCTCGTTGGCTCAAAGAAGATGCTTCTAAATGGCCAGAATCACTTCTTCGATCATACGACTCCTAGGAAAAGGACAGCGACTCAGAAATACAAACCTTATATCACGGCATCGATTACTACCAGTCCTCAAGACTGTATTACTCGTCGCTATTCCTCGTATATTCGTTTGCGCAAAATTACAGCATAGATTTTACGTTTCATCAATAATTGTCGTGAGAAAACCAATCGATTCACAGCGGGTTACTTAACACTTATTGAATGGAGACAGAGTGTTATTCCATTACATACCATTGTCCAGTTGGAAGCATTCTCAACAGAAATTGCAGCGCTTAATAACAAACAGCCGCTCCCAACCAAAAGCAAATGGTTGGTATGAGGGCATACTGAGAGTGGGTGGTCGCGTTCGAAATTCATTATTACCATTCGATCAAAAGCACCCAGTTATCATTCCATCATTGCATCACATCACGAAACTACTAGTCGATCATTGTCACCGAAGCTGGCAAGACTTATTGGATATTACAAGCACGACGGATCATCGATTTATAGTTGAAAACTTGTATTGAGTGTTTCAAAGTGAATCCAATACCACGTTCACAATTAATGGGCGATTTGCCTCATGTGGGAGTTCGTCCTTCTTTCCCGTTCGCAGCCACTGGTGTTGACTACGCCGGTTCAATCAACTTTCGAGTCTCAAAAGGCCGTGGAAACAAATCGTATAAAGGATATATCGCCGCATTTGTATGTCTCAGCACGAATGCCATGCATTTAGAGCCAGTGAGTGATCTCACTATATCAGCATTCTTAGCAATTGTCGAGATATGTACAGCGATTGTGGCACATCATTCATCGGACCAAACAATCAACTGAAGGTAAATGAAGCTACTAAGAAATCATTCGAAAATGAAATTATGCCAGTTTTTACACCACAAGGGATACAATGGCATTTCATTCCACCTTTTTCACCATATTTCGGTGGGCTTTGGAAGCCGGAGTCAAATCGGTAAAGTATCACTTGAAGCGAATCATACCAAATTCGACACTTACCTTCGAAGAAATGGCCACAGTACTTTGTCGTGTCGAATCGTGTCTATGTTCAGGGCCATTGTTTCCATTCGGCGATCGATTTGATGATATTGCAACATTAACTCCAGGACATCTCATCAGAGGAGACGCTCTATTAGCACCGCCCCCTGAACAACCAATCGAAAATTTATCGCCAGTCAATCGTTGGCATCAAATACAGAAAATCATACATGAATTTTGGAACGTCTGGCATAAAGAATACTTATCAAGATTACAAACTCAACCAAAATGGATTCAAGTCAAGGAAAATATCGCTGTTGGAGAATTGGTTCTAATAAAAGATGAACGATTACCACCTAATCAATGGAGATTACGTCGAATCATCGAATTCCATGAAGGCAAAGACAAATTAGTTCGAGTCACTTCATTGAGAACCGCCAACGGAATCATCAAATGTCCGATTGTCAAATTGTGTTCGTTACCTCGTCAAAAGCCAGCTGACGATAGCGTGATTGATCAATTAAAATCGATGAAGGGGCACCTGTTACCCACCCGTACCCAACTTTAATTACATCAATCAAAATTTTACCCCGCCGAGTAGTGGCGGCGTAATAACCACGGAATTTGACTGATTACGGAGGAAATGCCGATCAGTTTCTTTATCACATCAATGTCACCCATAATCAATGTTATCAGGTCGTATCTAATCCGTTAAAAACAAATTTTTCTTTCCCATTTCTCTCACACAATTTTCGTTTCATTCACAGCTATACGGCAAACTGAAGGAGAAAATCAAATCAACCAAGAATCATAGCACTGGCTGAAATTTATCCTGATATTCATCAGCCCGGGCGGCATGTTCAAAATTGAAATAAAAAAAAAAAGGGAAACAATTTCAATCACACACCAAAGCTGTAAACATTTATTTTCATAAAATTTGAAAATTTAAAAAAAAAAAAATAATAATAATCAAAATGTCATTTGACAAATGTATCCAAGTTATAAATTTTATACAAGGTGTTACCATAAATAAATGGTAGGCCATCTTTCTAAAGCAAAATTAACCCATAATCTTCTTTACCATATTTATAATTTTAAGTCAAATGTCAAGAAATGCAGCTATTTTTAAAATATTTACTCTATAAAGATTATTACATATGTTTTTTGCTCTTAAGCCACACCTATCTATCCATCATTTCATTGCGTAAGAAATTATTATCAAATTTAAAGACGAAAATTCGACTTAAAAAATGTTCCGCTAGATTTTTAAATAAACGGCTCACTACCACCCTCTATGCGGAATCACTTCCTTCTCGACTTCTCCACTTGGAAATTTCATTCCTGTTGAATCCCTGTTCAGAACGAAAGAGACTTTCTCTTCCAATGCTGACCACCCAACTTTCTACTAGGTACTAATAAAATTTGAAAAACGCCCCTTCGATGTTGCTACCGCAGCTCTGGTCAAATATATCCAATTGCTCTTATGAGTTAGTAAATTAATTGAAGCTTCTTTTGCAATTTAGGGGAACATTTTCAATAAGTATGATCCATCATCCCGATGGTGTGATATTTTCTAAAGCGGAAGTAATTAACAACGTTGGTGGTTTTAGTCTTTGCTAAAACAAAAACACACAATTACATAATCAACAAATAACGTAAAGAGAACGTTCTCAGAGACTATTGTGTTGTTGAAATCAGCTCGGCGATCGTCAACTCGATAAAGGTCACCTAAATACATATACCTAACTTTAAAAAAGTAGAAGAATTTTAGGATTATTGTGAGCATTTGAGTTGAAGGTGTAGAGAGATTATTTTATAGTTTTTTTCTTTAAATTTATTCTTATTTTATATTTGTAATTTGATGAAAATTTTATGAAATCTTGGACAACTTTTAAAATTAGCAACATTTTACATTACCAAGTCTCACAGAGAAATGAAAAATTATAGCTTTTTAGCCAAATAAGCAATTTAAGCCAATTTTAAATTCTCTTCCGACCATGAGCCATTTAATTTTCGTACAGCACTTATAATTGAATATGAGTAAAATTAAGTTTAATCAAGTTTATGTAATTGATATTCCAGTCCAATTGAATTAAATCCTTTAACTTATGCAATACATAATTCAAATTATTGCAAATATCTCAACTAAAAACTTTAAATGCGATTCCCCAAAATTTTGCTGTTAACCAATTTCACCACTTTTCTTTAATACCACAGACAATCAAAGAATATTTTGTCACGTAAGGCACACTCCTACGCACCGAATAATTGGACTAACTGAATTTATTATATTTTAAAATCACAAACCGAACAAAACATGTTACAAATAAGAACTATAAAGTCAGCTGCTCTGTTTTTTGTAGCAAAATATTCTACTATGGTTGTGCTGAAATGAACAGTGTTGCATATAACCAAACGCGGAAATGCTTAAACATTATGTGGTTCTGTTGCGACTGCAGAGACCTTATAAAGAATCAATCATTCCTTAATATAATGAGGGACTGAAATTTTAGTGCCAATACTGCACAGCAGCCCTTTGTTGAGAAGCTGCTTGATGAGATTACCTGTCTCAAACAACAACTTGGCATGATCCTCGATCGTCGACCTTAGTGTTCATCCACGACTACCACTTCGTTTATGCTGAAAAAAATAACGCAGCTTCTCTGATTACGTCCGATAAAAGCGTGAAAGGTATACCTAGTTTTGAATTGCCTGCTGTTATGCCAGTTAATCCTGCGGTCATACAACCAGCCATACAAAGTCCTCCGGCCTCTACTGGAACCTTTTCTGACGTGGTGACTTCTTCCTCAATGAGTTCCAGTGTTGTCGTGCCTGCAGTTGGAAACAAGCATCTCTAGAATCATCTCGTAAAGCATTCAAACTAGTCCCTAAACTATGGAGTATTGAATCTCTGGAGTTTGTTTGCTTCAAATTGGGCATAAATGCTGATGTTCGTATTAAGGCTCTAGACCCTAATACTTGCCCAACCGGAGAACACGCATATGTAGCATTCGAGGTAAAGCTAAATTATCCTTGCTTGGCTTGCTTGACAACGATTATGAACATTTTTCAAGAGAATTGTAACACTACGTGTACTTCGAGTAATTCTTTCCATTTCGATTTTAGACATGCTGACTACGTTTCTTTAAACAAATTACTTGTCGATTCGGACTGGGTATTTCTAGAACGATAAGGAGACTGCAACGATACTGTTTTTTTATTCAACGAGCTTCTCAAGTCTGATATTGAAAGATATGTTTCATCAATGAGAAACTAACCTCAGTATCGGGAGCCATAGTATAATAAACAGGTAATTCGTTTTGAAAAACGCCGTAATATGTTACCTACTTTATGTAAGTTAGACGCTGTTAAGTTTTATCCTAGCTTCAACACTG
This sequence comes from Tipula vernalis, assembly GCA_958295665.1. NCBI lineage: Eukaryota > Metazoa > Arthropoda > Insecta > Diptera > Tipulidae > Tipula > Tipula vernalis. Next base: position 276,878,484 of record OY282558.1, read on the forward strand.
CTCATAGGGAGTTTAAAACTTTAAACTGGTTCCTTAACAATAACTACATTTTGCAAATAGAAGATGAATCAACTTTCTATCCTAAGAAATTCTGGAATCTCATAAATGGTAAACAGAAGGTTGCTGGTGTTGCTTGTTGCTGTTCCTACCCCAATGACTTTTGAGATCTATTTCGCCAGTCATACATCCAATTTGTCTGCCAATTAACTAACCGCATTCGTTCTGATTTTATCTTTTTAAAATTTATGGAAGCAGAAGTTTATGATGGTTTATCTCAACTTGATGTTGATAAGAGGGCAGGACAAGATGGCTTTCCACCCATCCTTATTAAGAATTGTACAGAGAGTCTAGCCTCTCCACTGACTATTATCTTTAATGATAGCCTACGTACTAAAATTTTTGCTGATCTCTGGCAAAAGAAGTGAAGTCAGCAACTACCCTATTCTTAGTACAAAAATTTTTGTTTTTTCATGTAAAAAGGTTTATTTCTCCTGCTCAACACGGGTTTTATCCGTGTAGATCTACGGCGACTAATCTAGTCTCTTTTTGTGGACATTTATATAGCAGACTAGAACATAGGCAACAAGTAGGTGTAGTATACACCGATTTTTCAAAGGGTTTCGATAAAATACACCATTCCTTATTTTTAGTTTATTAGATTGTATTTAGTTTAGTAAGAACTAATCTTGACACGTTTTAGCGTATACTGGTCATGTTTTTGGATAAAACTTAAAGAAAAATTTCCTAAGATTCTCCTCACGTTTAACAAATTGTATAATTAACAAAAAATTAAAAAAAAATTGTTTCTTATTCATAATATAGATAATAGTATTACGGATGTAAAAGTAGTAGAAAATATTCAATCGTCAATACAAAAAAATAAATCAAACAATCTCTAGAATCAAGAAATCTAATCAACAAAAAATCAATAATTTTACAGATTCCGGGATTATTTCGAAAAATGAATCAATAATGCCCTTTATCATGATGCGATAAGTTTCCTTAACATACCTGCAACCAAATAATTGGTGAAATCAGATTTCCGATTATACACCCTTCATAGTATTTGTACTTGATACCTCCGAACAACCACTAGATTCGGCATGTCCGATGATTTTCGGTTTATGTGCTGTATCCCAGCACGTTAGATGTCAAACGGTGTTATAAAATTTAGTCAATATATAAAGTGGTATTTGAAATGCAGTAGTAAAAAACAAACATGTAACCTATAAGTATCCCACGAAATATATCTGTAGTATACATAATTTTTATTTTCATATTATGTTATTGGCAATAATTCTGTGGATATAGCCAACTTATTTAGTTGTTTCTTCCAAAATACTTACAGACTTGACAATGTTGATAAGGGAACATTTCCGGATACAACATATGATATTATAATTACCACCTCGGATATACCTTCCCGGTAAACCACAAGTCGATTATTCGCCTATAAATTCGGAATGAGAAAATATCTATTGTCGCCGAAGGAAGTGACGTAAGTGAATCAGTAGATGAGCCACAGGGATATATAGAAAGCAAGCCAAATCCCATCCTATAATTGACTTTGACCGTAACAATAACTTTCTCATCAGAGTATTGGTCAACAAGACCCGATTTAGCAACGGCTTCGAAGCTGTATATAAATTTGGCATTAAATTCAGCGTATAGTGTGCAAAACTCTGACTTTAGTGTACAATGAAACTTTCACTTCAGCGTGTAACAAAACTTTGGCTTCGGCGTTCGACAAATTTCTGATTATCAGCTCTTATGTGAAGCTTTAAAATAATACGAGAAATAAACATTTTATAAATATTTATTTTAAATTATAAAAACTTAAAAATTGATCAAACCAATAAGAATTCAATTCAGTAAAATCAAAATTATAAAGTAACCGTTATATTACAATAAAAACCCTTTTAATTTTTTCTTATGATGCTTTCGCTTAAAAAAAATCTTGCATTGCATGGCTTATATTGTCTCTATTACAAAACGAGCATGCGTCCTTTCTATTTTTATTGCATACTTCGACAGTAAAATCTAAAATATTTATATATTTTAAAAAAAATATATACACTGTATCAAAAAATTGTCCGTACAGCACTCGGTTAAGAAAACGTTGATAAAAGAAACAATTACAAATCAAACAAAAAATTCAGTTTTAATTTTTTTAAAACTCAAATTACATTTAAGAGCCTGAAAATAATAATAATCATAATATAAATTAAGTTAGTTTCACGTTTGATATGATTTACTATTTTAACCGCCTAACACGATCTCAAATAATTGTCCGTACACACAAAGAAGTTGAGGGAATTTGGTAAAAAAGTTAGGTCTAATATTTCGTGTTGTAACCTGTTCATGAAATGACACTTTGCAACCTTCTTTTCATTGAGAAAGCCAACTTCCGAGTTATTTCGGGGGGAATTTTTGGCCTATTCCTCCACAATGGCCCGTTTTAATTGTTCCTTACCGCTAATTTGGTGTTCACGGATCTTTCGCTCCAAATAATGGCATAATTTATCAACGGGGTTGAGATCTGGTGGCTGGGGAGGATGAGGCAGTATTGAATGTACATTGTACAATAACCATTCCTTTATCAGCTTTGACGAATGCTTCGTGTCATTGTCATGTCCGGAGCGAAAATCTTACACATGTCCCATTTTCTCTGCACTTATTAACAAATTACCCTTCAAAATATCCAAATAATTCAACCGGTTCATTATGAAGGTCAAATGTCATAAACCCCTTCAGCTAAAAGCTCTTCAAACCATTATACTTCCGCCACCATGTTTTACTCAAGTTCATTGTTGGGTTTCCGCCACACCATAACTCGCCCATCTGAACCAAAAATATTAAATTTACTTTCGTCTGAGGAAATAACATTTTCCCAGAACTGTTCGGGCTCACTCACAAATCCCAATGCATATTCCAAGCGCTTTTATTATTTTTTTGTCGGCAAATACATTTCTTACGTGTAGCACATCGACGATACTGTTGTTTATGCAAAATATTGCGTATTGTCTGAGGTTCTATCCCCCCTTTTTTGCGTTGATAAACTTTGGCAACGATCGTTGGAGCCCTTAGCTTTCGATTCTGTTTTATTTCCTTCTCTATTAGATGTATTTGAGTAGTGATAAGCTTTCGGTTGCGACCATGCCCAACAACCATCTCTAGTGATTTGGTTTTTTGGGAGTTCTGGATGATATATCGAATCGAAGATCGCAGGCGATTAGTTATTTTGGAAATTTCCTGTAAACCTTTACCTTCACTCTCCAATTTAATGATCAATTTTTTAATTTCTACACTATTTTTGGTATGGGAATAGCACATTTTTAATTAACAGGACAATATTTCATTCGCCGTGAAAAAAGTACGACTAACTAACTTTTACGCTACAAAAAAATTTCGTATTTTACCGTTAGTTGAAAATAGGAGTAAAACAAATAATAAAATGTTAGTGTGCTAGTGTTAATTTTCACAAAATTGCAAGTGTACGGACAATTATTTGAGATCGTTTTTAGATGTTTAAATAGTTAATCATATGAAACGTAAAAGTATATTAATTTGCTTCATGATAATTATTAGTTTCAGGTTGTTAAATGTAATTTGAGTTTAAAAAAAATAAAAACTGAATTTTTGTTTGATTTGTAATTGTTTTATTCATCAATTTTTCTTTAACCGACGGGTGTACGGACAATTTTTTGAGACAGTGTATTCTGAAACAGAAACAATTATTAGTTTTGAATTACGCTTTCAATTTAAAGTGTTTCCTTACCATCTTCTTCAGCTGGCGAAGTTCCTTCATTTTTTTTGATTCGATCCCATTTTAATTGTTCTGCAAATTTTCTGTGATCAATTTGCTTAGAATGGGTTTTGCAAGGCCGTTGACTTCTTTTTTAGAATCTACTTTCGAAGTAAATTGAGTGTACTGGTAAGCCTGAAAAAAATATATAAATAAAACGAGAATTAGAATAAATGTGAATAGAATAATTTACAAGTAAGCAAGACAAAACAAAACCTCACGCGTAAATTTGCATGTAACTGCATGTACTATGATTTTATATTACAGATACATGAAGACTTTTGGCAGTGAGTGAAATCTGAACTAGCAGGTTAATAAAAATGATATAAAAATGCTTATCATATTTTCTTTATAATCTTTTTCACATAGTTTATGTTCGAGCTCATTCAATTTTCCTTTGTCGTCTATATCTGTTATTGCAACAAATGACAATTCGTCTGGCGACTTTTTACACAATTCCGTTATCATCCTTTTGGGGCCTCCAGGGTTCCTATTTTCACTAAACTTGAATTGATATTATACATTTTTAAAGATAAAATGTCAGACTGTAATTGATGGGACTGTTTCACTTCAGCTATGTCTTGCAAGATAGTTTGGTATGATTCGTACTGAATGCATACAAAATTGCTGTTGGTCCCTTGAGCTCTCGCTATTTCTGTTGGTTTATCCGATAATACGGATTCTGGTAACTCGCTATTTTGCATAAATTCGATTGATTGCACCTCGGAATTTGAAGTGATTTCAATGGCTTCGATCTCACATTCCTGAAACCACTTTGGATAAACATTCGAGGTACCTTCAGAATTAGAAGCCATTAAGTAATATAATGTAATCGAAGACTAATAATAGGCTTTAATAGTTTCTAAAAAAATAGAGAAAAAAAAATCATTGAAGCCAGCTTGAAGTACAATTTTTTTTACTCTGCAATTATGTTTTGTCCAGTTATTCCTCGGTATACCACGGTTTTATAATTCCAAACTCCAGGTTTTGGATGGTGGACAGAAGCATTGGTTGGCATTTTCCGTAAGCCACGCATTTCGGATAACTTCAACTAATCTCTTGTGTGTTTCGTTTTGACTCTATTTTCACCGGTGTGAAGTTTTTGGGCACTTTTTTGGACAACAATTTATGCGAGTATACATTGTGATTTTTTGGACAAAATAAAAAATTAGTTTTTGGACAAATGTTTGTACGAGTGTACATACTTCTTTTAACAATATATTTAACAAAAATAAAATTATTCAAATACAACACGCCTCAAATAATTTCTAACATTCATTTCCAAAATGCTTTTCAACAAATCAGTCCAGCACCACTTTGATATTTTGATATGAGTTGTAGGGCTCTTGCAAAAAAATTTAGAAAATTAACGAATTTCGTTTGGAATAAGGACGTTGTTCTCTATTATACCAAATAGCACGAATCTCAGAGATTGGCTCATATAGTGACTATATAGGTTATAAAGGGCATACATTGCGGAATTGAAATCACCCAGTGCCAATTTTATATGAGCCGTAGGGCTCTTGCAAAAAAATTTTGAAGTTAATAAATCGCCGAATTTCGTTTGGAACAAGGACGTTGTTCTCTATTATACCAAATAGCACGAATCTCAGAGATTGGCTCATATAGTGACTATATAGGTTGTAAAGGGCATACATTGTGGAAATAAAATCACTCAGTGCCATTTTGATATGAGCCGTAGGGCTCTTGCAAAAAAATTTTGAAAGTTGTTCAAAAATCGACGAATTTCGTTTGGAATAAGGACGTTGTGCTCTATTATACCAAATAGCATAAATCTCAGAGATTGGCTCATATAGTGACTATATAGGTTGTAAAGGGCATACATTCCCAAGTAGCACGAGTGAGTTGGTATAACGTTGTACTGTGGTTGGCTAAATGACTACTGGTCGGCTAGCCAACGTTGTGACAATGGTATGACAACTGAGATACAACGTTATTGGGGAATACATTTTGGGTTGTAACAACGTCGTAATAACTGTTATCCGACTTGTCAATTGACCATAGAATACAAGTCAGGAAATAGATATATTGACCACTATTTTGTTTGTATTTTAGCAGACAGGACAACTATTTTTTATAAAATATATAAATAATCATGTTGTCTTCTTTTATCTTATAAATATAATAATTATTTGTCTATTTCCTTTATCATCTATTTCATTATTTACGACTTTATGAAAATTTACTTCATAATAATTGTAAATGTAATATTCACATTCCCTGTAATAATGATAATCCAAAAATCTGGCAAGATACGACATATTTTTATAAACAAAGCAAGATTTATCGTAAATGTGCACCTATCAGTGAACTAAAAACTCATGCGCCTTATAAATTCGTCTTTTTTAAAAATATATTTCCGTTATTTCAAAAATATTTTTATTTTAGGTTGACTAAAATTTTCTAAAATCAAACCATATTGAAATAATCCCCACCTTTAAAATAATGATATTACAATAATATTTAGTCATGAGAAGTATGAAAATCAGAATTTTATTTTCAAAAAATACAAATTTTTATATGCATGTATAATTAAAAATGGCGAACTTCATATTATGTATTAAAATATATTTAAATCACTAAAAAGTTAGATTAATAACCAATTTATAACAAATACGACTCAAAAATTACAAATTTGTTATTTTATTTCCAAAAAAGTTACTGTCACGACGGTCTAGTCATTCTCCCGACGATTTATTTAATTTTATTACCAAATTTTCAAGAATTCAACTATAAAGATATTTGCACACCAAATAAGTTATATTGAATAGCGTTGTGCATTCACCAAAAATTCCTTAACGACAAAAAAGAAAAACTTGAGATAGTTAATTTAAAATTCCCTGAAAAAGACAAAGGAGACTGTATGGATACAAATGTATTTGATTTTAATGATACATTCGCGAATTATAAAAAACATGATTAAAACTTCAAAAACGTAAAACATTTGTGTTATTTATGTTCATAATTATTCATTAATTAAATCCTTAGTATAACACAAAAATTATGATTGACCTATTTTGGAAGATAAAAGAAGTTGAAGTCAGAAAAACTTTTTTATATTAAATTATTTATATAAAAATTGACATTGACATGACACAATAAGGTTGTTTGCCGATGATGTAATAATGTCAGTCACAAAATATCTTTTTTGTCAATTATTTCACTAAATTGTATGCATAAGTAAAAAATGTTATCTTGTGGTCGTGCAGGTAACAACAAAATATTTAGGTTGGATATTGGTTTTTACACGACAAAAAAGTTGCTAGGTAGTCATTAAATACCACATAATACGACAACATAACTAAATAATCGGTACACGGTTATAAAATACATATTAGTCGGTCAATAGTTGAAAATAGTCAAAAAAAGTTGTCAAGTAGATATAAAATAACGCTCTGGCGGCTGCTAACATATAACGTCGCATTGTGGTCGTGCCGACGAAAAAATAAAAATTGTTAGTTCGATGTCAAACAAGTGAATTTATAGAAATTTGTGACGTTGTACCGACGTCGGAAACGGGTTATAAAACTATAAAGTTATTTGGTGCTACTTGGGTTGCGAAATTGAAATCACTCAGTGCCATTTTGATATGAGCCGTAGGGCTCTTGCAAAAAAACTTAGAAAATCAACGAATTTCGTTTGGAACAAGGACGTTGTTCTCTATTATACAAAATAGCATAAATCTCAGAGATTGGCTCATATAGTGACTATATAGGTTGTAAAGGGCATACATTGCGGAATTTAAATCACTCAGTGCCATTTTTATATGAGCCGTAGGGCTCTTGCAAAAAATTTTGAAGTTTATAAATCGCCGAATTTCGTTTGGAACAAGGACGTTGTTCTCTATTATACCAAATAGCACGAATCTCAGAGATTGGCTTATGTAGTGTTTATATAGGTTGTAAAGAGCATACATTGTGAAATTGAAATCACTCAGTGCCATTTTGATATGAGCCGTAGAGCTCTTGCAAAAAAATTTAGAAAATCAACGAATTTCGTTTGGAACAAGGATGTTGTTCTCTATTATACCAAATAGCACGAATCTCAGAGATTGGCTCATATAGTGACTATATAGGTTGTAAAGGGCATACAATGCGGATCTAAAATCACTCAGTGCCATTTTGATATGAGCCGTAGGGCTCTTGCAAAAAAATTTTGAAAGTTCTTAATAAATCGACGAATTTCGTTTGGAATAAGAACGTTGTTCTCTATTATACCAAATAGCATAAATCTCAGAGATTGGCTTATATAGTGACTATATAGGTTGTTAAGAGCATACATTGCGGAATTGAAATCAGTCAGTGCCATTTTGATATGAGCCGTAGGGCTCTTGCAAAAAAATTTAGAAAATCAACGAATTTCGTTTGGAACAAGGACGTTGTTCTCTATTATACCAAATAGCATAAATCTCAGAGATTGGCTCATATAGTGACTATATAGGTGGTAAAGGGCATACATTGCGGAATTTAAATCACTCAGTGCCATTTTTATATGAGCCGTAGGGCTCTTGCAAAAAAATTTTGAAAGTTCTTAATAAATCGACGAATTTCGTTTGGAATAAGGACGTTGTTCTCTATTATACCAAATAGCATAAATCTCAGAGATTGGCTTATATAGTGACTATATAGGTTGTTAAGAGCATACATTGCGGAATTGAAATCACTTAGTGCCATTTTGATATGAGCCGTAGGGCTCTTGCAAAAAAATTTAGAAAATCAACGAATTTCGTTTGGAACAAGGACGTTGTTCTCTATTATACCAAATAGCATAAATCTCAGAGATTGGCTCATATAGTGACTATATAGGTTGTAAAGGGCATACATTGCGGAATTTAAATCACTCAGTGCCATTTTTATATGAGCCGTAGGGCTCTTGCAAAAAAATTTTGAAAGTTCTTAATAAATCGACGAATTTCGTTTGGAATAAGGACGTTGTTCTCTATTATACCAAATAGCATAAATCTCAGAGATTGGCTTATATAGTGACTATATAGGTTGTTAAGAGCATACATTGCGGAATTGAAATTACTCAGTGCCATTTTGATATGAGCCGTAGGGCTCTTGCAAAAAATTTTGAAGTTAATAAATCGCCGAATTTCGTTTGGAACAAGGACGTTGTTCTCTATTATACCAAATAGCACGAATCTCAGAGATTGGCTCATGTAGTGTTTATATAGGTTGTAAAGAGCATACATTGTGGAATTGAAATCACTCAGTGCCAGTTTGATATGAGCCGTAGGGCTCTTGCAAAAAATTTAGAAAATCAACGAATTTCGTTTGGAACAAGGATGTTGTTCTCTATTATACCAAATAGCACGAATCTCAGAGATTGGCTCATATAGTGACTATATAGGTTGTAAAGGGCATACAATGCGGATCTAAAATCACTCAGTGCCATTTTGATATGAGCCGTAGAGCTCTTGCAAAAAATTTAGAAAATCAACGAATTTCGTTTGGAATACGGACGTTGTTCTCTATTATACCAAATAGCATAAATCTCAGAGATTGGCTTATATAGTGACTATATAGGTTGTTAAGAGCATACATTGCGGAATTGAAATCACTCAGTGCTATTTTGATATGAGCCGTAGGACTCTTGCAAAAAAATTTTGAAATTTGTTAATAAATCGACGAATTTCGTTTGGAATAAGGATGTTGTTCTCTATTACACCAAATAGCATAAATCTCAGAGATTGGCTCACATAGTGACTATATAGGTTGTAAAGGGTATACAATGCGGAATTAAAATCACTCAGTGCCATTTTGATATGAGCCGTAGAGCTCTTGCAAAAAAATTTAGAAAATCAACGAATTTCGTTTGGAACAAGGACGTTGTTCTCTATTATATCAAATAGCATAAATCTCAGAGATTGGCTCATATAGTGACTATATAGGTTATAAAGGGCATTCATTGCGGAATTGAAAACACTCAGTGCCATTTTGATATGAGCCGTAGGGCTCTTGCAAAAAAATGTTGAAAGTTGTTATTAAATCGACGAATTTCGTTTGGAATAAGGACGTTGTTCTCTATTATACCAAATAGCATAAATCTCAGAGATTGGCTCATACAGTGACTATATAGGTTTTAAAGGGCATACATTGCGAAATTGAAATCACTCAGTGACATTTTGATATGAGCCGTAAGGCTCTTGCAAAAAAATTTGAAGATGCCCTTTACAACCTTTATAGTCACTATATGAGCCAATCTCTGAGATTTATGCTATTTGGTATAATAGAGAACAACGTCCTTATTCCAAACGAAATTCGTCGATCTATTAAATTCAAAATTTTTATGCAAGAGCCCTACGGCTCATATCAAAATGTCACTGAGTGATTTCAATTTCGCACTGTATGCCCTTTACAACCTATATAGTCACTATATGAGCCAATCTCTGAGATTTATGCTATTTGGTATAATAGAGAACAACGTTCTTATTCCAAACGAAATTCGTTGATTTTCTAAATTTTTTTGCAAGAGCTCTACGGCTCATATCAAAATGTCACTGAGTGATTTTAATTTCGCATTGTATGCCCTTTATAACCTATATAGTCACTATATGAGCCAATCTCTGAGATTCGTGCTATTTGGTATAATAGAGAACAACGTCCTTGTTCCAAACGAAATTCGTTGATTTTCTAAATTTTTTTGCAAGAGCTCTACGGCTCATATCAAAATGGCACTGAGTGATTTCAATTCCGCAATGTATGCTCTTTACAACCTATATAAACACTACATGAGCCAATCTCTGAGATTCGTGCTATTTGGTATAATAGAGAACAACGTCCTTGTTTCAAACGAAATTCGCCGATTTGTAAATTTTCAAATTTTTTTTGCAAAAGCCCGATGGGGCTTAATTCGTTGGTTTGTTGAAAAGAAAATTAAAAATGAATGTTAGAAATTATTTGAGGCCTATTTTATTTAAATAACGGTTTTTTGTTAGATACACTGTTAAAGGATGTACACCCGCTTAAATATATGTCCAAATATTTAATTTTTCTAAAATCTGAATTTTGTCCAAAAACTTCACAGTACACTCGCTTAAATTTTTGTCCCAAAAAAAATGTGTCCAAAAACTTCACACCGGTTCTATTTTCTCTATACATAAAAGCACGTGCGTTTAAAGTAAAATATAATAAAAACATCTTACCTGTAAAACCTGATACCTCGCGCTCGAATAACGAAACATACTGCACACTACTAAAACACTTGCTTATTATTATTTGTAAACAACAAAGTTACTTACTTGCTTACAAATAACTGGCACACCAGTCAATTGTCGGTATTTGACTTTAATGACCATCAAATTACTGACTTCAAAGTCAAACTTCTATATCCAGCGTTTACGCTCATCGAGTAATAGAAATATAAATCTGTTTTCTGTAATTGACTTCAAGGTTCGTCATATAACAGGTATCAAAGTCAATAATAAGTAACTCGTGTTTTAGGCTGTCGCAAAATTGGCATCAAAGCTAGATTAAGATAACAGTTATTTAAACTTGGTATTCGACTGACTTTTAGGTCGGACTTCTATAAAAAGAGCTTTGGGTCTGCTGCATCACTAACATGAAAGTTAAATATATATATTTAACCTTCATGTTAGTTAAATGTAAACATTTAAATGGCACAGAAGACAAATGAATAATTTTAACATCAGTGTCAGACATAAGACTAACATTCCCAATATTTTCGGACTTGTGGTTTACCGGGCTTGTATCACTAAAAAGGATATTATTGAATCAATCTGTCAGTTTATAGATGGCTTTGATCCAGATGGTGTTCCTTCAAGCTTTTTTAAAAAAACATAGTAGTTATGAGTTTGCTTTTCCTTCACTCGGATCACTTTCTTCGGGTATTTTTCCAACTGTTCAGAAATCATCTCGTATCGTTCCTATCTTCAAATCCGGTAATAGGAGTGATGTCTTTAATTATAGAGGCATTTCTATACAGTCAGCTATCCCTAAATTATTCGAATCAATTGTTTGTGACCACATGTATTTCGGACTGAAGTCATTTATAGTAGACGACCAACATGGATTTTTCCATGATGTGCTTTGGAGGTAATTGTGGTTAAGGCTCAAATTGACGTCATTTAAGGCGTTTGGACATAGGGCTTCCATCTTGATATCACCAATTGTATCAAATCTGCTCATTGTCTCATTTATGCTGAAGACCTTAAAATATTTCGCCCTATATATAATGCGCATTATGCAATTAATTTACTAAAGGACATTGATGCAATTAGCCATTGGTGTGAAAATGATCTGTTATTTTTGAATATCAAAAAATGTAAAGTTGCTGGTTCCTTCAAATTCTGCCTTTGATAGATTTTACTGGAAAAAATAAAAATGATTATTTTTTTCACCCACGACTAACAATCTAAAATAACAATTAAATAAAAAGCCATATCTTACGATAAAACCTATTAATATTAATATTTTAAAACATGTACCAGATAATAACCATCATCTAAATATTTCAATATCCATTAATTAAAACATTCTTCAAAAATGTTTGGATGTATTCCGATTCGGTTTTGTTTTTAAAATAAAACCAACAAAATATCATCATACAATTTTTTATCATTAAATTAATTACTTAAACCAATTTATAAAGAAAGATAATAAATTTATTGACACTTAAGAAAACCAAAAAAATATTTTTAAAGTAATTTTCTTAATTATGTAACACATTTATTTATTTTTAAAAAAAAAGTTTTAAGTATTTTCTATTTTATTTCTCTCACATCCAACACACCAAAATGATTATTTTTCTAAAGTTATTTATAAAATATATTTGTATAGTACATTAAAAATTAGTAAACTTCAAAATTGTTCTCACTTATATTTTACATTCATCGTTTAATTATGAAAATATCTATTTTAAAAATACAAAAAAAAATTCTCATAATTAATTTTTATATTATTATACTTAATATTTTTTAAGCGAACATATTAAAAATATAATTTGTTGATAAAATATTAATGGATGTTTATTTATCGAAATAGTCTCGCGCAAAAGTATCTTTACAAATTTAAAAAATATGTTTTAAAATTTAAATGAGGTTGTGTACTTTGTGATATTATTTTCACACAATTTATTGAGATAATCAAAGTAAAAAAACACAAAAAAATTTACATACCGAAACGACAGACGATACCGAGAGTCTTTTATTTATTACAAAAAAAAAAAAAAGTTAACTAAAATATGTGTTAAGTAAAAATTATGTTAAAATAAATAAAATTAATTTCAATTACGATTCATTTGCATAAGATAAATTGCATTTTAAATGCATCAAATTGATTTCCGTTGCCATAAATTCATTTCAATCAACACAACAATTTGAAATTCTTTGACTCTTAGCATCATTTTTAAATTTTTAACAAACAATTTTGCACATAAATTTCCTGAAACTACTTGCTACTGATAGATTTATGGAGGTTAGGAGATTTATATCAAAAACTGATTACACAAAAACTTGTGTGAATTATTTACATACTAATAAATGTAACAATATGTAAAAACAAATCAAATAGTTCGTGGTGATGATTTATTCGTATAATATGCTAAAATTTTTAAAAATTGACACATTTTTTACACTAAAAGAAAGGCGTAACCACTACTGGATATAATATACCATATTCCAGAAAACAAAATCTAATAACTAATTTTTTTTTGTGTTGGCAACGGCTTGATTCTTGATTTTTTTACAGAGGAAACTAACAAAAAGTTTTCAAATCTTAAGCTAAGATTACTAAATTTTTTAAGGCTTAAACAATGTTAATGCTTTAATTAATTTAGATTATATTTATATATGGTATATAACCTACACCGAGTGGCTCTGCTCTTCTCGGTCACTTAAATCGCGGCTGTTTTAGTAAATCGCTGGCTAATTCATTTGGATGTTTCTCTAATTTTTAGTAACATTTCGAACTGAATTCTTTAATGTTTGAAACAGTAACTCATTAGCTTATTCCGAAATTAGCCGGATAGACACATATTTACAAAGAGGTGAAATTGTCAAGAGTTTTACATCTCATCAAGCTTAACTGCGCGAATCGCCAAAGTTTCGGCCAACCAATAAAATACCCATCTCGAATCGACAGTAATATTATCCACCAAACTAAAACAAATAGAGCAGAATCAGCGCCTAAAATTGCGCCGGAAATCAAAAATAAACCTGAAATTGAAATGTCCCCTCAAACTGTACGAGATCGGATAAATGTAGCCAAAAGAATTACTCGTATGAAGTCGTACGTTTCAATGAAGAATAGAATTACTCGATTGGAATGGGCTAGAGATCTTATAAATGGTCTTTAAATGATTGGAAACAAAATTTTTTTGAAATATAATTTAACTAATTTAGCGTTTAATTTATTTGAGTTGAACGGGAGCGAGTTTGGAAAAAAGCGATTGGTTACGAAAGGAATCTTTGAAGTTCTTCGCAAAATAGTGAAGCATGGAGGCGATAACATTTGCTATAAGGTGTATGGGTAACAATGGTGGCGGATACATGACTTATATAGGCTAAATTTTAACCAAAAAAGATTATGTTAATGTTTTGGCAAATAGACTGTTTATGTTGGCTCAAAAATTTGGGATTCAAGGTGGCTTCATATTTCAGCAAGACCAGAATCCGACGCCCATTGCCAAAGTTGTGACAAAATAGTTTACAGATAAGCAAATTAAAGTGCTTCCTGGGCCGCCCTATTATCGGATTAAAATCCGATACAGCATTTACGAAAGAAACAAACAGATTATTGCTACTAAATAAGGTAAATTAGGGGAACTGTCTCCCAAAGCTTGGTGAAATCAATGCCATTCTAAAGTCTATTGATAATATTTTATTGCCAAAAGTTAAGTAAATATTGGCAAATTATTTTATTTATTTTATTTTATTTTATTTTAATTTATTTATGATTAACTGCTAAATTTTAAGACACCCCATTTTGAGCATGAGCTCATTCACAATAGGGTGGCAATACAAACTTAAGTTAGCACCATAAGAATAAAATTCCTGCGTATAGCTCAGCTCAGCTCACATCACAGCTACACAATTTCTCGGGCAACAGGGTAACATTCATATTATGGATGATTGGTCCATTTCATGAAGATGATTTGAGGCATATCCGGTAGTGATGGGAAATTATCGACAATATATCGATAGTACCCTAAATATCGATAGTAAAAAAAACAAAGTTGATTTTTCGGCATTTTTTATAGACAAATATATTAATTGTTCATGGCAATCCCAATATTTTCGATTTGGTAAATCAGAAAAATATAGAGGCCAATCGCTCTCAATATATCTACTGAAAAAAGTAGAAATATCTTCCCCCCTCCCCGTAATTTAGTTTTGGCTGAAGGCCCAGAGTTATACCAATGTATAACTCTGCAAAAATGAGAACCCTCCATGAGTTCTGTTGGTAGTTTGGTTTCGTACTGAAAAGTATGGTCTACTCATCAGGCAGCTACGACCAAACTACAAAAATTTCCACTCTAACCACATACATTAAGTATCTGGCCAGAACGTACTGACATAGCGAATTATAATTCAACTACATCAAATTTCAAAACCCATGGAGAAACCTCATTTGTGTGTGTATTATGCCCACACGTATATTTGTTAAGAATTTAATTTGTCTGTCTGTAATAAAGTTGATTTTTCGGCATTTTTTATAGACAAATATATTAATTGTTCATGGCAATCCCAATATTTTCGATTTGGTAAATCAGAAAAATATAGAGGCCAATCGCTCTCAATATATCTACTGAAAAAAGTAGAAATATCTTCCCCCCTCCCCGTAATTTAGTTTTGGCTGAAGGCCCAGAGTTATACCAATGTATAACTCTGCAAAAATGAGAACCCTCATTTTTGCAGATATTTCTACTTTTTTCAGTAGATATATTGAGAGCGATTGGCCTCTATATTTTTCTGATTTACCAAATCGAAAATATTGGGATTGCCATGAACAATTAATATATTTGTCTATAAAAAATGCCGAAAAATCAACTTTATTACAGACAGACAAATTAAATTCTTAACAAATATACGTGTGGGCATAATACACACACAAATGAGGTTTCTCCATGGGTTTTGAAATTTGATGTAGTTGAATTATAATTCGCTATGTCAGTACGTTCTGGCCAGATACTTAATGTATGTGGTTAGAGTGGAAATTTTTGTAGTTTGGTCGTAGCTGCCTGATGAGTAGACCATACTTTTCAGTACGAAACCAAACTACCAACAGAACTCATGGAGGGTTCTCAATTCTCATTTTTGCAGAGTTATACATTGGTATAACTCTGGGCCTTCAGCCAAAACTAAATTACGGGGAGGGGGGAAGATATTTCTACTTTTTTCAGTAGATATATTGAGAGCGATTGGCCTCTATATTTTTCTGATTTACCAAATCGAAAATATTGGGATTGCCATGAACAATTAATATATTTTTCTCCCAACGTCTTAAAAGCCTCTTGTTTTAATACTGTTTTTTGGTATTAAAGTTGGCCTTTTTCTTACTATTTTATAAAATGTGTGTGTTGCTAAGCTACACTTTTAATCCTTGGTGTAAAAGTAGGTATTTTTAATACTATAGGAGAAAAATATTATAGTGAAGACACAATAATATGTATAATGTATATATGAAAGTATTTTTTATTTTTTTTATTTCGGAAAAACTTTTTTTATTCATTAACACAAAAAACTCAATTTACATACTCATTTAAAAAAATTATTTGTTCTGGATATTAATGTTAAAAGTACAATTTGAACAACTTTGATAAAAATTAAGCAAACCGGATTTGTCAACATTATTATCATTTGTAACCATATTGCCAACAATATTGGTAATTGGACTGGTACTGGGATCTTCGGGGGGTAATATTTCTGCAGCAAAGGTATCCTCATTTTCTACAGTATCATGAGCGGTTATATTTTCATGAGTAGTACTGTAGCTGGTACTAGTACTGTAGCTGGTACTAAGTTCATCGGGCCGTAATATTTTTATAGCAGTGTTTGTTTTATTTGTTGTGGAATCTTCTAAGTATCCCTCAGCTACAGTATTAGATTTCCAACCACCATGCCTTTTAAGGCAAGTGAGGTCACCGCCAGAATCTACAAGGAGTGTAGCTGAAGTTCGACGCAAGCAATGACCGGTATATTCACTTGCATTTTTTAAATTTAAATGCAATGCCACCTCTTTTGCAACGCTACTAATTTTGTGAATACCAACTACTACCCGATGACTCCACCCTGGTATTTTATAAAAAGACGTCGTTCCTCGAAATTTTCTGGGCGAAGAGCAAAGTACTTTCTGCAAATCCCCAAATAATTTTCTCCCAAAACAGTAAAGAGGCGCGATTTGTTTGTTTTGGAGTTGGGAATTTTTACCAACAAAGCTGATTGAACGTCTTCAATGTCATCTATCTTTAAATTTACTAGTTCGTCGCAACGACATGCACCCGCTACTCCCAGTATTAAAACAACCTGCTAGAAAAATACCAAAATATAAGTATAAATATTATCTTTAAGTTTTAAAGCTTACCTTCATCATTAAATATGTTTTATCGGGAGCAAAATTTAAAAACAAGTCGATTTGTGCTTTATCGAGAACCCTCGATTTTTTTGCTGTGTAACCAACATTCTGTTTTTTTAAAAATGCTCGCAATTTGGAATATTTTTCGATGTTTACGCCATTTTTATAATTTAATGTGGCCTTAACCATAGAATATTGCGCCCAAAGAGTCGAACTTTTCATCTTCGTAGACAAATTGGCAAAGTATGCCAATAGAACGCTTTCTGAATATAATCCAGATTGCACATTTTTTTCAGTACACCACTTCAAAAATCGGTTATATGCGCACTCGTAAATCTTACGTGATTTTGATAGCAATAGGTTTAATACAATTTCCTTTGCTGTTTGAACCACATCCGGAGGTAAATTTGTTCGCAAGAAAAATATTATAATTATAGCTTGGCAGTTTGACACTTACAATAGTCAAACCAAACAAAAGTCATGATCTCCTAAGTTTCACAAAATATTTCAACAAAATTACTTTCAATTTTGAAATTTTAATTACATAATTTGTACTTACTTGTATAATTAGTTTATAATAAGCATTTCTTCGTTGAAGAAAAAATAGTATGTGTTATTCGGATTAAAAGTGACTTTGTTTGACTCGCAAATATTTGCTTTTGCTCGGCTACGCTGCGCTTCGCCTCGCATGCAAATATAATTGCTCGTCAAACAAAGTATCACTTTTAATCCTAATGACACAATGTACTATTGTCTATAAAAAATGCCGAAAAATCAACTTTATTACAGACAGACAAATTAAATTCTTAACAAGTAAAAAAACATCGATCGATATTTTTTCTATCATTTCTATGTCATTCATTTACATCAGTTTAATTACATATTTTGGTTAGGAGGACATCACTTACTTACTTACCTATTTTGGTTTAGAGGGCTTCAGTTTGACATTTGATAAATCGCGAAATTTTTTTGTTTCGGTTTGTGACGCATCTAAATTTTACGGGTTTTCGGGATAGCAGTACTGTACAATATATGATTCAACATTATTTGTGAATAGTTACTTAATTAGATTCAATTTAATTAATTAATCTTTATAACACACTAATTTTAAGAATGTCGGGTACGTTAACTTCGTCGAAGGTTTGGAATTTTTTTAAAAAAGCTGCTGGTGGAAAACCAATTGCAAAGTGCAATATATGCACCAAGGAATATAAGACGAGTGGCAACACTACAAATCTCATCGATCACATGCGCAGGATACACAAATCAGAATGGGACAAATTTATTCAAAATGAGCCGGGTACTTCTGTATTCGTAAATCAAAGGCCCTTAAAATCGTATTTTACGTCTAAAGACGTTTACGATGTCAATAGTCCAAGACATAAAGCGCTTTCGCAAAAATTGGTCGCGTTCATTGCAAAAGACTTTCAGCCACTGTGTGTTGTTGAGGATGCTGGATTCAAGGATTTTATATTTGAATTGGATTGTAAATTTGTCCTGCCGTCTCGCAGGCATGTAAGTGATGTCCTTCTACCAAACGCCTATCAAACTGCCCGACAATTATTGCAGGTTATGTTACAAAGTATTCGATTTTGCGCGCTTACTACCGACACCTGGACTTCCTCTGTTACTGAGGGGTACATAACAGTAACGTGTCACTTTATACATTGTAAAAAGCTAATGTCAGCTGTAATAACAACAGAAAAAATTGAAGGTAGCCACACAGCTGAACACTTAAAAGATATTCTCTCTGCAGTGATCGCCAAATGGGAAATTACGGGGAAAGTTACGACCATAGTAACCGACAATGCGGCAAATATAGTTGCGGCTACCAATCTTCTGAAAATTAAGCACATGCCATGTTTCGCTCACACGCTAAATTTAGTGGTGAAAGACGTTTTGTCGTCATTGTCAACAAACCCAGATTTAAAAAGTTTTATTAAACGGATTAAAGATATAGTTACTTTTTTTAATTCTAGCACAGTGGCAAGTGATAAGCTTCGAAGTTTACAAAAGGAGAGAGATATGGCTGAATTACGCTTGATACAATCAGTAACTACTCGATGGAATAGTGAATTGGCCATGATACGACGTTATTTGAAATTAAGGGAGCTTACTACAATAGTAATTATATCGCTCAAAAATGGACCATCAGCCTCTGTTGCCATCACAACTAGCGAAGCCGAAGCATTAGGAGATGTTGTTAACTTATTGGAACCATTCGAAGATGCAACCACAGAAATTTCCGGTGATCAATACGTGACAATGTCATTGGTAATCCCACTAATTCATGGGATTACATTGAAGCTGGACGCATTAATGTCTAAAATAGTCACACCAATTGGGGAACAAATGCTTCAAGAATTGAAACAATCTATATCGAAAAGACTGGTCCCTTATGAACAAAGGACAACCGCCATGGTAGCATCTTTAGTCGACCCTCGTTTTAAAAAAAATGCATTTCGAGTCAAAGACAATGCTAACAACGCTCAAAAGTTTCTGACAACTGAAGTTTCGCAATTTATTTCCATGTCACCACAGGCAGTAGAAACTTGTGACACAGAAATAAAATCAACAGCTGACGTCGGCGGTAAAGGCTTGTGTTCTTTTGTATTAGAACACCAAACACCTATATTAAGAACATCTCAGTCGGATGCTATAATTTCTATAAGGCAATATCTTGAGGGACCTATAATCCAACAATCGTGCGACCCAATTTCGTTCTGGATTGAAAACAAAAATAAGTACGAGTCACTTTCAACGGTTTCTTTGAAATATCTGAGTGTTCCTGCCACATCCGTACCCTCTGAAAGAAGTTTTTCGGCTGCTGGGGAAATATTAAACGATAGACGAAGTCGTCTTAAACCTAAAAAAGTTGACATGCTGGTGTTTTTACAAAAAAATCAGTTTCTCCTTGACGGCTAGTTTATTAATTTTTTCTACTTAATGCAAAAGTTTTGCAATATTTTTTAATAATTTTTGTACCTGAAAGTATCTATATATGATTTATTTATATAATATTGAATAAATATAATTTTATAATTTTTCTTTCTAATTTTTGTGTTAAAATTTAAACCGATAGTACTATCGATAGTATCGATTGATAAATTTAAACAATCGATAACTATCGATTGGAGTCACTATCGATAATATCCCATCACTAATATCCGGTATAAATCGCATACATATTTTTAATAATTTACAATATTTAGTCGTAAAAAAAATGTTGAGGAAACATTTTATAAAACATCCACCTGACACGAAAGTCAGAGCCTACCCGATTAGGTATATTTTCTAATTTTACTTTCAAATTACATACACGAAATTAAAAGGTGTATAAACTGTAGGAAGAGAGTTGTTTTGCTGGCTATTTGAATTGACTTCAATTGTGTAAACAAATAAATCCTGGATTGCTGTAACCATGATGCCGCATACTCGAAAACTGTCGTCAATAGCTTTTTTAGGTAATTTTTCAAGAAAAGAGCTTGACGGCGAGAAATTTGTTAGTAAGTTTTGAAAAAGATGAGGAAAAATTAATTACGTTAAGTTGTTCTGTTGCGAAATTATCTAAAAAGCTACTGTTGACAGTTTTCAAGTATGTGGCATAATTCAAATATGTGGCATAAAGGTAAAAAAAATCCTTGGCACAGTTTTTGATATTTTGATTTAACATTTTTCGCTTCTAGGCTCACCCATTTTATGTTGGGCTCCAGTTAAAAAGTCCTAATGCTCCACGTAGTTATTATTGAACCCTATCGTTGTGCATTTCACCTAAAACTAGCAATATTTGTGAGACCGACTGAAAGTCGCTGCGCGGGTTGTAATTATTTATTTCTCAACAACGAATGGACAGATTTTATTGGGACAAAGACAAAACCCATTGCATACGATACGACACGATGATCCCTCTATAAAAATATTTTTACTTGTCGAAATCACCAACACTTAAGGGCCAGATAAATGATATGAAAGCACGTTCGTTTTCAACTAGTTAGTATTTTAACATTAATTTGTGTATATTCAATCAATTACTACGATGTGATTTCGTGTGTTTAGTTCTTAAGAGTAAAACAATGAAAAAAAAATGATCTTCAATGAAGATCGAAGCTGACTAGTCATACCCCAGCGCACCAAATTTTTACCATCGAGGAATTCTGGTAATGCGTTCTGCGTCCCACAACACCAGAGCAAAATGATTTTTTGCTCACGTTAGTTGGCACAGTGAGGGAGGCTGGCTTCGTTGGGAAGTAGGAACCCATTTATGCTCCACCTATAGATATATTTTATGAAAGAAACATTGTAAATTATTCATTATAAAAAATTATGGTATATCCGTCATCATGGGTTTCCAATCCTTTTCCATTTTTACTACACATTAAATATTGGTCATCATACAACGAGTTCACAATATGAACAGCGATAGCTCAGACTCTTTATAAAAGTATAAAGGTCGATGGTTCGATGCTCGTTGTAGCCCATCTCTTTATAACAATTATTTATTGTGGACATCGAAACATGTTTATACACCACCGCACCAATTCATAATGATCTAGTAAAAACAAGAACGTCAGAGATATATAATACAAAGGAGGCATGGTTTCGTGATTGATGAATAAAACGAACAACAACACAAATGCATACAAACAGGGCCTGTCGATAATAATGAATGATGATGATTATGACAAGCCATAAACGATATTTCCAGATGATTATGGGGCATAAACAGAGAATACACAACAATGAAGATGATTTATGATACGCAATAAAGGAAACTTCGAGAGCGGTATCAAACTGGTATATAAACACGACCGGTGGCAAGCCGGGAAGGAGACAGTTTATGGTTTTTACTTTAAATCGTGTAACAAGTGAAATAAACCTGTTGTCGTAGCCCCCACCAGTGGCAAGCGGAGAAAAGCAAATATTAAAGTGTATAAGAGAAATAACGTCAAGTGACATAAAAGAACACAGTGTTTTAATTTCAAAATCCAGACTACCTCAAAAAGCCCAGTTCGTAACAATATATAAAATATATATGATAAATTACTTTTTAACAATTTATTTGAAGAAAATTTTTCAAGAATTTGTTTGTTAAGGCAACATTTTATGAATTTCTTCCTAAACTTTCCTAAAATAACAAAAACAACAAATTGTGGGAACGTATGAGTAAAACTACGCATTAAAGAATAAATTATACATTATCCAATAGGTAAGGGAACATTAAAATTTTGTATTGAACCGTCTAAATATTATCATGTACTATTTTGTTAATATTCTATTATTATTTTCTTTATGATAAATTATGTTGATAAAAATATACCAATATGCAATATCATAGTGGATTTTCCGAACGTTTTCCGATACTTAGAAACACCGTTCTAAAATCCTAAGTATATTTTTGGTTTATTATGAACTTTCATAGCGTCATTCTGTCATAGCATCAAACCATCATCCAATTATTTTGTCATAACGTCACACAATTATACCATTACAATATCATACTACCATACCATCATATAATTATACCATCGTACCACCACACCCTCTTGCCTTCTTACCATGGTGGTGTGGCGTCTATTGGAGGAGGGGACCAAAGTTGAGTAGATTAATATACCAGCTCCGTAAACTTCCAGTAGGGTGTGCATCACGTGAGCTGTTCTGGTAATGTATTAAACAGCTGCGTGATGGGTAAAATTATGTAAGGAGTAAACTGTTCACGATTCGCAAGGGTACGTGCTGCTTCCCGTGGCAACTGCAGGTAACTGAGGGCATTTGGCCCAGGCTAAAGTACGGCGCAAAAGGAGAAATCGTTGACAAAAAACCCTAATCTAAGGTGGAGCAGCATATTCCGATGGTTGAATGGCTGATAAGTTAATCAGTCCAAAGTATGTGGGCTCTGGATACCAGGCACCCTCCAGTTTTATTTACCTTTCCTGTAGAAAAGCTGTATGACCGACAGGCGACTTTCAATTCCCGATAACTCGTAAGAGTAAAATCAAAATGGAAGACGTTGCAAGGGTAGGAATATACGGGAGTGGGAATGTCCTCTCGAAGTCCTTGGGTACCAATACTACGGCCTTTCTAGCAGAACCACATGCTATAGTAAACATTTAGTAGGGAGAGCAAAAGTCCAGATAGTATGCATCACGTACTGGCCGGCAGAATTATCAGGTTTATTAAGATCCTGAATATTGACTGAACAGATAATTAAGTAGGATTCAATCACAAAAGATCTTTTAGGTCGCAGAGTAAGGTGGCTGAACGTCCAGATGGCCCTTAAACAATAATAATATCAACACTTTCTTACCATTATATCAGACCATCAAACCATCAAAACGACCACACAATCATTCCATCATACCATCATATAATTATACCATCATACCACCATACTACCATGCAATCGTAACATCATATAATCATACCATCACACTATCTTACAATCATATCATTATACCATAGTACATTATTGATTATTGATTACATTGATATTCAATATTACAATAACAGGATTTTTGTTTACTAAACACCTGAAGCCCCTCTAACTTGTCAAGTGACTACTTTTTTCTGTTCTGTATTCATACCAACCCAAAAATATACTTAGGATTTTGCCCCGGTGTTTCTAGGTACCGGAAAACGTTCGAAAAATCCACGTATTATATTGAACATTACAATAACGGGTTTTTTGCTTACTAAACGACCAAAGTTCCTCTAACTTTTAAAGTGACTATTTTTTCCTGTTAGGGTACTTCCATACCAACCCAAAAATATACTTAGGATTTTGGGCCGGTATTTCTAAGTATCGAAAAACGTTCGGAAAATCTACGTATGATATTGAATATTACAATAAGAGGTTTTGTGCTTACTTAAACCCATTTCTAAATTTGAGGTTGACATTAAAAACAGTTGTAAAACATCAGTTGTATAAATAGCTGAGGAAGGTATTATAAATAGGTAGAAAGAGGATTAAAACAAATACTACAATTTTAAAGTGGATATATTATTACTATTCTATTCCATTTTCTATATATTTACGTTAACAAATACCTATCTATGCAATTCGACAACTATTTTCGATGGCTATCGTTTTGTATAAGAATATGCAAGAAGGAAAAAGAAAACCTTTTTCTTCCTGTACTTTCTAATGCAATACGATAGCCGTCGAAAATTGTGATCTAATTGCATAGTTAGGCCCCTGCATTATTTTAATATAATACTCTCCGAATATTAGAGAATACTCTCTTTATAATATAGAATACCTATAAATATTAAAAACAAAAACAAGAAAAATGTTTTATGCATTGGCTCAACACCAACAAAAAAGTTTATACAAGCCAAACAGTAAAAACACTTAAGATATAAAAAAGTACGCTAAGGTATAGGTATTATTAATGTGTACAACATAAATCAGAAAGTATAAATACACAAAACAAATAAGTATAGGTAAAGTATTTTACGATATATAAATACCAATACATAAATAAACATAGTGTACATTTTTGTGATAGGATCTGTGTAAGGAGCAAACGAGACTGCTTGTATAAACATTTTTGTTGGTTTTGATTGGCTGTATTGTTTCACAAAAAAGGGAATAATTTACACACATCTAAATATTTATTTTATTTTGAAAAACGGAAGAAAATAATAGTAATCAGGATAGTGTTAGTCATATCAATAATAATGTAGAATTAGTGACAGATATATCTGAGAAGATAAATAATGGGCTAAACAGAATAACTAATAAGAGAGGACGACAAACACATAGTAAAATTTGGGAATTATTTGGCCAAATTGAAAGAGGTGATGGAATTATTATAAAAGATTATGTAGTCGAAAACGTAAAAATATTTATAAATATAATTCGAAAAGTACCCGTAGGTGCTTACATGCTCCAATTCTGGTGAAATATGTACATACACCACGAAGTTAGCTGAATAGTATAATTTTTAGTTAAAATTGGTTACCCTGGTGAACTTTTTGTTCTAGTTGAAAATAATTCAACTCATACAGCTAACTTCGTGGTGTACATTTTTTCACCAGAAATATATAGCATGTATGCGGCTTCAAATTTATTGAAGCATAGATGTTACTTAGTTAATAGCATGCGCACTGAAACTCAAAAAACTTCACCAGTTACAAAAAAATTAAAAAGTGAAACTATTTCGAAAGCGACGATGTGGTAGGAAGAAGATTGTCGACCGTTTCAGACCATTTATGGGAGTGACCTTTCAACTTCAATTTCTCGCAATATATCTAAAATAAAATTTAATTTGCTGAGTAGCTTAACCCCAGATTTAGATTATGTAAATAAACAAGGATTCGCCATTACAACAGATCTATGGACTGATAATTTTATTGGAAAAATATATCTGTGGTCACAAGGCATAACCGCTTAAGTCGACTTAAGACAAAAATAATTTTCAGTCTGTAACGTTTTCTAGCTCTTTTCTAACTTCACTAAATGATTGACTTAAGTGGTAAAGCCTTGTGGCCAAATGCTGTGGTCGCAAGCCGTCGTAGCTTTAGTCGGCATAGACGAAAATGAATTTAATATTCAACTTTTTCTACGTCTCTAGAAAAATGATCAAATTTGACTTAAGCGGTTACGCCTTGTGACCACAGATATACATATATCAGTTACAAGTAACTTTGTACCGACCAAACGGCGCTGTGGTTAAAGCTGCGGCGTTTGGATCGTGAGGTACCGGTGTTGTTCATCATCTGATTACGATGGGTGATGACGATGAACACAATTATGACCACCTGTCGAGAGTGCAGAATCCATGGGCCGACCCAGCTTTCATGTCAGGTGCGGGTGGTTTATACAAAACGGGTCTTTAGCCGTACATCCTCGATTTGGCTACTGCGTAAAGTAGGACGGTAAAAGTAATGAAAGATGTCATCTATGAAAGTTGAAAGATCTACGGCTGACCATGTCTTAAATAAAATAAAAGCTATTCTTGTAGAATATAAAGTGAATTTTTCCGAAAATGTAGAAGTGGTAACTGATAGAGGTAGTAAGATGATAAAGGCATTTGAAAATTCTAATCACATTCCATGTTCAAATCATCTATTGCAGGATTTATTAGAAAATCCTTCAAAGTTATACCTGCAATATTAACAATCACAAAAGAAAGCAGAAATTTGGTAAAATATTTTAAGAAAGGAAGCTTAAATCATCTTTTAGTAACAACTTTGAAAAGTCTATTTATAACCAGATGGAACACGGTATACTATATGTTAGTATCCATTTTGAAAAATTTTAATGAAATTAATAATATTTTACAACAAAAGAAAGAAATAAACAGAATCACATTATAAATTCCAACTACAAAGGAATGAGGAATAGAAGGATAAAGGGATTAGTACATTTTTTAAAACACTTCGAAAATACATCAAAAAAATTAGAAGGTTCATCGTATCACAAACTATACATTATGTCATACCCAGTATTGAATTTTTAAAAAAATGTTGTATTTTTAATGATCAAGATTCGAAAGTCCTACATGATTTAAAATTAAAGATAACTAACAATGTAGATCCTGTCTGGTTAAAAAACATCTCACATTTCATAAAATAGCCACATTTTTAATTTCCCGCTACAAATAAATTGAATTATTTCAACACGATAAAAAGAATTGAAACCCAACAAAAATATAATAGGCTAATAAACGTTTCATCAGATGAAAATTTAATTACCAATACCCCAACAGTTTCTACGGATTTATCTGAGCTTTTCGGAAATTTTGTGAATCAACCAGTGTTATACTATCTAAGTAAAAGAATATTTGCAATACCGGCCAGCAGTGCGCCTTCGGAACGAGTTTTTCCCGGTGCAACAAATTTAATTACCGAGAAACGATCACAGCTTAGTTCAAAAAAATTAAACGATTTAATGGTGGTAAATCATAATTTGAAAAATATTGATGAAATTTATCGATTTGAAGGAATTGAAGAGTAATAAAAGAAAAGCAACTAACAAAATTCATTATATTTCAAAGTTCAAGTGATTTTTAATATGAATTTTATTTATTTTGATTAAAATTGAAATGGCAAAATGAAATTTTTTTCAAAATTATTTTTGGTTTTTATTTTAATAAATTTTTAATGAATTATAAATTCTCGAATTTTTACACGAAGCGTCACTTTAAAGCTCCCCACATCAATGCGGAATATTCGCAGTGATAACAGCGACAAACAATTGTGTTCAGCGACAGTAAAATTTGCAAGTGTTCACACACAAGTCTACTATATTCGCAGCCTTATAACCGTACACTTGCATTCGACAATGGTATGTGGGCTTCCGTAATCATCAACAAGATTTTGCACTTCAAAAAATTGTATAAACAGGGGGCCTATTCTCGAATTCCACATCCATTTTCCACATATGGACATCTGTCAAAATTCATAAAAATTGAATTTTTTCGGTACTAAGGGAATATTTCCAAATGGGTATAAGCAGGTGGAAAAAATTCCCCATTTAGGAAAATGTCCATGCCGCATGTGTTTTATATACGAATTACAATTTTTGAACGGTTTTGTGTGAACTTTGACAGTTGTCCACATGTGGAAAATGGAAGTGGAATTCGAGAATAGGCCCCCAGAGCGTCGAATAATCGAATAATTATGCATAATTCAAGCCACACAAAAAAAATGCTTCCTTTTCATTTTTTTTTTACTAAGTATGTAATACTTATGAATACTCTCTTAAAATGAGAAATTAAATTATAAGGGGAATATGCTACTCATTTCCATTTCATTTTAATCATCCAACAAATGTGTGTAGTACGAAAAATTGAGAACTTTCTTCTTTATCTCTTTAGTCTTTTTGATATTCCAATTAACAGTACCTTAAGGCAGTTAAGTAAAACGAATATTAATGTATGTTATGTAGGACTTGTTTTTTTATTATATCGGAGATATCAGAGAGATCAGCCAGATAATTTATCGGAGAGAACAGAACGATTGTCATCTGAAAAGGTCTTTATCAGAGAGCTGTGTTACTATTTGAACTGCGTATGCAAATCAAAAAACCGAATTTAATTAATACAATAAATGTTTATAATTAATTGAAAACAAAAAATTATACTAATAACTTTTTATTTAAATTTATTAGCTTTTTTTATTTAAAACAAATTATTTTTTGATATTAAACTTATATATTTGCAAATTTATTTAACAAAATATATAAGCGTAATAGCAAAACAAAAAAATAGTTTTATTATAATAAAGAATAATTATTAAACTTTTAATTAATTAAACTATTTAGAATTATATTTAATTTAATTACAATTCTCAATTTCAATTGAAGAATCATCAAATGATTCGTTTATTTGGTTGTCAAATTTACATTTACATATCTGTAATATCTGAAAAAAAATTCAGAGAGAAAATTTTGTTTCAGATTTTCTGAGACAATAAAAAAACGAAACAGATTGCGATCTGAATTAGCTGAAAAATAAAATACGCCAAAGGCCTTTTTTAGTTCTGATGTATCAAATTATCGTGGTATTTCAATTCTTTCGTCTATACCAAAACTTTTCGAATTAATTGTGTCGAAACATTTGTTATTCCATACTAAAGAGATAATTTCTTGTTTCCAGCATGGTTTCACCAGTGGAAAATCTACGACTACCAATCTGTTGCAATTTACTAAATTCACTATTGAGTCACTTGAATCTAAAGGCGCCCAAGTTGATTCAATTTACTTTGATTTTGCTAAAGCTTTTGATTCAATCGACCATAAAATTATTATTGAAAAACTTTCGGTTATTGGTCTTGATCCAAATTTTCTTAAATGGATTTCTTCTTATCTAGTTGGTAGGAAGCAGTATGTTCTATTGAATGATGTTAAGTCAGATTATATCTATTGTCATTCAGGAGTCCCTCAGGGGTCCCATTTAGGCCCAATTATATTTCTTTTATTCGTGAATGATATTCCTAATATTTTTAAATTCTGTAAATGCTTATTATTTGCTGATGATTTGAAGATTTTCATGCATGTTCAATCTGTAAGTGATGCTGAGGTTTTGCAATTTGAAATTAATATATTGTCTAGTTGGTGCTCTAAGAATAAATTGTTCATCAATGTACAGAAGTGTAAGGTGATGTCGTTTTTCAGAACACTCAATCCAAATATTGTCAATTATTATTTTGATGGAGATCTACTTTGTAGAGTAACTTCAACTGTTGATTTAGGAGTTCTGTTTGATCAGAAATTAACTTTTGCGTTACACATAGATAAAATAATATTAAAGGCCAATTCTATGTTAGGTTTTATTTTTAGAATGACAAAGGATTTTATGGATGCATTTTCGTGTGTTAGTCTATATACTTCTTTAGTAAGATCTCACCTTGAATATGCTGTAGTGGTTTGGTATCCTCATCAGGATGTGCATATTGCAAGATTGGAATCTATTCAGAAACGTTTTACTATCTATATGGCCAGGAAGCTTGGTCATTTATCTGATCGTCATCTACCTATGTGGGAACAGGTGCGAAGTCTCCCATCGTATGTGATTCGGTGTGAGTGCCTTCACATTGATACGTTGGTTAAACGCCGAAAAATTGCATCTGCCTTGTTTGTTAGTGATTCTCTTAGTAGCCGCATTAAGTGTCCTGAACTCATTTCTGCTTGGAGCATTTATGTACCGACCAGAAGCTTGCGTCCAAGGGAATTTTTGTTTGTTGACTTTCATAGAACGAATTATGGTTCCAATGAGCCAACCAAGTCAATGGCTAGAATTTTTAATGAATTTTACCATTTATTTAATTTTGAGAGATCCAGAGTGTATTTTCGGAAGGCAATTAGAAATTGCAATTTTTAATCTCATTTTACGTTTTTAAAGTTTTCGTTTTTTCAGGTAATGTTCCGTATTGTTAGTATTCCTTTTATTTTTTTTAATCTATAATAATTCTTTTTTTACTATTCATTAAGTTTTTAACTGTAGAATAGATGTAAATAAATAAATAAATAAATAAATAGATCTCTCTGATCTATCCGATAAAATAAAAAAACAAGGCATGTATATTCTAAAATATGAACAAAGATAATCGTATTTAAGCTACTATATAGTTGATATGCTGAAATTAAACTCAAAAAATTCACTAAATTCGTTCTAATAAATCGCAGTCTGGCGAGGGATATTACTAGAGCCTTCTAGAGTATAGAGCCATAATCTTAATGACGTATTTTTTAGAAGCTTTTTTAGTGGTATAACTTTCACTGATTTCCATAGGAATCCATAGTAAAAATGGTGTTTCTTAGCTTCAAGTTTGTCAATGAAAAAAGCAAAAATATTATAAAATGTTTATATAAAAGTTTTCTACATATCTTTAAGAACAATATACAAGAAGGTCATATTGGTATTAAGTAAATATTAATTGCAGAAATATTAAAATTTAATTATTTCTAAAATATATTTTTTCGAACTTTCATTTTGAAAAATACATCAAAGTTGGCTCTGACAAATTAAAATAATACTTGCTAAATTAATCTTTAGTTTTACTAGTGTACGTAAGATGTCTAAATGGTTACAGAAAAATACGAAAAAAAGTTATTTAATCCCAAAATTAACAAACGTTCCTATATTTTGTGAATTTGTTTTGCTTTTCCTACAATTTTTGAACTTGAAATTTCCCCAGGTGGTAATTTTTGGTATGATTTTTCCAAATTTTTACGGTCATCACTGCCATCTATGTAATGTATATTGACTTAATGACCAACAAATCGTAGTAAGCTTTTATTTTAATTTGACCAGAATGCTGTTGTTATGAAATGTTTCTTATATTTTGGTTTAAATAAATCAATTATTACAAGAAAATAAAAACGATTTACTTCAACGACATTCATATATGTTGAAATTCAAACATTTATGAAAGTATTTCAGAGATCATAATTAAGAATTTGTTACGTTTTCATTTACAAATTTGTCTTTGGAAAAAAAGTGATTTCCCATATGTTTTGTGTGTTTTACTATGAAAAGTTTCGTTTTTTCCTCGTTTCTAATTCCCTTATAAAAGCTCAGATTTTTTGATTATGGCTCTATAAAATACAGGGTGCTCTGATATTACCCAGTACATTTCAAGGGACTGAGCTTTTTTTAGATTAAAATTTATAAACATAGCAGCGCGGATAATGTATTGAAGATAATTTGAAAATATTTTACCCTAAATTGAATTTCTTCGTATAGCAAATAAATGCACCGTTCAAATTGTGAAACCAATTCGAATATCGGTTAATCTGAACCAAATGTAAGAAAGTCACAAATAGATTTTAATATATAGTACATGGCCATTGAATTAGCAACTTTTGATTTTCTAAAATTCCACTATTATTACATCCAATTTCCGGCAAATTCTACCTTTAGTCTATAGCACTTATCTGCCACCGTTATGACCCATAAAATTATTTACCGTTTTTTCTCCGGAATTTGTTTTTGAATATTTTTCTAATTTTTGTACTTCGCAGTGCGAGCAATTAATTGATGAACAATATGTAACGGCACTACTTAAGTAGTGCAGTAAATGAGGTGCTATTATTTTTTATTAAGTATTGTGTTAATGGTTCTGTATTGTTGTATTTAGTTTTGCGTTACTCTCATAATGGGACGAAGAGCGAACTTTGCATTGATAAAAAACAGCATATTACTGATTTATTGGAACATTCATCATTAAAAAAATATGAAATTGCCAAAATAGTTAGAACCAGTAAACATGTTGTGCGTAGAATTAAGAAATCACTCCAAAATGGCGAGGTTGTGATTCCATTGCACAGCGAAAATTGCAAAAAATAAAATAAAACATCCGAAAGAAAAGACAGAATCATGTTAAAATTAACATTACAGAATCGTAAACGATCAACGGCTTCAATAAATGGCATTATAAACAAATATGAAATCAACATCTCGAACAGAACATTGCGACGCCGCTTTAAGCGATTTGCACTAAAACACTAACGTCCGACATTTAAAGAAAAATTAACGCCCATCATGTTGGGGACGGAAATATAAGCATTTTTCAGTGTCAGGTTGGTTAAACGCAAGTAAAAATTCCTGTTTGCCGTTTAATTTTTACAAATTTTCTAAAACGATCAAATTTGCAGGTTCGTTTCTCGGATGAATCGTCGGTCCAAATTCCTGCTAAGAGAAATATTTTTATTAAACGCCGCTCACATGAGCTTTACAACGAAGACTGTGTTGTACAAAGAGTTAAACATCCAACATCTGTTATGGTTTGGTTGTGTATCACCGCAAAAGGTCGTGAGTCTCTCCATTTAGTAGGTGGCGTGCTCATAAGTATATCCGGATGTTGGATAATGTTTTTTTTTTACCAAAACTCCGCAGGATGGAACTCCTTGTCACATCGACCAGTGGGTTAAAAACTATTTAAGTTCCAAAAACATACCCCTATTGGATTGCTCGGCGAACTCTCCGGATATGAACTCTAAATAATGGATAACACGTCTATTAAACTTTTATTTATTTATTTTATATTCATTAAGTACGGATCAATAAATTAATGCTATGATATTGAATTCCCCGAAAAACTAAGTTTTATAAAAGTTGCTAATTCAATCAATAGCCATGTACTATATTAAGAGTTAGGAAAAACTTCACGATATTGCGCAAAAAACATGAAGTTTTTCCTTAACTATCCTAATTTTTCTAACACGTGAGTATGATTTTAATTTTTATGATAAAATTAATTAATTTTAGGTTTGTACGACGCTGCTCGACAACAGCTTCGTTTGTTTCATTAATGCAATACATTTTTTTTTTGTTGAGCAAATGTCAGGTAACGACAATTAGTTTTTTTATATTTTCCTAGAATAGGTTTCAAAAACTTATAATGGGCGACTGCCGGCGACTGTTGGCAACCTGTTGAGTAAAATAAACATTTTCACAACAACACGTTTTCTGAATATAAACGATTTGTCGAAAATTTCTTGGAAATGTAATAGATCGAGTGTCATTTTCCCATCAGTAATTTTCAATGCGAACATGTTGAAAGTGTACAATATAATTCTTTGCTGATGGCAAATAATATCGGCAAAAAACTTATCTAGTAAGCTTTTAAATCTAAAGTCGTTCTGTGACGTTTTATTGACATTTTGTGACATTTTACTGATTGAAATTTCAACAACATGTTGACCGATAAATTATTTGTGATTTGCGTAATGGAATCGTCTTTAAAGAAAAAGTCACAACTTTATGAGTGTGAAGTTTATGCTAAAAAAAAAATAACAAAAATTACACTGTTAAATTAGCTATTTTCCAATTGGAACTTAAATTATATGAAAATTTAAATTTTTTGTAATTTTGGATTTTTCATACCACCAAACAGATTCTTTTCATCAAAAAACTGGTTCTTTTTATCCTTTTCAGATAGCTGGACCATCTGTTTTTATCGTTAACCAAAAGCATCCAATTGTGTTGAATATTACTATATTTCAGATAATTTAAAAGTTGACTGAATTATTTAGCGCCGATCCTGGAAATGTCCCGAAGACCCCGCACATTTCTTAGAATAGCTAAGCCATATAGCGGTCAATGTCACCAAGCCGATCCAATTATGATGAACTATAATATATTTCACAATAATTGGAATTTTTAATAATTTTCCATTATTTTAAAAGTTTTATATCGCCGACCGCAGAGATGTCCACAAGGTCTTGCCCATAGTTTCTTATAACTTGGCCATTTGCCAGTCTACGTGGTCAACCTTATCCAATTGTGATGAACTATACTATACTTCCCAGAATTCAGAATTTTTTATAATTTTATTTGTTTTAAAAATTGTTGTATCTCCGATCACAGAAATGTCCACAAGGTCTGGCCTATATTTTTGAATATCTTGACCAAATGCCAGTCTACGTGGTCAATCTTATCCAATTGTGATGAACTATACTATACTTCACAGAATTTCGAATTTTTAATAATTTTATTTGTTTTATAAATTGTTGTATCTCCGATCACAGAGATGTCCACAAGGTCTGGCCTATATTTTTGAATATCTTGACCAAATGCCAGTCTACGTGGTCAATCTTATTCAATTGTGATGAACTATACTATACTTCACAGAATTTAGAATTTTTAATAATTTTATTTGTTTTAAATATAGTATCTCCGATCACAGAGATGTCCACAAGGTCTGGCCTATATTTTTGAATAACTTGACCATGTGCCAGCCTACGTGGTCAACCTTATTCAATTGTGATGAACTATACTATACTTCGCAGAATTTAGAATTTTTAATAATTTTATTGATTTTAAAAATTGTTGTATCTCCGATCACAGAGATGTCCACAAGGTCTGGCCTATATTTTTGGATATTTTGACCATATGCCAGTCTACGTGGTCGATTTTATTCAATTGTGATGAACTATAATATACTTCACAGAATTTCGAATTTTTAATAATTTTATTTGTTTTAAAAATTGTATCTCCGATCACAGAGATGTCCACAAGGTCTGGCCTATGTTTTTGGATAACTTGACCATATGCCAGTCTACGTGGTCAATCTCATCCAATTGTGATGAACTATACTATACTTCACAGAATTTAGAATTTTTAATAATTTTATTTGTTTTAAAAATTGTATCTCCGATCACAGAGATGTCCACAAGGTCTGGCCTATATTTTTGGATAACTTGACCATATGCCAGTCTACGTGGTTAATCTCATCCAATTGTGATGAACTATACTATACTTCACAGAATTTAGAATTTTTAATAATTTTATTGATTTTAAAAATTGTTGTATCTCCGATCACAGAGATGTCCACAAGGTCTGGCCTATATTTTTGGATATCTTGACCATATGCCAGTCTACGTGGTCGATTTTATTCAATTGTGATGAACTATACTATACTTCACCGAATTTCGAATTTTTAATAATTTTATTTGTTTTAAAAATTGTATCTCCGATCACAGAGATGTCCACAAGGTCTGGCCTATATTTTTGGATAACTTGACCATATGCCAGTCTACGTGGTCAATCTCATCCAATTGTGATGAACTATACTATACTTCACCGAATTTCGAATTTTTAATAATTTTATTGATTTTAAAAATTGTTGTATCTCCGATCGAAGACATGTCCACAAGGTCTGGCCTATATTATTAAATAACTTGACCATATGCCAGTTTACGTGGTCAATCTTATTCAATTATGATGAACTATACTATACTTCCAAAAATTTAGAATTTTTAATAATTTAATAAAAATTTAAAAAATTCTAAATTCTGTGTACTATAGTTTAGTTTATCACAATTGGCAAAGATTGACCACGTAGACTGGCATATGGTCAAGTTATCCAAAAATAAAGACAAGACCTTGTGGACATCTCTGCGATCGGAGATACAACAATTTTTAAAACCAATAAAAATATTAAAAATTCTAAACTCTGTGAAGTATAGTATAGTTCATCACAATTGGATAAGGTTGACCACGTAGATTGGAATATGGCCAAGTTATCCAAAAATATAGGCCAGACCTTGTGGACATCTATGCGATCGGAGATACAACAATTTTTAAAACCAATAAAAATATTAAAAATTCTAAATTTTGTGAAGTATAGTATAGTTCATCACAATTGGATAAGATTGACCACGTAGACTGGAATATGGCCAAGTTATCCAAAAATATACGCCAGACTTTGTGGACATCTCTGCGATCGGAGATACAACAATTTTTAAAACCAATAAACATATTAAAAATTCTAAACTCTGTGAAGTATAGTATAGTTCATCACAATTGGATAAGGTTAACCACGTAGACTGGAATATGGCCAAGTTATTCAAAAATATAAGCCAGACCTTGTGGACATCTCTGTGATCGGAGATACAACAATTTTTAAAACCAATAAAAATATTAAAAATTCTAAATTTTGTGAAGTATAGTTTACTATACTATAGTACTATACTATAGTTCATCACAATTGGATAAGATTGACCACGTAGACTGGAATATGGCCAATTTATCCAAAAATATAGGCCAGACTTTGTGGACATCTCTGCGATCGGAGATACAACAATTTTTAAAACCAATAAAAATATTAAAAATTCTAAACTCTGTGAAGTATAGTATAGTTCATCACAATTGGATAAGGTTGACCACGTAGACTGGAATATGGCCAAGTTATCCAAAAATATAGGCCAGACCTTGTGGACATCTATGCGATCGGAGATACAACAATTTTTAAAACCAATAAAAATATTAAAAATTCTAAATTTTGTGAAGTATAGTATAGTTCATCACAATTGGATAAGATTGACCACGTAGACTGGAATATGGCCAAGTTATCCAAAAATATAGGCCAGACTTTGTGGACATCTCTGCGATCGGAGATACAACAATTTTTAAAACCAATAAAAATATTAAAAATTCTAAACTCTCTGAAGTATAGTATAGTTCATCACAATTGGATAAGGTTGACCACGTAGACTGGAGTATGGCCAAGTTATCCAAAAATATAGGCCAGACCTTGGGGACATCTATGCGATCGGAGATACAACAATTTTTAAAACCAATAAAAATATTAAAAATTCTAAATTTTGTGAAGTATAGTATAGTTCATCACAATTGGATAAGGTTGACCACGTAGACTGGCAAATGGCCAATGTATCCGAAACTATGGGCAAGACCTTGTGGACATCTCTGCGGTCGGCGATATAAAACTTTTAATATAATGGAAAATTATTAAAAATTCCAAAAACTGTGAAATATATTATAGTTCATCATAATTGGATCGGCTTGGTGACATTGACCGCTATATGGCTTAGCTATTCTAAGAAATGTGCGGGGCCTTCGGGACATTTCCAGGATCGGCACTAAATAATTATTTAAACCATCAAAATTCAGTTAACTTTTAAATTATCTGAAATATAGTAATGTTCAACACAATTGGATGCTTTTGGCTAACGATATAAACAGATGGTCTATCTGAAAAGGATGAAAAGAACCTGTTTTCTGATGAAAGGAATCTGTTTGGTGGTACGAAAAATCCAAAATTACAAAAAATTTAAATTTTCATATAATTTAAATTCCAATTGGAAAATAGCTAATTTAACAGTGTAATTTTTTGTTATTTTTTTTAGCATAAACTTCACACTCGTACAACTTTAGCAATGGGAGTCATACCTCGGTCTTGCTGAAATATGAAGCCACCTTGAATCCAAAATTTTTGAGCCGATATAAAAAATTTATTTTCCAAAATATTAACATTAACTTTTTTGGTTAAAATTTAGTCTATATAAGTCATGTATCCGCAACCATCGTTACCCATAAACCTTATAGCAAATATTACCGCCTCCATGCTTCACTATTTTACGACAACATTCTGAATTCCTTTCTTCACCACTCGCTTTTTTCCACACTCGCTGAATACCGTTTCAATCATTTAAAGACTATTTATAAGATCTGTAGCCCATTCCAATGGAGTAATTTTACATTTCAGTGTAACGAACGGCTTTATACGAGTAATTCTTGATTTGAATCGGACTACATATCCGATCCGAACAAAAAAAACACATTAGATATTTAAATCAATTTAAAACATAGGACAAAATGTCAAACGATGTATCTACCGATATAGTTATTTTCACCAACTATGTAGCAACAACATTCTTTTGATGATTGAAAAATTTCAATTTAGATTCATAATTTCAGTATCTGGCGTAAAACATTAGTTTCTATTGTAATTGGTACTATCTAAGAAGAACATAATGAAATGTGTATTGTCGCAAAAAGTTTAAAACTGTTTTTGTTGAGTAAAAGTTTATGTTTGCTTTAGTGGTTTTTCTTTTTGATTTTGGGAACATAAGTACATATGATGAAAATTACAGTCAGGTCAAGAATAACAACAAATACCACAAAAGTCAAATACGAAGGAAACAACAACACAAAAAAATACATAAATCAAGAGGAAACAATCCAAACAAATTATCATTTCATCTGATTATCAACAAACAACACAAAAAATCAACCGAAATAAATTATTTGGGAATATTTGTAAATATAAATAATTTTAAGGATACAAAAGGGAAGAAATATTAAAATTAATTGCCTTCCGCTATTTACGTACACACACTTAGAATATTTTATGCGCATTTTAAAGAACATTTACCAGTACGCGGTATAATCATGTTTAATTTTAATCAATTTGGAGGTATTTTAATTGAATCTGGCATTTGCCTGATAATTTTTTTTTTTTTTTTTGTATATTTTTAAGTAAATCTTGTTAAAACATTTTTTAGTTTTTTCTTTTAAATTCTTTCGTTTTTTTAAATAAAAATTAATTGCTTAAGAAAGGTAGTATTTTTAGAAAATTACACCATTCAATTATTCATTAATAAATGTGTTTTAATAATAAAAATGAAATTAAGATTTATTTGAATTCAGTCGTTCAGCTGGCACTTAATTTTTTGTTTAAATGTTAAAATTATGTTTGCAATGTCGGCAAAATAAAATATTCATTTAATAATTGAGTGACTATTTAATCAATATAATTGCGCCATTTATTATAACACAACCGCACACTCGGTACAGTTGTTAAAGCAGCGGCGTTTGGATCAGGAATTACTGGGTTTCAATCCAGGTAGGGCGAAGGACGCAAAAGTAATTTTTCATCATCCTGCAGGCTATTTCTGAATATGATACCGAAAGTAGAAGATTCTTATTTATAAACATTCAAATTCGTTTAATATTCAGGAATAGCCTGATTACGATCATTAGTTTCTTCTTAGACAATATAATCCCGATAGCGGAGGGATGCAAACACATCTGTGACCTCCTTTCCTTCTGATGAGTGCAGAATTCTTGGGACAAAATACTTTTTTTTAATACTGTCTTTTATGAAGCATTAAAAGAATACTGTGCAAAAGTGGTATACGTAAAACTAAAACCGGACCTATTTAGCCCGTACGCCCTCAGATTTGCTTTTTTTTTATGAGGGGACCGTTAAAAGAAAACCGAAGTAGTTGCGAGTTCATCGAGAATCAGAACAAGTTGCGTATAGATATAAACAAATAGACTTCAAAATACACAAGTTCAGTAAGTTAGATGTCACCGAAACAAATATTAGACAATATTTACAAGAAAAATTTAATTTGCCTGATGCAGTGTTTCATCGTTTTTCCCCGAAAGTAAGAGATAATTATCAACAGGCACAGAAAAAATAACATATGTTAGCTAGCTCGACTCAAATCTCAACTTTCTGATCAACTCTACACTTATTTTCCAACCCAATCCCAAAATTAACTCAATTGGAAAGCTACAAGCGTGTAGAAACTCAATTGAATCTAACCTCCCACTAAACCCTAAACTCGACGTCCGACCTAAACAATCATTCCATCATACCATTATTCCATTATACCATCGTACAATTGTACCACAGTCACGTCGAACCATAACACCACGATCTATATCTTACCATCAATCCACCACACCTTCATACCATCATATCATCATTAAATCGTACCATCATACCATCATACAATCATATAATCATACCATCATACTCTCATACCACTATTCCATAGTACCATCATACCGTCCCTATAATCATACCAGTCTTGATATCATCATACCATTATACCGGCATACCATCATACCCTCACCATCACGCCATCATTCTAGAATAAAAACCGTCATACTATCGTACGTTGTATCATATATACAATCATAACATCACACCATCATACAATAATATCAATTCATCATACCACTATATCATCATAATATCACACAATCATATTATCATATATACCATCTTACCACAATACCATCACAACATCTTACCGTCATACCATCATATCATTATGCCATCGTACCGGCATACCATCTTACTGCCTTACGACCATACCATCATACCAACATACCATTATACAATCTCGCAGGTTTTACACTTCAAATTGATAATTTTACACTTCAAACTGAACTTTTTACATTTCAAATTAGACTTTTTACATTCCAAATTGAACCCTTAACAAATTATATGAATGACCAAATTGGATCATGGTGAAAATTGACATATGCGTTGGAAATGGGATTCTAAAATGATTTTTGGAAAAAAGTTCTGTATTACGGTCAATAAGAATTTAACTTATCTATTAACCTCTTTTCCAACGAATAGAAGGAAATGTGATCCAAAAATTATTTTTAGACGATGTTGTGAGAAATATCTCATTATGGCTTCAATAATGTTACCTATTTAGGTTTCTGTGAATCATGCAGCTGTTAAGGTTTCTCTACGGCAGCCTAAACATACTATTTCAATTGCTGAACGTTCTAGATTATCTCCGTAATAATATTATAGTTCCATTAGAAACTTTTCTTGTCAATAGAGCGGTAAGTTTGGCCTTGTTTAGAAAAATATAGTGTGTAGCGGACACGCCCCTCAGTATTGAAACTACCTAACGGTAGTGCAGACTTTTGGAATATCAAATATTATTTTAAATACTCATCCCCAATATCGAATTTCATTATAATCGGTTAAGGAATATCAAAGTTCCATCCTACTCGGCCATATTCCAGATCTTTATCTAAAAACAATTTTTTGAATCCCAACACTAATCCACCTATCGAACTTCATCATAACCGGTTGAGAAACAGCCAAGTTCTATCATACTTGGCCATATTCGAGAACGTCATCCAAAATTCATTTTAGAATCACATTTCCAATGCACATGTCAAATTACAGGACTTCATCCAAAAATCATTTTAGAATCCCATTTTCAATTTGCAAGCCGAATTTCATTAAAATTGCTTGAGAAATAAGAAAGTTCCATCATACTTAGCCATATTCCAGAACTTCATCCAAAAATCATTTTAAAATCCCATTTCCAATGCACATGTCAAATTTCATCATAATCTGTTGAGAAATAGCAAGCTCCATCATAATTGGCCATATTCCAGAACTTTATGGAAAAATCATTTTAGAATCCCATTTCCTACGCACAAGCCGAATTTCATCATAATTAGTTGAGAAATATCCAAGTTCCACCGTACTTAACCACATTCCAGAACTTCATTCAGAAATCATTTTAGAGTCCCATTTCTAACGCACATGTTAAATTTCGTCGTAATCGGTTGAGAACTAGGCAAGTTTCATCATAATTGGCCATATTCCAGAACTTTATCCAAAAATCATTGTAGAATCCCATTTCCAACGCACAAGCCGAATTTCATCGTAATTTGTTGAGAAATAGGTAAATTCCACCGTACTTGGCCATATTCCAGAACTTCATCCAAAAATCATTTTCGAATCACATTTCCAATGCACAAGCCGAATTTCATGATAATTGGTTGAGAAATAGACAAGTTCCCTCATACTTGGCCATATTCCAGAACTTCATCTAAAAATCAGTTTAGAGTCTCATTTCCAAGCGGATGTCAAATTTGACTAAAATCCGTTAACTATTTCTTGTTCCATCCTAATTGGCTATTCATATAATTTGCTAGAGGTTCAATTTGAAATGTAAAACGTTTAATTTGAAATGTAAAAGGTTCAATTTGAGGTTTGAGATATCAACAGTGAGCTTTCTTGAGTCTTAAACAATATTTGATTACAGTTTGGTTCAAATCGGTCAAGGCGTGTGGATTTGTTTAAATATCATACATACATATATGCTGTACTGTTTGTATGTACAGCATATATGTATGTATGTATGTACAAACAAACACTTACTTATATAGATTGCGCAACTGCTCACTAAACACCAATCCTACCCCAACTCAACCCCAATTCAACTCGCAAATGGCCCACAATTCAACCCTCAACCCAAACGCAAACTATCTTTCAATTCAATCCTCAAACCAGCATATATAAAACATTGGTCAAATGCTCACTATATATAAATCCAACCCCAACTCATCTTTAACTCAACCCGCAAATTTGACCCATAGCTTAACCTTCAACTCAACCCCAAACTCAATGCCCAACTCAATATTCAAATCAGCATACATAACAAATTGGTAAATATTTCTATAACCAGGTGCTTTGGGTCAATTCTTATGGCAGGTACTCGATCTTCTTCAATTACAGGTTCCAAAAGTTTTCAAATCTTCACCTTGACCATAGAAACAGATTGGCGAAAAAAAAATTGACAGACATCCAGATGTCCAGACATACGGACGGACATTTTTTTTGTGCTTTTTTAGACTCAACTCAAGGCACAGAAAAAAATAACATATACAGAAGGAAACCTACGAACAAGAAATTTTCTGATTTTTGAAATCATCATTTTACAAAAACAATAATTGGAAGAGAATGAAACACTGCAATGTTAGCTCAAATTCTCTGTTTAAGAATTTTATTTTGTTTGTGTGCATTTTGCTTTGAATTTATGTGTTGTTTCAAAATCAACACAAATGTCTATATACATTTCGCTCACTAAATAAAACTAAAAAATAGCCATTTTGAGTTATTTATGTAGAAAAAACGCACTTTGTATGATCTATTAACTGGCAGAACGTCATATCTCTAACTAGTAATGCTCGCCGTCAGAGGCATTAGTGTCGTTATTGTGTCATTGTGGTTTGTATTTTTTGTTTATGGTAATACTGTACTATTTCAGTTGTGAGGTTAAGCTCGTCATAGTAAGTGCTCAATTGTGTGAATAAGAGTGTCATATTGTGAATTAAGTCTAAATTATTTTAACGGTAAGTCATCGTTTTATGTTAAATATTAAATTAATAACGTATTATTAAGTTTTATGCCGATATTCTTCAAATAATGTGCTTGATTCATGCGTGTATTATTTATTTATGTGACGTTCTGACATTGAAAATCAGGCTGTTAAAGAGTTTCATTTTGACTTGTCACGTTATTACTAAAAAAATACACATCAGATTAAATTAGAGATTTTAATCTAAATGGCATTATGACGTTTTTGCTGCAAATATTATAATCATGGTCTTAAAACATTTATAATTATTTATATTTATGTCGGTCTTGATACAATAATAAATATTTAATTTTTAAATAATCTCAGGCACTATTGAAATTTTAGCTACTGACAATAATGTATTCTCGCGGGAAACTCATGTGTGAAATGGTTTTGAAACAGCAACAGCCGACAGATATCATGAATGGCACATCTATAATGTCAACACAAGAACCTTTTAATTAATCTGGTATGTATTTTTTGGATACATCGTTTTACGGGTGGATTTTATTTTTCATTTTCTTGTTTAAACAGAAAATTTGTACAACCGCGCTGTTCCCAATTTCCGTCGGCCAAGTACTTCTAGTTGCTCGTCTTCATCGTCCGCCGGCTCTTCATCCTCTGAAGGCAGTGAATCATCCTCAGAGGATTGTGATGATACTATCAATGATGTCGTTTATGATCCAAAAAATGATGAAGAAAGTGAAGATTCTGAAGATCGCACTGAAGATAATCGTGCCCTTACGTCGTTTTCTCATACAGACCACAGTAGCTTGTATTTTAGTACTATAAACAATCCACCTACATCTAACCAGGATGTTAACATTTTAGTGAGTCCTCTCAAAAAAGGTGTTAAAC
This sequence comes from Tipula vernalis, assembly GCA_958295665.1. Lineage (NCBI taxonomy): Eukaryota > Metazoa > Arthropoda > Insecta > Diptera > Tipulidae > Tipula > Tipula vernalis. The sequence goes on from OY282558.1 coordinate 276,922,366, forward strand.
GGAACAGGGCCCCAGAAAAATGGAAAAGGAACCACATAAAAAAATTAAGAAATAGGGGAGAGGCTTACGAAACTCACACCAGACACAAAAATATTCGAAAGCCGAGAAAAATAAAAGATCCGTGCGAACTGAAATGCAAATTGCATTGTTCCATTAAATTCAGCCATGAGGAAAGGCAGCAATTTTTTACACAGTATTGGTTATTAGGTGAAATTGAAAAACAAAGGCAATTCATAAACAATTGTATGACGGTTATTACAAGAGAATACCTATACGTTCGTGTTGGAGGTACACGTAAACCACGAGAGAAGAATAATGCTTACCATTTCATTAAAAACGGTGAAAAAATTCGGGTGTGTAAGGTATTTTTTAATAATACTCTAGATATTAATGATCGGACAGTACACACCGTACAGGAAAAAACGTAATAAGGTAGCTGATGTGCTACTCGAGCCAGATCAACGTGGAAAACATGGAAAACACAAAGTACTCGACCCAGTTATACGAGATGGAATTCGACAGCATATAAATGCCATCCCTAAGATTGAGAGTCACTACACAAGAGCAAACACATCCCGAACATTTATAGATGGCAGTCGCTCTTTGGCAGAAATCCACAGAGATTGTGTAGCGAACTGCAAAGCGGAAAATAAACCCTACGGCAGCTACGCCATATTTCATCAGCTCTTCAGAGAGGAATTTAACATTTCCTTCTTTATACCTTTTTTGTCTGCACGTGACGTGATGCGCAAAGAAAGATGAAAATGAGAAACGGGAATATACTACCTCTATTTTCTGTATACCTTGCTTCCAACCGAGTTGATACTTGTACCGAATTGATACTTTTAAACGAATTGATACTTTGAACCGAATTGATACTTGGGATCGAATTGATACTTTTGAATAAATTGATTATTTTGAGTTTTAATTTTTAAGAATTTTTATGCTTTAGTTTTTTATAAATTTAACCAAACTTTTGCTTAAATCATTTAATGAAATTAATGATAAAAAAATCATTGATTAAATAAAATGTTTATCGGTGGATATTTTTCAGATACATTTTATTTTAGTACATAAATCTTTATTTCGAAAATAAGGATTTAAGTCCAATAAATAATTTAAACAAATAGGAATCGAGAAGATTTGGTTAAATTTATAAAAAATTATATCGTAAAAATTATCTAAAGTTTCACGCAAATGTAGCACAAAAGGATCAATTGATTCAAAGTATCAATTCGATCAAAAGTATCAATTCGGTACAACCCGCTAAACAAAGCGATTCGTTTACGATACGAAAATAATATTTGTTGTTCGTACAAAATATCGATTACGAATCGTTTTTGCGATTTAAAATCGATACGTTTACGAAACCAACGTCCCATGATAATTAGAATTTTTTACGAATCGGAATATACCGATTTTTACGAAACGTTTGCGATGCTTATTTTTCGTAAACAGACCTAATTATGCGATATGTTTACAAATCGTATTTTTCGTGTCGATTGTGATGGTTGTTAGCAAAAATAAAAAGCGCCTTTTATATCTTTTATAATATGATTAAATTTTTCTATTTATTTAGAGTAAATGAATCAATACATTTTTTACCTATTTTATATAAATTTGCTTGTTTATTTTCTTCTTCGGTAAATTATTTTTTTTCATATATTGTATAATAAAGTTATTATTAATTTGTAGGTATTTACTTACTTTGCGAACCTCACTCACAACAAAATAAATGCTTTTGTTTTAGATGAAACTTAAATTGAAATGGCAAGAGGAGGGTGTAGATATAGTACTAGAAAAGGAAATGTGTATATGTACGTGTGTCATTTAAAAAAATATATATCGTTTATGTATCCTAATCGTATCGTAATTTACGAATCGCTTTTTTTGTTTAGAGGGAAGTATCAGTTCAATGTGAAACGAAAACGTGAAGATATATATGTTTGATCTGTTTTGGTGCATTGATAATTTTATTTGTGAGAATGAGAAGCATATACGTCGAATGTATGAGTTGATACTTTTTACCTGATACTTTGAAAAGTAATCAATTGATACTTCGAACCTTTTGAGTATCAGGTTAAAAGTATTCGGTTCGACTCAGTTCGAACATCACTAGCCAGTATATAAGTAAACATATAGCAGAGATAAGAATATTGACGATTTTTTTTGTATTCGCTATAAATCTTGTGTGTTATTGTGTGTATTTTTTGTGAACTAACCATATAAAAATACTGTAAGTACAAATTTTATAATTCTACTTCCACCAAAAATGGGTGATAAACGATTATCAGGGATTGTTTGCGCAATTCCAACATGTTTGGCCAGCAAAAGGTGCTTCCCTGACCGTAAGTTTTATAGTTTTCCTGATCGCGAGTCCCGAATTTTCCACCAGGTTATCTAAATGTGGGCTAGATATTCTGGATAAGAAAATTTTACGGGTTTGTGATATACATTTTTTAGATACATACAAGGGAAAGTTGTTGCGCACCTCCATGAGCAGCCAACACGTTCTTATCGGGAAAGCAATCAGTGGAAAGTGGGAGGATCTTTACTGCCATGTTTACCGTGAGGCACAACAAAAACTATACGTGTTGAAAATTAGCGAAAGCAGGAAAAAAAATTAAGATCACATGAGATAACTGGACCAACACATCACCAACAACAACAGAAAGTAATTAATACATAATTTAGTTCTTAAAACAATTTTATTATAACATGATGAAATTCAAATGAAAGAAATATGTTTGGAAACAAATTTATAGTATCAGACAATTTTTTTTTTTATAAACTAAGTATTACTAAAAAAAAAATGAAAGTGTGTGTGATACGCAAAACACTACAAACAATGAATGGTAGTTATATAAAAAAACTCACCCGAAAAGTATCCAAGGGTACCCGTGGCTCTTTATGGCTGATTGTTGAAAATAAAAATTTTGCTACACACTACTTCCTCACAGTACCAACTTGACATTATATACTCTAACTGATTTAATTTCAATTTCAAAATTCCTTTTTTTTTTTTTTTAATTATTTACAATAAAAAACCTTTATGAATTATTTACTAAATTACTGTAAACTCAAAGAATGTTATTTCAGACAAACAATTACTACACAACTTATGTAATGTATATTGTGTATGTATACATATAATAAAAAAAAATTCATATATAGTACATAATATGTACTCATATAATAATCTATTAATAAGGCCACTACACAGCCAATCCACTAAAAAAAACAACACTAAATATTTTTAATAGAGCACACGAATTCCACGCTTATCCGAATGAAACATTACACCAAACGTTTTATTTTTAATTTTTCTGGAATCTGTTTTTTTTTGCTGCTATTTTCCTCCATCAAAAAGAAGTAAGAAGGCCCCGTTAAATCGCCAAGCTGCGGTAATTATCCAATTTATATATATATATATATAAGATGTGATGATTAACCCTGTATATATTGCCACAATATGATGGGCTTTGTATATCTGCTTGTGTCATAAAATAAAGGGAAGCTTATTAAAAATCAATTAAAATATAACACCGTGCCATTTCTTACCCGTAAAAAAAACTTAAAGGGGATTGTATTTGGTTCACATATCTCTTCTTTGTACAGACACACTAATTGACTTTAAATTTACCAAGAGGTAATCGTCAATGGTCTAAAATCACCACAATTTACTTTAACGAGTATGATTTGTTCGTGTACTGGCAATTTCAAAGAATTATTATTTTATAAAAATTGTACTTGACGCGGTGGCCTTCCAGAATCAATTGATATTTAAATTCGCTTATCGGTTTTTTTTTAAAAATCTATGTGCTTATTATTTATTATGTATAAATACATAAAAATGTATTTACATATACACGCCTACGCTACCTGACCAAAACAGATGCATCATCTTCCAAACAAAGCAATACCAATTTTTCTACATAGACATCCTATATACAAATCTCAAAGCAATAGCAAAGAGCCGCAAGATCCACTAATACTACCCTGTGAAATGCACAGGTATATTTATTCATAGGAGAAAAATAAATAAAGTTATCGAGAAAACAAAACTCAAGTTCATTGAACTGAAGAGAAAATTACATACAAGAATGATTAACGATATACTACCAATTCAACAACATCAATAAACGAAATATACTAAATCGGAATATAGTAGAAGTGCACCCCTACAGAAATTTCGAACGATAAGCGCTGCACGACAAGGTATACATTTTATTTTTTACCTTTTATTTAGTAGACAGCTGTAACAAAGTTAAGATTATAAAAAAATGCCATTCCCGAATTAAACTTACAATGTGCTGAAGAAGATTTTGTCAGAGAAGTTCCCGAAAAGTATCAAAATATAAAGACGTACTCCTCTATAGTTAATAAAGATCAAGACATTGAATTACGTAATTTGTACACCATTCCTAGCTCTTCGAATATGTGTAGTGAAGATTTATGTTCTTCAACTTGTAACAACTGTATCAAAAGCTTTGAAACGTTGCGGATCTACCAAAAATTGTATTTTAAAGTTTCTAAAAGTATCAAATTACTAAAAAAACGATTTGTGTTCCAAAAAAATTTAATTACAAGTTTAAAAAAAAAATATAAGGTTAAGTGACAAAAATGCGAAACTACAATCCCAAAGTGGATTGGAATATTTAATTAACAATCAAAAAATCAATGAGGATAGCAAGGAATTTGGCAAATGTTTGGTTCTAAGAAAAAGCAAATTTTCAGGTTGGCCTCCAAAACAAAAATTGATTTCTCAGAAATTATATTTCAAATCCCCATCAACATATAATTATATGCGTGACATTCTCGGCTTTAATATGCCTTCAAAACAGAGTCTAATAAATTGGAAACTAATAAAACACTTGAAACCCGGTTTTAATGACCAAATTATTATTAATTTAAAAGAAAAGTGTAGAGAATTATCTGAAATGGAAAGAAATATTGTGTTAGTGTTTGATGAAGTTATGATCCGTCAATCATTAGAGTATGATTCAGTTAAATATGAGATTGATGGGTTTGCAGATTCGGGGGACTTACGCTCAAAAGATTTAGCCAAAAATATTTGTGTATTTTTAATTAGAGGTTTATTTTTAAACTACAAATATGTTTTATCATATTTCACCAACGCTACAAACATCAAAGGTAGCGATTTAGTAGACATTATAAAAAAAAATATTACCGTTCTTTCCGAAATAGGGTTTAGTGTGAAGTATGTGACCAGGGTCCAAATAATCGGCTTGCCTTTAAGATTTTAGGCGTGGAACCAGAAAATCCGTTCTTTTACGTACACGAACAAAAAATATTTGCATTATACGACGCACCCCATTTAATTAAATCCGTACGTAATAATTTGATGAGTTCTGATCTTAAAAACCAATGATGGTATTGTAAGTTGGAGAGTACTTAGCGAATTATATTCTTGTGATACCACAAATACAACTAGATTATGTCCGAAACTAACACCTAGACATATCAGCCCTAAAAAGTTTGAAAAAATGCGCGTCAGCTACGCAACACAAGTTTTCAGCTGGACAGTTGCCTGTGCTATTCGAACGATGAGTCAATTTAGCCAGTTTTCACCGAGCGTTCAAGATGCTTCGTTATCAACCGCAAATTTTGTCGAACAAATGGACAGGTTGTTTGACAATTTAAATAGTCGAGTCTTAAATGATAAGAACCAACATAAAAGTGCAATTCAAGTTAACAAACAAGTTTATTTAAACATGTTAGAAATGTTGCCATACATCAAATCAATCGAACCGGTGCAAAAAAAAACTATGTATTACTTCAAAGGGCTTACCCAAACTATTAATGCCGTATTACAATTATTAAATAGTTTGATGTTAGAAAATAGTCAAATATTTTTCATACTTACAGTTAGATTAAACCAGGATCCGATAGAAAATCTTTTTGGTCTAATTAGGCAAAGAGGAGGAGTAGGTAATAGGCGAAATCCAACCGTAAAGGAGTTTAATAATTTATTGGGACAAATAATGTCAATAAAATTTTTAAGAAACTCAGCTTTAACGAATTGTTATGAAGACGACGATGAAATGTTAATCCAAGATTTAGTAACTACAATTGATTTACCATCCAAAGAACCATTGGAATTAACATTAATTGAAGACAGTGATAATGTAGATGATTTTACAGAGAAACCAGCCTCAGCCATCTGTAACCAATCAGAAGTTAACCATGAACTGTTGGACCATGTACTATCAAACGACAACACAATTTTAAATTTTGACGACTGTGCTATAAGATATTACTTAGGATATGCTATATTTAAATGTTTGGGACGAAGATACTGCCAATATTGCGAAACTAAATGGGTCAAAAGAGACAATGATGCTAATATAACAATAACTTCTGAATATTTTATATTTATGAAGAACTATGTTAGTAACAATAATTTTGGTTCCCTGCGCGCTCCAACGGAATTATTATTTGATTTATGTAAACCGCATATTCAAATATTTGAAGAAACATTTAACGAATATTGCAATTCAAATAATCTAAAGCAACTAATTATTGATCGATGTATTGATTACTCTAACGGAAATTCAATATATAAATATTGGTTTTGTTCAAAAAATCCTTGTTCTGAACATAATTATAAGTTACTAGATTTCTTAATAATAGTGCTTTTAAGAAAGCACACCAAATGGTTTTATGACAAGAAAGTTCAAAATAAAATACAAAATTATTTGCATTGAATATTTTTCTTTTATTATCTACGAGTATACCTACTTGTATAATATAATATCGCAAATAATATACTTATTTTTTTAAATATGAAATACAGTTACTCAAAAAAGTCTCCGTACGAAGTAGTTTCTGCTCTATTATCAACGACAACTACAGTGTTTTAATAACTTTTCTTATTTGAAAAATGTATTTAGTTACATGGCTCCCTACTTATCAATAATATACAAAAAAAATTCAAAATATATGTACGTATTTTAATGAGTTAATTAATTAAGGTAAATCCATCCATATTTCACATCAAAAAAGTCTCCGTACGCCGAAGTAAAATTTGTTGCGCAACATGTTATTTGCCTTGCGGTCACGTACGCCAGCGTCAGAAATCTATTTGATTATGGCTAAATACGCATTACATCAGTTGCACCGTAGTAGTGAGAGTAGTAACACGTAAAAATAATTATATACAAAATGAATAAGGAACTTTCCATCGACACCCGTAAAATTATAATAAAGTTGTATTGTGAGGGGAAATCAATGAGAGAAATTGGAGAAGTTATTGGGAGATCCAAATCCACTGTGCAATATGTAATAGAACACCATGCAAATACCGGAACACTTAAAAGTAATCCGCGAACTGGACGCCCGAAAAAAATAAATGAAACTACAAAACGATTTATAGTGCGAAAAGTGAAGGAAAATCCAATAATTAGTGCTCCCAAAATTGCGGATGTAGTGGGAAATAATTTACAAATTAATGTGTGTGATGAAACGGTACGAAATGTTTTACGGGAATCTAAATACAACGGAAGAGTACCAAGAAAGAAACCATTTATCTCTAAGGTGAATCGTAAAAAGAGATTTTTGTTTGCTGAAGAACATCAAAATAAAGGCATAGATTATTGGAATAAAGTCATGTTTACTGACGAAAGTAAATGTAATATTTTTGGTTCAGACGGAAGGCGTTTAATATGGCGTAAGGCCAATGAAGAATTAAATATGAAAAATGTTGTTCCAACCGTCAAGCATAGCGGTGGTAATGTATTAGTGTGGGGGAGTATGGCTGCATCGGGAGTAGAAAATTTAGTATTTATAGATTCTGTTATGGATAAATGGATATATTTAAATATTTTAAAAAACAATTTAAAACAAAGTGCATCTAAATTGGGTCTAGAAAATACATTTATTTTTCAACAAGATCAAGATCCAAAGCACACGTCGATGATAGTGCGGGAATGGTTATTGTATAATGTCCCGAAACAGCTCCATTTACCACCGCAATCACCGGACCTGAATCCCATAGAGCATCTATGGGATGAATTGAAACGGAGGGTACGAAAATACCCAATATCAGGACGTATTCAATTAAAGCAGAGGCTTCAAAAGGAATGGAACAATATTGGGTCGGATATAACTCAGAAATTGGTGGAGTCTATGCCTAGACGTATAAATGCTGTAATAAAAGCTAAGGGACAATCAACAAAATATTAAAACTACAAGTAAATTTATTTTTGTTATTTTTTTTTTTTTTTTTTTTTTGTAAGGCGTACGGAGACTTTTTTGATGTGAAATATGGATGAATTTAGCTTACTTAATTACCTGCTTGAAATATGTACATATATTTTTAATTTTTTTTTTATATTAATGATAATTAAGGGGCTATGTAAATAAATACATTTTCAAATAAATAAAATTTATTAAAACATTGTAGTTGTCATTGTTAATAGAGCAGAAACTACTTCGTACGGAGACTTTTTTGAGAAACTGTATATTTAATACTCATATTCGAGCTACATACGTATATAGTCGACCAAGATAAGGCTAAATAAAATTAGTTACTTTAAAATCCATTTGATTTTTTTTTAATTTTTCTAAGTACGTATTTTTAAGTGAAATAACCAAATCATTAAATTCGATTCGGCAGTTTATTCAAAATTTCGATGTACATAATAAGCAAAATACGGTTGTTTCCTTAACGCTTTGTTGTTTTTTTATTTGGTTAAATATTAAAATTTAAAACAAATGCATACGCATACAATATAATATCATCCAAAACAATCTTCGCAAAACCAACAACAATGTCCAATTTTATACTTTGTTGTTGGTTTTCATCGTCTCATAACACTTAAGCACACACATAGAATAATAAAGTATAATATTTTCTTTATGATACACACGAGTTCCAACAACACAAATACTACATACATAACTGCTAAAATACATTAAACGCAAGAGAGAGCTATGTCGAGAGTGTAAAATTTATTTATTTAAAATTCTTACTCTCGTATTTTCTGAGATAACCCCAAACCAACGACATAACCCCAGAAAAAAAAGGACAATATTTTATTCGTAGGTTTTCTTCTGTATATGTTATTTTTTTCTGTGCTCAAGGACTTTCAAAACGTCGCTGGTTTTGGACCCACCAAATTTTTGGTCATTTTTAACAGGATTTCAATACTTTGGTATTTTTAGGCCGAAGTAATATTAATCGTGCTTCGAAAATATGAAAACATACCCAAATAGATCATTTAAAGCGATATCGATAAACTTTTGAAAGTCGAATAATTTGAAATACAAAAATTAGTGGACATTGATTGCCTGCTAACGAATCAAACTAGCACATTCAATGGAATTCCGAAACTTTTTTAATTGTTGAGCCGCATTTAACTGAAAATACACTGTAACCTTAACTTAGCACATCCTTGATACTTAAAACTGACCTCTTAGAAATGTACCACCAAACGCATAAACAACAAAATACATGTACATATGTATAGTAATTCCTTTATAATTTCACGACCAATTTAACAAATTCGTTTCCTAATTTCTTATTTTACTAAGATCTTAACCGACTAACTTTTAAGTAAGCATAACTTACTTAAACAAATTTCAGTCTAACAAATTTATTAAGTGTTTGAAAAAAACACAAAAAATATGAAATATGGAAACAATTTAAATTAACTCGTAAAAACTTTCATCTTTGATAGATTCCAAATTTATGATGTACACATAGTTTTATTTTTGAATTACATTTAGCCGTAACGACGCGCCTGTTTATTTTTAAATTATGTATTCATAATTTATATACATATGTATGTTGAATAATATGTAATTATAAATCGGTTTTACGATTATTAAAAATTGTATTAGTTCAGAGAGTGTGTGAAAATTTGCTCTTTGATATAATTTATAAATTCTTATTTTAGATAAAATATTTTTTTAAATCTTAACCACAACGATTTGTGTGTGTATGTGTCACAAACCCTCATATCTAGATATAATATCATATTACCCCAATATATATTTTGAGTTCCTAGCCCAAATAAAAAAAATTAACACTTTTTAAATCTCAAAAAAAAAAAAAATCAACCATGGAGACGGAATAAATTACCCAGAAAAACCTTTCTCGTACAATACAATCTCTTGAGTGTTATCAAATCAAATGGGTTGATGATTTGTATTAAAATGAATAATCTTCTATTTCAAAACAAAAAGAAATGAAAATATGCAATTCATATTTTTATATGATAAAAATCTAATCAATTTATTATGTGGAAAATATCTTTAGAGGATTGCATATTTTTTGTCAACATAAATTTTTTAATACAAATTTGCCATAGCTCAGCTATCTATACATGTTTATGTTGTTTTACCAAAATAAAAAAAGAAAACACAGCAAGAGATCATAATGCTATTATTTTAATAAAATATAATACGTACAAGAGTCTCCATTTTTTTTTTTTTGATTACTTATGTTACTTGGGTGACACCCACCATTTATCATACCCAACGTATCCAATTAAATTAATTAAAGATGATTAGGTATTTGTATAAAAGATCCCAATTTTTACAATGTCTTCTCCCAATTGCCCGACAAATAATATTCACCGTTTGGCTAGTTCCTTTTTTTATGTTTATTTAGCAAACAGGACCATAAGAAAAAAAAACAAATTTCCGGGTGGTAATAATCAAATTTTAATTACAATTTAACACACCAGAAATTTATCTTAAAATTGTTAAGGTTTTTTTTTTTCTTATGTTTTTTGGTATGTTATTTGACCATAGACATATTTTACAAAAATTATTAGGGTTGGCCGTATAATTTGGTTTTGAATTACAAACACAGACGACAGACCATTTTTATTTAAAAGGACCTAAAGAAACGAAACATTTATATATTTCGTATACGAGTATGTTGTACAATGTGTATCCAAATAATTATTTTATGTTGTGTTGTGTGTTTGTTGTGTAGACAAAAATAATATTTCGAAATTTTATAAGCTAGAATATGACAATGATTAAGTGGAAAATAAATTCTAATAATACACACATAACAAAATCACAAAACTATAAATTACGTATACTTGAAATAATAAATTACAGTAAATTAATATTTTTTGAGGTTTACAAATGATGGAGATTATTATAAATTAATTTTTAATATTATTAACATTACGAATTTATTTTGTATTTTAGGTGATTTATTTTATAAAAACTTTACAAATATTGGCCTTTGCAAATTAACTCATAAGAAAGACTCAATTATTAAATGTAGGATACAAAAAAAAAATACAAATGTAAATAAGTTAATCGTCGGGCGTTAAGTGTTAGTAGTTCGGTTTACGTGGTAATTAGCTGTTACCAACTAGTGACCAGTGAAGGTAACCATTAATATAATACTATCTAAGGTTTCAGTGAGTAGAATGCTTAAAGTGAATAGAATGGTTAAAGAAAACGAAAATCCATTAAGTTTTAATTTACTCCGCGAACTTAAATTAGCACGTGAAAACACCGTGACGCAGGAGGCTAAAGAACTGCACTAAACCATCCACTTCGATGGTGTTCGGTGCTGCATAGAGAATGACCTGCCTATGTAGTATAAAAGAAACACATTTGTATTTGGACTGAAGAATAGTCTAAAGGAATCAATACGAAGATTGGGTCCTGACAATTGCCATTCCATTTAAAATAATAACTAAATAAAAGAATATTGATTAGAGATAATATGGTACAAACATGACAACGAAGGCTATAAAGTTGTATATATAAAATCTAAACCACTAGATTTTGACTTTTTCCATCCATTAAAAGCCACACGGCAGAAAAAGTCTCGAACAAAGGAAAAGTAGACCTAACAGTTGCGAGATGGCTTAGCCATATTGTTAGTGAATAGGGTTGAATTATACCCAGTCAGATTTCAGGAAATGTAGGAATATCTATTTTAGTAGAATACGCGTTTCACAGAGGTAAGCTAGAGATATTGCGCAGTAATCAAAAATTGGCTACCATTGTTAATTATAAACACCAATAAGCCTCGAACTTTGTCCATACATAAAAATCACATATTATGTTCCCATGCGGCCACCCAAATTTGTAGCAAGCATAGCAAATGTTGCTTGACGTTATTATTTAAGTTGTTGAGTCTCTCCCTTCTTGTCATCTCCTTTTCTGCACGTTTTTCTCGAGCTTACGATAAGTTGACTAACTTATCGCCTATGAATAGCGACAAAGCATCCTCCGGTGAATCTACGTATTTTCTTGGAGGAAGTTTTACCTTATTGATACCGCCTCTTATAAAGTTATAAGCGGGTGTCCTTCTTTGCGGAAATGTTTTATTTTTTTAACGGAGCAGGGTAGTATGTTTCGTCAATAGGTGGTTCAATAACATTCTGAGCATCTTCGACAGAGTCGTTTTCCACCGCATCTTTTTCGCTATCAGCTGTGTCAACACCTTCCGAAATGTTATCCTAATTCTCAGCATCACTTTCTTCCAAAGCTGCTCGAACTTCTTCTTTCGTCCTAGAACATTATAAAACATTACATTTTTATTTGAACAATTTACACACAGACTTACCTTGTCCTTCACTTGTTCAATTGCCGTTCACTTTATAGGTACGTAAACTAGAACTACAAGATAAATGAACGAGTACCAAACAACACTAAATGATATTTTATAAATGCAAACTTGTATAGATAATATAAGACAATGAGTCTATCAGACTCATCGGTGTCTCAGGACAATTACCGTTACCGCTAGAAATTGCGCAATTCAATTTTTTTGATCACGAATAACATATATTAAAATACATTTGGCCCAATTTGTCTGAAAATAGTTTTTAAGATGTTTTGTTACAGATCTTACTTAAAATGAGTCTCCGAGACTCGAACCATGCTGATTAAGTTTAGTTACGTTTTTCTTGTCATACTGTTTATTGGTCGGTGACGCAACAAGAGACGCAACAACAACGTCTAGCAACATTTGCTATAGTTAGTACAATTTGGGTGACCGCATCGGAAAATGATGATGAAAGCAAATCTCGCCCCCCTCAGAACCGCCGATGGAAAAATAGTGGAGATTCAGAAAACTTGTGACACCAATGGGGACCGCTGACTATGTGTTTGTCTGGTTACTAACACCTTGTCATTACAAAAAAAAAATAAAAATAAAGAATTATACTAACAACAAATATACTAACTATCGACTACTTAGGTGTCTGGAACCGGGTCGAGTCTTTCATTCTAATATACCTTTCGTTTCCTTCAGTCTTGTTATATGTAAAGGGTGTACGGAAGGACCGGCGTCATCCGGGACTCTAGCTTAGGCTTGGTCGTACATTCTAATCAATCAATCGATCAAACAATAGCGTTTATTGGTCGGTGGGAATTTCAATGTTTCTCGTGCAATTATTTGTGAAACGTTTGTGTGGTATTATTATTATTATTAGGAGGGGGGGCATGCGGGCGATCAGCCACTTCGCACTGCGACCTAAAAGATCTATTGTGCTGGCCCCTGCTTAATTATCCATCCAGTCAATATTCAGGTTCTTAATGAACCTGACAATACTGCCTCCCGGTACGTCATACATACTATCTGGGCTTATTGCTCTCCCTCCTAGATGTTTACTACAGCATGTAGGCCCGCTAGAAAGACGGTAGCATTGGAGCCCAAGGACCTCGAAAGGGTTGTCCCACTCCCGTATATTCCTACTCCTGCCCCGTATTCCGTTTGATTTTACTCTTAGGAGTTGCTGGGAATTGCAAATCGCCAGTAGGTCACCCAGCTTTACTACAGGAAGGCTAAATAAAACTGGAGGGTGCCTGGTATCCAAAGTCCGCATATTTTGGGCTGATTCACCTATCAGCCATTCATCTTTCGGCATATGCTGTTCCACCTTAGATTAGGGTTTTTTGTCAAGGTTTTCTCCTTTAGCGCCGTACTTTAGCCTGTGCCAAATGGCCAAAAATGTGCCAAGTGGCCTTAGTTACCAGTGGTTGCCACGAGGAGGCAGTACGTACACTTGCGAATTGTGAACAGGTTACCCCTTACACAATTGTACCCATCACGCAGCTGCCTAATGACAAGACCAGAACAGCTCACGTGATGCGCACCCTACTGGAAGGTTACGGAGCTGGTAGATTAATCTACTCAACTTTGATCCCCCCCTCCAATAGACGCCAAACCACCAACGTTTGTGTGGTAACATTAAATAAAATTCAAACGAGCAATGTCATTTAATCATAAATAAAAGTAAATCACGGAGTTTGCAAGGTGCATATAAATGTGATTTCGTTAGAAAATTAAAATATTTTTGTGGTTGTTTCCCACAAATGTTAGCTAAATAGCTGGTATCAAGCATTTTTGCACACTATGTTAATAATGTTAATAATAGAAAAAATTTTGTGCGGAAAAAGGAAACGTTTGTTGATTTTTTTGACTAAAATTATGTGTATAACAGAAACGGCTGAGCCTTAACCGGAATGTGACGTACAAATCTCAACACTCCTCAAAAGTTTAGAAGTTTTTTAAACGATCGACCGATAAAAAGTGAGCAAAATGCTTTTCTTGTAGGAAAAAAATACAAAACAAGTAGTAATACGAGCAACATGGCTGACCACATTAAAAGATGTACCTTAACAATAAATCTTAACATCCGAAAAGGCAGCTGTACATTTTTTTAACAGTTCAGTTGAATATGATCATCTGTCCAGCCATAAAAATGAATTGGACGAAGCCAGTCACACTAATGATTGCAAAAGATTTGCTACCGTTCATCATCGTAGACAGCGAAGGTTTTCAAAATTGTGTATAGTATATAAGCTAGATTCCAAATACGTCGTTCCTAGCAAAACTATAATTCGTATTAGTTTGTTTGCCGAACATTTTTAACAATGCTACGCGAAAGCAAAAACATTTTCTGGATGAAGTAAATCACATAGATATCACTTGTGATTTGTGGAGTTCCAGAGTGACAGAATGAAATGTCATTTTTTTCGTACAAAATATGAGGTGGAATCGGTAGTTCTTTCCAGAAAACCACTTTTAGGACGGTTCAATCATAATTCAGAAAACGTAGCAAGTTCGCCAAATGGCGTTTTTATTGAATGGAACAAAAAAGAGAAATTTGTGTGTGTTGTGACCGACAATGCTAAAATTATGGTTAAGGCGGATGGATGGTGATTTAATAGAGGTGCAACAGTTAGGAAGTTTCGCACATTCCTTGAACTTGGCGCTACATAACGCATAAAACATAGACGAAGTGCGTTTCACTATCACAAAATGTAAGGACATAGCAGCTGTATTTTTTCAATGATGCTTCATTTTTTGCTTTATTGTAAACCTTTGAATTATGGAGTTCACAACATTTAACACAAACATCGTTCAAAGTGCAATAGGCTCTAGTGTGCCCATATTCTTGGCACTTAACGCACTGTACCAGCCCATTTCTTTTCCTGGGTTCCTCGATGGTAACATTTCTGTGCGGTAGATATTTTAGGTCAAATATTGCATGATTGCCTTTAACCTTTTTACTGTCTGGTTCTAATTCCAGACGAAACAATGGCTGAGGAACCTTCTCCCGATTAAAAATATTGGTAATAGTTTTGCACTGGAAACTTTTTTCAGCGAGAGCAGCTTGAATTTCTTTTGCATCCACGTAACTCTCTATTCCTTTTAACACAACAACCAATCCTTTTTGGCTCTTTAGTTGATACGTGTAGTAATGTTTACCAACTTGGTCAAAATGTTTAATTAACGCTCTGTAAGCTTTTGAAGTTTTTTCGGGCGGCGGCTCGTCAACAACCAAGCAAGAATACCGATACTTCAACGCTAGCTAGATTAGTGAATTTATTCGCGCTTGCACTGGCCGCTGATCTAGGGCTTCTTCTTCGTTTTGATCGGACAGTAATATACCGTTCTATTCCCGTTTGCACTAAACACTGACCTACATCACTGTTTATTTTATTGTCATCTGATGTCGATGCGCTGTCATTGTTTTTTTTTATTGTTAATATTTGGCGACGATGCACTTTCAGTTTCGTTATGGTTCAACACACCAATGTTATTTAAATTAATAATTTCACTTTGATTTAAATTGCCTGCACCCTGATTCTATAAAAATAAGATAATGTGTAAACGGGTAAACTTGCGAAAAGCATAGCTTACCTTTATGAGTTTGGAATTTTTCGATATTATTTTAGTAATAAGTCAAACCGAGAAATTGCAAACTCATAAAAGTAAGCTTTGCTTATCACAAGTTTACCCATTTACACATTATCTTATTTTTTATAGAATCAGGGTACTGGTAGGGAATTTTTGCACACTTAAAATTTGTTGTCGCTTTGGACTATGCTGCACTTTTGTATTTTTATTAAAAATATCTAAGGTCGTGACATTCGGTGGGAAATCGCTTGTGGACATCGCTGTCTACTGATTTGGTCCAGACTTTTTTACTTGAAGCGGAGGTGAGAACAACAAGATTTAACTTATTTTTCACGTCACAATATTTTTTAAAAAAAATAAAAGATATAAACTGCTGATTCAACTTTTCACACAACTAATAAGTAAATTATTTAAATGTTTACTCGGTGGTAGCAAAATTGCAACTGATCGGTTTAAATAGAATAAAATGAATTTAAAGTTTATCGAGTCTAGTGCAGTTCTCATGGAAAACACGACTATAATTATTTGACGTTACACAATAGCAAAACGTATATTATACGCCGTGTACATATTCAAAATTCTCAATACTCAATCCTCATTTTTAGACCAAAATCGATATCCTGAAAAGAAACAAAACCAAACCAAAGTATGAATCACTAGACACAAAAAATTAAGTTTAAAGAAAAATACTTAACTTTTAATGAGGCATGATCCACAAAAGTCCTCCATTAGCAGACAGGAACCAGTTAAAGTAATTTCCTTTCGAAACTTTCTATATTAAAAAAAAAAAATTAATTAATAATCGCCTTGAAATTTTTTTATTAAAATTAAAATAATCACCAAATTTGTCCCTTACTTCTTTGGCCTCCTTGAAGGAATTATAAAATCAAGTTATAATACCTTTAATGTTGTCCGTTACGTCATTTAGGATAAGGTGCAAGAGATGTATGTTGCCTTAACCAGTTGTGGAGACACACGCTCGCGCCAAATATTAATAAAATTATTGAATTTTAACAATCATTCATAAAAAGGAATAACTTACGATTGCAATTATCGGTTGTCTAAATATTCTGTATTTGAACACCAATAACCCGAAACAATTTTCAATGATCCGGCGCGCCCTTGAAATCTAATAATTAAAAATGTTCTGCTTTAGAGTGGAGGACTTTTGGAATATGACTTCAAAATAGTTTCAAGCAGACCAAGGGCATCATCCACGATAAAAACATAAGGCACAATTGTAATCAGGTCTGATTAATTAGGTGGCTAAGGTAATCTAGACAAACATTTTGTTCATAACAAAGGAATTATTTAAACTAACGGTAATGAATTTGAATCAAAAATGTTCCCAATAATCGCTGTTTCGGAAAGTGTCACACATTCAAAAATTTTAGTCTATGGCACCAATTATCGGCGCATGTTTTGTATTTTGTTATTATACATGCCCGATTTTAATTTGTATATATTTAAAGATAATTAATTAAATTAATTAAAGTTAATAAGAATTTAAATCAAAATATTTTATTCTTTTATCAAATTTTATTTTTGTTTAACATTTAATTTTTATATTGTATTATACTGCCAACACAACTAAATAATTTTTTTTTGTAATTGAGGAAGGTGGACCCGATAAACGATGGGGCCGGTTAATAAAACATATTTATATATTTGGATTTATACCATATTATAAATGACAACACTACCTGTTGCTATACCGCCAATACAGATTGAAAAATTCCACCGCTACCAGAATCAGTTTGCTCCATCTAAAAAACTTTCAGCATACATTTGTTTTAGGAGCCTCAATTATCGCGAATGTTGTTTCCTATAAATGGATACCTGCTAGTGAGCATTTATACGCAGTGGAAAGGCTTTTTTATCTGCGACTCACCAGTGGCTAAATACATAAAAAATGTATATTGTTAGTTTATTAAATAACATACAAATAAGCAAATGCGTATTCTTACCTGTTTAAAAATAGCTCTGATTCTGAAATCTTCAAAAGGCAAAAATATATTTTTGAAACCCAATATTTTCGTTTTCTTTTTTTTATTTCGCGATAATTTAAATTTGCAATATTAAATATAAAATTTTGCAATATTATCAAATATAATATTTCCGAAAATAACCTCTTCATCACACACACTCTCTCACGGTTGGCTCAATTCTGATTAGCCACAGGAGTTTGGATAGGACTACGTAAAGTGTTTAAAGTCAGAAGAGAAAATTTGTTGGGAAGAACAGTAAATCAACAATTATTCAAAGCGCATGTGCTTATAAATGTGCGGTTCTTCCGGTCGGTTCTTAAACTCCAGGGGCAAATTGGACCAAAAACATTTCACTTTGCATTCATCACTTTACATAATTTTAACCGCTAAGTGCTGAAGATGTGCAATTTATTTAAAATGTTTGCAAATACATTTTTTCGGTTCTTTTGTTTTTATTTTATTTAAAGGGTCTCATCGAATGTGATTCAATTTTTTTTAAGACTAAATCAATAATTTTAAATTTATAAATATATTTTTATTTTACAAAAGACATGTATAGTCTTATTTAGATCTTAAAAAAAATTTTTTTTAATAGTTTTGCGCAGCCTTCAGTGATGTAGTTACAAAAATTATAAAAACTTTGATGGGTCGCATTTATTTTACATAGTAATCCTAAATAAAATAATAAATAATGATTAAAATGTATTATATTTCAGTTTCAATACACAAAACATTCAAAATGATTATGATTTTATGTTATTGCAATCATATTTCATGTGAAAATTAATAGGTGAAAAAAAAATTGCACGCCTATGAAAACAACGTCTTTGGAAAACTTTTGCCATGAACTAAGGAACCTATGTATTTTTTCTGCGCGTGAACTGTCAGAATTCCAGCGAGAATTGAATACTACTATTGACGATTGGAACCGTGATGTTAGACAAAATATTTGTCGGCATTACAACTTCAAAAAATTTCCACTATACCATATTTCAGTCGTTCTGCGAGCGCTGATGCTAATTTTTATATGGTGTTACAGCTTTATTTTATTCCGATAGGTAGTGCTTTCTCTCTATTTCCAATCGTCAATACTAAGTTGTATAATAAGTTTACAATTCGATATGTCCACCATTTTTATTACTGATTTTTCTAGCCTCCATACTTAAATGGAATTGATATATTGGAGGGGAAATCAGATTTAATTTCACTTACATTCACGTTTTCCAATTCTATTATAAAAGAAATCATGTAGGTACTCCAGAACCGCATTCCTATTAGCGTTGTGATAAAGTATTCATCAAGCAGCTCTAAATAACTTGCTGAAGCAATATTTGCCCCTACAACAACCACTATAATACGTTTAGCCGATAAAGAACACTAAAAAGTTACCTTTGATGGTGTAATCACAATTCAAGAAGTTCCCTATAAATGTGATTCGTCACTAAAGCAGATATCTCTCTAAATGTAATCATTATTTAGGTGTTCCAAAAAGTTTTGTGCAAAAGCAAGAAAATTCTCTTTAGCTCTTTCTGTAAGCTCTTGAACTTTTTGATTTTTCATGGGTGATAATTTAAATTTTCAATGATTTTATGTGTATTTGTGCGGTAAACTTGAGCAACAAAGCAAAAAAATATTTTATACGAGCTGGCTCATTCCACATTGCTTTCCGGCTACTCAGCATCTAGATTCAAAACGGCTAGTACAGAATTATCAATTTAACGTAAATTAGAACTATTGCCGGCCTCTGAACCTTATTAGCATTGTCTCGCTTTATAGATCAATTTTTATCAAAGTTTATCTTTTCCGCAACTCAAATAGAGCAAATCTCCATTTTTTGTTTTCCTGCTCTAATTGGACAGAGTTTTTTTAATTGATTTTTACTAATTGAGCGATAGTTCACCTGCTAATATTTATTCTCTAGTTGTCTCTTTTTGGTTTTACTAGGGGGGCGAGTAGAAGAGACAGCAGAGACGCAACGATTTCAACAACAACGTCAAGCAACACTACCTACAGTTAGTACAAATTTGGGTGACCGCATGGGAACATGATGATGGAACGAAATCTCGCCCCCCTCACAACCGCCGATGGAACAAATGGTGGAGGGAATAAAAATAGTTGTTTACAGCTTTTCAGAAAAAAGAGTTTGCGGCACCAGGAAATTTGTGTTGTCATTGTGTCTCTTCTCTTACAGGTTGTGGAGCCAGTAGAAGAACTTTAAAATTGTATTGTCTTGTGCTAAATTACTAAAAAAAAAAAAAAAAAAAAAAAAAAATATATTACTAACAAATTTACTAACTATCAACTACTTAGGTGTCTGGAACCGGGTTGTTGAGTCTTTGTTGCTAACATTCCTTTCCCATCCCTCGATCTTGTTTTATGTAAAAAGGGGTGTACGACGGCAGCCTGGCCAGGGGCGGATATCATACTATTAGACTTATGTGGGTGGTTAATCGATCTGAAGCCTTTCTTTACGGGGTTTGGCTTCATGAAGAATGGTGTCGTGACATGGGGTATAGTGGTGTGGTATTCGCATTTATAATACGGGAGACTTGCTTAATGCTTGATCGTACATCGCAATCAATCAATCAATCAGTTGTCTCCTTTTGTTTTTACTAGCTCTATTGTCAGTATAATTCCCCAAAAAAAAATTTTCCTTTGTCCACTTTTGAAAATTAAGGAAAGGTTCTGGTAAATAATTCACTTGTTTATTTGTAAAAAAAAAACTTCTCTAACAAATAATGAACCTAAAAGATAAGGATAACGCCTACGCCACACGAGCAGAATATTGCACCAAATTTCTACTTGTTTCTACCAAATTCTACAATTTCTGCAATTTCTGCCAAATTTCGAATTTCAACTTAGCTTTGTTTTTTTATTCGCTCCGGATAGCTGCTATCGAAAGCCGTCATATAAAAAGTGGCTCCCAATAACGCTCCGTATAAACAGGTAGAGCCAAACACAATTGAATTAAAAATGATAGTTTGATGTTAAATACCATAAGTTTAGTTTACCAATAAATAGCGCGTCAAATTTAAATTTAGGCGTAGAAAAATGACGGCTCTCGATAGCAGCTATCGGAAGCGAATAAAAAAACACAGCCCTTGTCAGTCGATGAAATACAAAAATATATTTCCTTTAATAAAAATTTTATTATTTAAAAATTATAACGATTTTCATACTTTTTTGGCCAAAAATTAAAAATATTTGTTTACAAATACGGTTGAACATTTTACATATAATTTGACTTTTTACCTTAACACGAAACATGAAACAATTTAAATAACTTTAAAAACACTTAGTTTTTTTTAAAACCACATAAAATAGGAGTTATCTATTTGGTATTGAAAAATTTGCTAAACGTTTCAACGAACAGAAATAAATAGCACTTAGCAAATTGTATCGATTGCTAAAAGATTTTTGCAAAGCATAATGAATGTTTAATGACTTCACTATGCTAAACCAAATTTTACAAACTTTACAAAAATTGTACCGCAAAGTTAACAGTTTTTGGTCGAACAGGCCCCAGTTCTTCCCAATTTGCATTCGGTAAATGTTAGAATTTAAAAATTCGAGACATTTTAAAAGGATCAAATCCCGCTAGTAGTAAGGTTTTTGTATATGTCCAACTGAAACACATGAAATACTAAAATACCTATAACCACAATTATTTTTTGAATATTAGCGATCAAAAAATTATATTTCTTCTGTGATTTTAAATCGATAGGTACATATATAGACGTGTTTTTTATTGTTGATTTTTTTTAAAGTGTTTTTGTGATTATTAGAAATAAAAATATTTCTGTTTGATTAAATAATCTAAATGGTTGAGATTAATAAATTTCTTAAGCAAAAAATGACCGATGTAACGGTTGGTCAACTGGAAAGCTACTATATTGTATTTTAGTTTCCATTACAAACTACTTTTTAGAAATATAGTACCGATTTACCCAGCGAATCAGTAACCTAATCGAAACTATTTCATTACAGAATATTTTACATATCAACCACCCAATCTGTAATAAGTAGAATCCTATAGGGAAATTGTATCATGAATAGTAAGTTTATTATTTTTTAGTAAAGATTGCTGAAAAAAGTTCTTAAAGACCCGCTGGTCAATAATATGCATGTTGCAACTATTTATCGCTTTCTTACTTAAAGTTGTTACCAAAGAGGCTACCAGCGAAACTCTAAGAAATTTAACAGAATTTAACTAAAGTTTTTCTTACGGAAAATTTGACACGTCGGCTAGGGAAACTGTAATGCTACTTGTCAATTCCATTGAAGTGACAGAAGCTTGCCTTATTAAAATTTGTTAATAATTTCGAACTGACGATGGAATTGCAGGAAGTTCAAAAATTATTTAAATTTTAATAAACCTTAAATTCTTAAAGGACATAAACATAAATAACAAAAGAGACAGATCTTGTGGCGTATGAAAAATAAATCGCACAAGACCACGAGTTGGTACTTTAAAGTATGTATAACAAAATTGATTGCTGTCTACTTACATAAAACTCGCGCTTATAAATTCTTTTCTTTTACGTAAAAGCCAAATATTCCTCCATAATCGAATAAATCGGGAAATTTTTACTATGCTTTTAAATTTAATACGATCACAAATAGCGGAGACTTCCCCGGGCATTTGCTTAGTACTTAATTTCGTACCGCGTTGACGTTGCTATGAGTTTACAAAATATTAATTAAATAGTAACTGTATAATGGAGATACATAATTACAAATCACTTATAGATACCTTTCTCAGAGACGCACTTTCCAATCTTCGTCTTGGAGCTGGAAAGTAGGCAAAGAAGCTGGTCGCATGATTGTTTATAAAACTGGTGACTTCTAACAGAGCCAAACTTGCAAGATGCAGCATTAATGGCAGAAGATTTCTTAAATTTGTGGAACTCAGCAAATTGTGTTAGTGCCATTGACGGCAAACGCGTCGGGGCACAGTGCTCACAGGTAGTGAATTTTTGAATTATTATAAAATTCTTCAGCATAGCGCCAATGGCCGCCTCTGACGCGAAATACGTGTTCACGTACATGGTCTTGTGACAGATGATTTATCACTTCTTTCCAAACAGATAGTTCCATAAATTGAAATTGTTTGGTGGATTATTGTCAGTGTTGATTTTTTCTGATGATCAGCTGTCAGATGAGTAAACTGAAATTAAATCAATATGACAATATACATATTAATATTTAGTAATTATACATGTAATTTAATTATACTTAACTTTAAGAATTTACTGATCTTCCTCTGTTTTCCAAAATTGTTTAATCATTAATAATTTTTTCTGTTTATTTATATAATTATTTATTGTCAAAATGTTAACTAAAAATTATTGACATTTGAAATGTTGCTCTAGAGCGACATCTAAAAACTAACATTTTACTTAAAAGGTGCTACAGTTTGTCCTAAAAATTTGATAGGGTTACACAAAATAATAATTGAGTATAGTATGTTTTGTAGAACAGTATATTCAGTAGAACAGTATACAGTCCATTGAAAGAAAATAAAAAAATGTAATTTTAGTTTGGAAGAGAAGCGGCTCGAAGAAACAACCACAAATAAAAATTAAACTTGTAAACTACCATTTTTTTTTTCTTATAATTTATTTTAAATGCTGTAAAATTTTACATGGTCCTTCGAGCCGGATGCCGTTGCTCATCAAAGTTTAACAAAGTATTAAAATAAACGAAAGTGATAGTGTAATTAGTGAATATATTCAATCTAAACGAAAAACGTTTATTTAAAAATTAAATTAAGCGTGATATAATATGGCGGACGCTGAGTCACTAAAAAAGACGCTCACAGGCATAGAGATTTCTATCAAGAAAATTTGAAAAATTTGCTGAAGAAAACGTGAATAACGCCGATGCAGATTTAGACGAGGTGTGTGTTAGGAAAAGCCGCGTGGAAATTCTCTTAAATAAATACATGGAAACAGAGCAAAAGTTATTTAAATATGACAACAAACATGAGTCGTCATTGCAAATTGTGGAAGACATATATTTCAACGCGTCTAGTAAACTAAATAAAATAGAGTCAGTTCGTAGGCCATCCACACAATACAACTTAAGAGCACCGTTTGATAGCACGAGTATTAATAATACGGGCATATCATATGGCGGTCGCTCGCAGTCGAGTGAAGTGAAGTTAACAAGAGTTCCGTTGCCGAGCTTTAACGGCAATTACATTGAATGGCAATCGTTCTTCCAGCTATCCATGAAACAAATAGATGAGCGTCCGGGACTGTCCAATGCTGAAAAACTGCAATTTTTGAGGGGTGCCTTGCAAGGTAAGGCCGAGGATTTAATTAAGCACATGAGAATCACTGATGAATGCTATAGTGAAGCTCTCGAAAAGCTGAAAAACCGATACAACAAGAAGCGCTATACAATCAATGCGTATATACAAAAATTTATGGAACAGCCTGTCATAACACAAGCAAGTGTTCATATGATCAAAAAATTGTATGACACCTCGGATGGTGTTATTCGAGGCCTTAAAGCTTTGGGTGAAAGCTCGGAGAGTTGCGATCCCTGGCTGATCTACATAGTTCTAAGCAAGTTAGATAATGAATCGAGATCGCTTTGGGCACGTGAAACCAAAAACGAAGAGCATCCAACAATAAAGCAACTTTTAAGTTTTCTGGGAGATCGAGTTGATGCTTTGGAAACCTCGACCTCCAACACTGCATTTCAGCCGCCAAAGATGACAAAATTGCATGGAATTATGGCAGACTTTTGTGAATTATGCAAATCGGAAGATTCACACAGGCTACAAGACTGTCCTAATTTTGTAAAAATGAATCAACCCAATCGCATTTTGTATATTAAAGAGGAAGGAAGATGCTTTAACTGTTTACACAATGCTCACTCGGTATATCAATGTCGATCAAATTCGCGATGTAGAATTTGCCGTCGTAGACACCACACAATGCTACATGAACACCAGTCACGGGAAACATCAAGCCAAAGCCATAACGGGTTGCAGAGTTCCACACCTGATGCATTAAACAACAACAATTCCGAAGAAACATCGAGCAGCAAAGGGCAGGCCAATGAGGAAAAATCGATCACCAATGCTCATATTGAACTAGATCAAACATTCAATGCCTATTCAAGTGAATTGCGCACATCGCCAAAGACCAGTTATCCAAGAAATACCCAGCTTACGTCGTTACTGCCTACAGCTTTAGTGAAGCCTTGTTGGACTCTGGTTCTGAATCAAATTTCGTCACAACAAGATGCATAAATCAACTAAGATTAAAAGCGTCAAGGGATTCCATAAGAATACGAGGCTAAGGCCACTCAAATGTGGGTCGTACACGTAGCTCGGTGCAGATGGAACTTTCTAATACAGATGAAACGTATTCAACGAAAATTTGGTCATATGTCGTGCCAAAGGTATCATATTCAACAGCAAAAATACGGCAAATCATCGCGATAATGTTGGGCAAAATTAATTTGGCTGATCCGAGTTTATTTGAAGCGGGTGAAATTGATATCTTACTCGGAGTAAATATATTTTTCGAAGTTTTAGAATCTGGAGAAAAAATAGAATCAGAGGAATTAGCAGCCCAAGAGTTAATAGACAAACTTAGAGCCTAACACTTTAAATACAAGTATCGACCCAAGTGCCTGCCTTAATGAATCATTGTATAAATTTTGGGAAATTGAGAGCATCCAAGCAGCGACCATATTGACACCAGAAGAAGAAGTTTGCGAGGCTTTGTTCTCGAGTACAACAACCAGAGGAAACGATGGAAAGTTCGTAGTCCGTCTTCCATTCAAGGATAACGCCAACCAGTTAGGCTCCTCATATCAGTTAGCATTCAGTCGATTGAGAGCCATGGAACGTCGATTTCAAAGCGATAAGATATTTAAAGATATGTATTTCGCATTCATGGAGGAATACGAGGCATTGGGCCATATGACATTAATTGGTGAAGCTGATGAAACTGTATACATCCTACCACACCATGGAGTAATGAAGGAGAGTACCACAACCAAGATAAGGGTTGTGTTTGATGCCAGCGCCAAATCAAAGAATAATATATCTCTAAACAAAATGCTCAAAATTGGTCCTACAGTTCAGTCGTCGCTTGCGGAAATTTTACTTAGATTTCGTCAACATCAATTCGTATTTACCGGCGACGTGGAGAAGATGTACAGGATGATTTGGGTTCACCAAGAAGATGCGCGTTATCAAAATATATTATGGCGAGGAAATCCTGCAGAAACTCCTAAGCAATATCGCTTGAACATGGTGACATACGGAATTGGACCATCCGCTTTCCTCGCAACCAGAAGTCTGAAGGAAGCAGCATTAGAAATAGGAAGAATCAGGGAATCTACATCAAAAGTAATACAGCGTGACGTTTTGTGGACGACTTAATGACTGGCACTTCGAGCGAAACGGAACTACTTAAACTTAAAGGCGAAATCCAGATTCATTTGAAATCATTCGGTTTCAACCTGCGAAAGTTAAGATCCAACATCAACAAGGAAATCAATGAGCATGCTGAGGCATCGAATAGTAATTTAACGACAGCTGAGACAAAACAAATTTGTCAAGACGAAGCGAGCAAAGTTTTGGGTTTAGTTTGGAACTCATACCATGATGAATTGAGCTTTCAATCCCAGCCTAACGAAATTCCGATTCTTACTAAAAGATCACTGTTATCAGAGGTAAGCAAGATTTTCGACCCTCTAAAACTAACAAAAATTGTGGCTCGAGCCTATTGGATGGGATGATGAGTTACCGGACAGCGTGAAATCAGATTGGTGGAAAATCAAAGATAGTTGCCATCTTATTGGACAAATAAAGATTCCAAGATGGATACATATCAGCAGCAATGTGAACCACTCAGTGATTCTTCATGGATTTGGAGACGCAAGTGAGTTAACATATGCAGCATGCGTTTATGCTGTCACAAATTTCAATGGTGTCTCAACGTCGAGATTGGTGGTTGCAAAATCAAAAGTGCTCCCATAAGTCAAAACAGCCTGCCAAGATTGGAGCTGCTTGCAGCGTTATTACTCGCGAAATTAACTTCATGGGTAGAAGTTACGTTAACCATGAAAGCCAAGCAAGTAATATTGTGGACGGACTCGACAATAGTCCTGGATTGGCTGTCCTCTCACCCGAGGAGATGGCAAACGTTTATTCGAAACCGAACAGCTCAAATCTTGGATACTTATAAATAAAGTAGAGAACATTGGCGTCATATAAGGTCAGAAGAAAATCCAGCCGATTGTGCCTCTAGAGGTATCTATCTGGATGAGTTAATGGAACATGAACTATGGTGGACCGGGCCAGCTTGGTTAATATCCAATTTTAATCAGACTATTCTAACGCTGAAATAATCATCAATCCGCAGGATTTGGGGTCCATGGCTTTAAACTGCGTCGTTGCACAAGACTTCTTAGAACATCTAATTCAAAATCACGTCTTTATTCTGCATGCCACGCTTTAGCCATGGCTCGAAAGTATATTCAAATCATCAAAGCAAAGATTCGACCAGAACTAATGAAAGAGTTTGATCCAGTAATTCATCCTAGTGATATTTATCGAGCAGAACGATTATTATGTATGCATGTCCAGTAGACAATGTTCGCTAAAGAATGTGAATCTCTGTCAAAGGGTTCACTAGTATCAAAATAAAGTGGCATTAGAAGTTTGAATCCATTTCTACATCACGATGGGTTAATACGAGTTGGGGCCGGATTGATAAATCTACATCAAGTTTTCTCGTGAAGCACCCGATCATTTTGCCGAGCTGTAAGTTATCGAAACTGATTATATACGATTATCATTTATCATTTCAGCACTCTGGTATTACATTAACACTAGCAATGGTAAGAAGAAAATTTTGGATTGTTCGCTGCAAAAACGGTATTCGATCGATAATTTATCATTGTATAAGGTGTACAAAAGCAAATCCCAGGTTAGAACAACAGATGATGGGGGATTTACCATCCGTGAGGCTGCACTATGAACATGCTTTTGCGACCGTTGCTACTGACTATTGTGGTCATTCAGTGCGCATATTGTGAGAAGAAGAGGAGCAACGCCAATAAAAGTCTACGTTTGTCAATTTGTATGTATGGCCTCAAAAGCCGTCCATTTTAAGGTCGTTGGAAATCTTACAACCGACAATTTCTTAGCTGCTTTGTAGAGGTTCATCAGTCGTCGTGGTATCTGCCGTTCCATATACAGCGATAATGAGGCCAACTATATCGGCGCGCGCAATCAGTTCCAGCAAGTTTATGATTTCTTGCGAGACAATAATTCCGAAATCAACGCATTCCTTCTAAAAAATCAAATTTGCTGGCATTTCATACCTGCTGGTGCTCCACACATGGGTGGCCTTTGGGAGGCCTCCGTTAAGTTACTTAAAACCAGCTTATACAAAACAATGGGGAACCACATATTAACATTAGAAGAATTCCAGACACTGATTGTTCGTATTGAAGCCGCTGTAAATTCACGGCCAATTTGCATAAATGAACGCGAGGAGGTAGATGCATTAGCTCCTGCGCATTTTATTGTTGGAAGAGCGTTGGCGGACATCCCGCAGCCGATTACAGTTAATAATGTGTCTCGATGGCACACAACGCAGCAGATTTACACGCTTTTCTGGCGGAAATGGCTCCCACTTCCACAGCCAAAAGCATTACCAGGAACTAATAATATCGCGCCGCATTACATTATTTTGTAGGCGATGCGGCATCGCTCTCAGTCAGCACTTATTAAAACCATATCCCGGCTTCAGCCTGCCTAAGCCCAACGACATTTTTAATAAGCGTCTGTCCCGCGCAAGATGCGTTATTGAAAATGACTTTGGAATTCTTGTCAGTCGATGGAGGTCTTTGCTCACCTAAGTATGGGTTGCTCACCTAAGTATACAGGGAAATGCAGAAAAAATAATTTTAGTTTGTGCCGCATGGCATAATTTTCTTCAGGGATAGTAACTACATAACACACGAAGGTTTGTGGTAGACCGAAACAAATACTGAACAAATCTTCCTTCAATTCAACCATCATGAAATATTCACGTTGTGGTAATAACGCAATCAAAATTAGAAGCTTTTATGTTCATATGTTAACCAAGAAGAGAGTTTAGGTTAGATGAACTAAGTGGACAATAAAATTACGAATTTTCATTTGATTCCATACAAAATAATATGTTTCGTCTAATCACATTTCAAAGTTATTTATTAAATGATCACAATATTTGATCGCTAAATAATTAAAAAAAATAATCCTAATTATTAATTATAATTATTCAAATACACGCTTCACAAATTGGTAAACATATCCAAACACGTCTGTTGATGCAGTGTTTTTCACTCTAGTATAAATTATCGTATAACAATCGCAACGTTTTTGAAATATTGGTCATAAGCGTTTTCTACTGGTTTTTGCGCTTTTTCCCTTTCAGTATACTCGTCTATAGCATTTCTTGGAACTTACAGCAGGTGTCCACAAACGTATACGGCTTTTGCTTGTTTGGGGTCGGCAATACCAAGATACTGTCACGGGTCCCGATTCATCGGATAACTCAATCCGGTTATTAAAATTATTTAATTTAGTTCTAAAATAATTTGTTTTAATTTTATAAACAATAAAATTTAAAGTTAAATTTTAAATACATACCATACTTTCTTGGATGAATAAATATTTTAAAAACATTAGGCTATCCATGTATGTTCATTCATTCTCCATCGGCGCATTTGCAGGTGGTATTGAGCCCCGCTTCTTAAACTCCTTATTAAATTTTTCTCGAAGAAGTTCCACTTTCAGAAAATCATAATTACTATTTATTTTATATAAATTCAACATTGATATGATTTATTTAAGATTTAACTTACTCGGTATGCCGGTGATTTCCGCTATTTCCTCCCAAGGTTTTGCTTTATTTAATAAATTTTTATAATTTTTGTCGCCCTTACCATAAAGGCATTTGAGACCTTCCACGGCGTCCCATAAAGGCATTTGAGACCTTCCACGGCGTCAATTAAGGTTCCGAATTCCATTTTCTTCTTTTTGGTTTCTAAACCAAATTAAAATTATAAAATTTATAAATTAACATATATATTCAAAATTATTTGAGGTTATTTATTTTGAATCTTTAGTAAGAAAATAAATACATAATTCGAATTTGCAATTTATAAAATCCTTGATATTTCGGTTATCAATTTTCCTATAAGAATGTAAATAAATAATTTTGTATTTCAATGTTTATGTACATAATGAGCTCCCACAAGATGATTTGCACAAAGGATAATTAGGATATTTGACATTTTCGTCAGTTTTGCGCAATAATTTTCGCTCTGTTAAGTTGACATTTGACAATTTAACGAAATTGAAGGAACATTTTTTAAAATTAGCTGGTTGGTAACATGTAACCGGTTCGCAAAACTTATTATTCCATTTTGAAGAAACGACATTTTTTTAGTAAATGTAAAATTCACCAAAAACAACAAAATGAATAAATCGTTTAATTTACCCTAAAATTAATATCACATTGAGAAAGTATAAATCTTACCCTCTCACTAATCAAACATTTACAGTAAACTTAATGCAATTATTTATTATACGTATAGAGGAGTAGTTTATAGCTATGGTATAGCTTCCTTCTTTCTTTTTTATGATTTTATTTATCTACCCTTATATTATAATTTCCATCCCCTTATTACGTTACCACTGAAAAAATTATATCATTCATGCTATTTAAGTTTAACAACGATATTATTAACTTTATCGTTTATCATTTTTTTTTTTTTTTTTTTCGAAAACATACCCAGAATATTTAATTTCGTGTCATCGAATAGATGCCGAGTTTTTTCCATTATACTTACTTATTTGAAAACACCCTAAACTTAATGTTGAAATATGGTTGTGACAAATATTTTTTAACCAGTTTCATCTATAGTAATAAAATAATAATTTGTATGATATGACGTTTTTGAACTATAAATTACTTACGTACAAGTAGATACATTTGGATAAAACAATTTGATTAGGTTTCGGGAGAATAAATTTAAAATGGTTAAGGGTACAATTATTTGTTAATTTAAAGTTAATCATTACCAGAAAACCAATTATAATATTTACAGCATTGATAGTTGACAATACTTCAACAAAATTTTGTTACACTAATTTTCAGATTTTCGACTTCTATTTAATTCTTCTCTCTTATACCTGTATCATTGTATTATATGATGATTCTAAAACGCATTTTAAAATTTGC
Organism: Tipula vernalis; assembly: GCA_958295665.1. Taxonomy (NCBI): domain Eukaryota; kingdom Metazoa; phylum Arthropoda; class Insecta; order Diptera; family Tipulidae; genus Tipula; species Tipula vernalis. The sequence goes on from OY282558.1 coordinate 276,953,775, forward strand.
TTTAATTTGCACCAATTTATGTTAATCCTATATCAGAGAATCACCCTAAATTAAAACAATATTTTTTTAAAATTAATTTTGTATTCATTTAAAACAAAAATTATCCAATTATGGTCTTTTGTGGGTAAAAATAAAATATGTGGATCATAAAAATTGTTGAAAATCGGTCCCTAATGTTTTTTGTTGACATCGCTCCAGCACTACATACAACAAACATACTAAATAGCTAACAATTGTTATAATTTAATTTTTAAAATAATTTAATAACAATAACATTGAACACATGTATGTTTCATTTGTATGAAAAAACACTTTTTTTTTGTGACATTATTATTAAACCACAAAATGTAAATTATGTGATTTTCATTTTTCTATTCATCTGCCTCCACATTCATTGTTTGAACTTTTTTTGTACATTACGTACATATTGTTTAATTAAATTTATAAATAATATTTTTTATTTATTATTTTTACAAAATAAGAAAAATCGTCATTTAATATCATTGTTTTGATACGTACTCGTACATGTGTGTTACTGGGTATTTGTACGTATAAATAAAACAGAATAATTTTCAAATAAATAAATTTTTGATTAAAGTGTCGGAAATTAGTTAAATTATTTGTATATTAAAATTAGTTGTCAAAATTGTTTACTACAAAGGAATTTTATAGAAATGAAGGCGATGTTCATATTTGAAGAAGTGATTTAAATTACAAGAAAATGTTAAGTATATGTGCCCAACCAAATGTCACTGACATTAAAGTTTTAGTTGGCGTTGTATAGGTTTCTATAGTAAAATTAAAACGCTTGGTCTTGACAGTTCAAAAAAATTAACTTTTTGACCAAAATGAATCCTCTTATATTACACCCTGTCACTTATATTTATTAGCAAGATGTGTGGTGCCGCTATTCTTCTTGAAGCATTCAAAAACAACATATGGAATTGGCTGACATAAAAGAGAACCTGAAAGTGCACAAGGAACCCCTACTAGCTACAATTTCATAGTGAAGACGGCGAGTAAAGGATTGAAAATAATAAACATATTAGTTCACTTCGTTTTATTATTATTTCGATATAAATCAACATATTTTCAGATTAATTTTAAAGTAATGTGGTTACATTCAGTTTAATTTCGTCTAAAAGGCAGACATGATTCACATTTTTAATTTATACTTATACCGCTCTCGTGACTGAGCAACGAAGTTATATCTACGAGGGTTTAGTGAGAAGTCTAGTAAAATTGCAATCCCAGATGCCATGTGGTAATATCATCAAGTGGCAATACCAAATTAAAATTTTCAGACAGATCTGTCATTTAGTTCAATTTTGACAGCCATTGAAAACAGACAACCCATTGTGTTTTTGCAAACATGGAAAAAAGTGAATTTCATGTGTTAATTAAACATTATTTAAAACAAAGCTTGATAAATATTATGGGGACTCTTCACCATCTTAAAAAGATTCAAAAGTGGTTTACTGATTTTCGTTGTGGTCGTACAAGCACAACTGATGCCGAACGTTCAGGACGCCCAAATGAAGTCACCACACCAACAATGGTTGATGAAATCCATGATACGGTATTGCAAGACCGCAGAGTGAAAGTGCGCGAGATAGCTGAGATAGTAGGCATCTCAGATGAACGTGTGCGCAATATATTACACGAACATTTGAATATGAAAAAGCTATCCGCGCGTTGGGTGCCGCGTTTGCTTACAATCGACCAAAACCGCATATTTGTGACAACTTCAGAGGCAGGTTTGGCGATGTTCAAGCGAAATAAAATGGAATTTTTGCATCGTTTCATAACTGTGGATGAAACATGGATCCATCCCTATACACCGGAGGCCAAAGAACAGTCTAAATGGTGGATTTCTACTGGCGAATCTGCGCCGAAGAAGGCTAGGGCGGTTTTATCGGTCAACAAGGTCATGGCCACAGTTTTTTGGGATGCACGCGGCATAATCCACATCGATTACCTTCAAAAGGGGAGAACAGTCAATGGCGAATATTACTGCAACTTATTGAACCGTTTCAATGACGTTTTGAAAGAAAAACGACCGCATTTGGCGAAGAAAAAAGTTCTCTTCCATCAATTAGGAATAAGTATGTTCCGATCAGGTCAGATCGAAATGTAGATAGAAAAACAAATTATGATTGGTCCGTGGTTTTTCGGAAATTGGTAAACATTAAGGTTAGATATATTTATGAAGTCAATTCAAAATGACATACTTATTTGGTTAATTTATATTGTATTTTAGATCAATAGTAGGACGATTCGGGTGTGTGAAATCCACCGCCAGGATGTTAATTAATAATTTTGCTCGGAAGCTTCTAAAACATTTATTGGCCTTCTATGAACGAACAAAAAATGAACATCTGATCATTTCAATAGAAAAAAAAAAATATATTCATTCATATTAATTATATATATATATATATATATATATATATATATATATATATATATATATATATATTTATATATACATATATATATATATATATATATATATATATATATATATATATATATATATATATATATATATATATATATATATATATATATATATATATATATATATATATATATATATATATATATATATATATATATATATATATATATATATATATATATATATATATATATATATATATATATATTTTATATATATATATATATATATATATATATATATATATATATATATATATATATATATATATATATATATATATATATATATATATATATATATATATATATATATATATATATATATATATATATATATATATATATATACCTTAATTTATGTTCAAGTTATAAAAAAATTTACTTCAAAATTAATGTATAAATAGTTTACATCTGCATATCAATTTTTATGTGTTCTGTAGCGACTTACTCACAATTAATATTCAAATTTCCGCAAAATTGTAATTACTCGTTCATCACCACAAACCACCACAATCATTTTTAAAGAGACTAACTTCAGTCTTTTGCACGCAAACTCTTTAGTCGATGTTCTTTTGACGCAAACTCTCAAATGTCATTTTTCATTATTGGTACAATCAATATTAAAAATACATTTTACATTCTCGTTTCAATCTCATTACGATACACATCGTTTTTCATTTCTCGCTATACACGAGAGTCTATATTAAATAAAAAAAATTTGAGTTTGTTGCCATTTTGTTTTTGGTAGTAAAATCCGACATAAAATAAGAAAAACAAAGAAAAAATTCAGTCTGAACGGGCGAAAGGTTACATGTAACAAAATTTTCAAATAATACAAATATTATGGAGTCAGTTTTAAAACTATAAGTGGCGTTTTTATTTAACAAATGAAATAAAGTGTAAACGATTTAGCTTATCCGCTGAAACTTTGGTTAATAACTCCCGTCCAAAATAATGGCAATTTAGAGGACTCAAAAATAACTTACAACTTGGTCCACTCAAAATGCCGTGTTGTGGTTGAACGGGCGTTTTGTTTGCTGAAAGGTCGGTTTCGCAGACTAAAATACTTAGATAGAAGAAAATCAGCATTAGCACCACTATACATCGGAGTATCCAGTTTTATTTTTATTTTAAATAAAACAATATTTTTAAGTATAACAATAAATATTTTTGTTGTATTTCAATATGTCTTTTATGTCTTTTTCTATTGCCACAACGTAGCGTTCCATTAACGCTAATTGCATAGCCCTAAATTCATGATTGTTCTCATCCTGCACCCTTATTCTGTAAAAAATAAGATAATGTGTAACCGTGAAAACGGGTAAACTTTGTGATTTTTTACTAAAATTATATTAAATTATTTTTCGATTCTCTTTTCGTTCACTGTTTATCACGTGTAAACATTATCTTATTTTTTATAGAATAAGGCTACTGAACGTTGATTCGCCTTCTCTTGCAGCCCGATTCCTTTCTACGTTCTTTTGATAATTTGTGGTTGGGATTTGAATATTTTTGGATCGTTTGTATGGATGTTACTGGAAACGCCTGAAAAAGTAGCTACTGCCACTATCCAGGGAGGTTTGCTGACGATTTCGTCCATAAGATTGTAGTAAGTCCATACACAAATACTATTCTCAGATGTATTATTATGTTTCTTTACTATCTTATACTGCCGATTTAATCCTTTCCATTTGTTCTCGCATTGGTCCCAAGTCAGCAGTATATTTCTGTCTTTCGATGAAAAATTAGGAATTTTAATAAAGACGTCCTGATCATAGTAAGAAAGCCCAACACAAGTTCGTGTGACCATTTGAATCCGACTAATAATAACATAAAGAAAATTTTGGTGTAGTAATCAAGAAAATATATACCTACATACATGTGTAAATATTATATATATATATATATATATACATATATAAATATATATATATATATTTATATATGTAGGATCGAGTACCGCTCGCAGCGCAACGCATCTCATCGCAGCATCATATATCGCCATATCACCCTGTACTACGATATTGTAAATAACAACGGTTACAAATTATTGGTATACCTATGTATTGAGGATTAATAAAAAAAAGAGCATTCTCGATTGGTATTTAGAAGAAAATTAATTAAAATAAAACTGTTGAAAGTGATTCAGCCAGTATTTAAGTTTTTTATTTAATAATTAATTTGGGGTCGTGTTTCAATTGCATCCGGGTGCTACATATATATATATATATATATATATATATATATATATATATATATATATATATATATATATATATATATATATATATATATATATATATATATATATATATATATATATATATATATATATATATATAATATTTACACATGTATATAGGTCAGCCAGTGTGCATTCCTTGACACAGTGTGTAAAAAAAATGTATATTGGGTGAAATACAAAACGATGTGTGAAAGTGTGAATTTGAATCGGTTTAGTATAAAAAGCAGTATTTAGGGTGAATGTGAACCAACCAGTTGAATAATAAAACGCAGTGTTAAATGTTGACAGCGCACCGCATCGCATCGCACCATGCGAATTACCAAACAGACCCATAGACTATAAAAACTAATCACTCAGTTCAACGAAATTCTAGATCAATAACAATTGTTTCCATGGCAATGAAAACATTTTTTATGAAATATCTTGGAACATTGCTTTAAATCTTAGTGCAAACTAGAAATCATTTTGCAATATTATTTCATCATGATTTCAGGGAAAGGATTTTTCTGACTTATTTTAACCAAAAAATCTTCGTCAAAAGCATCACTTTCGACAAGCTCATATATGGAAATAGTACCAACTATCGGAAAATATTTTTTACTTTTCAAAGTATAATCCGAGGCAAAGCCGATAACTGTATTTCCACTATAAGTCACGTTGGCAAGCAAATAGTTTAATTCTATATCACAGACCGAGCGTGGAATGTGGTTTCCTAAAGAAATAAATGGTATTTCGTCCTTAGATATAGTTGCTATGTATTTATTGTATTTTAGTATAATTGCAGGCTAATTTTCAAAATTATACTATCGATTTACCATATGGTAGTGAAAAAATTATACTATTTTCAAACGTTTTAAAACGTGCTTGTTTTAACGCTTGGTTTATATTATAACACGATTTCTAAATTGTTCTAAGGCTGTGTTTCAATCGGGTAAAAAGTTAATTTTTTTAATTTTGGTAAAAATTAGTAAATTTTCCTCACTCTTTAATCATTTTGCTGTTTCAATTGAAACTGGTTAAAATTGTAACTTTTACGTTTTTATTTTTATTTTGCGTTGTGAAAAACAAAATATAATTATCAAATTTTTAATTGGTTCGTGACCAGTTCAGGTTTTTATAGTGAATAAAATGCCAAAATTTAACTTTTTATCTTTTTATGCGTTTTTCTATTCGTTTAAAACGCAGCCTAAGATTTGAAAAAATCATTATTATGTTTTCTTTGGGCGCTTTCGAATCTCGCAGTATGCCGGCTTAGATAGAAACAACATGTTGCCAATACCCAGTATGGAATTTCTCCATTGTGTGGACAAAACAGCTCTAATAAAAAATTTCAAAGTCACATAATTTCGATTTAAATTGTACAGGCTACAGGGGTTTTCTATTTTTTTCGTTTGCAATTATAATTGCATTCATCTACAGTCGTGTATGCATAGCTACATACATATGTATATTGTTTTAATTTTGTTTATGTTGAAAACTTTCATTCAGTGTGCGGTCGCAGTACAATATAAGATAAATATAAACGAAAAACGCATTAATGGTGTCGTATTAATAATTCTACAAATTTTTGTTTGTGTTCATTTTTAATTTGTGAACATATTAAAATTAATGCATTTTATTTAAGATCAATATGAATTTTAATTATATAATGAATGAGAAAATAATTAGAAGCTATGTGGCCTCCTCACCTTCAGGATAACAACAAAAAAAATTTATAAGTTTCAAACCCGTGGAAAATGTGTATAACATATATATATATAACCCGAGACATATGTACGTATATGTAATCTTATATACGAGCAAACTATCCCCAGGCAGATGTACATATATGTATATATATCTAATAAAAAATATCATCGCCGTTAGTGATGTCCTTCCAGGAATGCTCGTGGATGACCTTATTCTTTGTTTTTACCGTTAAAATGTATATTTTTAAATTTTTTTTGTTTTGTAGGTAACGGTGACGTCACTATAAACTAAATTATTAAGATCTAATATTAATCACTAATTTGCCACCACCAACTAAAAATAAGCAACAGAAATGAAAAATACATTAGTACAAAAGTACAAAGAAAAGCACGACTAAACTATAACAATTAAGTCTTAAGACATGCACTGTGTTCTTATTGTTTTATAAAATGTACTTGCACGAATGATCCAAATGTACCAGGTACGCTAATTATAGCTTATTAATTTCTAATGGGTATATTTTGCGGTATCCCGTTAAATATCGTACACAAAACTGTTCCACCTGGGCCTTATTGCACCAATTAATTATCACTTATTACTTATCAACTTATCATAAGTTAGTTTTTTTGATAAGTGATAAGGATTTCACCAAAAGTGACGGAATCTCACTCACTTATCAATTTGAAAACTTATCAAATTTTGATAATGATAAGTGATAAGCGTTGTACATCAGAATATCTACAACATATCAATTGACAAATTACCAAATTTTTATGATAAGTTGTAATGATCTCTACAGTGTTTACAAAATAATGTGCTTTCCGCACATTTTGTATGTTAAACAATGGTTTTGTACCTATATAGCAAAACAATTAAAAAATTGTTATTATGTAATTTAATAACAACAGTAATTTTACATGTATATAATACATGAAGCGAAACGTTTCTCAATTGAGAGTTCTTATTTCAGTGTTTAGAATCAATTGTAAAACTTTTTTATTATTTTCTTTTATTTTATTAAAACAAAATCTCTTTTCTAACTGTAAATAATTTTTGAACAGTACTTGAACGTAAACACTTTATTTTCATAATAATTGAATTAAGAGAATTCCTATTAACAAACGAATTGAGTTTAACTACATTATGCACAAATTGCAATCGTCATACACAAACCAAAACTATTTTTCACTATCCGTCTAGTCCGCTTATGGGCACGATTAAATCTTTGCTCTATTGCATCATGCGGATTTCTTCGCATTGGTGAGATAAGCCAATCTTTAAGGGGTTCGCAATACTCTGAAGTCATGGACGCTACGTGGTCAATTTGAATTTACTGCAGAAAAGCGGCAGTCTGGGCTACACACCATCATTGCATTCAGTGAATGTTTTCCATGTCGGTTCACAAAGTGTTCTTCATCGACTGTAGGTGCATCTACATATATTAATCATTGTTCCATCGATCCAACCAGCCACCTGAGGGAAACCACCCACCTCAAGAAACTTCTATCCTGGATATTTTCGGGCCAACACACGGTTTTCGCCATCATGTTATCGATGCCAATTTGCTACTCGATGAATGACCCTACACACAGTCGATTTATTAATTCCGTCCATATTGGCAGTCCCATGATATTGCGCGCCATTTCCTAACCAATGCAGTGTTGTTCGTAGCTGCTGTAGAGGGCTCAACGCGTAGTTGATTTATAATCATTTGAATAATAAATAATTTTATTAAAAAATGTGTTTGTACTCTTTTAAAATTGAACAAAAGTTCTCATCTTAAAATAACAGCAAAGAAAAACGTTTTTAACAAACTTCCGTCGTACCACTACAATATGTAGCTCTTATCAATTTATTTGAGTAGTGAAATTTTTCTTATTGATATTTTGGATAAGTTATCATTAAAGTAGTCGATTATTGATAAGTTAAAACTTTTGGTGCAACAGAACTATGAAAACTTATCAATAACCTCAAACTTATCGCTTATCAAAATATTACTTATCACTTATCCTTTCGCGAATTGGTGCAACTTAATTTTGATAAGTGAGTGCTTATCACTTGTTACAGAAAAATTACAAAATAATTAGTGATAAGTAGTTCGTGCAATAGGGCCCTGATCTAGCCCACTTATAATAATCTATTTTGATTAATTGATTATTATTTATGACACTATGAGACTGATCTTATTTTTTTTGTCAACAATAAATTGCCTTTTTGTTGAAATACACTAATTGATTATAAAATATATTTTTGTATGGATAACGGCAGAAGATTGGCAATCGAATGATAAAGAATGAGTTAGTCCCAAATCAACATCCAGAAAAAAAAAAACAAAAAAGCGCGCCGTAAATCAGGTTATAATTATTTTAGATGTATTGCTAATAAATATTTTATGGTTTAATACAAAAAAAAAAAAATCGGGAGGCCTATTATGAACTTGATGCGAAGCGGATCGCATTTCGCATTTTTGTATTATGAAACACCCTTTTCGCATTTAATCCGCTCTTTGTCGAATGATGCGCCAAATTATAGAAAATGAAAGCGGATTTTTGCGAAAATAAAATTGAAAAATGTGACTGTTCAATAGCTGGCGAATATCGCATTTGAGTAGTGAAACATTATTTTGTGCAGCGATAAAATGTATTTAAATGATAATTAATATTTTTTTCTTTTTATCCAATTTACGGTTTTGTTTACTCAAAAATAATTTTTATTGGAATATTCATACAAACAATAAACAGTTTACCTCACTTACTACAATAATTTGACAGAAAATAAATTTCCCAAAAATATTTTCTTAAGGGAAATGCGATATGCGATAATGATATTTCATAATGAGCTCTTGCGAAGCAGATCGTATTTGTTAAATCGCAAGAAATGCGAAATGCGATTTGCTTCGCATCAAGTTCACAATAGGCCTTCAGGTTTAGGGCGAAAGTAAAACATATTTGTGGAATATATTAGATTACATTTTTTTCATTGCATCTCGCCAATATACGCTATCAACAGTATGCTAGTAATACGTCAATTATAAAAATACTGGGTCCATATCAAAAGATTGTTCCTTAAACAAACGTTAGATAAATATGATCAACACCAGGTTGCTAATAGTTAAAACTGAAAGTACTTCGGAATTTGCAAGGAAGCCTCGAGACTTAGGTGAACTAGAAAGATGGAAAGCAACTGAATATCGTCTGTTCTTACTATATACTGGGGCATTTGTATTGAAAAACATCTTGCCTACAAAACATTATGAACATTTTTTATTGTTGGTATGTGCAATGAGAATATTATGTGATGAGGAACAGTGCACGTATAAAAATAAATGTTCTGCAAACATGATCCAAAAATATGTAAAGGAATTTTCAGAATTGTGCGGCCTTTGTTCCATTGGATATAATGTTCATAATTTGATACATTTAGCTGCAGATGTGAAGAAATTTGTTAGCTTAGTTAATTACAACGTATACATATAAAAAAAAAATAAACAAAAAAATACTTCCAGCCACTTCAGCAGTTGAGCAATAGGATTGGGGAAATGGGTTCTTGTATTGTAAACTGCTCAGATGCCAATAAAATATTACCATATGCAGAATTACATTACAATTTGGGGTAGAGATAGACATGATTTACAAACAATTTAAATGACTCCAGTCGAAAAATATTTGGTAAGATATTATGAGAGTATTTTCAATGAAAACATTTTACTTATTTTGTTAATCTAATCTTACAGGAAACATTTTTTTTGGTCAACGTTTTGTTGATATGACAAAATTCGTCAGGAACAGCACAGGCCAAATCATGACTGATAAATGCGCCAAGAAATTTTTCAATACTGATACCAAAACTATCAGTAACATTAATAGCAGTATGAACATTAATACCAATACCAACATCCATAAAATATTTTGGCATTATTGATTCGATTACATCGAAAAATTATTTTCACTTTAATTTAATTCAATTTAATTTTAATAAAAATTAATTTAATTCCGTTACATTCAGTTAAACCCAAAACCTAATTTACTTCACCATTTATTCTTTATTTAAAATCAGCCCTTAACACTCTCAAATAAAATAAATTGAATTCACCATCTAAATTGAAGGACAGCAAATTAATCATTAACTAAATAACCTGAAATTCAAGATTTTGATTGATTGATTTTGAGTGTACGACCAAGCATTAAGCAGGATCTCCCGGTAATTGAATATGATGCCGAGCCCACCGTACAGCCTTCTTTACATTAACTTGGAAGGATTGGATAGGATGGTTAGAATAGAATTGAGATCAACCCGGTTACAGACACCTTGACGGACAATAGTTAGTAGTTTAGTTCATGCTTAGGACAATACACTTATTTTAAAAAATTACTTTTGTTACTGTTTTCAATCCTTGGCATGCTAAAGTCAATATTAATTAGCTAAATAATTTCATAGTTACACTAAATAAATAACAACAAGAAATATAATATAATATAACAATAAATAACAACAAGCTCAACTACTATAAAAATGGATCATTTCCGCGAACCTGCCACTAAGATTATAGTAGTTTGATCTGTGATGAACAATTTACCACTAACCAAAGTTGAAGTGATATGACACTAATTAGTTTCTGAAGTATGAATTCTGAACTGAAGTTGCTATAAAATGAGAGGATAAAAATCAAGACAACGCAATTTCTAAAAGTACCGATTAGCTGGAGCTTAAAGTTTCTGGAAATCTGCGTTGGGTTTCACCGACTATTTCTTAAAATCAACCTCGAAATTAATCAATTATCACTAAGTACTACTTTTGAAAAATAAGCTAAAAATTATTAAAACTCCGCATGGTTTAGTTGTTAAAATAATTTCAGAAATACCACTAAAATCAAATTAAATAATTAATTAATTGCTTATTACTCTATTCCGTTTAAATCGCACTGCACATCCAATAGTAACGGACGGAGAGCTAGCTAAATACAAAAATATTATACTGGCGGCACAGCAAACGAAAGGGTGCCATTATTTTGGGGTTTAAAAACTAACCAAAATTCCAATTAGATATTATGTTATTTACCCATGACCAATTGACCCAAAATATCAGACCTTCGATCTATAAATAAAATAATTTTAGACAAATTTTATCATAATGTATTTTATTTTACAGATGTCGCATTAAAAAAAAAATTCAAACGGCTGCGAAGAAGATATTATTGATTCAATGAAGAAATGGCTTCATCTGGCGCGAGACCGTTTGCGGAAATTACTCAAATTAGAAAATAAAAAGTAAGATTCGAGAAGAAATTTTCCATTTTTTTGTCTTAAAAAAGCTCTGAAATCATGAATTTAATTTAATATTATTTTTTATATATACATTATTACATAAATTATTTTTTATATTTTATTTATAACTGAAGATAGTTTATAATTTAAGTAAAATAATATAAAAACAAATTTTAATTATTCAACTAATTTTACTTTGCACACTCCCGATCATTAAACATGAAAAATTGCAAAATTGGGTAGTTGGCGGACCTGATGCGCCTTAGAAACAATTGTTTTTAATGTAAATTTTAGTAGAACTATAGATATATAAAACAATGAGATATAAACCCAAGTGAAAACATAAATAAAAAATGTATTTTCTATTAGCGCCCAACTAGACGAGAAGGAATATCAAAGAGTAGGGCCTAGTTGGGCGCTAATAGAAAATAATTTTTTTATTTATGTTTTCACTTGGGTTTATATCTCATTGTTTTATATATCTCTAGTAGAACTAAGTGGATTTGTTTTTTAGTCTATGACTATATGATTTTTAAAATATTTGTAATTTTTGATGTACGCATATTTAGAAGAATTTTCTTTAGTTATGAATAATAACATAAAGCAGCATAAAACACTTGCTGAAGCACCATTCCCTCTGCTTAAGGAATCGTGCTCTTTAATAATAATTATGCACAGTTAATTTTAAAAACAACCACAATTTAATATTGAATTTATTTTCGGTTCTTTGTCTTTTTAAGAAAGCAGCCGTAAACCTGTCTTCGAAGCTTTAGGTGCTCGAGGCAGTCCCAACTGTTACAGCTTATTTTTATTAAATAAAATTGTTTGAATAATTACGAAATACAAGAAAAAATTTACAAATAAAATGAAAACGGAAAATCCTTTGTCGAGATCAACATCAAAAATAAATAGATAAAATGTCAATAAATAAAAGCAACAAAGAAAATTTAATTTGAAAATAATGAATAAAACTTTGTGTAACGAGTGGGATATTTATTCGTTTCAAAAAGCATACAACTTACATAAAATTGCATTTCACAACGTTTGCGTACAATATTTTTGTCAATTTTTGTAAAAAACAGTAAGTTATTGAATTTTTTATAAAAACTTCTCTTTTATTGATTTACTCAAACTGATTGTGAAATATTCTTCATTTCCTAACTAGATGTGAGCAATATGTCGTTTCACAACCTACCATGATTTTGAAAACTCGTACTTTTCATAACAAGACTACAAAATAATATTTTAATCAATTAACAGATAATTACTTATGTCGTTTTCCTGTTGTAACAAAAAACAGATTCGGAGCGAAACTCAAGTGACAGCAGCTGTCATTCGTCGCTCGGTAAAATTTTTCGAAACGATTACTAACACGATTACATTTAAATGTCATCGAAATGTCATTTAAACATCAAAATAAATATGCGGAAAAAAATATTTAAAAAACTGTAAAATAATTAACAAATAATACAACAAATAACATGATTACAATAAATTATTTATTAATTTACGGAAAAATTCATCAGTATTAACAATCTAATTATAAAAATAGAATTTGACAATTAATACGTATATTCACACAACCATATAAAAAACAAAAAATCGCAGAATCCGGAGTTTTGGCTGTTCCAGTTAAAACGTCAAAAAACTGTCATTTTTCAACTCGGATTCGACTCTGAATCTGTTTTTTGTTGCAACAGGAAAACCACATTAGTAATCAATTTATCCCAAAGAAGTTGCTTTTCTTAACAACAGTTTAGTGAGGTTAAGACGTCCGACTTTTTAACCTTGGATACGAAATATTTAACATAAATAAGCCTTCTTCCAAAATTCGGCAACACATTGGAAAATGTTGGTACTGTAACCTAACAAGAATATAACGGCAGAACATATCGTTATTAAATCTCGGAATATTCTGAACAAGTTAGAGGGACTAATAGAGGTTTTAACGATTATCAAATTTTAGCTACATACGTTGCCCGCTACACGTTAAAACAAAATCTTCAAAATTTATAAGTATCACGCACGGCAAGACAGTGTTAAGCTTAAATAAAGTTACATTTGAATATTAACGTCCTACTCTATGGAGTAGCTAAACTGTGCCTACTAGTTCTAGACGTTCTTAATTAAAAATATTGTTTTAGTGACAGAGACAACTACTGCATTATTGTTATTGTATTTAAATCAACCAACTATCACTAATTAATCACAAACGAATCCCATGTCTACAGATTTATTGTTGATCTTAAAAATAAGATACAAAACCTAAAATATATAATAGAAAGTTTATAAATTACATTTTTACCTTTTACCATTTCAACTCATGAAACATTTTCTTAAATTAATCTAATTCTCATAAAAATTATATGTACATGTACAAGCCTGTATAGTACGTACATATTGTTAAATAATAAAGAAAATAATTTTAATTTGCATAAAATGAAAAATACAAATCGTGCATATATACGCGAATATAATTTTATTATTCGTAATTTCGCTTATCTAAATAAAAATATTTATTTTTTAATAATAAATCTAATTAATTTAAATAATTTATATTTGAGTAAAAAATGCACTCTACGACCTAAATTGTTTTGGTTAGTTCTACGCTATAGCATAAGTATTTGTCCTTGTAGATATGCATGTAGTTGTTGACTTATAGAATACGAATAGAACAAAAATTTGGTAATACCATTAATTTACATCAACATAAATCATAACCATGTTCCTGTTATGCTTAATACATAAAATACTGAAAACAATAAATATTTGACAAATTTCCCTTGTAAATTTTTAACCAATCGTTTTGTAATTTATTTTGTATTCCATTCCAGCGTTGAGTCACGCAAACATATATTTCCATTTCAAAAAGAATAAATCATATACAAAATATTTTATAATTATTGAACGTTTTTCATGACACCGAGTTCTTTTACATAAATATACTATAATCATAAAACAATGAAACATATTAAAAGGAAATTATAAAAAACAAACTTGGGGTAATTTTTCAAACTAAATCGTTATTAATTTACATAAAACGAGTACCTTCACTACACTCCATAATGCAAAATTCGTTTTAAACCCTTTTTACAACCTTTAATTTAATTTGACATGAATCTTGATTGTCTTTCTGTCTGTTTGTTTTAACTTCATTGAGGTTGTTTTTAAACAACTTCTGCTCTTCCTAGAGAGCTACAATTTTAAGGGATCCTCCTTAATAATGCTACGGCATATGGTATTCTACGGACATACTGAAATATTCTGTAGTGTCATGTCCCGTAACGACCAGGACCCGTTCAACACAATCGTTGAATTAACTTCAAAATTTAAGGGATCACAAAATTCCTGTTTTAGAGATGTTGGTGTTGATAAACTGTATACTGTGTTTATTCCGTTTGAGATAGGTTATACATTTTGTTTTAAACTGAAAACAGTTTGATCAATAAATATATTATTTTGTAGATCTCAAAAAGAAAATGTATGCTCATGTCGATGTTGTACCCGAAAACCAAAGGTTTTTTAAATTTATTTATTTCTATTTCATCATACAGATGTTACACTCTGTACGTTTTACAAATTAAACAAATATTATCTTATCAATCATAACGTAATTAAACAGACGCATAGAAAATGTCATAAAAATTACATATTTTTCTAATTCATCATAAAACTCGTACCCCTAAATTGAACTCCATCATAAAAATCACAATCAATTTATTTAAAAAATACATTATTGAGAAATGTTCTACACAATTAAACATATTTTCAAATTATCAACCCCTTTTGGAAAAAACAACTTCTACACAAAATTAACGATGTTCCTAATTCGGTTTATATCTCTCTTTCTAGCTATCTATAAAATTCTATGTAAAGGGATGGGTTTTTTTATAGTTTGTAACGAAATGCTGAAGATCTAATCGAATCAAATAATTTGCTTGTTATGTAGTTAAAATAAAATTAAAACATCTCTAAATTGATAGGGTGATTAAACCACTTTAATAAAAAAAAAGTGTAAAAAGAGGGATTTATGTTTAAGGGGTATAATCAACAACTAAATAAAATTTTCCAACAACAAAAACTAGTCCTTCCCATGAGATAATTCTATTTAGTTATAATTTTATATAAAATGGTTTTGTGTTTATTTTACTTTATACATTGTACTGAATACCGTATCGTTTCTATTTACGTATATAAAACATTTCTTATTTACAAAAGTAAATGTATAGAGAGATCTCTTCCAATTTAGATTTTATCCCTATACTTTGTAAATTAAACGATAAAAACACACAAGAATATACTACACACGCACCAAAAAATCGTTTATTTAACTAAAAACGTGCGTAAATAAGTAGCAAAAATTAGGGAAATATAAAACTACAATAAAAATAAATTTATTTTCATGAAGACGACGTACCACTGCTCGTCCTCCTCTTATCATGATTATTATGATGATGTTGATGGAAACGGGGATGGTTGTGGTAAATTCATCAACATATAATTTAATGATGAACATGATTTAATTTTGTTGTTTTTGTATAAGAGCTTGGGTATCGATTTTTGCCCTAAGGTAAGGAACACGGTAATATTATGGCTGCGGACCAATACTCAGGGTAAATAAAATAAATTCAGTAAATGAGATCCTTTCTTAAAAATGAGCACCGTAATAAAAAAAGTAAATGTTTATGTTACTTTTTAGAGAATTAATTTTTTATTATTTTACAGATTAAGCTAGCAGTATGAAACTAAAAAATGCTTATTTAAACTAAATATGAATGCTAACAATTCAGTCGATTTTTAACGTAGTGAATAATTTACCCAGTAATTAGTTTTGTTGATCACTTATTGAGGGAAAAATTACTGCACGATTTTTTTTTTTTGTAAAAATGGTAGTTATTAGGTTGCCATGAATCCAGTTTAATAGGGTTTAGTCGGCATGTAAGAGAAGCCAGGGTGAGTTTTAATGAAATTTCAAGAAAAAAGAAATTTAAAAGTTTCGGTTATGAAATTAAATCCCAACTAATCGGGTTGCAAATGTAGCTATATACATAAATTTAAGTTAACCTAAACTTGAGAGAGCCAAAATACGTTGGGGCACTAACACTTTTTTATTTTCTCTATTCACCCAAAAAGTTTGATCTGAATCAAACAAATGGCGTCAGATCAAGGTTTTGTATTTTTTATTGACACAAAAAAATCAATAGATTGTTTGATCTAGATTAAATTTCAGAAATCAGAAAGGGTTACCCACACTTTTTTACTAAACTCTAATCATATTCTATCAAACTCACTAATACGTAGAAATATCCATTTTTTATTATTATAAATGATTGCTAAAAATCTAAATACACCATTTTGAGTTTAACAATACAAACAATTTTATTTTAACTACAGGTTATGAGTGTTCGCCATTTTTAAAATGTCAACCCAAACCACCTTTGAATACCCGCTTAACTACAAGAACCATCAAATCTAGATTTTTCAAAAAAAGTGAATAGAATTCACATTATATTAACCGCATTTATTGATGCATAGTCTGAAAATGAATGAATTGTTTTTGAATCAAAATTTTGATCCGAATAGTGGTTTTTTTTGCTTGTCGTTTCGTATGGGATGATCCGGATCAGATCAAACGTGAAGAAATGCGGTTATTGTATATATGCCCAACCAACACATTTTTTGAATGTATTTATTTACCGACAATTTTAATTCTCTAAATTACTTTTTAAAATATCCAAAACTTATGAGGATTTCAATTCACCAAGAAAAACCAATTTGGCTCGGTGAAAGATGATCTTTCTGCTGTCAAACAAATCTGCCAAAAAATCGAGATTCATAAACGAACAACAATTTTGCTCGACGGATTGACTTTTCTTGGAACAGTTTCACAGCATCCTTCATCGAGGCGGATTGTTTTTTCTTGGTAAATCGAAATCGTCATTATAATCCTCTTTTGTTTAACTGACAATCGTAGTAGGTAGCAGAGAACGGAAACGAGAAAAACATTTCGATAAAAAAACAAAACAAAAAAAATATGAAAAATACGAAAAAATATTTTTAGAGTAATTTTGCTCGTTCGAAAACTATTTAGATTTACATGCAATTTACTCGTTTGATTTTGGTTGTATCATGAACAAAAACATGTGAGAACGTTGGCTTATACATATATGATCCCTTTTGGTTCAAATTGTTTGTGGGCCATTTAAACTCAAAGAATAATCTGAAATCTTAATGATTTTTCAAGATTTTCATTGAATGTAGTATATTCTAGATGCCAGAACTTAATTAGTTGTTATCAAATAAAGTTTCCTTTGCCGTGTTATGCGTGATTCACTTTCATCGACAAACGATATCTGCTAAACATCATTAAATCTTGTAACAAAACAACAGATGAATCCGAGAAACAGATCCTAATAAAGACATTTCGGGATGTCAGAGCAAGAGATTCTCGATACAAATTGGAGTGGATAATCCCTCTGGATATTTCAAAAATGTTGAAGTTAGATAATAAATTTGGTTTACAAGATTTGGCTCCCTGTTATCACATAGAGAGGGTATTTCTTAATTTGATGAAACGACCGTAGTGAATTTTTTAATAAATATTAAGTCAAATAATTATTTTGAAAAATGCAAGAGTAGCTTAACGGTACTTACGCAATAAATATATAGAATATTCAGAAAAATGAGGTTACTCTTGTCAGACGACAATACATACGAAAAAATTTGGAAAGTTCATATTTCTTCAATTCAATCAAAATTAAATATACTTATTGGGTGTGAGGATCGTTCGGGAAAATTAATAAACTTATGAATGATCTGCCAAAAGTGCACAAGATTGGTATTTCATTGCGACCAATCGTAGGCTATTTAGGTTGTTCGTTGTATAATTTATTCAAATTTTTGTTTAATATTGTAAATTGTATTTCTACCAACAAATTACGTATTGATATCGTTAGATGTGGACCCGTGGTATACCAACGATGATTCATTTTTAGTTAAACAATTTTGGAATTACAGTAGAGCAAGTGATAATACAAATTGGGAGTTAAATAATTTTAAAGAAGTGTTAAAATTTGTATTTGTTCAAACTGAATTTGGTTTTGGCAGAAGTTGTTTTAGGCGAGTGTACGTTGTCGCCAGTTAGTTCAACTGTGGCAAATCTGTTAATGGAACTCGTTGAAACTCAAGTGTTAAAAGCACCCTTCGTCAAACATATCTTCTTTTACTGATATGTTAATGGTATCATTGCGGCCATTCCAAATATAGAAATTGATAATTTTTTGAACTCGCTTAAGAGTTTTACCCAGCGAATTAAATTTACAAAATACTAAGATTACTTAGATACTACGGCCGCCCCTAGACATAACGTTTAACTGCGCAAATTTAACGGTACAGTTTATCTCTCAAGTCTCAGACCTATGCAAGTCATCACCTACACGATACAAACTTATCATTGTATTTTTCAATTAATTTACCATAAGCCGCTTGCTTTAAATTTCGATCATGGTAATCCTTATTTTAAATCATCCATAGACATGGTTCACTTGCATAATTCTTCTAAAATTTGTCTCTTCGCCATTTTTGTTTTCTATTTTCTATTTATTTGTTAACTTTGACGTATTTAATTAAACGCGCCTCGAAACAAAAACTGAATAAAAATGTGTCAATTTTCCCTACACGCAACGACATGCAAATAAACTTGTGCAAGCGAAATCGAAAAAGACAATTTCTTTTGCAATGCACAAGTCATTTGCACGATATTTCAAAACTGCACAGTTTTATCATCTCTACACGCTCAAATATACTATATTGCATCGACTAACCTGTGCAGCTAAATTTACGCAGTTTGTTCGTTTGTTTTTTTCTATCTCTCCAATCCTTTTTAGGGCATAAGAGACACGTTTTTTACATCCTACCTTGCGCAGTAGCCAAATCGACAGCGTACGACTGACTATAGCACATTGCATTGCTTCATACTAACCTATAGTGGATTCCACACTCTCAACAGGGGGCCATAGATGTGTTCATCTTCATCAACGATCGTAATGAGATGGTGAAAAATCCCTTTTGCATTCCATCCTCATAGGGAGTCAAACCCGGTACCTCCCGATCCAACCGCCGCAGCTTTACCCACTGCGCCGTTTGCCTAAAGCAATTCGTAATAAATGGTAATCAAGAACTGATAACCAAGTTTGCCAAGTGGTCAGACTTGTCTGTTTTTCAGTGACATTTTTTTACGTGGATTATACTTATATTCCACTAAAGTCGCCAGTTGACGTTTATACTACCTATACAAACCGTTCACCTAAAATCATCTCTAAAATTAATGTGGGCGATTACATATTGGTTCCGGGTGATTTCAATTTACCAAAAATCAGATGGTTTTATGATGAGGAGATAAACTGTACGATTTCATATAACATAGCATCGAGTGTTGAAACCTCCGATTGATTTGATGTTATTACTTGAACTTGTTCAGGTCAACCATGTTCCCAATAAGAACCTAACATTCTTGGTTTTATTTTTTACGAATGCAACAAATTTGTTTATTGTAAATTACGCATTATGCGATTAATGATGAATATCATGCGTGAATCAATTGAAATTCACCTAACTAGTTTTGAATTCTTGTTGTCAAATTTAAAAATAAATAATTTGCATTATATTCAAACATAGTTTTAAGCATTCAGATAGTGATGGTCTGATTTCATACTGTAATTCGATTGAGTGAAGCTCGCGATTTTCATCATGTTTTACGACATTCTGTTCACTGTCATCGATAGATTCGTTCCTGTCTCTTTGTAAAAAATCAATATTTGTAACGTTCAATGGTTTGATGACAATGAAGGATTATAGATAAAGTATGAATCTAAATTCTAAACAGTTTGGGGACAATTAGTGCGCTTTTTTATTCGCGACTGATACTACCGTATTACGTGCGGAGCAGTCAGTTTTCTATACTTAAGTGGGGACAATCATTTAGTACTTTCACAAAATCGATTTTTTTTTGCTTTAAAAGTAACTTTAAAAGCACTTATTAAGTGAAGGGTCTAACTGCAAGAACCGATAAATTCAAATTTTTCAAAACTGAGTTATGCATATCACTCATCATCATTTCTTCCAGTAGAATAAGACTTGAAAACAAAAAAGTTGCAAAAGGTGATATTTCCCGTGTTATTTAAATTCAAAGTTTACGATTAAATGCAAAATCCGATACCCTAGTAATAAAATGAAATGCAAAAATCGATATATACGACAACCAATGGTTAGACCGATCACGTGTCATTACATTTTCAGTTTTGTTTGTTGTTTATAGGGGGGGGGGGGGGCGAGTAGACAAGAAAGAAGAGACGTAATAATTTCAACAATAACGTCAAGCAAGATTTGCTATAGTTAGTACAAATTTGGTGACCGCATGGGAACATGTGATGGAATGAAAAATCTCGCCCTACCCCCGCAACCAACGATGGACAAAATAGTGAAGTCGAAAGAACGCTGATGAGAGAACGCTGATTAGGAGAATGTGGAATACTAACTGTCGGCTACTTAGGTGTCTGTAACCGGATCGAGTCTTTAATACTCACATATTTTTCCTTTGTTTCGGTCTTGTTCTGTATAAAGGGTGTATGGAGGGCCCGGCGTCATCCGGGAGTCTAGCTTAGGCCTGGTCATACATTCTGATCAATCAATCAATCAACTTCAGTATAGTGTAATACTTTGTTATGATATGTGCTATTGAATGTAGTGTAACGGTTTTAATTTGTTCGAGAACTTGTTTTACAAGATATCTTTATATATGTAGAAACTATTAAAGATAATATAACACCTGCGAACACAGGAAAAGCGAGAAAAAAAGCAAGAAGTCCCGCCGCATGGAAGTGTAATGTAGAAAAACGAAATAGGTAAGTGTTTATTATCCGGACGTTTATTATAGACGGATAATACACCCATATCCAATGCGTTCATTCACTCTCAATATGTACCTAGTTTATTATTTTTATATTATTACTTAATATTGTAGTTATACACCTAAATCACTTGTAAACACCAAGGAAAATTTAGTAACGTTTTTAAGTGTCGCGAACTAAGTATGAGGGATAACCAAGCAATATTATTCTAATTACTACAAACATACGACGAAAAAAGACCACGATACATTCATTCTTAAAAGTTTGCAGTTTCAAGCGCCTCAAAGGCGAATCATTTCAGAAAATTGAAAAAAAACCGTGCTCTGAGTATGAAATACTCAATAATTTGTCACGATAAGGAAGAAAAATGAAAAGAAAGTATCTTCCGTGAGATCTTTCAGAAAATATGGCAAATGTATCGATGATCCTAACAAGAGGTGATAAAGCTGGCACTATTCAAATTTTCATTCAATTGGCAAATCAGTTTGATTGAAATGCAAGAGTAATACCGCTAGGTAATTTTGTGAAACCTGAAAAATATGTAGATGTCGATGCTTTATTGAAAGCACATTATGGTGAGAAATGGTGGGATATTAATCAACTCGTATATTATAAAACTGTAATAGACCGCGAAAATTTTCCAACTGAGCCCGAACATGATGAAGCTGACGAATGTTGCCGTTTAGCACCTAAAGATTTTCAGTCTAAGATGAGTTTTTAATATTATTTTTATTTTGTTATGTTTCTACTGTCTTAACTCAAAGGATGACTTAAGAAAAGTTTAATTTTTGGATTTTTGTTTAAGCAATATATTATTTGCCTGTTATATTCTACAGCTTGAATTTTATTTTAAAATGGAAATGGCTATATTTTACACGGTAAATTTCAAAAACGATAACTACAATCTACAAAAAAGATTTTAAAAAAATGAGATGACTCTATAATAGCCCAATTAGATAAAACTTCTTTATAATTACCTATAAATGTGCCAAATATTAGTTAGATTAGCATCGAATTATCGGCCTTTCTCTCCATACCACGCGCCAACCGGCTGAGCTATCGCTGTTCATAACGTGGACTTGTTGTATGATAGCTATAGTCGTCAGAATATTTAAAAAATTTAAAAATCAACTAGTTTTTTTCACTAAATCATATACTGACCACATCCTTTTGCCCTTCTGTTTCAGATCAGTTTTCACAGCACTACAATTGGCACCGTAAAAAAATGCCTCCGCCACGATGTAGTTTCATCATGATATATCTCCATTAATTTTCAATCTTTTGTAATGATTAAAAATGGAAAATACTCGTTAAAATATTTATAATAATCTGTCAAAATTTAAAATAGATTCATTTATTTCCTCCCCTCCAAAAAAATTTCTAAGAATCTACACAATTTCAGAGTTCTAAGTGGTTGTCTTAAATTTAAATTTGACCCGCTATTGGAAAACTGCATTTATTGAACTTCAAACAATAATATTTAATACAATCGCTCATCGAAAACTTGATATACATAATATTCAGCTCTACATATTTGTATGGATGTGCTAACGAGAACCACTTTCATATGTTAACTCTCGATAGCCTGCTCCGAATAGTGAATAAAAAAAACGCACTAAATAAAAGCTCATCGATGAGCTAACTTGTATAGATCCCAAAACACAAATTCTAAAATAGTAAATTGTAATTAAATGTTTTTCAAACGTTAATGTTTAAAGCAACAAAATCATAACATTGAGTTATGATTGTTAAAGAAAGAAACGGGGAGAACAAATTATTTTTAACACCTCCTTCTTTTCATCAACATTTCCAATGGATTGATCTTAAATATTTGATCGTAATTTATTTTATGTTTAATGTTTGTGTTGCTGTAGCAGCATAAATTTAGTAAATCTATTTTGTATTTTTTATTAAACTTATAAATTTTAAAAGCAATTACATACCTGTTTTAACAATCCCCATGTATTTAACAAATGAATTTACAACCAAAAAACCGCCCAATTGTCAGCGATATATGTATAAATATTATAGAGATATTTTAGTTGCTTTACGTCTCTGTACGTTGGAATATTTTCGATACACGTCGAATATACGAGAGTATTTTATTTATTATTAATCTTTTTTATTTTATTTTTTTAGTTCGCGATTATTTTACGTATTTTTTGTTATGGTTGTTACTTTACGCGTGCATATTTTTTATTTTTTGGTTTATTTACTTGAACGCATGTATAGCAGAAAGTATGTATTGTACGTATGTATGTATGTATATCGAACAAGAGGCACATATTGAACAAAAACCTGAAAACTTGCAATTTACTATACATACATATGCAGAATAATTATGTATTTATTTTTTACTTGTTGCTATATTTCCACCATTTTTATGTTACTTACAAAATAAAAAATATGTCCAACTTGGTCGTAAGCTATATACCTGCTGCTGGATTTGTATTTTTCTTTTGTTTGTTATAAACGACGCCATTTTACAATCATTATCGTAAATTATAACTTATGATTATTTATTTAATTAAGAAAACGATTTGATTGAGAACAGAGGATAAAAACGATTTTTATTATTTAAATAAATTTTAAGAAAACAACTATTCTAAATGGTTAATTTAAAACTAAATGAACCATGGATGAAAAATGTTATTTGATTTAATCGATAGTTTTGTTTTGAACGTTTGGTATTTAGATTTAATTTATTAATGTCAACATAATTGATATACAACTATAAAGCCTTGATTTATTAACTAATAACTAGCTACATTGTTCTCTGAAGTTTTGTGCCGGCGCATTATGCCTAGAGCGGTGGATTTTTGAAAAATGTGCATGAGTTTTATTGTTACAAAAAATCACTGTAAATTTAAAATTGTTTTAATGACCAATTGTATGTAAGCATTTAATTGTAACTGCGATTTAGTATCGTTAAACCGCACGTGACAAAGAATAGTGACAACTCAAAATTTCAAATTTTTCAAGAGAGCAAAAGAAAAAATGTAAATTTGGTTTTATTACACTATTCCCGATGGGCGTCAAAAAAAGGAAGAACGAAAAACTAAGCCGTCTCTCGCTTTTGTAAAATAAGTATGAAAACGCGACTATGTAGGCATGTGAAGTTAGCCCAGAAAATAAAAAAAATTAAATCAGGCAATAATAATAAAATTATGCAACATACAGTGCTGGTAAAAAAAAATTGGGCAAACATATTTTGTTACAAATTGGAGTCTTTTTTTGCTAAAATTACAAAACTTTTGAAAGCAATTGGCTTATTGTTTCATTTTAAATACATGTATGACCTATTTTTTTGGAAAAAAAAATTTACCTGCAATTTAGGGGGAAAACCCGAAAAATGCCAAAATTTTCAAAATACGCTGATTGGAGTTAAAGTAATGGAATAAATTAAACACTTATTATTTCATTTTTTTTTTGTTTTTTACTGATTTATAGAAATTCTATCTTTAATATAAATATTTTGTTGGACCGCCATTTGCTTTTATTACAGCGATACACCTCTGATTTATTGAATTTGATAAATTTTTCAAAGTCGTAGAAGGCATGGATTCCCAAATCGTCATTAACAAACTTTTTCAAGCTTGAATTGATGCTGGGCGCTTTCTTGCTACTTCTAGCTTCATTATAGATCAAATATTTTCTATGGAATTTAAGTCTGGACTGTATGGGGGCCAGCCCAACACATCGATATTTTTTCTTCGAAGTGCTTTTTTACCTTTAAATGAAGAGATAAGAAAAAAAAACAAGTTTTTAGCAAATTATTTATGTTTATCTGAAAGGCAATTTTTCTATCTACAATTCAAAATGTATAAATCACAACTTTGGCGCTAGGGCACGGAGCGTTGTCCTGTTGAAAAATAAATCTGCAAGTCTCGTAAAAAAGCTTTAACATAGAAGGCTCAAATTCGTTATGTAGGACCTGCAGATAAACTGCTGCTGTAATTTTGGAACTAATGAAGCACAATCGACCGGTTTAACTTCCAGAAAGGCATCCCGAGACCATAACTTCTTCATTTTTCGGTGGAAGTCTTAAAAGACATCCGATGCTAAGCCTCTTGCGAGATTCTCTACTTATGAGAATTCTTCCATCTCCAACATGCAGCTTGAATTTTGATACATCGGAGAAAATCACATCATTCCACATCTCTGGAGTCCAAGAAACATGCTCCTGGGCCCATAGCAAACGTTTTTTTTGTCACTCGTAATGTGAACTCAGGCTTGTGGACTGGTTTAAGTGCTTTCAAACCAGCTTAACCAAGTTTTTTTCTCACTAAGCTGGCTGAAATTTGTTTTCCCGTTACTCGCTCAAGATCCCCTCTTATGTCCGATGAAGTTTTAAAACGGTTCCGACGACATTGTAGTATTAAAAATTCTAAAATCTCTAAAAATTTATCAAATTCAATGAATCAGAGGTGTATCGCTGTAATTAAAGCAAATGGCGGTCCAACAAAATATTAATATTAAAGATAGAATTTCTATAAATCAGTAAAAAACAAAAAAAAAATTAAATAATAACTGTTTAATTTATTCCATTACTTTAACTCCAATCAGCGTATTTTGAAAATTTTGGCATTTTTCGGGTTTTCCCCCTAAATTGCAGGTAAATTTTTTTTCCAAAAAATTAGGTCATACATGTATTTAAAATGAAACAATAAGCCAATTGCTTTCAAAAGTTTTGTAATTTTAGCAAAAAAAGACTCCAATTTGTAACAAAATATGTTTGCCCAATTTTTTTTTACCAGTACTGTACACTCATGTGTGAAGAGGCCAGGATAAAATAAATATAATTTCATTAAAATCAAATCAATGAAAAACGAAGAAAATCGAATATAAAATGTTTTAGTTATGTACTTTTAAAAAACAAATTGGTTTAACACAAAAAATTCATAATTACCAGTATTGAAAATAAACAGCAGTATTTCCAGTTTTCATTAAAAATCTCTCGGATTGGGGATACAGTTTTAAAATAGGCATGCAAGGGGCTAAATATTTTGCTATTTTTACGATGATCGGTATGTTGTAGGTTGCCGAAATGAGGCCTTTGTCTTGCAACTCAATAGCTTTTACCCAGTTTTAATCAGTTTTTATTATGGTGTGCCAAAACTAAAAATCTCTCGGAATGGGTCTATATATTATTTAAAGGGGAATACCTGAGGCTAAATAATGTGCTATATTCACGATGATCGGTATGTTGCAAGTTGCCGAAATATGGCCTTTGTCTTGCAACTCAATAGCATTTACCCAGTTATTGGGGCTGCATAGTTTTTAAATGAATATACATAAGTCTAAATAATGCGTTATTTTCGTTTTTTTTTTGTTGCACATGCATATTTACAGTTGAGGCTGTTGTTAAATGCTTTTGATTCTAACCTTGCTTTAATTGGACTTGCTTTAAAGAACTTATAAACAAATTTGGCTATTATATTATTGACCTTTGCTTTTATCTGACTATTCTGACTAGTGTTCTAATTTTGTTGCTTATTTTACACATTTTAATTGAAATTTTATTTAGTGATTACGAAAAATTTAACATGCCTTTTGTAAAGTTTTGCTTTGACGAGTTTACACAAAATTAAATTTTTGGGCATATTTATGTGCTTGTATATCTTTTAGAAGTGTATTTAATAACAATAAAGTTATTTAAACAGAATAAGCCTAAAATAAATTCTAACATTAATTTCCAATTTTCCTGCTTTATTAAACCGGTGTGAAGTTTTTGGACACTTTTTTTGGGACAAAAATTTAAGCGAGTGTACTGTGAAGCTTTTGGACAAAATTCAGATTTTAGAAAAATTAAATTTTTGGACAAATATTTATGCGGGTGTACATCATTTAACAGTGTATTTAACAAAAATAACGTTATTTAAATAAAATAGGCCTCAAATAATTTCTAACATTCATTTCTAATTTTCTTTTTAACAAATCAACGAATTAAGCCCCATAGGGCATTTGCAAAAAAATTTTGAAAGTTAACAAATCGACGAATTTCGTTTGGAACAAGGACGTTGTTCTCTATTATACCAAATAGCACAAATCTCAGAGATTTGCTAATATAGACATTGCGGAATTAAACTCACTCAGTACCATTTTGATATGAGCCGTAGGGCTCTTGCAAAAAAATTTTGAAAATTAACAAATCAACGAATTTCGTTTGGAACAAGGACGTTGTCTCTATTATACCAAATAGCACGAATCTCAGAGATTGGCTCATATAGTGACAATATAGGTTGTAACGGGCATATATTGCGGAATTGAACTCACTCAGTGCCAATTTGATATGAGCCGAAGGGCTCTTGCAAAAAAATTTAGAAAATCAACGAATTTCGTTTGGAATAAGGACGTTGTTCTCTAATATACGAAATAGCACGAATCTCAGAGATTGGCTCATGTGAGTATATAGGTTGTAAAGGGCATATATTGCGAAATTAAACTTACTCAGTGCCAATTTGATATGAGCCGTAGGGCTCTGGCAAAAAAATGTAGAAAATCAACGAACTTCGTTTGGAACAAGGTGTTTTCAATTCCGCAATGTATGCCCTTTACAACCTACATAGTCACTATATGAGCCAATCTCTGAGATTTATGCTATTTGGTATAATAGAGAACAACGTCCTTATTCCAAACGAAATTTGTCGATTTATTAACTTCAGAATTTTTTTGCAAGACCCCTACGGCTCATATCAAAATGGCACTGAGTGATTTCAATTCCGCAATGTATGCCCTTTACAACCTATATAGTCACTATATGAGCCAATCTCTGAGATTTATGCTATTTGGTATAATAGAGAACAACGTTCTTATTCCAAACGAAATTCGTCGATTTATTAACTTCAGAATTTTTTTGCAAGACCCCTATGGCTCATATCAAAATGGTACTAAGTGATTTCAATTCCGCAATGTATGCCCTTTACAACCTATCGATCTCTGAGATTTATGATATTTGGTATAATAGAGAACAACGTCCTTATTCCAAACGAAATTCGTCGATTTATTAACAACATTCAAAATTTTTTTGCAAGAGCCCTACTGCTCATATCAAAATGGCACTGAGTGATTTCAATTCCGCAATGTATGCCCTTTACAACCTATATAGTTACTATATAAGCCAATCTCTGAGATTTATGCTATTTGGTATAATAGAGAACAACGTCCTTATTCCAAACGAAATTCGTCGATTTATTAACTTCAAAATTTTTTTGCAAGACCCCTACGGCTCATATCAAAATGTTACTAAGTGATTTCAATTCCGCAATGTATGCCCTTTACAACCTATATAGTCACTATATGAGCCAATCTCAGAGATTTATGCTATTTGGTAAAACAGAGAACAACGTCCTTATTCCAAATGAAATTCGTTAATTTTCTAAATTTTTTTGCAAGAGACCTACAACTCATATCAAAATGTCAAAGTGGTGCTGAACTGATTTGTTGAAAAGCATTTTGGAAATGAATGTTAGAAATCATTTGAGGCTTGTTTTATTTGAATAACTTTATTTTTGTTAAATACATTGTTAAAAAAGTATGTACACTCGCATAAACATTTGTCCAAAAACTAATTTTTTATTTTGTCGAAAAAATTCACAATGTATACTCGCATAAATTTTTGTCCAAAAAAAGTGTCCAAAAACTTCACACCGGTCTATATTAACCTATGTATTTTTAAATTATCTGCAAATGAAAGAACTCAGCGCCTTGTTCGGCTTTTACAAAAATTTTTGAAAATTAACAAATCGAAGAATATTGCAAGGAACAAGAACGTTGTTCTCTATTATATCGAATTGCACGAATCTCAGAGATGGATTATTAAATATTAATTATTAATATTAATTATTTATTATTAAATAATAAATATTAATATTAATTATTAATTGTTTATAATTTATAATTGCCAATTATTAATTATACGAGCCGAAGGGACAACAAAATGGTTAACCAACTGACTACAGACAAACCAGACATTTCGTTCCTCTTCGAATTGAAAGAGGATCCCTATGAACAGTAACCCTAACAAAACAAATTTTGACAATCCAAGTCTTTCTGATGTTATGAAAGTGTTACAGGGCCTAAAAACCACAATTACGGAAATTGAGAAGTCTCAAAGTTGCATATCTGATTCTATGGATGACATGAATAAACAATAAAAAGGGTATTGGAGGAAAACAGTACACTTAAAACCAAATTTGCTAATGTTGAGAGTGTGAATGAAAAGCTAGAATATCGCGTAAATAAACTGGAAGATGAATTTGATAAAGCTGAGCAGCATGCAAAAGGTAATAGCATATATATCTCAGGATTGCCGGAGAAAGTTCCCGACAAGACATTCGTGTCGTGCATGTTTACAAAATTAGGGGTTAAACAAGAATTCAATAATGTGATTTCCATCAAACGTGAAGTACGTGAAGTGTATTACAATAAAGCAAAAGCGTCATCGAATGATGTGCTGGTTGTTAATATCCCAACAAATGTTAGTAATGTTGAAGAATTGAAAGCATATTTCGAACAAAGCAGCTTCCTCGCAGAACAAACGGATCTTACTATGAACAACTTTACTAAATATCAGGCTAAATTACGAGATGGAAAAGCGAAAGATGTAAAAAATCTACACCGGTTCCAATATTTATGGGTAAAGAACAACAAAATCTTATTGAGAAAGTCGAGCGGCAGTAATGTTTACAGCATAAGTTCTCTCAATGACATCAATTATATCAATAAATTATTTCGTCCCGTTCCGAGAGATGAGATTAACAAAAAATTAAAGTGAGGTTTATACACACAGCAGATAAATGCCATTTGGTCTTTCTAAAGATCGATTACATTTCATTATATACATATATATATGTATGTGTACATTAAGGAGTTGTGCCTTTTCTCTTTATTAATCAGTACTTTTTTTATTTTATATCTATCGAGCTTGCTGATTATGCATCAACCAAATTATTGGCTATCTACAGACCACCTAATTCAGATGTTAACATATTCTTAAGTTTTTTGGATGGTTTAGATGTAAGTAAAAACGGACAAAATTATTGTTGAGGATTTAAATATACCTGTAAATAAAAGTTCCGTTAATGTTTCTGGCTACAAAAAAAAAATAGTTTGATGAGTTTGGGAATGATTGTTACTAATACGTTTGCTACTAGGTCAATTAGTAACAATATCCTAGATCATGTTGTTTGTAGCTTTAATAATATTAGCAACGTTAAAAATTTCACTATTTTCTCTGATTTACTTTTACCTTTTACTTAAAGGTAATAGACACAGAAATGGTCCGTAGCCATTTCCGTCTCTTTACTTCAAGGACAAATTTTACAGATATAAATTGGAAAAAAAAAAATTATTTTTGAAATTATTGATCCGGACGGGACTTTTAAACTAATTATTGAAAAGTATACTCAGTTAATCGACAGATTCAATATGATTAGGAGTGTTGTTGCTAGTTTGAAGACTAACTCATGTCCTTGAATGACATACAACTTGTGGAAACCCATGGGAAAACGAGAGTTAGACCCACTTAATGTATAGTTATTCATAATCTACTTAGTGCTCTCAATAGGAAAATAAAGTCTGAGAAGTATTATGCAAAGAAACAATTTTATGAAAATACGTTTAGTAACGTGAGTCAACAAAATTTATCGAAAAATATAAATCTGTTTCTAAATAAAAATAATTATAAATCCGAGATCCAAACTATTGTTGTTAATAATCTTAAATATAATAATATCTCCAATATTGTCAATAAATTCAATGACTATTTTGTTCAGATATGCAAATCACTGGGTGAATCAATTGGAAGTGATAGGGATATTCATAAATTTGGAACATTGTGCCGTAATCCAGATTAAATATTTGTAACCGCCACCAGCGGAAATTTGTAATATTGTTTGCCTTCTGGATAGTGATAAAGATGGTGGGCCAGATAATATTCGTAGTTTGGTTTTGAAGCATAATATCACCTTCTTCTCGGTAATTATAGCGAAATTAACAAACACAATTCTCGAAGCTGGTGAATATCCTAATATTCTAACAATTGCCAAAGTTGTGCATATTTCAACTTTGTCTGTATTTGACAAAATCATTGAAAAAAATATTAAATTCACGGTTTAGGAGCTTCCTTAACAGTTAAAACTTTTTTTATGGACACCAGTATGGTTTTAGGGAAGGTGCGGGTACTGAGTAGACACTTGTTGAAATGGCTAATATGATCTATAATGCCTTTAATCGAAAGGAATATGTTGGAGCTCTGTTTCTTGATCTAAAAAAGCTTTTGACACGGTTGATCACCAATTGCTCGAGGAGTAGCCAATAGGTCCATTAATAGTTACTTAACTAATCGTCAACAATAAGTCATGATCAACGGATCCACCAGTGATGTCTTAAATGTGAATTGTGGAGTGCCTCAAGGCAGTGTGCTAGGTTACTGTTTTGATATTTATTAATGACATCTCTCTATTACCTATAACGGGGCAAACACGATTTTTTGAAGATGATAATGTAATATTATATGAAACATAGGACTTTTCTACAGTACCTAATAGTATGAAGCTTGATATGGACATTCTAATGGAATACTTTAAATCTAATGTCAAAAACGAAATTTATGATATCTTAAGATAGAGATATAAGCTAATAAGATGGCAACCTGTTAAATATTTGAGTCCCGGCTTCAACAACAATGCACTTATGGTAATGAAAGAAAAGCTTAGCGTTATGAGTAGCGATTCAAAACAATCTGTATTACAATATTTATTCAGATTAAATTGACGGATTTGTAGATTATGGCAAAGACAGACAAGCTAAAGTGTATAAATTAATATGCTGTTTTATGATAAGAGGCTTATCAGCGAATTGGAAATATGTATTAAGTTATTATGTTTCCCAAAATAGTATTTCCGCTGATAGGTTATTTTTACCTATTCAAGAAAATTTAAGCATATGTTGTGAATAAGGAGTAAAAATAAAAGGCGTGGTCTGTAATCAAGGGCCAAATAACAAAAAATATTTGAATATGTTTGGTATATCAATTGAAAGAACTCATTTTTTATAGAGAGCTCATATTTTATATATGACATACCTCATTTAATAAAGTCAGTCAGGAACACGTTAACGAAATCTGATATAAAATCCCCTGACGGTTTGGTAAGTTGGAATATAATATTAGAACTCTACAATTTAGAAGTGCATTCAATTACCAAATGTTGCCCTAAGCTTACAGCTAAACACATTTACCCAAACAATTTTGAGAAAATGAGAGTGAAACGAGTCACACAGATTTTTAGTAGAAGTGTTGTAGCAGGTATTAAAACAGAGTCAACTCGGAAACAAAATATAAAAAAACTTCATTTAGATGTGTCTTTATTACGAATAATCACGTTGATACATTTCTGGAATTCATGGTAAATTATATTTCAAATACTGCGTTAGTAAACAAAGCAACAGCTTATTGTTTTAAGGGTTTAATTCAGAGCATTCAAACAGTTTCTAAAAATATATTGTCGGAAAATATTGGAATTTAGTATATTTTAACCTCAAGATACGATCAAGATCCAGTCGAAAATTTATTTGCCCAAATCAGAGCCGCTAACGGAAATAATCGCTACCCGTCCGTTTAGAATTTAATCATAGTATTGCAAAAATTACAACGGTTAAAATTTTATCGCCATATACTCGTACTATATGAATCAAATGAAGAAGACAATATAAATTCCATTGAAATTGACCATGTTGATGATAATTCAGATATATCCGAAATTTTTTTTAATCTGGATGTACCTTTACAAGAAGCTTCAATGCGATATTTTGTGGGCTACATAGCATGCAAAATTTTGAGAAAAATTAAATGTTCCCGTTGCGAAAACATCTTTATCAAAACTGATGAAATTTTGGAGGCTCCATCGGAATATTTGATCAGTAACAAAAATTATAGTGATGAAAATAACTTCTGCAAACTTAAGGCACCGACTGATTAATGATTATTACTTCAAAATTTCCAAAGAACAAATTTATTTATTTTCCAGAATGTTTTCAGAACGCGCAAAAATGAAAGATTTAAAGAAGAATATTGTCCAACTTTGTATTGTTAATACCAGCATTACCTGCAAAGATATGTATATATGTCGAACAAAATCCATGTCATGAGCATAATAAGGTAGCTTTAAATTTCATAATTTTAGTATTAATCAGGAAACATTGGACATGGTTAGCTGAAAAACACATATACAAAAAAATTATAAAAACGTGCGAAATCCAAATTGGCGAATACTATTCCAAACACTCAACGAATTAATTCATCGTACAGTCCAAAAAAGTGAATTGGCCACTTGCCTTTTGAACCAAATTAAATCTTCCCTACTGTAAATGAAAAAGGTCAAAAAATGTAAGCAAAAAACATGTAGACTTATTTGATTAATTTTCAAAAATAAAATAGAAACAAGTTTTATCAAAAAAATATGAGAACAAATTCATCGTACGATTAATTCAATTATTACTTAAGTCTAAACAAAATATTCATTAATAACGGGTTGGATCTTCTTTTGAATCTAAAACATCTTTTAATCGATTATTCATAGACGAGTTTCCTTTCTATAGAATCCCATAGATGTTCTTTGGGATTTAGATCTGGACTTTGTGAAGGAGAATGTAGTTGTTTGGGGGTGTCACACAGCAACCATTCTCGAATAACTAGCGTGGTGTGTTTAGGGTCGTTATCCTGCTGGAAGACCCAATCTGGTAGTAATCCTAATTTCTCAACCGATGCATGTAAATTGACTTTTAAAATATTCAGGTAGTGCCATCTGCCCATTATCATTTCGATCAACACCAAGATACAGACCCTCGACGATGCCACACACCCCCAAACGAGAACACTACCTCCACCATGTTTAACTGTGCATCGAATATTAGCGATTTCCATCGCTGTTCCTTTCTTGAGCCAAACTTTTGACGGTCCGTCACGGCAAAACTTATCATATTTACTTTCATCTGTAAATAGTACACCTCTTCGGAAAGTAAAGTCTATGTACACATACAGTCATGCAAAACTAAGGGAACCAATTTGAAAGAAAATTATTTCACGAAAATCCTTAATAACATATTTGTTTAAATATTTTTTTTTATAAATTTAGTATACTCCAACACCATAAAAACTTTTAGTGCCAACGGGTATTTCTTGTTACAATAACTAAAACTGTTAGCACAATAATATTCCCAATTTTTTACGAAAAGCAAAACATAGGGAACAAAATTTCTATGTGCGTAAATCAAAATAAAATTTCAGTAGAAAAAAAAAATTTCGTCGAAAAATATCTTATTTTGTTAAATTAATAAACAGGAAAGTCAAAAAATTTTAACATTGGGCATTTTTCCATTGAATTAATTAAATATAATTTACTTAATAATTAAGGGCTTGCGTAATGGCACGAAACAAGTATTGTGAGGATTTTCGAGAGAAAAGTGTACGAAACTACATTAATGGTATGAAACAGAGTGCTGTATGCATTAAATATTCCCTCTCAAAATCAGTGATCTCGCGAATAATTAGTAAATATAGAAAAACTGGAACAGTGAAAGTAATCCATTCAGGAGGTCGTCCAAAAAAAACAAGTATACAAACTGATAGAAGAATCACCAGAGCTGCCAAAAAGGATCCATTTTTAAGTGCTAATGAGATCATAAGAAACTTAAATTTGGAAGTTTTGGAATATACAGTAAGACGAAGGCTAGACTCTGCTAAGTTATTTTCAAGAAGACTTGCAAAAAACCATTTATTTCCAAAAAAAATAGAACCGCCAGAATGGCTTTTGCCAATCGCCATTTGCTTTGAGATGTCAAAAAATGGAAAACACTTTTATGGTCTGATGAATCTAAATTTAATTTAAGAGGATCGGATGGACAGAAGAGAGTACGTAGACCTGTAAATACGAGGATGGATACAAAGTACACGATAGGAACCGTAAAGCATGGTGTTGGAAAAGGGATCATGGTTTGGGGGAGTTTTTCGGGTCTTGGAGTTGGACCTCTATTCAAAATAAATGGCATTATGGATCGATTTATGTATAGAAACATCTTGGCAAATAAAAGGTTACCATTTGCGGAAGATAATATGCCTCTTCGGTGGAGTTTCCAACAAGATGAATGACCCGAAACACACCTCCAAACTTGTTCAGCAATGGTTTAAAGATAATAAAATTGAAGTTCTCGAAAGGCCCGCTCAAAGTCCCGATTTGAATCCCATCGAGAACTTGTGGAAGATAAGATCTGACCTCAACAAATGAAAAACAAACAAACAAACTTGTGGAAGATTCTAGATAACAAAGTTAGAACTCTTGGTGAGTTCAAAAATGCAGAACAGTTGTGGAGCAACCTTCAGAAGGCTTGGAATGAAATCCCTCAAGAAACGATTGACAAACTGATTTGTTCTATGCCCAACAGATGTGCAAAAATTATTAAGAGCAAAGGATACACAATTATCTATTGATATTGCTTAATGAAATGAATCTTCTTTTAGTTTTGCAATTACTGAAATATGAAATTTTGCAATATCTTTTTTACGGTTTTAAATTTTAGAAATATTTTTGAATTATTGAAACATTTGCATATAAAGAAATGTATATTAAATATGAATTATGTTTTTTAAATTAAAAAAAAAATTGAAGAAATCTGAAATATTGCCGATATTATTTAAGTTAGTTCCCTTTGTTTTGCATGACAGTACATATTTTCTGTTTACGTCACTGATAAGTGGTTTTTTCCTGGCAGTTCTGGAAGAATATCTGTACCGGTTTAATGTTTTTTGAACTGTACGAGAACATACAACTGTTCCATAGTCTCTGCGTAGCTTTATTTGAATTTGTGTGGTAGATGTTTTTGGATCCTTCCGTATGGTAAGCATTACTACCCTTTCCATCTTCTCACTCAGAGCACGAGGGCGGCCAGTTCGCTTTATATATTCAATACTTCCATTTTTTTATTTGTTTCCACAACATACTGGATTGTGGATTTTGATTTTTTTGTTAATTTTGCGATTGCCGAAAGAGGTTGACTCTCCAAATGCATGTTAATTACAACTTCTCGGAAGTGAGCACTGGTTTCTTATCTTGTAGACATATCACAGTAATTAAAACAATTCAAAGTTTAAAAATACATCAAGACCAAAGCTTTGACGTCTAATATAGTATCATGAGCGAAATTTTGAAATCAACCATCGAAAAATAAGGGAGTTAAGTGTTACCATAATTACCGTACGAAGAATTTGTTCGTATACAAATGCATTCAAATTATAACAGTTTCGTTTTCGACCTTGAAGAGAAAATTAATAAAATCAAATCGTATCAAATCTATTATTATGTGAATGTTGTACGGTGCCATGAAATAAGGTCCTACAAGAAAAAAATTTGGACTGTAATTCGCAATCAAAGTGTATTATTAAAGTCATCCCTATTCTTAAATGAGGATAGAGATAAATCTCCCTATTTCATATTTTAAAACGAAGATAAATCCACTGAATCAAACCTAGATTAAAATTATATCATCATGTTTATATGGAGCTATTAGTTTATAGAGCTATTTTTAAATTTTCGGAAATGTAAAACGTCATTTACGATCTGTCAAATTACTGTTAGTTATTTAAATTAATTTTTGGAAATTAAAATTAAAACGGAAAACATATTTAATGAAAGAGGAAGTAAAAAAGCGAATTGCGAAAGAGTTGGGAGTGCCTTGAGCCCCAGAAAAGATTTGCAGAGAAAAGAAAAAGAAAAGAAGTTATATACATATTTCATTTGTTTGGAGGATGACTTCATTTTTGAATTGTCATTTTAAATTGATATTGGAGTCAGTGAAAAGTTATTCCGCGTTAAACACGATTGAACTTAAAGAAGAAATTAGGTACGATAATATTATGCAAAAAGTGGAGCAAGACAAGCTTATAAGTAGTCGTCAAACAATTTTAAATCATTTGGAAAAACTTGGATTCACAAAGAAGCTGAATGTTTGGGTACCACACGATTTAACATTGAAAACTTTAATGGGCCTAGTTTCCACCTGCGATTCAATGTTGAAAAGATATAAAATCGAAAGATTTTTGAAACGATTAATTACAGAAAACGCAAAATGAATCAAGTACGATATTTTCGAAATGGTGGCAAAGCTGCATTTCACGCCAAAGCAACTGATGCTTTGTGTTGGGTGCTACAATCAGGTCAAACAATTGATACGATTCTTTACTGTCAACAATTAATCAGATTACAGTAAGAAATTAAAAGAAAGCGGCCAGAATTGATCAACATAAAAATAGTTGTGTTCTAAAAAATCAAACAAATTTTACAGTGACTGAATAATTATTTTACCAGAAAAATGGTATAATCGACCAAATGGTACACATTTAGTTTAATAAAGCTTTATAAAAAAGTTTTTGATTGATTTGAATACTTGATTGATTGATCAAGAATACCCTTTACGAATAAGAAGTCTGTAGGAATAGGAAAGTTGTATATATAATTATGGAAATTGAGCCGGTTCAAGACACCTAACTATTCCATATTTAGTATGATTTTCGTTAGTTCTTTGGTTGATTTATTTTACTCTATTTATGACAAATTGTTAAGCACAAGACAACAAACATAATCAATACAGCGTTGCCCCGGATAGAGCCGCAAGTTCTGAAAAGCCGTGATTATTATTTTATTCTAAAATTACACACTTCTTTTTTAATTTTTTCCTACTTCTTTACTGGTTCTTATTCTCCACAATTTGTTGGTGAGATTTCATTCTATCATCATCATGTTCCCATGCGGTCAAACAAATGTGTATTAACCATATCAAATGTTGCTTGTCGTTGGTGTGGTAATTATTTCGTCTGTTCGTTCTCGTCTATCCGCCCTCCCCTCCCCCCCCTCCTTTCTGATTCAATCAATTAAATAATCACTATTGCACTTGTTGATAAATTATGTTAATTTATATTTTTTTTGCAAATTCCGCCAAACAAAATTATTATTCTATCCTTCCGCTGGCTCCTCTAATCTCCCTATTCCATCAGACGTGCCATTCATTCGACATATTCGACATGATAATTACCATTGGTGGTATGTCACTACAACTAAAGATGGTATTCTGTTCCGGACGAAAACCATTTGGGTGTGAATGTGTCGTAAGTGAACCATGTCTATGGATGATTGATTGATTGATTGTGAGTGTACGGCCAAGCATTATAGCAAGTCTCCCGGACTCCCGGGCACACACCGTAAACCCGTTTACATACAACAAAACCGAAGGATAGGATAGGATTATTAGTTGGGACAGACTCGACCCGGTTACAGACACCAATGCGATTGATAGTTAGTAAATTATTAGTACAATATATAATAAATAGGTTAGCACAAGACAGCACAGTCTAACTACATTATTAGATGATCATATCTCTGGAATCCAGGGCCGGATACTCAAGACTCCCTAAATTTAAATCAGGACTTAAAAAATTATTAATGTTGTAATTTCCCCCTGTCCGCCTTTCATTAATTTACCTGATAAAATATTTAAGAAAAATTAAAATTACTAAGTTAAGATTACAAAAACAGCGCTTATTTCATTTTTCATGGTCCTTCTATATCTAATGAATTAATTATTACGTACTGCAACATGAATTATAAAAAACGTTAAAAACCATTTAAACATAAAATTTTACTTAAAACTAATCAGAAATTTCCTACCGATCAAGAAAAAGAGAATAAATAATTAAAAATTCAATTATTTTATAAAATTTATAATAAATAAATTAAAAGTGATAATGTTACAACACCACAACAGCCTAAAATCATCAATAATTCAGTTAGGTACTTACTATAAGTATATCAAGAATCAACAAATAAAATCAATATATAATTTCCCAGGCAACTCTGAAAACTAATTTTAATTAATAAATCACCATAATATCAAAGTAAAATCTAATTTTGAAATTCAGGATTAATTTAATCCCCATATTAAAGATTGATTCCGGACCTTTGTTATATTCTAAAAAATTGAATTATTTATTAGCAAATTAAGGAAAAGAAACCTTTAAATATTTTTAAACTAAATTAATTAATATATATTAATGAGCAAAACACAATATATTACATACAAGTATTACAAAAATTAACATTTTATGAAATTGCCTATGTAAACTCTCCCACTTCTAAGCTAAAATTCTAAAAGAATGTTTAAAAATTTTAAATTGTTAAGTTATAATTTAAATTCACAGCACTTGTTCCATTAGTTACCATTCTCCTGTAAATAGTTAATTAATTATTTACCTACTGCAACTAGATTTAAAAATAAAAAGTTGAAACTATATATTTAACCATACTATTAAATTTACACTAATCGGCAATTTCCTACAAATCTAGAAAAAAGGAAATTAATAATGTTCAAATTAATTATTTATTTATAAAAGTATATAATATAATTTAAATGCCAGAACTCAGAATTTTATAAATCTAAATTAG
This sequence comes from Tipula vernalis, assembly GCA_958295665.1. Taxonomy (NCBI): domain Eukaryota; kingdom Metazoa; phylum Arthropoda; class Insecta; order Diptera; family Tipulidae; genus Tipula; species Tipula vernalis. Next base: position 276,993,835 of record OY282558.1, read on the forward strand.
GACATCAAAAAATTATTATTATTATTGATGTTTTAATTTACTAATCTAGTTGACATAATTAAAATAAAACAAAAAATCAAAAACTACGAAATTTATTATTTATTATAAAACTTTTACTCCGTTTAAGGACATATTACCCTGCAAAATAAAGCCTGCAAAGTAAGTAAAATAATAAATCCATGAAATAAAATTGAAACATTATTCTCCTACAAAACTAATCGGTGTACTATACAAGCAAACTTGACGTTTACGTGTGAAAAACTGCAACCTAAAACTTCAATCATATTCTATTAAGTTAATAATTAAGTTCAATACATTTAGCCTTTCGAAAATGTTTTCACATAATTCCACCTCGTTTACCATCTTTTAATCGAAATTTGGCATGCATAAATGAATACGTCATTATGTGATGCAAACCAAAATCACAACTCAACTCAAATCAACACTTCCAAGTTAGCATTTTATTTATATGGTTTAGTTAATTTATAGCCTTTTCACATTAATTAAATAAATTTTACAATTCAATGCATTCTATAATACCCTGTAAAAAATAAAATAACTCATATCTAAAATAAATCCATCCTTTATGAATTATACAAGGCGGAATCCAATTCGACTCAAAACTTATTTGATTATACAAAAATATAAAAAACCTATTTGAGTCGAATACTCTAAAATTTTGTTGTGTTTGTTTGTACAGTTCATGTTTCATTAAGAACATTATAGTTGTAACATGAATACAAAAACAAAAAGAGGGGAAATAACAACAGATTCTTATATGTATACTAAACCACCAACACAGATTAAAAGCAAATATCTCTACAATCTTCCATGTGCGTAGCAAAAGACTTATCATGTTTTCATTATTTTATATACAGCTAATACCATTACAGCGCACATACAAAACAATCCTGATCTATATATCAAGATATATGTAGTGTTTTTTTATTCGCTCCGGATAGCTGCTATCGAGAGCCGTCATATAAAATATGGCTCCTGATAGCGCTCCGTATAAATAGGTAGAGTCAAATATTTTTTATATGAAGTTTTTGGTAAACAATTGAATTAAAAATGATAGTTTGATTTTAAATAAGTTTAGTTTACCAATAAATAGCGCGTCAAATTAAATTTAGGCATAGAAAAATGACGGCTCTCGATAGCAGCTATCCGGAGCGAATAAAAAAACACTACAATAGAAAAATATTGGGAACAATTGTTAGTATAGACTAACACCCACAAAAAAGACTCTGTTTTTGTTGTTGTTGCTTAGCTAATACATAGCAAAAACCAATAATAAATAGTACATTTCCCAAATTGGATCCGCGTAAAGAGCGAACGAGGCGGACCGCACAAACATTTCGTTGGCTTTGTCACGTATCAATTTTCAAGAAAGTATTTCTGTCTATTATACTTTGTACATAACATAAAAATCAAAAACCAAAACTATACCGAAACCCACAAAAATGTTTATACGTATGTATGTATAAACACCTTTGTTTGGCTTGCAAGAACGCATTCAATTATGCATAAACATAAAATCGAATATGAAATTAACTACGACGTATGTTAATTTACGTTAAAAAATATTTTGATACGATCCAATTATTAGGTTTTAGTAATAAAATCATGTACAATCCAATCACACACACGTTAAAAACATGCACCCAATAGAAATCAATAATTTTCATTTCTTTATCTATAAATATAAAACATTGCCTGATAAATGCATCCCGGTGGATTGCATTTTCCAAAATTACACTTTAAATTATTTCACTTCCACTTTAATTATTATTTCACTAAAATCTGAATTAAATAGAATTAAAATTATAATTATAATTAAACTTTATATACTACATAAACTACATAAATAAAACAAAATAAAAATTAAATTAAATTAAATTTTTGAAGAGGATAGAAAAAACACGTCTATTCTCTTTGACGAACATTCGCTCACCCCCAAGTGAACCATGTCTATGGATGAATCAAAATAAAGATTACCATGATCGAAATTTAAAGCAAGCGGCTTATGATAAATGTATTGAAAAATACGAATATAAGTTTGTATTGCTTAGGTGGACTTGCAAAAATCTGAGATTTGAGCGATAAACTGTGCAGTTAAATTTGCGCAGTTAAACGTTATGTCTAGGGGCGGCCCCATAATACAGACATTAAGTTTATTATTACTTATTACCATTAATTAATTTAGGAAAATTAAATATGTAACAAAGAATTATTTACATGTTAAAATATAAATAAGAACGTAAGCAAATTCAAAATGTTTTCAAATGGGAAATAAAACATGGTGGAGATGTGGTAAGAGAGCAGATTAATAAACTGTTCATCAGGATGTTTTTTATTTTTAACATCTTCTAATTTTTTATTGGACTGTTATTTTCGAATTATGTTTACCAGTTATTACAAAAAAAATCGGGGTGGGCTGTGTCGTCTACATGGCCATAGGTGTTTTACGTGATAACGTTTATACGCGGTGATAGAAATGATACCCTGTTTGGGATTGTTAAAATAAATTTATTTATTGATGAAATGAAAGTATTGTTTTGTAGTTTTTAATTTTAATTAAAATTTATGCGGACATTATTTATTTTAATTTAAAATAAATTATCTGCCACAGTTTTTTATGCGTATAAATTAACACGATGATTGCTCCGATCGCACGGCGTTCTCTCGCTATACATAGTGCTCTCAAGCACTGTAAATCGCTATTTTGTAGATTGTAATTTTAATTAAGATGTATGTAGAGACTAATTATTTAATTTCAAAATAAATTAACTACCACTGTTTCTTTACGGAAAAATTGACACTAGAATTGCATTTAAATCGCTTATGACGTCATTGCGATAATATTATACCACCGGCTTGAAGCCTAAAGACTAACCTAAGCAATCATGCATTTAAATTAAAGGTAATGCTTACAGTTTATGAGTAATTGCCCGCGACCAAGGGCAAAATTTCGTGTGACTCACTTTCTGAACATTTCGTGTGACTCACTTTCTGAACAAGACGTTATCATGTCAAAAATTGTAAATGAAATGTTCTGATCATGATCGAAACTAGATAATTTTTATTGAACCTTATTTATTTTCACCCATTTTAGTGTAATGATTATTCCGTAGAGTTTTATACAACGTAGGAGTATGGTTGTGAAATGTAATGTTTATCGTAATGTTGGTCTTGAGCTCGATTTTCGTCATTAACAAACATTTTTATTTTACTACAGATTTAAAAAAATTTTTTGACTGCTTATGCGTTATGTTACAAAATAAAATATTCTAGATGAAATTTTCTCATGAAAAATCTGTTTTCTTTTAAATTCTGATCGCCTGTTAGCCCGAATTAAATTTTCTTTTTTAAAAGGCAAACAGAAATACAAAAATACACAAAATATGTTTATTATTCGAAATTTAATTTGAAATATTTGTTTTGTAACTTTTGTAACACGTAAACGGAATTTAGCAACGTTTATTATTATAGTAGTAGCGCGATCCATCAATACTTTTGGTCAAAGTAAGAATTTGTTCAACTCAAGTTTTAAACATTGTGGTATTTTTTCGTGATATCTCGTACACATATTCTGTTTGCCTGTTACAATATTTAAAATAATAACGTTCTCTGTTCGAATGTAACGGCCGAGAATAAACCAGCTCTGACAGAAATTTTCTAGGTGAAGAGAAAACAAATATTTTTGTTCTAATAGTCTAATAAAAAATTAGTAGATGTCAAATAATTTATTTCTTTTGTTTTATCAGTGGCGATGATTGAACCGAAGACCAGCAGTACACGTTAAACTACTCGTTTACCACCGTTCCAGTTGTATATTTGAACACTGTTTTAATTTGCTTAAGTCCTTATAATTAAGTTTACGTTAGAATATTCACAAAACTCAAAATTTCTTTTCTGAAGATTGATGTCATTTGTTCTGATAGCAAGATATAGGGGTATAGTGGTCTAAATGAGAGAACGGAAGAACAACTAGATAGATTTAAGATTTGATTTGTTATGTTCGCACAGTTGAGCTCATAATTGTCACAAATTTTTTGTTACTTATTTTGCATACGTCATTCACGGAATTATTTTCAAATGATTCCATGCGGTTAGAAATTTTGACTGAATTGTTCTTGAAAATGGCTAAATTGGTTCGAGGGGCGCGCAATGAAAAATGTTTGTGAATCTGTAATTTAAAATATGCTTCACCTGATCTTTCTGACCTAATATTTGAACGGTTGGTAAATTACCGTTGGCCTAATTACCTTCAACTTACCCGTAGCTACGAGTACTGCGAGTACCTAGTTACGCCACTGTAACTTAATAAACTAGCTATTTTGCAAACACAAAAAGAATTAACTTAATTTACACCATACTGAATCAACGATTAAATTTTGATACAATTTGAGATGGTTGTCAAAAGACAATTTCCAACCAAATATTTGTATTCGTAAGATTAAAACACCGTATTCATATTGGATGGAAGCAAAATTTTACGGTCCGTTGCGACGATGTTTATGCAAAGGAATAGCTATGATGTTGCGGACTGTTGATCTAAATTCATAAGTTTAATTTGCATTAAGAATTGGAATTAAATTGTGGTGGTGAATGAATAATAAACCGCCACATGATTCCCCGCAAGAGATTTTTCCCTCCATAGGGGGAAAAGTTCGTTCAGCGGCAACACGGATGATTCTTCTTGATCACGAACCAATTTTTGATCAGTTGAACATAGTATTCCATATGCCGGCTTGAGGCCATCGATTGAAATGTTATGGGTTTTTGCATTATTCGATACAATGAAATGTTCTCGAAGCTGTCGTATGACTTTACATGGACCTTCGTAAGGAAAGGATAATTCCGTGCGAACCATTAGAACAAAGCTTAAACAATAATTCAGTTTTCATTGTTACAAATACAACAAATTTAGTAAGCGCTTTCTTAAAAAATTATCTATCTAAATTTTACCGACCTTAACCTTTACCGGTACACCTAACATTTGCTCTGAAAGAGATGGCCAGTAAAGTGTTAATAACGTTTCCTTAATATCTGGTAATATCTGGTCAGTTATTAATCTTAGAGCAAGTTCAGTTTTCCAACCTTAATTCATCAAATCAATGCCTTCGCGTAGGTTCCTTCATGTTCAAAAACCACTATCCGTAAAATGTATTAATTGGTTTAATGATTATTTCACATTAAAAATTAAAATAACGTTAATAACGTTCGGTAAATAAGTTTAAGTATTCATCTCGTACAATGTTTTGGGCTTCGCAATCTACTTTTCATTTTATGTATTGCCTATTCGACGACTGTGCCAGCTGAGATCATTAGGCATTGAACAGCAGAAAAAATACGCTGCTTTCTATAAAATCCGTACTTAAGCCAATATAAAAACATGGCAGATAACATATTCACACACACATTACTTAGGCATCTCTGCAATACCTTGTCTAAGGCCATCGAATACCCAATTTTACGATTTTACGCCAACTATACGCTGCGAATTTTGTCGAAAGACGAGTCGAGATTCTGATGTCTGGGTCTGTGCTAATGAATGTTGCAAATAAAATTGTTTATTAATTCTGAAAGCTTAACGTGTTATGGTTATTTCAAAAATTCAAATTTAATAATTTTTCACTTATGCCGACTAAAGCCACTAAAGCTTGTCACCACCGCATTTGGCCGCATAATGCATTTAACTACTTATGTCAAATTTAGTGAAGTTAACGTTGAATATTCCAAATAATTTTTGTCGTAAGTCGATTTAAGCGACTTTGCCTTTAGACCTTAATTGGGACAATCACTCCATGAATAAATTCTAGACAATTATTTAGATTTTCTGATTAAGAAACATTGCACGCAGATAACTTTTATATATAAACTTTGCTTTCAAAATTCTTTGTTTATATTTCTGGAATCAAAAATCCTTAAATAATAATAAAAATGTCAGGCGCCTATCAAAATTTATTTATTTTTGTTATAAAATACAAAACATAAATTAATCGCCGATAATAAATAAATGTCTTTTGATTTCTTCACCTTATTTCGTTGAATTCGGTTCACGTGTATATTAACCGAAATAAATACGATAAAATAATAAAAAACCCATGTAGTTCCCTTCTTTGAAAGTTATCATTATTTTTATTTTTACAGATAATTTTTTTTTTTTTTGTGACTTACAATGAACAAGAAACCAACCAATTTTTAGTTTAGTTTCTTAAATCTCAATAAAAATCAAATGATTTAGCAATTTTGCTCGATTCTTTTGTTAATATACAAAAAGAAGTTTTTTTTACTCAATTAAATTTTAACAATAAAAATTAATCATAGACAAATAATAACAATATAACAAGCATAACTAACGCACAGAAGATCTTCATAAAATAATCGAATCATATACCAAACGACAACAACATGTCAAACAATACAAAACCATTAAAATAACAAAAATGCAAACTAGTTTTGCTGTGTAACAACATATACAAAACACCATAAAAATGATCAGGATCACAAATCATCTATGTTGCTTACACCCGATTGAATTTTTATTGCCAGTTTATGTTTATGCTTCAAAAAAATAAAGTACATAATATATTTTATGTATAGAATTTGAAGTAACAAAAAAAAATGTTACAAATAGCTAGTTTATAGTTTTACAATGCTTTAGTATTGAGAATATACAACAATAGGATACGGGGGAATTTGTTTATGCAGTGCAAATCTTTTTTATAAGAAGCACCACAGAATCATGATGCAGCTTTAAAATATTAAACTAATCAGCGTTAATAATAATCTTTTTTTACAATAAATGTTTATTATCTCAAACTCCCGTTTTATCAACAATATAAATAGTGCTTAAAGTATTAAATAAGTAATTAACATTAAAGTTCATTGTTAATAACCATTTAAATTATCATCAAACGACAACACATTCAGTATTTCTTAACTCTGTAATTTTTTTTTGTCTTATAAAGACAATAAAAAAAAAAAATACACCAAATACATATTGACCATTAAGGCAAAAAAGCAATAAAACTTTTAAAAAAAATTAAGTTCAAAAGTGTTATCAAAGCAATAAAACTGTATTTTGTTTTATGTATATGAGTACATGCACACATTTTGATTTAATTAAAAATATCTTTATAAACTATAACTTTATGAATGATAGTAACATATACAACACAATTTAAAGATTTTATTAGTGATAAAGAATTAACATAAAGGGTGTCCTATTCAAAACGCGACTCATTTAATTTCATTATTATTTTTATTTATCAAAGATTATTTGAACAAAAAATCTTCATTGTAAAGGAATTTATGAGTGAAAAAAGTTAATTGAAGAAATATCGCCCAGTAGATTTTAAATATTCGTTTTAAAAGGGAATACATTCCCTCTATTGAAGTTTCCCGAACAAGAAAAAAGTTCAAGAGCTTACAGAAAGAGCTAAAGTGAATCGTCTTGTGTTTAGTATCTAAAAATTGAATTATAAAAAATTAATTTTGTATTTACCCCAATTTATGTAAATATAGCAGCTCAACCTACAACTGGTTGATCTCTTGTCAAATTTTATAAAATTCACTGACAATTATCATTAGTGCAAATTGGTATGTTACATATATCGATTAGTCATCACTTCAGTAATTTCGATTTTTACATTTTATGCAGAAGTCGCGTTTATTTATAATTGCTATGTATACATGCATCTATGATAACTTATAATTAAATCAAATTGTATTTTTTATATAAATTGAACTGTTGGAATATAAACACCAAATAAAATTGTAGTATTTACATTAGTTTGATGCCGATAACTTTAAAAAGATAATAGCAGCGGAGAAACTGAATATCAATTTTGATAGATGCCATGTTGTAGAGACGTTGGGGATAACTAGGTGTTATAATTGTAACGGATATTCACATCACGGTACGAAGTGCACGAGCAAGCTAACATGCCCGAAATGTAGCGGAAACCACAAATTTAGTGATTGTAAGAGCACGGAAATGAAATGCAGTAATTGTACAGATGCAAATAATAGACTTAATCTTAAGATTAATACAAATCATGCTACGTGGGATAATAGTTGTACAGTGTTTCAACGCAAGTTAAGATCACTTAAGAACCAAATTAATTACCAATAGCAGTTCAGTACACAAGACGTACTATATACAAACATTCGAAGTTTGTATTCAAATTTTTTGGAGCTTGAACAGATAATGTTAGATTTTAAACCAGCTATAGTGTTACTCAGTGAAACCAGAACAGTTCCAGAAATGTACGATGCAGAATTTCATATTAATAATTACAACTTTATTCGTTGCGATTCGGATAGTCGACATACGGGTGGTGTTGCTATGTATATTCACGAAAACATAAATTTTAAAATAATTTCCAAGTGTGAGAAAGACCGCGCTTGGTTTCTAGCAATTCAAATTATTAAAGGATATCATACAACTGGCATATTTGGAGTAGTTTATCGATCATTTCAAACAACGAATGCAGTATTCTTAAGTCACTTCGATGAATGGTTAGAAAATGTCATAAACCACAACAAAAATAATTTTATTTTCGGTGATTGCAATATTGATGTTAAATCCAATGAATTTTACAGTGTTAAATTGAAACAGTTGATCACAGATAATAGATTGATTCAGATAGTAAATGATCATACTAGAGTTACATATAACAGCAAGAGCTTAATAGATATATTAATTACTAATTCACAGAATATTCGATATGAAGTAGTCAAAGAACAACAAATTAGCGATCATTACATGTTAGCTGTTAGTATAAATAATAAAACGAAAATGCCAGCAGAAGAAGTTGCAGCAGTAGAAATAAGATCATGGAAAAATTACTCTTCTGAATCACTAAACAACTCTTTAAATCAAAAACTACTGGGATTTCAAGGAGGTGCAGAAATAAACCAAAAAGCTGAAGTTTTAGTATTAAAGTTAAAAACCTGTGTGAATGAATTGACACATATGGCAACAATTCGAAGAGAGAATAAAATACCATGGTTCTCTCAAAACTTAAAGTCGTTGAAACAAGATAAATTACGTAACTATGGCGTTTTAAAAATTTTTAATTCAAAGGATAACTGGGATAATTATAAAAAATCCAGAAATTTGTATAAACAATCACTGAGGAAAGAGCAATCAATTTATTTCAAAAGTAAATTCATCGAAAACAAAACTAAACCAAAAGAACTTTGGAAAACGTTAAAATCGATGTATAAAACTAAAAATAAAACACAGTGGAATATTCAATTTAACGATAAAATAATAACTGAGAAGCACGAATTAGCTGAGGCTCTAAATCAGTCATTTGTATCCAGTGTGATTAATATTCACAATAGTATTCCTGAAGTAAAGGATTGGGATTTTTCGGATGTGGATAAATGCTCAGAAAAATTCTGTTTTCAAAATGTAACTCATCAGGATTTATCCAAAATTATAAGTAGCATGAATTCTAATGCAGGAATAGATGGAATAAATCGAACTGTCATGATGGATGCGATGAAAAATCAAATATTCTCAAAAAATTTCACAGAGTTAATTAATCAAAGTTTAAATCAAGCTAAAGTACCTGAATCATGGAAAATATCAACAGTAATACCAATTCCCAAAACTACTAAACCGATGACACCAGAAGAATTACGCCCAATCAATATGTTGCCACCGTATGAAGCGATAATGGAACGTGTAATTAAAAATCAATTAATCAACCACATTAACAAAAATAATATACTAGTCGACCAACAATCCGGATTTCGAGAGCTGCACTCATGCGAAACAGCATTAAATCTAATGCTAGATAACTGGAAGGCAGAAATAAATGATAATAAAGTTGTGGTTTCAGTTTTCCTGGATTTTAAACGCGCTTTCGAAACAATCGATAGAAAAATTTTGCTTAAAAAGCTCATTAAATATGGAGTACAAGGGAAAGAACTTGAATGGTTCACTAATTATCTCGAAGGAAGGCAACAATACACAAAGATAGATAACTGTGTCTCTAAATTGACACCAAACAATCTAGGAGTTCCCCAGGGATCTATATTAGGACCATTGCTTTTCATCCTATATATTAATGATATAGTCACAGTCATAAAAGATTGTAAAGTGAATATGTTTGCAGATGATACGCTAATTACAACTTCTGCACCAACCCTTATAGAAGCTGTACAAAAAATAAACCAAGATTTAGAGAATTTAAGGAAATGGTTAATGTTCCACAAACTATCACTTAATATTTCAAAAACTAAGTATATGGTAATGTCAATAAGGACTACAATAGAATGTGATGAAAATATAAAAGTAGATAACCAAATCATAGATCGTGTAAAAAAATATAAATACCTGGGTGTTGTTATTGATGAAAATTTAAATTTCAACGATCATTTGGACTATATTGCTAAAAAGATGAATAAAAAATTGGGACTTTTTAATAGAATTAAGGACAAACTGCCGCTTGAAACAAAGATTATATTCTACGAATCAATTGTTGCCCCACATATTGACTATTGTTCATCAGTATTTTTTATAATGAACCAAACACAAATATATCGTCTCCAAAAGATACAAAATAGATTTATGCGAGCTATTTTAAGGGCAGAAAGTAGAACCCATATACGAGAAATGCTTGAAGTGTTGGAGTGGAAGTCCATAAAGCAGAGGATTAACTTTAACGTTCTGAAATTGTTGTTTCGCCTTGAAAACGGAGTACTTCCAAATTACTTAGATTCAATGCTCTGCACTAATAGAGAAGTTCACAACTATAATACAAGAAACACTCATTTTCGATTGCCGCTATATAGTAAATCATTTTGCCAACGATCATTAGCCTACAATGGAGTTAAGCTATATAATTCACTAAGTAATTTTTATACTTTAGGTGAATTAAGAGAATTAAAGTACGAGAATTTTCTAAATTTGTTAAATATATTCATTAAAGATAACATTAGTATTTAGATAAACTTAAGTAAAACTTACTATTATTTAATTTAATTAATTAAAACCAAAAAAAAATAAAAATGTCATATATTGATAAATAAATAAATAAATAGTTTTTTTAAACTTGGGAAACGCTTTTGAAGCCCAACAGCTGGTCTTTCGAGCCGGATCTGTGCAATGATCCAGCGTATCAAGCTCGCCCATTGAGTCATCATTACATTCATCATAAATCATCCAAAAGCTCGTCAATTTGAGCACACCACATTCATTGAATTCTCCGCATGGTAATCGCAGACTATAAGGACGGTAAAACACGTTAACAATCAGATAAGTAATCATCCTTATTCACAAAGGTTAAAATTTGCGTTTTTTTAATTTACTATTGAATTTGACTCTATAACATTTAAAATAAATGATTTAAACCAAACCATACAAACTTACAAAGTTATAATTATTAAATGTAAATCAAACAATTATTGTAAAAGTGTCATAAACTTGAATCAGTGTTATAGTGAAAAGTGCATGTTAACCTTTATTTTTACATATGTACATATTTAAGCGATGTTGGTTTCATTGATATCAAATGGCGGAAATAGCTGCTTTTAAAAAACAGCGCGCGAAAAACAAAGCTCACCATAAGCTTAACTGAAGCAAACTACTTAGGCCCGATAAACAAATTAAAGGAACGGTACGATCGTAAACGTCACATTATTAATTCATTTGTGCGCTCCTTCACAGGGCATCATTCAATTTCAGTTGCTACAGCTGCTAATGTAAAGCAACTCATGGATACTTCCGACCAAGTCAACCGTGGCTTAAAAGCTTTAGGCGAAAATGTGGAAACTCTTTATTGGTACAAAAGTTAGATGAAAAATTAAAAATTGTATGGGCAGAGCATACATATAACAGATAAAGAAACTCGGCAATTCTCACATTTCTTATTGTTTCTTACAAGGCGAATTGACACTTTGGTATCAGTCAATATGTCAGTAAAGAAACCATTCGCCAAACCTAAACTGAAAAGCCATCTTGTCACTGAAGAATTTAGTTACACTTGTGCCATATGCAACGAAAAGGATAATTCACTATTTACTTGCAAGCAGTTTAATGACATGGATGCGACACAGCAAATGAATTGGGCTAAATCTGGCAACAGATGCTTTAATTGCCTTAGTAGTAGACATCAAATCAACAACAGTCATTCTAGACGTCGCTACCAGCTTTGCAATAAGAAGCATCATACATTACTCCACCGCTTACCAGTCACAGAGTCAACACATGATCCTTCTCAGCCATCAGCGAAAAAGCAATCACTTATATCACTTTGTACACAACACTCAGTAGAACCTTCAATCTTGCCAACAGCTTTGATTAATGTGTTGGATTTTGCCGGAAGTACACATTGGTGCCGTACTCTATTAGATTCGGGGTCTCAGGCCACGTTTACTACGGAGGCTTGCGTTCAGCGATTGGAGTTAAATAAGAAAAATGCCAGATTTTCAATTGTTGGTGTAGGAAGTACAAATATTCTTTCAACCAAGGGTTTGGTCACGGTAACTGTGCAACCAAATCATCATGACCAAAATCTTAAAAATACACAATTTACTTATTGGCATACAGTAGAACTAGCTGATCCGCATTTCTACAAATCAGATCGCATTGATATACTAATTGTTGCTGATTAGTTTTGCAACTTGTTGGAAACGGAGCAAATCAAATCCGCTATGGATGGCACAATATTGCAGAAGACTATATTCGGTAGGGTTTGATGTTAACCATAAATCACCAAATTGACATGAGTTTGCATCAGGCTCTCCGGAACTTCTGGGAGATTGAAACAAGCCAAATTGCGTTCAATGTATCATGGATCGTTGATTTGCCTAATGTTAATGTAAAACTAATAAAAGCTGGGCTGACTCCGTTGGCAAGATACCTTTCAATTAATGAAAAATAATATAAGTTTTAATGTTAAAGCTAATTTGGTTGGAGGACGCGATTTTCCCAATGTAAGTAAAATAATAATTTATCGAAAGTGGCTGGACACATTCGAGTAAAATTAAAAAAATTACTCGAGATCATTTGTCCGCATTGGTTAACGCATCGGCTCCACGCTTATATCGATTATCCTCGGTTAAAATTTGACGTACCCACAATCTTCACAACGGACATCAACTGGACTTGGACGCTGCTGGCTTTGTAAAAGAAGACAAGCCGCTGCAATAGTTTTAGTTTTCACTTTGTGTATTTTAACAAAACACCGTTTGACAGATTCATGTATAAAACGATTAGTTTTCAAAAATAAAAATAAAATAATTTTTGTTCTTATATCACGATAAGTCCAAACCAACATCAAAATGCAAGGCGAAAACAATACTTTCAATATGTAAAGTTGGGCATAAAAACCTATTAAATTTTTCCCTATTTGACAGTAGGTAAACTGTTATTGGTGAATTATTCACACTTTTTAATCAAAATACATAATAGTCAATTTCTCATCAAAAATAAACGTTGCGTTAAATTTAATATATGATTTCTTAGCTCGTCTAGGCTTCATGCCTCATACATATTATTATCATACTGACGTCATCTGAACGTCATCAGGTAGAAGGGCTGCTGTGCCGCAAGATCTAATTTCGAGCCATTTAATAACAATTTTTGCACAAAGAATCGAGCCATTTAATAACAATTTTTGCACAAAGATAATTTAAATTAATTTTAATTAACTTAATTAATCTCTACATAAATTTTAATTCAAACTACAAAATTCTAATTTCAACAAAATTCTTATGATACAAATAGTACATATAATTTGAAATACGGATGCCACACCACATCGTTTACCTAAATTTCACTGAAATACAAAAATCGTTCTCTAAGCCGCTCGTTATAACAGGAAAGGATCAAATGTTAAAATAACGCCACTGCACCGACTCAGACACTCGTACTCAATGGTGTTTGACTCAGGTGTAAAATCTGAGGCCTCACGCGGACGACATTGATGGAGAATCCCACACAGTAAAAAATTTACGGATATCCTATCAAATTTTTTATACTATCATTTGGTATAGTTCTAATCCATATGAAGCCAGACTAGGTAGCGAGTTAGTAACCATCAGGGAAGTAAAAGGCTGTCCTTCTGAGAAGCCATGGGTTTGATGTCCAGAGGTCATTTCTGATCGCATGCAAAATGCACTCAATCTAATATGGCAGTGGTGTGAGCAGGAAGGACTCAGTGTCCATCCAAACAAAACTATCATTGTTCCTTTTACGAGGAGGAAAAAGCTCGCGCTTAAAGCTCCTTAGTTTAAAGGTACCACTGTTCCTTTTTCCAATGAGGCTAAATATCTAGGGGTTAACCTAGATCTAAAACTGAACTAGAAGCAATATTTATTGAAAGTTCAAGATAGAGCTACCAAGGCTTTCTGGGCCTGTCAGAGACTCTATGGGCATACTTGGGGATTACAACCAAAAATGATCTACTGCTCATTTCTTATAATCATTAGGCCTATGATCACCTATGCATCGGTTGTGTGGTGGCCTAAAACTGAGCAGAAGGTAACGCAAACTTTATTGAATAAGATTCAGCGTATAGCCTGCATCGGTGTTACGGGCTCAATGAAAACATGGAGCGTTGGAGTCACTTCTAGCACTGACTCCATTGCACCTATATGTTAAAAAGGATGCCGAAATAATGGCTCTGAAAATGCAGGCGGAAGGAAATATCAAACCAGGCAAAATGGTGGGTCATCTGGATATCCTTAAGGAATTTCAGACAGACCCTACCATAAGAATGCCTTCCGACTGTATGCCAGCTAAACTGGACTTCCACAAACAATTTTGTGTTAGGTTACCCGACCGTGGTGTGTGGAGCGCAGGTGGCCCATTCTTTGAACAAGGGTCCAAAGTATGGTTTACAGATGGATCAAAAACGGAAGATGGGGCGGGGGTAGAAATACACGGTAGTGGCACTACTCTAGAAAGAAACTAATAGAAAATTACACTACTTTCCAAATTTGTATAATGAGTTGATTCGTTTTTAACCCGTTTGATCATTAATTATTATTTGATAAAATTTTTTTAATAAATAAAGAAAACGGGACAACTTTAGTACTCACTTTTTATTAATTATGTATAGTGACTATCACATTTTAAAATACTGCTCTATAAATCGAAATTATGTCATTCAAAATAATAGAAAGGAGCTTTCTCAGTTAACCCGTTCTTCATTTTTACAAAAGAAATATATTATGGATTAACTGGAATTATACCATTACATTCATTGTTCAAAATCAATATACTCTATTAGATAACCTCTTTAAATCTGTTTACTGTTTTAATAATGATAATCGAAGTTCACAAAATCAGCAGTACAAGCGAAGTATTATAATGATAACGCAAAAAACACTGACGACTCTTGATTTAACTAACATAGCATGCATAGCATAAATAGAAGCTTTTTGTTTCGTAGAAAAATTTTCTGTATTCTTCTGTTATTCGTATAAGAAATTATGGATAGAATAAATCTAAAAACAAATAATTTTATTAGTTTTTATATCTCGTTAAATGACCAATTCTGAGCGTACAGATGAAAATTCTCAACTAAGTCTAATGCGCTCAGCCTATCCGGGGATTCAATAGAATTTGATGATTGTGATGTAGACGTGTCTTATGTTCTAGCCTGCAATTTATCTTCTAATTCAGAGGACTTCAGTGCCAATTTTCGAAATAATGAAAATTTAAGTAACTTAGAAAGTGAGCGATATTCGGAAGGTACCACTGGAGTGGTTAATTTCGCTGCCAAGTAAATAAATGCTGTAAATAGGGGAAATCAAAAACTCGAAAAACGAAACGAAATTTAGGTTTACAGTACATTTCATCCTCCGGAAAACAAATAGAAAGCCAACAATGCATTCCATTGACTGAATGCAAGAAAAAATGCCAGTTAAAAATAAAATACGATGACCAAAAGAAAATTTTAGATGAGTTCTGGAAACTAGGTAAGCTTTCTAATTATGAATATTATTATAGTTATAGCGTTAAAAAGAGGCCAGTTAAACGTTGATTTATTCTAGTCACAAAATAATTAGAAGTATCAAAAACCCATTTGGTTGGTTACCTATACACTATTATTAAAATAAAATTTTTATTTTAGGGAATTATGATATGAGATCGGCTTATATCTGTGGTGAGCCAACAAAATGCCGAAAAACTATTTGCAAAACACCTCGCCGATATTCAGCAAAATTATTTTAAAAAAATTGCGTCAGCCGATTTGAAGTGTGCAAAAAATGCTTATTAGATACATTTGGTGAAACGCGTAAATTCATGATATAAATGCCACGGAGCTACACCGGAAAAAGATAGGCGTGGAACGGCAACTGAATTTCTTAAAACGCTTCCAAAAGAAACAACGGATGGAATTTACAAGCACATCAACAGTTTCCCAGCATACACTTCTCACTATTCACGTCGGCTTAGTAAGAAACGCTGTTTTCCAACTGGGTAAATTTAAGCAGAATGCACGAATTGTATTCTAAGGAATATACTAACCACCTTAATTCAAAATTTAAACAACCAAGCTTATCCAACTAACTATCCATCAAAAAATTAAACTAACCACAGAAAACAAAGATGAATTATTAAAGCAGCAAAAAGAGCATCATGCTTTGGCCGATTTAGCATACACTGCAAAGAACCAGGACAAAGAAAAATGCAAGTAAAATACTGAAATTCTAAGAATATTCACTTTTTATTTACCGACACCTCGGCTAAGTAAAAGCGTTTCTTTTTTATAAACGGTCATTATAGACATTTAATTTAACTGTGCATGACAGAGCATCAAACCAACCTTTTAATTATATTTGGCATGAAGGCATAGCAAATCACGGGGGAAATGAAACTGCTTCATGTTTGTATATTTTTTGCAATCTGAAGAGGTCAGTGTCACAACAATCGATCACAAATTTTTAATTGTAGGTCACTCATATGGAATGTTCATGCTGCAATTGAAAAACAATTTTAAAAAAAACATCCATCGGCATCCATGCTCCACATGATTATTCACAATTTATTCGTACTATACGATCGATCAGACAATATAAAGTGATTTTTTGAATTTCAATGATTTAGTAAAAAAAAAATATACATGGCGTACTAAAGATATTGCTGGGAATCCTTTTGTTTGGTCTAAAGTGTGCTGGCATAGGTATACCAAACAATATGGAATTATAGAATATAAAAACTCTTTGGCCGAAGATGAACCATTTAAAATTATATATAAATATAATGGATTTTTTACCAATAATATCGCCACAATACCACGATTCTTCCAAAAATCTTAAAACTAACCTTTGGATGAAGTCAACGAATAATATTAATTTTCAATTTTGTGTTATAATTTTAAACAATGTATTTCAATTTTAGTTTAAATTTTTTTCTTTTCACAACAAAACATTTTGTAAATTAGTTACTAATTAAATATTTATAATAATTTAAAGCATGTACCTGTAAACATAATACTAGATTATTTTATTTAAGGTGATAATTTAACGTTCAGATAAAACATAACTATTTAAAGAAGGGAGCAATTGTTGTTAGATTAACACACATATAAATGTATAAATTTTTTAATTGAGTGAAATGGACTTGTATCTAATCAGAGACACTTACTAAATATTTGAAAGGAGATAAGTACTTATTACTGATATTACCGCGAAATTGTACACGAAATTAGTGGTTTAACTTAGGTGACCTCTTGGCTGCACAATAAAGGACCAATTGGTGGTAGTTAGATTATTTAGTTATTGTTAAGAATTGTATTTCACAGAAAGAAAAATATGTTTAAATCGATCTACTGAAAATTAGTAAGAACCCAGTTATCATTTTTTATATATTTGCCACAAATATATTGTATCAGACATTCAATCGGCATTAAAGGCGCTTAGGTCTTGTATACCGTTGAGTCAAGGCTAGTATGAAATTGTCTGAAGGTTATCAAGCATCTGGCAGGCTCAAATAAGGTAACACTTATGCGGGTGCCAGGTCATACTGGAATCGAAGGAAATGGGGCAACTGATGGCCTCGCTAAGCATTTTTACTTTCCCAGATTTCTTACGATTTCAATCTTTCTTATGAGAATTCGGGTGATACCATAGTAAAACGTGGCCAAAAACTTTAGATTGGAATACAGCCACGATTTTTATTTTAAATTTGCTGCGATTTTTGCCACCTCCAGCCAATAGGAAAAAACGAATTAGTCGTTTGACTGAGCAGACGATTGAATTAATAATTACATTTCGAAGAATGAGTTAATTTATCTATTATTTGTCAATTTCGGCGTATTAATTATTCTTTTAATTTCAGATTGGCCTTACAAACAATGAGTATTTAGCTAACTCCGAGAAGGAATCTCCTTTTATTGCGGAAATAGGCAATAATTAATCTGATATTTCCCAATATAAATATGATTGTAAATTTTTAAGCTTCATTTTATATTTGGAATAAGGTATGATCACAATTTAAGGTTATTTTGGAATCATTTGCAAAATTTTATTTGTGAAGTTCATTGCCCTGAAACTTCGAAATTGATCGATCAATACTAGAAAATTAGGTTAAACTTAAATTGTTATTGAAAAAATTAATTTACAAATAGTAAATTTCTATTGTTTTTTGTGCAACAGGAAGTCCAATAATTTAAATATAATTTTTCAACATTTAAAATTAGAACATTGTTTAATTAATTCTAAATTTCTAAATCTATAAAATGTATTTCAAATAAAAGTTACAATTTAACTACACACACAGGGGAACACAATTTAACTACACACACAGGACATATAGTGGTTTGAATAAACATTCTATTAAATGCAATCAATCCATCGATCGGTTGTAGTATAAGTTGTATTCAACCAGTTGAGTCAACTGAAAATACAGATCATGGTTCGAATTCTTTTTCACCAGTAAAATTGATACCGCCTAGCCTGTGAGAATTTACCCAATGACCTAATTATTTCAGATTTTATTCAAGATATAAATTCCTAAGGCATCCCTGAATCAACCATTTACAAAATCATGAATTACAGTTTAAATTTAGTAAATAGCGTCACCACAAAATTTATTTCTCTAATGCAAAATTCTGGAACAGAAATACTTAGATCCATCTTCTATTTTATTTAATATGAAAAAAATTTCGTATTCATACAAAACTAATTTTAGTAAATTTGCTTCCAAATATAACAGTGAAAAAAAATCGAATGTTCTAAATTTTATGTCAAATTTTTTATTTACTTTATTTTTTACTTTATTTAACGAAGATCAATCTAAACTAAGAACCCTACAGAATCATCGGAAAAATATCTTCAGCTTAACGATACTAATTTCAATATTAACAGCGGAGTTAAGCATATTTGTGTGCTAAATGAACTACGACATTACAATACATTTCAAAATGGTTCTGTGTATATGATGCACGATTTGATAGAAGGCGTTATACCATATGCCAGAAAATTTTTCTTCAATTTCATGATTGATAACAAACTATTAAATTAAAAATTACGAACAAATTAAGGATAGAATGCTAAGATTATTCCAACAGCACTTTTTACTAAAGATTCATTTAGTTTAACTGCTTCACAATGTTGGTGTCTAATTATAAATTTTCAATTTATTTTTGGTGATGTAATTTCAAGTTGCCATGAATCAAAAGGTATTTCAAGTTCACAAATAGACGAACTGAGAGAAGTAATTACCGATCATTTAAGATGTTTAACATTAGAGTTTCAGGGACGATTGATTCCGAAACATCATCTATTGATACACTACCCAGGCATTATTTTAAAAATGGGTCCATTGTGTGTTTATTCTGCAATGCGGTATGAGTCAAAGCATCAATATATGCTTTAAAAATTTGTCCAAACATTTTAAAAATATTTGCTAAACTTTAGCCAATTGGCATCAACAAAAATTTAGTAGTTAACGGGAAACTTTAAATTTGAAAAGAGATATTAAATCAGGTTTGCACAAACTAGCAAAAATTGTAGTAGTGCGAGTAAACTAAATAGAATATATTTAGGGGATTATTGAATCGTTGAACAAACGATGGAGGTGACTAAATGTATTCAACAAAAACCAAAATTCACAAAGTCAAATGATTTTTCTCGAATGTTCGTAGTATGCACTTGATGCAGAAATGATCAAATGGCCGATCCCTGGGGTCAGCCATATAAATAACAAGCAATATTTCCATCAAATGTTGTAAGATTCTCCGCCGACGAAATTTGCTCAATAAAAATCAAAAGTCGAAAGTCAAATGATTTTTGTCGAATGTCCGTTGTATGTATTGGGTGTGTGAATATAATTGGTGTCGTTATTTTTACTGCTTATTGTATTGTATTTTATTTACGAAAATTTTATATTAAAGACCAACAGCATGCTTCCACTATCAGTTTTGAGCATGTGCTCATTCATAATAGATCATGGGGCATGCGATGGCTTAACATTATAAATAATAAATAAATGGAAAAAGTGTAATTTCATAATCAACGTGGCGGCACAGCTATGGAAATTATGTATTGTACATACTCGTCCCTAAGATTTTATGCTTTTCGGGAGTGTCTACTGCCATCAATTGTTATATACACCACTTGAAAATGTATCATCGTACCAGCATCATCAAGGGACCAGTGGTGGCCGCAATCTGCCAATCTGCCATTGCCCTCAATTACGAAATTTTACAATAGATATTTTTTTGGCTAGTATTTGAATTAATTTAAAGTAATTTTTAAGGAAAATATAAAAATATCAATACGCTTACGTAAACTATAAATGCGCAATACTTGTATTCTATAGTACTTGATGTCAGCTATCAAACGCAGTATACATTTGGTTGAAGTGTAAGCAAATAGTATTTTTAACCCTTTCAAAATGTCGAATTTTATTCCAAATAAACATCATTTGGGCGAAGTTTTATTACATTATTTTATTGCAAAGAAAAGTGCAGCGGAAACTTATCGTTTGCTTGTGGAAATTTACGGCGAGCATGCTCCATCGAATACAACGTGCAAAGAATGGTTTCGACGATTTAAAAATGATGATTTTGGCATTGAAGATAAAGAACATGGAAAACCACCCAAAAAATTTGAAGATGTTGAATTGGAAACGTTATTAGCTGAATATTCTTCTCAAACACAATCAGAATTGGCTGTAGCATTAAATGTTGATCGATCAACTGTTGCAAAAGTTTACAAACAATCGGAATGGTTCAAAAAGCTAACAACTGGGTTCCACATGAATTAAAAGAAAGAGACCTCGAACGTCGAAAAACAATTTGCAAAATACTGATTCAAAGACAACAAACGCCAAACGCCAAAAATCTTGGGTGAAGTGTGGTGAAGCTGGTCCATCGCAACCAAAGCGAGAAATCCATTGCAATAAGGTTATGCTCTGTATCTGGTGGGATCAGAAAGATGTGGTATATTATGAACAACTGGAATCAGGTGAAACTCTCAATGGCGATGTGTACCGACGACAACTAATACGTTTGAAGCGAGCTATAGAGGAAAAATAACCAGAATGGGTGAATAAACACAACAAATTTATTTTTCAGCATGACAATGCAAAACCACATGTTGCAAAAATTATGTTGTGAAAAATTATTTACCAGGACAGGACTGGGAAGTTCTACCCCACCCACCGTATTCACCAGACATAGCTCCTTCAGATTACAACTTATTCCGGTCGATGCAGTCGTCTCTTTCTGAACAGCGGTTCAGTTCTCGCGCAGAGATCGAAAATTGGCTTAATGATTGGATCGCCTCCAAAGATCAAGATTTTTTCAGAGAGGTAATCCGTAAACTGCCTGAAAAATGGGGGAAAGTTGTAGCAGCATACTTTTAATAAATAATTCTTTCATTTTCTAATCAAGCAAATGTGTTTTATTTTAACAAAAAAGAGCGGAGTCATATTCACACACCCAATACTTGATGCAAAATTTATGAAAATATTGATTGTTATTTATATGGCCATTACACCCCAGGGACCGGCCATTTGATAATTTTTGCATCAAGTGCATACTACAGACATTCGAAAAGAATCATTTGACTTTTGGACTTTTGATTTTTGTTGAACAAAATCGTTCAACATTTGATCAAAATATTGTTTGTTATTTATATGGCCGACCCCAAGGACCGGCCATTTGATAATTTTTCCATCAAGTACATAGATGGGACCTTCAAGAAAAATCATTTGACTTTGGGACTTTTAATTTTTGTTGAACAAATTTCGGCGGCGGAAAATCGTACAACATTTGATGAAAATAAGGTTTTTTGTTTATATGGTCGACCCCAGGGATCGGCCATTTGATAATTTTTACATCAAGTCCATACTTCGGACATTCGAGGAAAATCTTGTTTGGTTTCTTTAAAATCTTGTTTGATTTCTTTGTTAACAAAAATCGTCACTGAATTGTATTATAATTTATTAAGTAGTTACTTTCTTTATTCACATTCAGGCGTTTAATTTGTACTACCACTACATATAAATACGTATATGTATACGAGAAACTTGTTTTTTTTTTGCTATGTTCTTCCAATGCCGTCTAGAATATACAAGCCACACTATTGTCTACGTCACTCAATTTATGTCGACAGTTCCATTAATCTTCTGCAGATGGCATTAATGCTAGAAAAACGAAAGAGAACAAAACTTGAAAACGAAGAGATTATAACATGTGAAAAATAAAAATAATAAATCAGCAGTGAAGAGAGAACCAGCCAACATTTAAGAAATTTAACGTAACAGTGCGGTATATGGAGTTTACATGTTACTGTCCAGCGAACCTTTAAGAAATGTTCGTTCAGTTTCGTTAAATTGAAGTGTCAACTTAACAGAGCGAAAATTATCGCGCAAAACTGAAGGAAATGTCAAAAATCCAAATTGCCCTTTGTGCAAATCTTGTGGGATCTCATTGTACATTTTAAGCTTAAATTCAAAATTATTTATGTTCATGTAGGTAAATTGAAAACCGAATTATTAAAGACTTTATAAATTGTAACATCAAATTATTTATTTTCAAATTTATATATTTTCGTTTATTTTTTCTAACGCCACAAATCTGTGTCTTTTATTATTTATGTTTATGTCCTTCAAGAATTTAAGGCTTTTTAATAATTTAAATAATTTTCGAAGTTCCTCCAATTCCATCGTCAGTTCAAAATTCTACACAAATTTTAAAAAATATTAATACGAGCTACCATCACCATCAAAGCAATTGACAAGTTGTGTAACAGTTTCGCTAGCCAACCTGTCAAATTTTCCGTAAGAAAAAACTTTCGTTAAATTTTGTTAAATTTCTAAAATGTTCGCTGGTTGGCTCTTAATCCAAGCGCACGAAAAGGAGGTTGTACGTCGTGTGTTTTTTCATCATCAATTTAAAATCATTAATAAAAAATAGTTCATATAAATTTTTCCAACTCATATTACATTTTTAGTTATTATTTATTTATATTTAAATCATTATTCCATTAATAATTTTACTAGTTTTAAATTATGCAGAAAATTAGCAGAGATAAAAATATGTACAATCTTCCTTTCGTACGCATGAGATAATACTAAATAATTCTTCCATTTTTGAAATGGTTTACTCTCTGTTTCTCTCAACTCTTTCATTTTTCGAATATTAATTGCCATCTAGGTTATGTCGATGAAATAAAAAAAAAAAAATTTTGCATTTAGCAGTATGGCTTGTATATTCCAGACGGCATTGGTTCTTCCCAGGTATTGATTATAGTATACAAAATATTTATACTTTGAAGGTATAAGAACTATAATTCGAATGTATAACGCCCTTTAAAATAGTATAAATCAAGGGGTTTTAATTTATTTATAATCATATGCCAAATTCTTATTTTCCTACCATATAAAATTGGTTTATATGAAGTGACTATATCATTTGGAAGAGACTGACTATATCAACTATTATGGAAATTATAAATCGTATTATAAAATTTTATAAGATGATGTGGTATAAATCATACAACAATTTTTGAAAGGATTTATATGTTTACTTTTTACTTATATTTACAATGCCATTATTTTTCACTGTGTCCCCAGCACTAAAACAAACTTGGATGCTTGACGACGAGGAGTTTATTGCAATTTGCAACTAGCAGAGCGCTACACGAATAAATAACCGCACCTCAACGGCCACAAAATGGAGCCGGCGGAGTGCCCATCTACGTCCATTTCATCAGAGCTGACGTTGCATCATATCGCACTTCTCGTACCTATGGCACACCATGTTGCACTCCTATTCATGATGCTACCATAATAATAAAGAAATTTATTTTAACAAACCCATATAGTCTATCATTTCTCTCATCGCCTAAACACGTTGTCACGCAAAAAATACGTACAGCATTGTAGACGAAGTCCACCCCCATTTTTTTTATCGATTCTTGCCAGATTAAAAATATTAAAATGGGTGATTTTTTCACAAAAATGGGATATTTTTTGATAAAACAAGATTTTGACAAGCGGGGATTTTCTGATCTTAATTCTTATTAAGCGGGCAAGAATATAATAAGCTTCCTGGATATTATATAAAATCGGTAATCGTCAGCAATCTATATTAGATTCCATAATGTTATACAATGGTAACAATACAAACTCAAACACTAAAGCATCGTACGAATTAATTTATCAAATCTTCAAACGTGTTTTATAGAACAAAATGGTATTCTTAGGAAATTTGTCACTGAACAATCTGAAATGGGGCAATTTCATGTGGCAATTTTTTATTTTTTTTTAGGTTTTTTGTTTGAATTGTTCAATTCATTTCATTCAATTGGCTAGTACTTATTATTGTTATTTGTAATATAAAAAATATCCTTAGAACCTATTATATCTTTTATTATTCCTTTTATAAACATGAATTTTATAAATAGACAATATGTGTTAATTTTTTTTTTCTATTATGATCTGAAGTTTATAAAATTTATTTTGTGTTAGATACATTTATTGTGGTCAAAATGAATTTTTTCAAAAAATCGATTGTATCTTTGGAGGTATAAAAATATTGTTTTGTTGATTTTATTGTTCAAATAAGATAAAAAGGGACAACTAATTTTTCAGGAATCTTGCAAAAACATATATTTTTGAAATTGAAGTTTTAAACAGTCAAACATACGCTGTTTTTTAACACGTTCAAGATAAAACATATGATAAACAAGATACATGTATTTTACCCACCCAAGATATCTAAATTAAACGAGAATTTTCTAAGAAGATTTCAAATCGAAAGATGTTGCATTAATTTTTGAAAGTTTTAAAATTTGAAATATGACCAATAGGCTATACTTTGGCCGTAATATTAATAACAATAGAATTTATATTATGTATCAATGTAATTGTTCTTGTAGCTTATTCTATTGTAATCTTTTTGATTTCTTCACTTATCTTTCATTATTTTCTAGCTTGCTAATATAATACATAAACAATTGAGAGATAGTAATAAAAGAATAAATAAAGAAGCCAAATTGTTTATCATCGTTATCAATCATTTTCAAGTTTGGTTTTTCTCTTTTTCAAAACTACTTGAATAGTGTTACTAATTTTGAATAGACAGAAAAAAATTCAATTGTCCCATTATATTATTATGTTGAATACTCAGATATTTACTATTTACAAAAGGGTGGGTCACATTTTTTCCAACTCATCCATTTATTTAATTATTATTACATTTAATTTTATTTTAAATTAAATGTATTTAATTCCTTGTATACATAAATAGGATTTTTTGGTTGTGGACCAAACAATAATATACTCGAAAAAAGGGACGAGCAGAAAGACTTTTTTTAGCTTTATGATTTTTAAATAGACTTTAACAATTATATTAAACCCCGTGTATATGTATCAATTGAAACCAATTTTCCACACCTGGCGCTTGTAAAATTAATTTTCTATTGAACGGCGTTTTATAGCCCAAATGCACGTACGAGTATCAATATCACTATACACAATATAATACACAAGAATGGAAATATCGGTTTTGTATTTTAAATTAACTTCTATTAGCCTATTATTGACCTTTTTAGAAAGGATAATGAAAGTCAATTTAAAATTTTTATTAGTTTTGTGTTTAGGTTCACGTGTCCATTGTATAGATTGTTGTGTACGATTGATATTGAATTCTGAAAGCAATTTATTTATTTAATAAATTATAGACGATTACCGATCTTTATGCCGTTTCCTCTGGTTGGAATGGCAGTAGATAATTTCAAGGTTCATATTATAACAACCCTTAAATTAGAGTGGCAAACAAATTCAACATTTCAAAAGATCGAGGCGAAAATCACAAACAATTTCACGATTTACCTTTAATTTTAACTTTAAGTTAGCTGAAACCAAAACTAGACTTAAACCTAAAACTTTCGATGTTTGATCCATCATTTATTTTCCATTTTACAAGCAACAAAATTGACATATCCTGTTCTCTTTCGTGAAAAATGGATAAATTACAAAAACATCACAATTCAAAATTTGTGTTCGGAATATCCGTTCCATTTTTAATATGAAATTTTTACTTACCCTCGCTAAAGAGGGTTTCACATAAAACGCGAGCAGTAACTAATTCATAAGGACGACTTTTTGCGTCGATTAATAACAGTTGATGAAACATAGATTCAACACTACTCACCAGAGTAAAGACATCAGTTTTGCATTTTTTTTTTTGGGACACTTATGGAATATTGCTCATCGACCATCAAGAAAAAGGAAAAATAATCACTGGCTAATATTATAGCGCATTACTGGACAAATCGACGAATTAATCAAGGCAAAACGAATAATTTGGCGAAGAAAAATACCCTTTTCAAGGCAATGCTCACAAGTCAACAATAGTGATGGCCAAATTGCGACAAATAGCGACTATTTTCTCTTTCCAAAATTAAAAAGATGACTGCAAGGAAAGAGATAAACGTGTATAAAGTGTATCGAGTAAATCTTCTAAGTTTATAGAGTAAATAAGGAGATTATATTGAATACACACATTTTTAAAAAAACACTTGTTTTAATATTTCGCAAATTTTATAGGTTTAAGAAATCACTCGATCAATTTCGGCTTGTTAGGCCATCATCAGGAGTATCTACTAAACTGATACTCCTGATGATGGCCTAACAAGCCGAAATTGATCGAGTGATTTTTTAAACCTATAAAATTTGCGAAATATTAAAACAAGTATTTTTTTAGAAAATGTGTGTATTAAGTGTGTTTCGCCAAGTGCCCACGGCAGATAGTGTAAAAAGGATTATATTGAAGATTAAATAAAAACATTGCCAAAAATGTTGCATTTTATTATCAGTACAGGAAATTTGTCAGCCCATGTAACATTAGCTTCCAAAATGTTTTGAGCATGTTTTCACTTTCATACATCGGAATACAATCATAGGGCCTTATTTCTCTTTCACAAGTTTATACAAAGAGTAAAAAATCAGTAAAAGCCACAAAGGAAAAAGTAAGGAATAGAATAAAAGAAGTTAAGACAAAAAATTAAATTTTTTCACATTTCTAAAAGGTAGTGGGTAATCTAAACTTAAATAGAATAAATTCATACCTAAGGAAAAAAACTAATTATTTTCTAAAAAGCCACTTTCCTCGCTCGGTTTATGATACAGAATTAAATTATTTACATACCGACTTCATTTATTTTTTTTGGATTTATGTTATTTATTTCATTTGCCTTGAATGATCGATAATGTGTATTGCTTTCATCATAAAAAAAAAAAAAAAAAAATGTACAACAATCATAATGGATAGACTAAAAAATGGCTAAGCCTTACCCAAAAAGAAAAAAATAGTGTTTAAAAAGATTAACCAAATTTTTATTTATAATTCATTGTGCCATCCATTCAAGTTGGCCATCCTGCTGCTAATTGAGATTTCATCAAAGCGTCATAATGTCAAAAGACGATTTGAATAAAAAATTGTTTTCCTTTATTTTATTACAACTGAGGCTGCGCTCATCTAGCAACTTTCTTTCAAATACAAATATTTATCTAATAAAATTCTCTTTTGTTGGGGTATAACCCAATGGTTAGTCCCATAATTAATTAAACTTATTTACTAATTTTAATTTGATAAGTTCAATAGGTCAAGTGGCCTCGTTCTTTGGAGTCTTCTTTCAACGACATTGGCGAATATATGGGTTTCCATGATCCTGGAGCCTCGTTTCGTGTTTTGTTGCATGCATTTTTATTTCATCTTTGATGTATTTCATCCGTAGGTCCCTGTGAAGGTCCTCATTTCTTGTGTTTGTTTGCTTGGTACATCCCCCGAGTTGTATATCGTAGATCCATATCGGCTTCAGAATTTGCCGATATAGCAGCAGCTTGTTGTGAATTGTGAGCTCAGAGCCTCTATAAGCCTCACCTATAAGCCAATACATTTTCTTGAACTTTACGTCAAGTTCTTCTTATTTCTTTTTGACATGCTCTCTCCACCTGAGCTTGGCATCGAAGGTCATGCCAAGGTATTTAGCTGTATTTGCATATGGCACGTGTCGCGAGTTAATTTATATAGGAAATAATAGTAATGGTAAGCCTTTTGAAATGTAAAGTTAATATGTGTGGATTTTGTCTCATTAAGTGCATTGCTCATCCTCGGGAGTTTGCTCTTTGCATCAGCGACATTACTTTCAATCGCCAAATAATTGAGCTGTCATCTGGAAAGATGGCTATGGTTCCTTCATTTCTAGTTGGTATGTCCCTTGTATATAGTAAATACAAGATTGGTCCTAAAACACTCCCCTGCGGGACACCGGCAGAGATTTTCTTTAGCTCGGAATATTCATCCTCATATTTCACTCGAAAATGTCTATTGGATAAATAAGATCTTGGTATGACATAGAATTTCCTCGGGAGATCTCTATGCAGCTGGTATTCCAGACCACTGTGCCAAACTTTATAGAATGCTTGCGCGACGTCAAGGAATATGCTTGAGCATACTTTTTTAATTTTTAACATTCTTTCAATTTTATTTGTGATTCTATGCACCTGTTCAATAGTAGAATTCTTTTCTCTGAATCCAAATTGATGTGAAGGAATTAGTTGTCGGTCCTCAATTATTTGTTTAAGCCTCTTTAGCAATAATTTTTCAAAGAGTTTTGACATAATTGGCAGCAAAAAAATTGGCCTGTATGATTTTTATCGTTAGGTAGTTTATCAGGTTTTGCTTCTGCTACTTTCCATTGATGTGGAGGAGAACATATTTTAACCGAAGGGTCGCATTGATTATGTATGATAGCTTACGAAATCCTCTGTCAGGTAGCGCCTTAATAATTTGGCAAGTAATCAAGTCATCCCCCCGGGAGTCTTAACATTCATTTTACTTTTCACTTCATTTTTTAATTTTTTGAGAGTTATTGGCCGTATGTCAAACTCATCTGGCTTGTGAATTGACATTATATTTTCATTGGCAGTCTGTTTTGGTCCTGGAGATACTCCGCAAACAGATCAGCCTTGTCTTTGTGACCTATTGCTCAGGTCCCATCATTCTTTCGAGTAATCAGAATTTTTTTCATCAGTTAGGCTAACTAAATAGGTTAATTGATTCCTTATTAGCTCCTTTAAAAAGAGATTTGAGACTTACATAAATTATTAAGAATTGTTTTGTTCTCCGGGGTTCGATTAATTTGCCAGGTTTTACGTGCTAACTTCCATTGGGTAGGATATGTTAAGCGTTTTCCTATTTTGTATAATGGAGGTGCTTGACAACGCAGCATAGTGAATTATTCCATTGAGTTGTCCCTGTTCGTCTTCCAACTGGCGCGAATTTCGTATCGGTACCTGGAAATTAATTTTTTCCTCCACTAATTCACGAAAGAGATCCCAGTTTATTTTTGAATTGGTTAATCTTGGTGCACTTTTCCTTTGAATTACCGTTTCACTGACTGTCATGATAACCGGTGAGTGATCCGATACTAGAGAATTACTGTTTTCAATGTGAATGTAGTTCTGAGATATACCTCTTGCTACATAAAAGTCTATTAAATCCGGTATCTTAGCTTCGTCACTGGGCCAGTATGTTGGCGAACCACCAAAGTAAAATTCACGTTTTGATTTCTGTCCTGCTTGAAACAATTCTTTACCCTTTGACGTCGTAAGTCTAGATCCCCAAAACGTGTTTTTCGCATTAAAGCCACCTCCAATAATAAAATCACGTCCTAACGATTTAAATAGTTTAATGTAGTCCTCCCTTTTCAAGTTATGCCGGGGAGGACAGTATATCTCAGTGACCGTAAGCTGTCTGTATTTAATGTGAATCCTTAAAGTAGTGATTTGCATTATTTCTTCTTCGATTTTTGTTTCTACATGGTGTTTTATATTTTCTTTTATTAGTAATGCCGAACCACCTCTTGCTCTTTCGGCTGGATGAATGGAATGATATAAGTTATAACTTCGGATTTTAACAAACGAAGATTTAACAAAATGGCTTTCGGATATTAGGAAAATGTCGATTTTTTCTGTATTTCAAAATATTTCTATTTCTGGAATATAAAGCCCATTCGATTTCAGATTGCTATTCTGAAAGTTGTATTCTTACTTAAAATTTTTTGTTGGATTGCGTTGTGGGGGTGGCATTTTCTTCGCTTTGTAATAGCTTCGATGCTATTCATAATGTGCCATATTTCGTTATTTTCAGAGCCGTGATTTTGCGGTTGATTTCGTGTTTTATCTTTTAATTTTTGTAGTTGTTTAGCAACTTCACAGGCACTATAATTAGCCGGATGTTGACCCCTATAATTTATACACTTAGCTGGCACATCTCTCCCTATTGTACATACCTTGTACATACCTTGGTAATATGTTTACCTGAGCTTTTTACACACCTCGGATCCCGTCTGCAATATCTATGGGTGTTATTAAATCCCCGTCATTTCTTGCGTTGGGGTATGTGGGTAGTGGTTCGCCTTATTAGTTCAATTTTTACCTTCATGTGAAGAATTCCTTTTACACCATAAATGTTGAACATTCTATTTGTTATTAAATACCAGCATAAAAAGAGGCATACCTGTTTTCTAAAAGTTTGGTATCCTTCCTGATTTTCTGTTCTCTCTTTTTTAACAATATTCACAGCATCTAGTATTTTAAGACCTTTATTTTGTAAGTCTTCCATTATTTCTTTGGTTGAGCAAGTGTGATGCAAACCTCTTGCCATACATTTTATAGGTTGAGCCTGTTTATCCTCATAGGTAAAGCACTGATACTTTTCAGCATTCAACTACGTAGATAAGGTTCTACAAGAATCTGAGTCCAGAGTATTGATTTTTCAAACATAATTATTTAGTGCTGTTACCTTATACTCTTTGTCAGTAACCAATTTCATCAGTGACTGAATTTCTGGTTAACGGGTTAGCCCACAATACTTATTGGTGGGGGTGGTTTTCTTTAGATTGCAACAGTTTTGGTGCAATGTTCTTGGTAGATTTACTACCTTTTGCTTGATTGACCTCGGGTTGGACAACTTTCGGTTCGGTACTTGTAATTCCATTTTTAAAAGTTCATTTTCTCGCCTTGTACACGATTTCTTCGTTTAACTTGGCAAATGATTGCTCCATTTTCTGTAGCTTCCCCAAGAGATCCATATTTTGTTTTTCTAGGTCAATGTTAATTTTACTGGATCCAGCTGCTCGCAATGTAAAATTGCCGCTGGCATGCAATGTTTGGCCCTCCCGAGCCTCCAGAGGATGGATTGTCCAGTCGGCTGACTAGAGTACCACCTGGGGTAATAAATTGCTGTTTTTAGCATTGCATATAGTCTTGTTGATCCGCGGGAGGTATTTTATTTCCCTCCTACCCACCAGTTTTAGCTGATGAGCATTCCAATATCCGCCACCAGAGGGTTCCCCTCACGGGTGAACAAAATAAATAAATAATAATAACAATCGTGATAAAAGTGAATCGTGAGCGGAAATTTAAAGAAAATTGGAAACGCTTCATGAAAAATTAGTCATTAAGGTAGATTATACATTGTAAATGTAAACATTTCTAAATTAATTTACAAAATTTGTTGCTAAGGTAATACATATATTTGTATTATATTAAAAATTACGAATTATTGTTGACTTTGTAGTAATTGATTGTTGTTTCAGACTATTCCAGGGAACATGGAGTAAACCCAGTTCAAGTGACTTCTCCTTAGAATCCATCGAGTCCTCAGACACAAGTCATTTATTTCCTATACATATTTTATTTTATCACATTATGTATTTCAAGTGTATATTTTATTTCAGTGTTTATATTATTTCCATTATTACAAGGTAATTCAACAAATCCTCATTTCATTTTCTCCTTCGTCATGCCTTTTTCGATCCGCTAACTCCTTCTTCGTATGCCTTTTCAGTCTAGTTTCTTCCCTAAGCTTAGGATCCTCCTCCTTTTCTCTTAAAACCCCAAATTCTATTATTTCGATTTATTTGTGACGTCATTTTTGTATGGAACAAAGTGAAGTACTAGTTTAGTACATATATGTTCGAGTTTCAAAGGACTGTTACTTCGGCTAACTGACAAACAATTGTTTTGTTTTCCGAAAGTTCAATGGAAGTTTCTTCGTCAAACAACTGTTCTAATAAATCTTTGAATGGTACTACTCCAGGATAAGTTGCATTCAAGGAATCATTTTCAACACATAACTAGTACGCAATTTTACGCTCCTTAATTTGTTCTTAATTTCCTCTACAGTAAATGATGTATCCTAAAAAATAGTTAAATTAATAATAATTTTAAATTTGCTAAAATAAATTACTTTATTAAAAAAATATGAAAATTTAAAAAATAAAAACACAAAACATTGTAAAAGTGCTATGATTTAGTATGAAAACCAAAAAATATGTCACATACCGCCACACCTGAAGATGTCATGCCTTCCAATAAATTGTTATGAACATTTTTTTGGCGTGTGTTAATTCATTTTTACGGTGAATTGCGAATACCAAAAGTGTTGTGTTTCCGCTCTGCTTCAGAATCTTCTACTATTACTTTTAATTATAACTATTACGCTTTTTTCATATGTACATACTTACATTATTTTTTTGTTACTTCTGACATATTGTGTTGATTGCTAAATAATAAATTGGACGATTTCTATTTTTCTTTTTAATTTAGCCTACGTTGTTAAGGAAACAGAAAATTATGCGTTTTTCCAACAGTTTTTTGAGAGAATAAATTTCTATGTGAAAAAAATGTTAATTTTTAGCGACTGAATTGCTAATTACACCTTTGGTTACTTTCTATACACCTATAGAAAGCAACCATGTAGTAGAAATATTAGCGAATTATACGTAATACATATTAAACTCTTAATAATTTCAACTTTGTTTTATATAACGCTTAAATTCAATTTCTGTTTGAAATATTCGGTTCTTCAGGAGTTAGCCAGATAATTATTATTTTCTACGATAGTGCAGTAATCTATGCTTTCGATGATGATTTTTGAATTTAAATTATATAAGAAAAGGATGCTTTGCACAAATCGCGTTGCAGTTGACGTGAGCGTTTCAGTTATTAGTTTTGTTTTTCCGTATAGTTTGTTATTTTTTATGTTACTAATTATTTATAAATATTACAGGACTATTGTATCAAAGAAAAATAGCGTGTACAACTCGTGTGAAAACGTGTAATTGCAATACTCAACTGATTGCAGCCCTCGCTATCGCTCAGACTGCCAATTTCACTTTCGTATTGCAATGACTGATTTTCTTCACTTATTATACAATATACTATATTTTCGAAAAGCGAAATTATGAAGAGTTTTGCAACTTCTGTTTCAATCTGATAATTTCACCCGGGCTAATTATCTGGCTATAGTCCGGAGGAAAGCAATATTTCAAATAGAAATCGCTTTTATGGGCTACACAAAATAAAATTGAAACTATTAAGAGCTTAATATGTATTGTGCATAGTTCGCTAATAATTCGACTATATGGTTGCTTTCTATAAATACAAAAATCAAAGGCGCAATAAGCTCTGAATTCTCATTCAGATTGAAACTGAATTTACAAAACTCTTGGTAATTTCGCTCTCCGTAAAAAAAATTATTAGCTGCCTAATATTTCAAGTTTGATTAACACTTTATTCTCAAAAATTCCGCTGAATTTCTATTGATTTGAAAATTATTACAAAAATCCGCGGCACACATTTAACGTTGGTCGATCTGTCAGAAAAAGCGATATGAGCGATACAAACCCAAAGTTTTCAGTATTACATTTGACAACTTCAATATGGTGTTAGTTTAAACGGGTATTTTAAACTTATTTAAAATTATATCTTCGTCAACCTTGCAGATCCAGGTCAATGGGTTTGTACCGCTCGTATCGCTTCTTCTGATAGATCTGAAAATTATTTTCAAATCGTTAGATATACTCAGCGAAAAACTTAAGAACAGACTGTTAATAAAACGGTATAACCCTTCTTTAGACGGCAGCTGCGGCTTATGAAGCCCCGCTTTTTATCTTTTCTGCTCTATCTCCTGCAAACTGATATCTTCCAAAAAACCAAGAAAACTTTTTACATTACATTCTAACATTTTAAACTTATATTTTTATGCCATTTATAATTGTAAAGCCAAACATTCATTATAAACAATATTATATTTTAAATCAAGGAGATTTTAATAATTAGGGCATCATTTGCCAAATATTTGAGAATTTAGTTCGCTCTACAAAAGTCAAAAATGCGATAAGGCATTTCGGGGGCTAACACCTTTTGATTGCGATTACATCGCGTCATCGTACCATTATACCATCATACCACCACACCGTCATAACATCATACCAGCCCATCAACAAACAATCATTCCATCTTACCATCATATCGTCAAGCCATCACACCATCATACCACCACAATCACCATACCGCACACTTTGATTCAAATTACAACCTAAAGTAATTATTATTGGATGAAATTTTGTAAAAGAATTGATTCATGGAAATATCAACTTGATATAAAACTTCCTGTTTAATCGTAAACGTAATCCACTTTTTTATTTTAAATCGAACACTCTGTATATGTTAACCTGAGGAGTGAGAGGAGGTTTTGTACCTTCACCTTTAAAAGTCAATAAGATAAACCATCTAATATATAACCCACCCAGTTTTAACGTTACATTTAACTGAGAAAGGACAGATATTAGTGAAGAAGATATTTGTGACATATTTAAAAGTTGGTAAAAGTTTGCGACGAACATATTGCTATTAATTTCAACTTTTTGCTTAAATGCGTCTGTATATCGTCAAAATTTACGATATTGGTCTATCAACAATCCCCAAATTTTGCATGAAGCACATACCCAACAGCAAGAAAAATTGAATGTATAGCCTGGGATTGTAAGGAATAAAATTATTGGTCTACTCTTTTAATTGATCTACCTATTTCTGTTGTTAAAAAAAAATGGACAGCCTGCTTCCTGATTTTTAGTTTCGCAGCAAGATGGAGCACCAACGTCATATCGATAGACGGATTGGGATTTTTCAAATATAATGGATCTAGAGTAGGGACGTTATTTACGAAAGTTGTACCGGACACTCTATAGAAATGTGAGGTTACTTTAAAAACTTAATAAATAAAAATATTACCTCCAACTCCAACCCCGAGCAGAGCGAGAAATTTAAAAAAAAAATTACGTTTTTCTCAATTTTTCACTTTCAATCGAACATAAAGATGATTTTCTCCCCTCCCAAATAGAAGTTGTGGATAGAGAGAAGATAATTACATTTCTAAAATATCAAAGATATTGAAAATCGGTTAATAAATAGCGATTTTACTGCCAAATTTCCAAAATAAATAACCGGTTAAAAAGCTGTTAATTATTTTCAAATGAATTTATCCTCATGAGCACTCTAAGTTGCGCATCGAATCTCTTTTCCTCTGCATGTTTTCGTCAAAAAATATCTCAAATGATTGCATTATTTAGTATAGGTATCACCAACTTCTCGTCATGTGTTTTGTACCTATTTATAAATATCTCGTAAATAACTGAAATCCAGATTTGGTCGGTTTAAGTGAACAGAAACTAAACTTTCATTTAAAATCTTACAATGTAAACGATATATATTTGTAACTTGGCACTTTTGGTGATGTTAACTAAAGTTCTTCTCGAAATATAAATAATTTCAATGAATAAATCGCTTTGGATATTCAGCGAGCATGATGCATTCAGCCTGGTTGACGGAAACGGATATTTTCATTTGATATCATGCCTAAAAAAACTAGAGTGATTCCGAGCATGTTTCTTTGCCAATTAGTTCTTACAAAATACTAATTCACATCACACATTCTTTTCTCGTAGATTCTTTTTAACTTTTTCTTTTGTCCAATATTTTTGATTTTCATTAAAATTTTAATTGTTTGATGCAAACTTGGTTACCTTCGTGTAAAATTGCATAGCTACTTTATTTCTAACCCTGCCTACGGATCTGCCCCGGGAACTAATGCGGATCAAGCCTTCTTAATCTAAGTATTATAAGGACAATCGAAAAGCAATTTTTTTTATAATGTGGTGTGGCTACAAAATGATTTACTTTTCGATTATCCTTATTAATAAATTGGCTTACTATTATAAAAGTATCCTGAATAATACAATATAAATTATTTTATTTGTTTATTTATTTTAACTTAAGCTTTACATAAACATAACTATAACAGTAATCAAATGTTTTAATAAAAAATCAAGTAATCCCATACTAAGTTACAGACATCCCCCGATTTACACGGTAGATTGGTTCCGCAGAAAACCGTGTAAATGTAAAATCGGGTTTTGTATGGAAAATCGTGTAAATCGTAAAATTAAATAAAATCCTTAGTTTAAGGTTGTATTTATAATAATTCCTTTATTTCAACGTAAAATATAAACAATAAATCAGTAATATCAAATAAAAACTTTAAAAAAATAATATCCATGTTTAAAAAATTTTTAATAATTTTTTTTGTTTTTTTTTTCAAACCGTGTAAAAGCTAAATCGTATAGACTTGTAGAAAAAGTACCGTGTAAATCGGGGGATGGGTGTACATATAATAAAAAAGCTATAAGAAAAAAAAATTACGAAAAATTAGTTAAAGATTAAAACCTAACAACCAGTAACTATGATGTACTATGAAGTTGAAATAATTAGAAACATCTTATGAACAAAATATGCCAGAGAGAGGCATTTCGTCGGTATAAAAAATAATACTTGAGAAAATGTTATAGGGTGGCGAATATCAAAAAAAAAACCTTAAACGTCAAGTTAATTACAGTATAAGATATCAATATTAAAGTGCATTTGTGGTAAAGATTTATTTTGGTATCATTATCAAATTAAAATAATAAGCAATTGAACAAAAAAAAAACAATTACTTTACCAACTTATAAAATACAAATAAGAAATCTATATTTTAATTTTGCAATATCCAGGATTTTACGGAACAAATAAATTTTCTTTTAGATAAGATACCGCGAAGCTCATTAAATATGGTAGGCCCCGTTACAAGGAAATAATTTAAAACAATTAGTTTTTAAGAATTTCGGAATGAATTTGATATGTTTGGTATTTGTTCTCAAACCGTAACCATAACAGCTTAAATTACGGTTACCACTGATTTAAGCGGAAGGGTTGAGATCATCATAAATAAAGGCCAACTGTGAGAACGCTTATTTTTGAGAAACATTAGTCTAATTATATGCTTTTGTGCGATTACTAATGGCTTAATGGTATCATAATAAGAGCCGCCCCAGCATCAAATACCATACCGAAACCTCGATTCAATTAGTACATGGTAGAACAGTTTTAAAACTCCAAAAGGAGAATGGTCACGAAGTTGGTAAATTTTTCCGATACAAACATGTAGTTTATTTTTCAGAACTGAGATGTGATCCTTCCAATCCAAACAGCTATCCACATTTAACCCCAAATATTTAGTGCCACTAACAGATTCAATTAGCGTGCGACTACCGGAACATGAATCTGTTTTAAGGCAGCTTGAATCATCAACTATAATATCATTGCTGAATGAGCGACTTTCATTTTTAGTTTTAGTACTAATTTGAAGTTTAAGAGGAGCAAACCATTTGCTTAGAATAATATATTTGCTATAAAATAGTTTGGTCAATCAAAGCCAAAAGCTGTATCATATACAAAGGCAACACACTTTCCTTTAAAGTTTAGACCAAAAACCGCATCCTCAGTACAAATTCCACTTCTAAAACCAAATTGGCAGAAAAGAAATAGGACGTTATAATACCACAAAAGCCTAGAATCATCAATAATACATTTAGGTACTATAAGTATATCAAAAATCAATATATAATTTCCCAGACAACTCTGAAAACTAATTTTAATTAATAAATCACCATAATATCAAAGTAAAATCTAATTTTGAAATTCAGGATTAATTTAATCCCCACATTAATGATTGATTCTGGAACTATGTTATATTCTGAAAATTGAATTATTTATTAGCAAATTAAGGAAGAGAAACCTTTAAATATTTTTAAACTAAATTAATTAATATATATTAATGAGCAAAACACAATATATTACATCAAGTATTACAAAAATTAACATTTTATGAAATTACCTATGTAAACTCTCCCACTTCTAAGCTAAAATTCTAAAAGAATGTTTAAAAATTTTAAATTGTTAAGTTATAACTTAAACTAACAGCACTTGTTGCATTAGTTACCATTCTCCTGTAAATAGTTAATTAATTGTTTACCTACTGCAACTAGATTTAAAAATAAAAAGTTGAAAATATATATTTAACCATACTATTAAATTTAAACTAATCGGCAATTTCCTACAGATCTAGAAAAAAGGAAATTTATAATGTTGAAATTAATTATTTATTTATAAAAGTATATAATATAATTTAAACGTTGATCATACTACGCAAAAAAGTCTAGAATATCAATACTTTAGTTAAGTACTACATGTACCTATATATGATATTTACTAATAAAACTCAAATAGAGTTTCTCATGTATCACTGAAAACTAAATTGCTTTACTACTTAATTAATAGAAATTTACTTATATAAATTAGTTAGTGATAAATAAAATAAAATAGATATCACAAGAACAATACATTTTCTACGCTACATATCTGCCGGATGCTCGGAGATTCTGGATGTTGAGCGAGAATACACCAATATTTCTGTAGCTTGGAGACGATCTAACAATTATATATAATTAAATATACTTTATATCAACTACACCATCAGACAAAAATACCCGAACAGGACACTTTGATATAATTAAATTAAATTAAACTGACAAAAAGTGTTGAAACATTTTCATCAATACCTCAAATATTTTTGCAATGCAATGTAGTTTACAATGTCATATAAAAGGGAATTTTCCTTATCCTAAATAACGTACGATGCTATTTATTTAATTAGTATAACATTTCAATCTATATACATAAATATTTAAACGAATCAGCAACATTAATATAAATTACAATTTAATACCAATAAAGTGATTGATTTCAGCAGAAGATATTTTTGATATTTTAGAACAAACATTTTTGAATATGTATTCAAAAATTTAATTTAGGGATTGAAAATGAGCCTCTCCAAAGAAATAGAT
Source organism: Tipula vernalis (assembly GCA_958295665.1). Classification (NCBI taxonomy): domain Eukaryota; kingdom Metazoa; phylum Arthropoda; class Insecta; order Diptera; family Tipulidae; genus Tipula; species Tipula vernalis. The sequence goes on from OY282558.1 coordinate 277,033,402, forward strand.
GAAAGCGTTAAAAAATTGATAATAAAAGCATTGCAACGACAAGAAACTTATCAAAATAAATCCCTACAATATGTAATATCAAACGGTAGCAACACTTTCATAAAAATAAATTTATTGAAACCAGATCAACAAAAATAAGCATCTTTGTGGACGCCCACGACTTTTAACTAAGCCGACTGAGCGAAATTTGCACGAGTAGCAAAATCAGCTACCCCAAAATCAGCTCCAGTGATTAATCCCGGACGCCGTTCAAATATGTCTGATAGTGTACATATTCAAATGATTTCCTTCACCTTAGTCATTTTCGCAACCCAAAAATAAAATTTATAAAATATTAGACTACCTAAATAAAAAGTCAGTTAGCATCATTCACCTATTGAAGAGATCTCCACCATCAAACTCCTGCACCTAATCAATAATTCAGAAATTTGATCTCTTTATTAATAAATAAATATAAATATATCCAAAATTTTAACTCAGTTCACGGACCTCATTCCCTGCCAAATCAAGCATGCAAAGTAAATAAAACAATAAATAAATGCAATGAAAATGAAACCTTACTTTCTTAAAAATTTATCGATGTGTCATATACATACGTAATTATGACGATTGTGCGTGCATCCCACCATCTAAATTTCAATAAATCCATTAAGACAACCATTAACTTGAAAAACATTTAGCCTTCCAAAATGTTTTAACATAATTCCACTTTGTTCACTTAAATGAACTCATCATTTTGTGTTAAAAATCAAATCTTAACTTAACTTAAACCAACATTTCTGAATTCGCATTTTATTTATCTATTGATTTATTTGTTTAGTCAATTTATAATTTATAATATTAATTAAATTAATTAGAAAACAATTTAATTCAGTATGTAATACCTTGTAAAAAAATTATTAATTCTACCTAAATAAACCATTCAAATGAATTGTATAAGACAGCTCTCAATTCCAATTCGACTCAAACCAGTTCAATTATACAAAGTATAAAAATCCTAGTTGAGTCGAATAGACAAAATCTTATTGACGATTGGAGCATCACAGATTCCACCTAGCGGAAATTTTTTAAACTGAGCTAGCTGTTAATTTGACGTTCGAAATTGTTGTAAAGAATTCCAATTTTGAACTGTAAACACAATTTTTACTTACCAGATTGCTAATAATTGTAAATAATTCAAATTTTGGATTATAAAAACAATTTTTAATTACCGGATTGCAAAATTTTCTTTCGTCGCATTTATGAGAAATGTCATCTTGCCAGTTGCCTCATTTTAACTTTTTTCCTCGAGAGGCGTTTTCTCTACTTTTACAATCGACAATTGTGTTCACATAATGCATGATTTCAATAATATCATAGTTGCTTCGTGAATACACAGAAACACAAAGAGATTAACAACACCTGCATACAAGTAACAAAATCTTATATACTAAAACCACCAACACACATTGACGGTAAATATTTTCTACCATCTTTCATGTGCGTAGCAGTAGGCTTTATAGTACCTATAAACACACCTAAACTATGTATACAGATAATACAGTAAAATATTGTGACAACTGTATCAACACCAACGAAAAAAAAATCTCTTTTTGTTGTTATTTGTACATTATAATATAAAAACCAACAAAACATACTACATTTCCTTAACAGAATCCGTATAAAGAGCGAACGAAACAGCTAAACAACCATATTGTTGATCCTGCCATATATAAATCAAGTTGTATGCATGTATTAGTGCCCATTATACACAATATTAAAATACTTGTGACAACTTTATCAAAACCAACGCAACGATTCTCTTTCTCGTTGTTGTTTGTACTTTATATTACAAAAACCAACAAAACCAAGCCCACTTCCTTCACAGAAACCGTGCAAAGAGTAAACGAGACAGCTACACAAACATATTGTTGGCCCTTTTTATACCAAATTATAAGTATGTATTAGTGTCGATTTTACAATGTACCAAAACCAACATTAATGTACTACAAGCCTGATTGTCACCAATATTATAAATTTATTTTGCGCTTATACATGAAAGTATTGGTGATCGACAGATTATATAAATGAGTGAGAAAAACATACAAATTGTAGATAAAACAAAACAAACGAATTGTGGAGGGAAAATTGGGTATGTTAATAATGAAAAAAACTAATTGGGATTGGTTAATTGAGAGTATTTTTATTCTATTTTCGCACCAACACTTTCAAGTATAAAGTATTAAATGTAAGAGGGTATCTGTGTGCTTCATCACTGAATCACGCTTGTAGTATTACATTAATGTTGGTTTTGAATGTACACAAAATCAAACATAAGAATACAAATAAGTGTGCGTAAAAATAAAATCTAATACCAAATTTACTGCGACTTATTTTATATAAGTTAAAATTTATTTCAATACTATCTAAATATTAGACTTTAATAATTAAAAATTGAACTTTGATTTTATGTACAATCCACAAAATATCAAATCATGCACTTTTAATTTTTCTATAAAAATAAAAACATTGCCTGACAAATGCATCCCGGTGGATTGCATTTTCCAAAATTACACTTTAATTATTTTCACTACACTTTCATTATTATTACACTAAAATTTAATCTAATTAGAATTTAATTTAAAATTAATCTGTATATACACCTATGTATATAAAGTATATATATATTATTATATAAATAAAACACAAAAATAAAATAAAACAAAATAAAATAAAATTAGATTTTTGAAGAGGATAGAAAAAACACGACTATTCTCTTCGATGAACTCTCGCCAACCCCGGTAAAGTTTTTATTTTATGTGTTAAAACAAAAAAAATTTTAAATAAGGCGGCTTGCAAAATTCGAAAGTGTTTAGTGTTTTTCCCATTGGAAATTATTCCCAATTACGCCAGAATACACTTTTGGGAATTGGGGAATGAAAAATTGGGAATTATTGAAGTTTGGAAATATAGCAATATTTTTCCCAATTCCCAGGGAATAGCCAGAATAGGACCGCTTTTGTATAAAAGGAGTTTATTGAAATCTGCAGAAATAATATAGGGCTTAATAATCACGGTTGGATTCTACAAGACGATAATGATCCCAAATACCGAAGTTATCTCTGCAGCATCTGGAAGGAACAAAATAGTATAACAACATTAGGTCAGCCATCGCAAAAAATCCCATTAGGAAATCCCATCGAAAATAAGTATGTGGTCGGTTATGAAGACATAACCTAAAGGGAGAAAAATAGATACGCTGAAACGCATTTGGAGCGATCTTAACTTGGAATATGAGCAAAAACTAAGCGAAAGTTGCACACGACGATGCCAGGCGATAATAGATAACAACGGCGACTCGATACCTTATTAATATAATTGCGAAAACTGTTGATTAGAGTACCTTAATAAAAAAACAACGGGTGGGTTGACGCTAACTCGCAAAAGTATCATGTGCAAACCTATCCAATAAAATTTGACTGTCTACACGATGTGTCCAAAATTTATTTTTCGAATGGCTACCAATATATAACCAATTTTGGTGATTTATATATTGATATTTATCACTAGTTGTCACTACTAGTCATACATTAATTACAATATCTCCCACAAGATGGAAGCCAATGCAAACATATTGCTTTAAATTCTCAGATTTGTTTTTGACATTAAACAGAAAGCAATAGTGTGTTAAAAGTATAAAAGTGCAGAAAAATAATTAATTCCAAGCATCATGCACTTCGAGTTATTTTTATGTTTACAGTGTTTACATTTTCCGTTCCTTTTTTGACATGAAATTTTTGACTTACCCCCGCTAAAGACGTTTTCACATCAATAATTTGATCTTTGTTATCTAAGGCGTTTTCATTGGTTTTTGTTGAGACTCGTATTTTTCGGACATACTGTACATAATAATAATATGCAATAAAAAAGTTCCTAATAAAATTTTAAAAAAATAAAAAAACATTTTTATTTAAATATTCAAATTCAAAATGAAACCCTGCCGCCAAAACCCATATTATAAGCTACGCCCATAATTTTGTCGAAATCACAACCTAACTTTTTTGTCATCACTTTTCGATTTCTTTGCGACAACCTTCATAGTAAATCCTATAATAAGTCGGGCACTATTGCTGAAAAAAAGTCGTTGATGAAATCAGCAAAATGTCCGAGAAATACAAAAAAACTTTCGGAAACGGATTAAAATGTGAATAAAGAAACGATACAACGTATACTCACCCAATTTTGGGACCAGGTTCCCAATTTGTTCAAATGATTGTTCATCAATGAGAAATTCATCAAAGATGGTTGCATTAATTTTTTTATTTTTATTTATTTATTAATACATAAATTTTGGCACACCCTATTTTGAGCAGGAACTCATTCGTCATAGGGTATTCATAATCCATCAAAAATAAAATAACGTACAAAATTGAAATATTAATTAGCAATGGCGATACACTTCGTCCTCAGACCTTAGTTATCCGTTTCCCTTAAATGGTGGAAAATCCTAATTCCAAGTCTTAAACAAATTTCTACTGATGGTTTTTGGTCCTAATCAACACAGCCGGTACAATTTGGCCTTGAGTTATCCGTTCAACTCAGTATGTACAACATTTCGGATCCTCGCGGTTTAAACATTTAAGCATTTCAGATTATTTATATTAATAAAAATTAATATTTTTAAAGAAAATACAAAATAAACGCAACTGTTTGACTTTAAAGTCAAAGCACAAGTCCAAGTGTTGTAGATTGCAAAAATGAAATTCAGCAGTAATAGAGCCTATAAAAACTTGATTGGCGGTATATATGGAACATTTGTTCCGTTTTCTGTTGTGAAAAAGGGTACACGTCTAATGACTTTATCGGCTTTTGTGATGCTGAAATGCGATTTATACATAGTTGTTTTTACAAGATCGATCCAAGTTCAGTCCACGATAAACGATTTTTTTAAAAAATCTTTTATTTTTCTTTAAATAGATCGAAATAAGTCGTCGTCATTTCGGCTACGAAGCACAATCACTCACAAAATTTACAATTCACCACTCACTTGTAATTTAATTTAAAATGCAAATACACATTAAGATAATTTTTAATAAAAGTAAATTCTTCACTGAGACCCAAGATTCCTTTAACAACAAATTGTTTAATAAATCAAAATTTATTTGAAAATTTGATGTTTAGCCAAGGATTTAGGCCTTACAAACGATTTACTCTGATAAATATTTAGTGAAATAAATATTGCGTAATAATCAGGGACCCTATTCCCGAACACATAAATGCTGTCACAATATTGTGAAATTTGACAATATTATGAATTTCGTATCCTGTAACGCCAAAGTGGTGTATAATGTTACACAATATTGTGAATCCGGTAATAACAATATACATAGTTACTGTCGAAACCACAATAATGCATTTATATCGCTTTTCGTTTGTTTCGCACCCATAACTGAACTTTTGTTTTGAATTTGGCAGTTTCAAAGGAATCTACTACAATTTTCTAGTTAAGAAATACAATTTACACCAGTGTACACGAGAATGCCATTTTCACGTCAAATTGTGTAGCTTTTTTGTCAAATTGGCATAGTTGTCAATAGACAATTATGTGTTCGGGAACAGGCCCCTTGTAATTCTAAAATCTTTAACAGATGACTCAACCAAAGCATTAGGACACCTATAAAAAACATATTCAATACAAGTTGAAGAAAAGCTTGAAATTAAGAATTTATACTCTTCAGTTTTAGTTGAATTATCCAAAATATTAATATTAACGTCACCCAAACAATTAGGTTCTTGGACTTAACACACTATAAACATACATTATATAAATTTTGAAATTTTTAAAATAAATGTCAACTAGAAGAATGTCAGCTGTTCCAAACCTTCCAAAAATCTAGACCTTGACCATTTATATTGTTATTCATTTATAACAAAAAAATACAATACATAATTAGAGACTACTTTCTTATTGTTAGTTGTCTTAAACATTTCAAAATATTTAGAAATATTTCTCTGCTTACCACTACCGTTTACAATATTGTAAAATTTGACAAGTCTCAGAATTTCATTTAACTTTGAAAACAAATATTTTACCAATTTGCCAACTTCAAAATACCTTTCAAAATATTGAAAGAGTGATGTTTGAAACCACTTCCCAACAAGCTTGTTTGCTATAAGAAGTGACAAGTAGGGTTCCTTTATCCAACTCAACCTGATGCCAACAAGTAACGAGCTAATATGAGAAGCAAAGCCAATCTGTCTTTGTAAAAAAATTGTATGTACAACAATAATTGTGAAAAAGGTAATATTTATAAATTGATATCATATTCATTTCACTGATTTGCTAAACATTCAAATGTAAAAAGATGAAATAGATCGATGCGTTTTCGAAATGTTTAAATCGAAATTGACTGATTTTGGAAATTCAGGTTCTGGGAAACCCTAGAGACAATTTATTAAATTGCCTACTACTTAAACAAGAATATGTTAAACTTGACATAAAGCTACAGAAATACATACAATCTACAAATTATAGTCCTAGGTGAAGGAAAAAAAATTATTAGAAGCTGTGAAATCAAATTTTCAATAATAAATAATTTAGATATATTGTATTTTCTCTCCTTTCCAATTCCTTAAATTATGAAGATCATATATCAAGATTTTTTTTGTTGTTAGTTTTAACAGTTTTTTGTATTCCTTTAATTTTAATTTTAACACCTTTCTCTAGGAAAAGTATCCCTACGTAAAAACATGTTTCAAGTGAAAAGATACGTAATTTATCTGTGTCCTATTCTTCATCCAAAATATGCTGCTTTACGAAACTCACAGAACAACGATAGATCATGAGTTTTTCCCCAAATTATACAGAATTTATTTGTTTCTTTAAATTATCAAAAAAAAAAAAAACCTATCTTGTGATCACCATTATCTAATTTTATGATCAACAACAAAAAACCTAAATGATCTATGAAGCATTTATTAAGACATTATTTCTCCGTATAATATTCCTATTCCTCTATTATAGTTCTATGTTTATTATATTGTTTAACTTAAGCAACGCTTTTGAGCAACAAGAAATGTATTTAACTTTTTTTTTATTGTTTGTTTCGAGTGACAGGTTCAAATGAGTGTCATGCTGTGGCATTGTAGGGATTCAAAATTTTTTATGTATAATTTTGAAGTCATTTTAATTTTTTTTGATCATCTAAATGTGAGAAACGAATATGTATAACAAACCAAAAAAAAAAAAAAAAAAAAAACTTTAAACAAACGAACATGTTATTGTTTTTCTTTTGTTTTGTAAATTATTATCGTACGTTTTAGGTTCTGTTTTCTTCAAGTACGGAAAATACCTCAACAACGCAGCGAAGACAATAAGTCTAGTTAATTGAATTTTTTTTTGTTATTTGGTTTCGTTTTTGTTTGACTTTAGAGTTTGTGGTTATATATTTTTAATTTTAATTAGACCATTTGGACATTTTCACGACTACGAAAAATTACATTTATATTTTAAATAAAACATTAAAATGTAATTATGATAATTTATTTATTATTGGTATTGAAAATGGTATACGTATTTGGTTATTTTTGAAATGTGTATACACTGGTTAACTATTAAGTGGGAATGACGTAAAATGAAATGTTTAAATTACATTAGTTCCAAAGAAATAATTTTAACAAAAAATTCAATAAGGGGATATAACTAGCTATACAGTTATTTCGGTTTGACTTGTATGTATAGGCTTAATGGTAGGGAGGGACGTATTAAGATATATTAAGGTATAAATGCTCCGCCTTCGATAAAAATTGTACATAGATTAATTTAGTACAGTAATAAATTGGTTATGCTTCATTCTAGGTATATGATATGCTAATTTGGCAATAATATGGAATTACAAATGGTAAGACTGAAAATAAAAACAAAAAGCTAACTTGTAATAAATTTAAACCTAACCTGTCTTCTAAATGGCCGGATATTGTTAAAAACAATTAAGTTTTAAATTAATTTAAAAAGAAGACATGGCTTTCAGACAGTCAAATGATTATCCCAGACCCACACATATTTTCACAACTATTTAATTTGTTTTTATTTAGCTATCTAATTTCAAAATTAGATAAATGTATTACCAAATTGTGGTAATCTTCAACAATTTTCAATAGAATCGGTGAACTCATGCTCGGTTTCACAAAAAAGAGGCAATCTCCAGTTAAATAATATTTCCTCGCTTTCTCCTTTATTAATTTTTTTAATTGCGATTTGTTTTACAATATAAATTCAATGCATTTGGTTACATATTTTTATGTAACCAAAAAAATATAATCAACTTGCATTGCATTTGTATTATGAAATAAACCGCAATTTCATAAAAGAAGAAAGAGAGGAAATATTAGCTAACTAGAGATTGGCTATGTTTTTATGATACCGGGCTTAATTGGGTTATTATGATGCGATAAAACTTATAAAAACTTGTAATATACCGAAAAGAGGCTTGTACAAATCAATATTAGTATGATGATAATTACAGAATTGCCATAATAATTGAGGCACGATTCCTGCTGCAATAGAAAATTTAAATATTTGGTTATTATAAACAAAAAATACTCCTGTCTATCCTGTGCCAGCGGCTTTATTTGAAGCCAAGATCTCCCCGTTCCTTGTGACTTAATAGTAACGCGTTTGAAAAATTTTCGTCCTTCTTTCTTAAAGTGTGGGTTGGTAGTCCACTCAGGCATTTATTGGTAAAGACCTGAAGTTTACTGGACAATTGATTCGTAAATCTTCAAGTTCGGCTGCCATACAGGAGAATTGATTTCACGCTTGTTTTGAAGCCGCGGAGTTTGTGAACGTAAGAGATGCACGGAGTACACCAAACTTTCCTCAATAAGTTGTACGCCTAATGGGCCTTGTTGATGCGGCTAGTAGGTCCGCCTATGAGCCATCGCGACGGGCGATATGTGCATATTTTAGAGCTAAAATCAAATAACTTTTCTTTTTTATTTTACTACCAAATCCAATTTCAAAAAAATTATTCAATCTTTTATCCAAAAATAAATTTATTGTAACCCATTTTTACTTAACTATAAGCTGCACCTTGACAATTATTACTTTTTTAAGACATTCTGAGGACGGCGGTATACATACTAAATAAAATTAAGTAAGGTCCAATGTGGATTATCAATTATAAAACAGGTTCACCGCAATCAATTTAGTTTTGCAGACATTACTCTTTAACCCAAGTTTTTAGCTTTGACAGTTAGTCTCCTTAGTTTCTTAGGCAAATCTGTTTGACAAGAAAGAGACAGGTGTCTTCTGTGTAGTTTAATCCATTTAGTTTTTGGTATAGGCGCCATTGGATTCTGTTAGGTGCCTCGGTAGAAGTTTTCAGAAAAAATAGCGGTGATAAGATACACCCTTGACGAATTCCTCTTTTAATGGTCAATGCAGCGCTTTCTTTGCCTTTAAAACGCGCTACGCAGATGGCATCAGTATAAAATTCACGAATGAATGCTTCAAATATAATTTTCCAAAATCATATCGAATGCTCTTTCGAAGTCGACAAAGAGCAGGTAAAGTGGCGAATTCCATTCTACGGGATGTTGCACTATAATGCGGATAGTGTTAATGTGGTCGACGCAGAAACGATTCGGCCTGAATCTATCTAGCGTCTTAGCAGTTTCGCTACAGTTGGTGAGATGCGATCAAGTATCAATAGAGCGAGCACTTTTTGAACCATGTTGAGGAGAGTGATATACCTCCAGTTCTTTTAATCGCTAATGTCTATCTCCAGTTCTTTTGGAACGGCGGATCCCAGAACTAAGACACTGTCTTTAAAGAGTTCCGCTACTAAGATGTTGCAGCCAAGCTCTTTGGGGTTTTCAATTTTTATTAGCGTTCACAATGTTCTCAGTATCAGGTGGAGTAGTAGAGGTGTTCCGCCTGGGATTTCTGCTTTCTTCATTTCTTCATGATCAAATGAAATGAATTTCTTCTCGTCCTGAACAGGGGACCGAAAGAATTGTTTCCAACAATCAAGTTGCTCTGTGGTTAGAATGCAAATTTCTCTTGGCTGCTCGCGCCATCCTCTTAACTTTGCGTTCTGCATTGTTGTATTCTTCCGTTAAACGCTCTGCGGTAAACATTTAAAAGGGGATAACTCAATTACGAAATCACCGTATTAGATTTCAAATCATATCAATTTTTTGTAATATTCCGGCAACTACAAACAGCCGTAATAAGCGTTTACAGAAACCAGAACTATACAAACTCATACAGCGAATTAAACAGTGAACTTTAAATTCAAACCAGTCTTTACAATTACAGTTCAATGTGAAGAAGTTCCCGAAATTCTCTGGCAGAAGATTCTCATCTGTGGTGCAGAACTATAGACGCACCTTGATTTTAACGCATTCACTACATCCGAGGAAAGTTAAAACGTATAATACGTAAAACCTAAGTGAGCATAGAAAACCACTAACTTATGTACCGTTATAACGAATTTTTTTTTGTAAATATGGTTATAATGAATTTTTGTTTTGTTTGCTGGTGCATAACAATAGACGCATTGTTTAATATCTTCTAATTATTTGAAATTTAAGGTTTGTGGATTTATTTTTGTTATTACTCCTTGCAATGCCGGGTGGTTGTTATTTAACCAATATAGAAAATGCAAAATTTTTGCTTTTTGGGAAGAAGGTTCGGTATTCGGGAAATTTCTCGAAGATTGAAGCGGTCCAACAAAGTAGTCCGCACATTTTTAAAAGATCCGGCTAATTACGGCAAAATAAGAAAGGAGGACCAAAAGAAAAGCTTTCGAATCGTGATAAGCGACAAATTATTAAAACTGCCAGTAATTCAATGAAAAGCGGAATCCAAATAGCACGAGAATGTCATTTAGATGTATCTCGTTAAACCGTGAATCGGGTTTTAAAACAATCTCCATACCTTGTTCGGCAAACGCTTACGTCTATGCCGAGATTATTGCCCCGTCATAAAGAAGCCCGCCTCGAATTCGGACGAAGAAATATGAGCACGTACTGGAAAAAGGTAAATCATTTTTCGCAATTTAAAAATGATATTTCTTTTAATAATCTAAATTTATTTTAAAAAAAATGTTTAGATTATTTTTTCAGATGAGAAAAAATTTAATTTAGACGGTCCGGGCGGTTTTAGTTCTTACTGGAGGGACCTGCGCAAAGAACCACGCTATTTTACTAAGAGAAATTTCGGTGGCGGTTCCTTGATGGTTTGGGGAGCTTTTTGTATCGATGGAATGCTAGAGTTAGCTTTCCCATCCACCTGCATGAACTCCGGAGAATACACAACATTATTGAGAACCAATCTCCTTCCATATTTAGAGACGCACAGGACATAAAATTTAACTTTTCAGTAAGATGACGCTTCCGTGCACAAGAGCAATGAGGCTCGCTCATAGCTAGAAAAGCATAATGTTGAGGTATTGCAATGGCCAGCCTGCTCACCAGACCAAAACTCAATTGAAAACATCTGGGGAATCTTGGTTCGAAAAATATTTGCTGAAAACAAGCAATATGAAAACGTTTCGGAGTTAAAAATGGCCGTGATTGAAGCTTGGGAGTCAATTGGTGAAGATGTTCGACTAAGCTTAGTTGAGAGTATGGCGAACAGAATATTTGAGCTTATGCAGAACAAAGGAGGCCCTACTCATTATTAATTTTCGTTTATTTTTAATTAAAGTGAATTTATTTTTTTATTTTTTGTTACTTATTAAAGTGAGTCTATAGTTGTGCACCACTACAAAACAAAACATTGAATTATAACGGTGAATAAAATTAATGCATTTTCCAATTTCCATGGTAAATTTTGTTGTTTTTCTATGCCCTTTTATACAGCACCATTGGCTTCATCTCAAACTTTATTGGAAACCAAGAGTGTGCTGAAAAGAAGATGCGTCTATAGTTCTGCACCACAGTGTAGTTTTACATTTGAAAGAAACCAAACAAAAATTAAACAAGCATTTAAATATTCAGTTTTATATAGGAATAATTTCTCGCTGTTTCCCATAGAAACCCTTATTCAAAATGTTGTTTTTAGCTTCAAGATTCTGAATGAAAACTGCAAAGATCTACTGCATAAAAATTCTGTAAAAAATGTACATATGTAAGAAAATTAAATATCAAAAATATTAGTAAATGTTAATATTGCCGAAATATTAAAATAAATGTGTGATTCACTTTGAAATTCAAAGTAAAATAATTGCCATTCAATTTATAGGTATTTTTAGGATTGAAGTCAGTAACTTACCACGTATAATTTGGAGGCTAAATATTTCAGAGCACTTTTTTCGCACATTTTACTTTTCTTGGTTAATTTTAGCTGCATTTCTTGACGCATAGTGATCCGGATCAGATCAAAATTTACATGTGAAGCAACAACAACATTTGATCCAACATTCGTTTTGGATCACAAATGGTGATCTAAAAATAGTTGAACAATATTTTGTAGTTGAACCATATTTTGTAAAGCGACAAAGAACATAACGAATATAACGAGTATAAAGAGCAGGTTCAAAACGAAACGAGACAAAAAAATTGAATTTTAGTGTTTGTTTGTTTTACGCATTTTTGTATCGTTTCATGAGACATGATCTGATCTGGATCAGATCAAACGTCAAGAAATGCGGCTAATGTTAACATCATTATTTGACATAAAAATAAATTCAATTTCAAATTTGTGTAGTAGAATTAATCGAGTAGTCATATTTTTGAACTTTAGATTTTGTAAATTATATCTAATTAGGCGTAAGTTCTATTTAGTGAGTGGACTTATTTCCCGGGAATTTTAGAGATTTTATCAAACCCGTTTCCTGCGATTTTAGATCAAAAGCACCCGGCTCATAGACAGATAATTTATTTTCACGAAGAGCGAAATCTTCATGAGTTTTGCAACTTCAGTTTTGATCTTAATGAGGATTACGAAAAATTTATTTTTAGTCAATCTCATCCGGCTATACCTATGAGTATCTACTATATTCTAAAGAAAGCGTGAATCTGCAAAACATAAGATTGCGACGTGCGCATGCTACTGCAAAAAAGTGCTGAAATAAATTACGTCGTAAAAAATGCACACCACAAAGTTTGCTTTATGAGTTGAGATATTCTCCACTCTATGGAAAACTATAATATTTTACAACCCCGTGAAACTTAATATTCCAAAATTACACCAAAATTCCGTGTAAAATAGAACTTAAATTTGTTATTGGACTACAAAACAAGATGGAATATCATCGAGACGACGATCGATCTAAAATCCGTGAATATGAAATTAAAGCCCTAATTGATCTAAACCTGCCACATTATTATTCAGAAGAATATACAGAGTTAAAATTATCTGTAGAAAAGTTCGGCTGAAGAAATTCTAATCTTATTTCTAGTAAAGGCATATTTTAGTTTTCTGCTTAAAATTTTTGGAAAAACAACGCATTGTCCGGAGAATTTTTAAATTCCCTAAACATAAAATAACCGAGCGCCGAAACAAACATTTAGTCTCATTGATGTTGTTTTTACAAAACCCGAAAAATATAGAACGAGCACAACAACCACCAAACTGGAAGCACCAATTAGCTCATCTATCGTAACTGTGCAGACAATTTCAGTTGAATGTGAACAAGTATTTATTAATTCTTCGAATTTCTGTACTAAAAAACGATCTAACCTTAGCGACAAATCATTAAGCTCAAATCACTAGATTCTAGTTTCCATTTTTTGTATTAAGATTTACGATTAACTACATGTAAGTAAGTTGTATAACTTCATTTATTAAATTTTAAAAACTGCCTTTTAAATTTTTTATTAAGCTTTTCAGTGTTATAAATTATATAAACTACGATCCATATGGTTGAGACCACCCCCGAAAATTGGTCGTGTACACATTTTTCCAAGAATCCATTGGCTAATTAAATTTGAATATTGTCACAAGGGTATAATATCCCCTTTAATTTAATTTCATTTTGGATAATTCCGCTTAAATTTCTGAAGGAAAATCAACGTTTCTGGTACTAAATATAAGACACATAAGGGAAAACCTTAATTCAAAAATTTTAAAAATCCCGATCTCCTAGGCAGTTTAATTGAAGTGAGTAGTAATTTCATTTTGTGATAACTGTTTACTAAAAATGGGACGTTGGAAGAATTTGTTTTTTCTTATTGTGACTCTAAATTTGACTATTCGGCACCAAAAGAAAAATGTTGGTGTCTTCGGTGAAGCAGGAGGATGACTTGATGATAATCTGGAAAGCTCTCTGCTACAGTGGGACAGACAACGTTTTCCGTGTCTACTGGATATTAAAGACAAAACGCTGTAAATCAATTCTACTAAATAATACGGTTTGAATGCCGCATTCACTCGATAAAGCTGCTAGGGTATAAGCTGGACAGACAAGTGCATCAGATGCCTCTTCCTGAATAGGAAATATATGGCCGCATTTATAGACCACGTGAGTTTATTTATAGAATGCCCAGACTGATAACAGATAATGCTAAAACTAAAGGGGGGTATTTCGATAAAAAATCAGTTTAGGTGTTATTTTAAAAAATAATCAATCTATTAATAATTAATAACCCATAGACAATGAGTGCTTTGTGAGTACTAATGATAAAATGGCATTCGATTCGAAATCTTCGAAAAATCGTTGCTATTTCATAAAAAAAGCAAGAGAGCAACAATTATTTTAATAGATTGGCTCTTTTATTCTAAAATCGAGCATTAGTGAAGTATTAATATTAGCCGTGGTATTACAGATGTACAGAATATTCATAATTAAGTAAACTTCAAGCTCGAGCTTGTTTGACCCACATATATTTCGAAGGATTCCTAAACATAAGTTTTGCAAATTTTGAAACTGGACGAGGATTATCGCATTTTTCATAAAGATGCATAAGTCATTGATCAAATACGACAACTGCAAAATTAGATTTTCTATAAGAACCCCGGATAGTCATGTGCAGTAAACTTTTAGATATTTTAATTTCTTATTTGGTTTGTTCTTAATTTTTTTGGTCTGAATTAGCACAGTTTAGGCCAAGTAAAACATTTTTTAACCCTAAAAAAATATTTTTTGTGCATAAATGTCTTTGCTTTATCCAATTTTAACCTTAAGATACATTTCTTGAAGAAAGATTAAAACTATTTGGAAAAACCATAAAATATTTGCTAAAACATAAAATAAGTAGAAATTTGTAAAAATATGTGATTATGCAAAAGTTTTTTAAAATACGTGGTATTATTTATACAGGGCTCATTCGGTTTTGTTTGTTCTAAAACGAATAAATACAAATGTTTCGTTTAGATCTCCCTCAAAAAAAAATATTTTTTAACATAAGAATCCTAAGTCTACAAATACTATTCAAAGCTTGAAGCGGAGGACGGAGGAGGTAAGCCTGTTACCTCCTCCGTCCTCCGGTTTTCTCTTCTAACTTTGTCTGGTGATTCTATACCAAAACAAGTAAGTATATATGTGTATTTATGATACATAAACTAAATATAAATAACAAATACTTATACCGTCGGTGCTAAGTGTATTTAATAAAAAATTTCTTTAATGATAAGTAAGATTCAACAATGCGCTTGAGCAAAGGATTATCACTTGTGGCCAAGATAGGCAACACATGCTGGTAATCAATATTTAATTGTTCATCGAGGACATATATCAAGAGATGTAAATATCAGTTCTCCAGAAAAAAGATTAACAAGAAATAATTGCAAAACAAATTTTAGTAACTACCGCAACTATTTATTTTTTCAGGAGGCTATTTTATTAACCTGCATATCTCGTATGTGCAAATTATTTTTTGTACTACTATATTAATATTTTTTTATAAATGGCCTTTTTGATATTTCGCAATCGATGCGCAGTTTTCTCTTTTTTCGTTTGATATCAAAATCCCAAAACTGGTAAACATGAACTTATAAACTTAATTAAGGGCCAATTACACGAAAGCGCGTGGTCGCGGTTGTTTT
This sequence comes from Tipula vernalis, assembly GCA_958295665.1. Lineage (NCBI taxonomy): Eukaryota > Metazoa > Arthropoda > Insecta > Diptera > Tipulidae > Tipula > Tipula vernalis. The sequence goes on from OY282558.1 coordinate 277,049,375, forward strand.
CAGGTATTTGATCCTTAAGTTAATATTTGTGCTAATCTATATTTAAAGCAATCCGACGGCTTTAAATTAGAACGCAGAAGCTAAAAATATCTTAGGTATTTCGAAAATGGTGGTTGCGGGCCACTAATCAGAATAAGTAATAAGCTAACTCGGTCAGTAAATTTAACTTACTCAAAAGGCGGGCGAACAGTATAAAAACAGTAAATCGTTTGCGTTTAGATTATTGATTTATATTATTGTGCGAAAAATAGAAAAAATTGCGTATTCAATGACATCATGTTAAAGTCGATTTTTACCGTAGTAATTCATATTTAATTGACTTATCCGAAATTGGACTGCAGCCAGTTTAATTTAATAAAAACATTTACATATTTATATATACATACATATAAATATATATATATATATATATATATATATATATATATATATATATATATATATATATATATATATATATATATATATATATATATATATAAATATTAATTATTGTATACAAAATATTTCGGTACTAGGCACCACTTTAACAAAAAATTAACTTATACCCTAAACATAAAAGCATAATCACTCAATTTTGTTTTAATTTCAAAAACCAAAAAAAAATTAAATTTGTAACTAATAATTAATAATGAAATATAAAATAATTAATTATAATACAAAAAACAACAACAAATTATAGTTTCGTAATGAACTTTATTATCATACAATTTATGTACATATGTATGGATATACAAAATGAAGCAAAGCTTTTTGTGCTTTTATATTTTATATTTTTTTTTGCCGATGAGTGATAGTGCTGATGTACTAATAGTATTATTCTTTACTTATAAAGTTTGTTTTGTTTTATATGTATGGTAAAAGCCCCGACAAATGCACACTAAAAATGATATGCAGACATTATATTAAAGGAGGATAAATTGTGACAAATCAACGCGTTTATATGAGATAAATACTCTGGCTATGTAACGCTAAGTGCGCATGCACCGAAAATGAACTAAATGGGTAATACAATTATGGGCACATACAAACGATTATATTTTGTACAAATCTGGGAAATATCAAGTATAAAATGGATTTTTATTGTACAAAAAAAATAAGCTGCTTCAAATTAAGGGTGGCTGGCGAGTATAATCATACTCCAATTGGCTTATTTATGTACATAAAAAAACACACACACATGTCTATATATATATATATATATATATATATATATATATATATATATATATATATATATATATATATATATATATATATATATATATATATATATATATATATATACATATATACATATATATTGTATAAATTGTAAGATAGGGAAAAATCCACCCGACAATAAAAAAATCTATGTATTTATAAAAAATATGTTTTATGTATTCTGTACAATATTTTATGCGCAAGCACCACAATAAACAATAAAAGAAACGAACAGAAAATATAATTTTTAAGCAACTTATGTACAAAATGTAGGCAGTTGGTGGTTATGTTCTGGTTTTGTTGTACATTTTCATGAATGAGTTTACATATATTCGTTGTATTGTGTTGGTTTGTTCCTTTTACACAGCGACATTTTTATGAGTTTTAATTTTAATGAGAACCTTAAGCTTTTTTTAACATAATATAATTTCTTTTATATGTACATATTGTGTAGTTTATAATTTCGGAAATGATTTAACCATAAATTAATTTTTTAAGTATATACAACTATATATGTATGTACAGCAAAATTATATAACAATTAAGTATTATTGTTTTTGTATTCATACATGTACATAGTAATGTTACAAAATTAAATTATGATTGCTGCTTTTGTTTATTTTATTTTAAATTAGATTATATAAGTTCTTTAGTAATTAGTTTGAATAAAAAATGCTAATAAAGTAATTTTGTAAACTAAGCCAAGAATACCTTTATGGAATAAATTTAATTTCTTCATGTACCGTCGGCTAAATGAACTTTTACAATAAATGTTTCCTGATATTACAAAATATAAAATTAACTTCAAAAAGGAGTTTTTCTAAATTTGTTCTAACATTTTATCTATAGTAAATGCGTTGAAAATTAATAATTTCCATACATAATTTCAGGTCCACTAATTTAAGTAATTGATTAAGGCCGAATTAAAACGTAAAAATAACATTTTCAAAATAAATAATTTTTCCGATGAATGTAGTAAGTCAAAATAATTATAATTTATGTAGCAACTATTATGGTATAATGATTTACAGAGAATTCACGAGCAAAAATTTTTGTTTGTTATGTGGGAAATTCTTACAAACCTGGGGGCCTATTCTCGAATTCCACATCCATTTTCCACATGTGGACATCTGTCAAAACTCATTAAAATTGAATTTTTTCGGTACTAAGGGAATATTTCAGAATATAAGCATGTGGAAAAATTCCCCATATAGGAAAATGTTAATGCCGCATGTGTTACCGCACGAATTACAATTTTCGAACGTTTTTTTGTGAACTTTGACAGATGTCCACATGTGGAAAATGGATGTGAAATTCGAGAATAGGCCCCCTGTAAGTAAAAATTAAAAAGTTTTTGCATTGTGAATGAATGCTCTCTAATTTCTACCATAGAAATGCAGAAGGTGATGAATTATTTTTATTTATATTGAGCTAATTCTTAATATTTAAACAAATTATTTTATTGGTAAAGGGTTCCTTATTTTTACTTTTATAAGCTTGAGCTTTCAATCCATAATGACAATTATTTCCAAAATTAATTAATTTCCTAACTTAGTTCTTTTTTTTTATAAAAACTCCACATAAAATAATCAAATATTTGTTACTAAAAATCGATTTTTCAAGGAAACGCACAGCCTAAACAATTTTTCGAAAAAATTTCCTTAATTTATGTAAGGCCCGAATTTAGAGTCGTCACTACTTTAAGATTTGTGTGTAATATAACAACGCTTATATTGATCAAAATCCATCACTAAAAATATTGCTGCAAAATATTCAAAACTAGAAAATTAATACGAAATTCGTATCGAATTTCAGACATGATTTGGAAATGATTTTTGAAAACCCTTGCTATAACAATAGCAATAGTTACGACTATAAATTCGCGCCTAACGGTTTTGTCCCATATCATACTCATTTTATTTTTATTCAATTGTACACCCTTTCTACATGAAAACGCTTTAGCCAGGAAATTTTTCGAAAAAATTGTCTAGGCTGTACGTTTCCACGAAAAATCGGTTTTTAGTAACGTAGCAGTTTGATTGTTTTATGTGGAATTTTTATACAAAATGGAAATGAAATTATGTCACGAGTTGTTTGTTAATTTCACAACGTGATTGTTGTCATAAATACCTTGTGCGGTATTATGAACACTATTATTATTTATTATCAGTATTATTATCGTTATTATTACTATTGTAACATTCAATGAATCAACATCAATATTTTAATCGGTATTCTTATGCAAGACATTTAACGTTTGTGGTGCACGACACAATTATTTAAAAGGATTCTTATTTATTGATGTGCTACTATCGAAAAGGACTTTCTGATTAAATATTTTGTGGAATTTATTTCTAAAAATGAGTTTAGTGAATTTAAAAACAAAAAATAATAATTTTAAAAAATATTAAACAAAATAAGTTTTTATTAACGTGAGTGTACATTACCACAGAAGAAAGATTAACCAGAACAGTCATAACGCTGTTTTTGTATGGAAAAATTTGGACTCATTTTTTTGACCTTGATTTGCCGAAGGTAAGAGAAAGTTGGGTTATGTATTCTTTGGTTTACTATATTTTATTTGAAATAATAAAAATTGAGAATCCTTAACAGTATAGTTAGTGAAATTATATATCGGGATGTATTTAACCACAACTTCAATATAAGTTTTTTTTGTACCGATAAAGGATAAGTGTAACCATGTACTCGTGCCATGTACGAGAATATGTCGGTCGCTGAGAAAATAAAATTTAACCAACTTATTTAAACCACCAATTAATGAAACCAAAAATTAAAAGAATTAGACAAAGCAACTGCAAAATATAATCGAAACATTCTTACGGCATGTTCCGACTTTCAAAAAGTTTTACAGTGCCCTTTCGGCGAGACTAGTACTTTTTACTATAAAAGAAAATCGGCCATCCATAATTTCACTGTGTATAATATGGAAAACAATAAAGGGCACTGTTTCTTATGGGATGAGACAACAGGAAAACAAGGTTCTTGTGAAGTTGCGAGTTGTTTATACATATTTATGTTGAACGAGATAGCGAAACACCAAAATTTTACACAATTTTTATTTTGGTTTGACAATTACGCCAGGGCAAAATAAACTCCTGGGCGTCAGCAAAATTAAATGTAGATATTTCCCATAAATATCTCGAGAAAGGACACACACAAAACGAAGTTGATTCTGTCCATGGGTTAATTAGAAACGCGAAATGCAATGATGCTATTCAAACTTTTTTGCTTTCAAAAAAATTTTAGAAATGAAAAGGTTGACATCTCAGTATTTCGTGAAATTTGTATCTCCAGCAAGGATCCTAACAAGCTATCATACCAGGTTGACTTCAACGATGGTTTTAATAATATTATTATGTATAAAACAGCAGAAACAAAGAAACGATTATTTTCATATTGTAATTCTAAGATACGATTAAATTCGGATAAAAAGAAAGGAATATTTATACCGTCATATTACAAGGAATTTTACCAAAGTTTGGATCACGAATAATAAATTATATAAATTTAGCAGTTGATTTCTTTTTATTTAATTCAATTTCTATAATTAAATAAAACAAGTTTCCTATAATTTTGTTATTGCTAAAATTTGACAAATGAAATTGGTGTTGTTCTACTAATATTTTATAGTTTTAATTAAATTAAACTCTTAAGTGGAAATAAGGAGTTTCGAGAAAACCTTGACAAAAAACCCTGATCTAAGGTGGAACAGCATATGTCGATGGATGAATATCTGATAGGTTAATCAGTCCAAAATATGCGGACTCTGGATAAGCCCAGATAGTATGTAGCACTTACCGGCTGGCCGTATTATCGGGTTCAATAAGAGCCTGAATATTGACTGGACGGGTAATTAAGCAGGGTCCAGCACAATAGATCTTTTAGGTCGCAGTGCGAAATGGATTATCGCCCACATGGCCCTTCAATAATAATAATAATAATATATATAAAGGGTGGTTAAATTTTAAGGGCCGATGTTGATTTTGAATAAAACACAAATTATTTAGGAAATTATTGTCAATTCTTTTTATTATGATAATATGGTATGGTTCAATTATGTATGGAACAAAATATCATTTATATTATTATTCAATGGTCTTTTTTAATTATGTTTTGGTTGATAGCTTCTTTATAGACCACTATTAAAAATTGTTTCTCGTTTTTTCTCCTCTATTTTATTCTGCCAATATTTCGGTCTTGTTGACCATTTTCAAGGCTTATATCTATTTTAATTTACAAATGTACATTTTTTTATAAATAATATATCTAATTAACACAGTTTTACAATCATATAAAAAAATATAAAAATATATACATATATCAAAAACAAGAATACAGCAATGTTCAATTACTTACAAAATATTTTCTAATCGTTACACGATTCAAAAATCAAACTTTTTTGATTGAATTGTAAAATTCAAAATCAAAAACACAATAGTAATTTGTTTTTTTCCGCTATCCTTGACCTAATATCGAACTCAAATTACTATGAACAGCTGATTTTTCAAAATATAAACATAAATACCATACGTAATAGAATTTGGACTCTACATTGATGTTTGTAAAATAATTATATTTTTGAAAAGGCCAAACAAATCATTTTTTGCAATTTTTTTATTTTGAATAATTTTTAATTAAATTAATATAAATACTATGTAATTTATTGGTGTCAACTTTATAATTAACTGGACCTTTTGCCAACCATATATGACAAGCTTCCTTAAATTGTCTTTTATGTTTTTTATTTTCAAAATCTACGGTTTTTACATTTTCAAAATCAAACTCGTGGTTATTTTCATGAGCGTGTTTTACCAGAGCTGACCTGTATTGATTTTGTTGTGATATGTGTTGTCTTGCTATGTTGGTGACGTCCCTTTTATGTTGCTCTATTCTTTGGGCTTTTGTTTTACTTGTTTCCCCAACATAACAAGAATCACAATTTTTACATAACACTTTATACACTACACCACTTTTCGTTTCATTTTGAATTTTGTCTTTAGTATTCGAGTATATGTCTGTGGATGATTTGCAAATAATTTTATTGGCGATCAAAAGGTTGTCCGAATTCAGTTTTAATGTTCTTGAAATTTTCTCCGTTAGATTTGGTACATATGGTAATGTACCAAATTTAACATTATTTTTAATTTTGGTTTCTTTCTTTTTATACGTATAAAGCGTTTTATTAATTAATTTCTTTATTAATTTCGTAGGGTAATTGTTAATTTTAAGTATATAAGTAATTTTGTTAAGCAAGTTTTTCCTAAACTGTATGTCCGTTAAATATAAGGTCCTTTTTATAAATGAGTGTGCCACATTTGTTTTCATTTTGTACGGATGATTTGAGATAAAATTTAGTAATGTGTCCGAAGCTATGTCTTTTTTGTACCATTCTGTCTTAATTTTGTTTCCAAATCTATGTAATTTTAAATCTAAAAATGTTAAAATATTATTATTTTCTTTTTCCACTGTAAATTTTAATTTTTCGTGAAACGAATTAAATACATTTTGTATTTTTTCTATATTAGACTCTACTGTAGACAATATTATATCGTCTACATATTTATAAATAAATGTCGGTTGTAGTTCTAATATAGGAAGATTTTGATTGAATAATTTTTCCAAAACAATGTCGGCCAAAATAGGTGATAGTGGGTTTCCCATTGCTTTATAGTGGTCTATAAAGAAGCTATCAACCGGAACAAAATATCGGCCAAATGGCCGCCGCGACTTCGGCGGCACACCTCCACCCGATGGTCCAAATTTTCGATGACGCTTAGGCATAATTGAGGTTCTATGCCGTTAATGTGCCGAATTATCTCATCCTTTAGCTCTTGAATTGTTACTGGCTTATCGACGTACACCTTTTCTTTCAAATAACCCCAAAGAAAGAAGTCCAACGGTGTCAAATCACATAATCTTTGCCATCCCATCATGCCAATTGACATCGCCACCACATGAGATAACACGGCCATTGAATTTGTCGCGCAAAAGAGCCATTGTTTCGTTAGCTGTGTGGCAAGTGGCACCGTCCTATTGAAATCACATATCGTCCACATCCATATCTTCCAATTCGGGCCATAAAAAGTTCGTTATCATCTCACGATAGCGAACACCATTCACAGTAACTGCCTGACCGGCCTCATTTTGGAAAAAATACGGCCCGATGATGCCGCCAGCCCATAAACCGCACCAAACAGTCACTCTTTGTGGGTGCATTGGTTTTTCGACAATCACTCTTGGATTATGATTCGCCCAAATGCGGCAATTCTGCTTATTGACGAATCCACTGAGGTGAAAATGTGCCTCATCACTGAAGATGATTTTCTTCGAAAATTGATCATCCACTGTTGCCATTTCTTGCCACCATTCTGACCATTGACGACGTTTGGAATGGTCAAGAGGCTTTAGTTCTTGAGTCAATTGCACCTTATAAGCGTGTAAATGCAAGTCGTCTTTATGCATAATGTTCATCAACGACGACCGTGAGAGGTGCAATTGTTGGGCACGACGACGAGTTGAGGTGGACGGCTCTTCAGCCACACTATCGCGAACAGCAGCAATATTTTCTGCAGTACGAGCTGTACGAGCATGCACTGGTGTTTTAAAATCTCCTACAGACCCGGTTTGCTCAAATTTTTGCACGATTTTTCCGATTGTACGCACATTTGGACGTAAATTGACCGAAAAAATCACGAAGTGCTCTTGGAAGAGAATAATTAGAGTCAAACATTTAAAATAATGTTGTTGTTTCAAAACAAAAATGTATTTCCTGTTTTTTTGATTGGCAAATAAGTCCGATTTTGCCATTACAGAATCATGTGAGAAGAAAATACAAAAACATATTTTTGTCTTAACGATTGACGTACCAATATCAATAAAGCAAATTATTCAAGAACAAAAGCCAATTTGATGTCGTTCAAATGAGTCGTTAAGATTTCATTTAAATTCATGAAACTGTTAATTAGAATATTTTATCATTAGGAGAAAAGAAACAACTACCAAATTATCAGTCAACTGGCTCAAGCTTAAATTGAAATTTTTAAAAACTACAAACTGGACGACCAATAAAATAAATAACCGCAAAGCAACATTTACTGTATCCTCTGGTAGGTTAATCACAAAACCCAAATAAAAGACTTGATGGAACACTGAAACATATTGCGCTATAAACTAACATAATGCTGAGATTAGGGCGTGGTTGATTAAAAAGTTATCGGAGAAACCCGTTTAATTTGTGGCGGTTCACTCATTTACACACACACTGATCCGTTCTCCACCATAAAAATCAGTTCACACGCGAACAATTTAAAACACAAAACAATACAACTGTTCATTATCAATCACATGAACGGAGCGACAAAAACACAAAACAAAATGAATAAAATTAAAATCAAAAATTAGTCTAGTCTCGGATTTCGTGCTGAGCGCACACGCGCTCATCTAATAAATAAATAACAAAACACAAAATGGTGGTGGTGAATAATAAATAAATTATATATGTATACATGAAACAAATAAATTATTACAAATTAAAAAGTGTATAAATTTTTACAAATAAAATAAAATAAATTAATTAAATAAATAAATTAAATTAAATAAAAACCAATTTGATACATAAATGAAGTTTTTTAATTTATTTTTTTGAACTTCCAAAAATTGTTAATTTTTAAACCGATTAACTATTTACTTTACACGTTGGATGGAGCTTGCATTTTTCTCAACCGATTATGACGAAATTCGACAGGTACAATAGAAATTAAATTCTAAAATTATATTTAGGTAAAGAAATTCTGGAATATAGCTAGTTAGTATTGAACTTGGCTATTTTTTAAACGATTTTACTGAACCTCGATATGGCGATGGAAGTGGAACTCTAAACTGCTTTTTGGATAAAGTTATGGAATATCTGGTATAGCTAAGTAGGATGAAACTTGGCTATTCCTTAACCGATTATGATGAAATTCGACAAATACTTCGAAAGTGGGATTCTGATTGAATAACTTTTAGATGCAGTTCTGGAATATGGCCAATTTGGATGGAACTTGCCTATTTCTTATCTGATTTAGTGAAATTTGACTACTGAAATAGGATTCTAATATAATTTTGGGATGAATTTCTGGAATATCCGCCCTTGGCTTTTTCTGAATCGATTATGATAAAACTCAACAGGTACAATGGAAATAGAATTCTAATGACTAATTATAATGGAACGTAGCTATTTCTAAACCGTTTATGAAGAAATTTGACGTATTCTTTGATAATGGGATCCTAAAAATTAATTTTTAGATGAAGTTCTAATATGTAAGTCAATAAATGGCTTCTATGGTATTGTCTGTTGAGATTTTGGTCTCTAGAGTGGTAAGATCGACTGTGTTAAAAAAAATAGTGTGCGGCGTACACACGTAGCAAGAGTAAATCTACTAGCGGTAGTGTAGAGTCTCGTAAATATAAATATCATTTTAGAATCTCAGTTCCATCGGAAATCTCGAATTTCTTCATAATTGGTTAAGGAACAGCCAAGCTTCATCCTAATTAGCTAATTTCCAGAACTTTATCCAAAAATCATTCTAGAATGTCATTTCCATCGCACGTGTCAAATTTCACTAAACCCAGTTAAAAAATTGCTAAGTTCCACCTAACTGGCCATTTTCCAGAACTTCATCCAAAAATCATTTTAGAATCCCATTTCCATCGCGGATGTCAAATTTCACTAAAATCGGTTTTAGTTTCACTAAAAGCCAACTTCCATCCAAATTGGTCAAATTCTCTTCATATCTTAGTATTTTACTAAATATGAACGTACTATACGTACTATACTTCTAGATAGGTCAGAACCAGAATATTAAGGATTTTAAATATGAAGGAACAAGTGTATTTTACTGATTATTAAGTCCAATAATTTGATTGTACAATATTAAAGTGATTTACCCATTGAAAAACGAAAAGAAAAATCGGATTTAGTTTTTTCGATATAACTCCAAAACTATTGCTTTATTTTCGCTAAAATCTTCTCGTTTTTGATCGAGTTTACCCTACAATACCATTTTCAATTTAAAAAATTCAAAAACATTTTTAATTGGCTGAGAAAATGGAAATTTAATTTTTTCGGTTCTAAAAAATTTTTTTCGGACGAAAAAAATTAAATTTTCATTTTCTCAGCTAATTAAAATTTTTTTGAAATTTTTTATTTGAAAATAGTATTGTATGGTACACTCGGTCAAAAACGAAAAGATTTTAGCGAAAACAAAGCAACAATTTTGGAATTAAATCGAAAAAACTAAATCCGAATTTTCTTTTCGTTTTTCAATGGGTAAAGCACTTCTGTCTATATGAAATGTAATAAAGATAATTCATTCTAAATGGTTTTCCAATTTGAGGTTAATTTTTAAATTTGTATTTCAAATAATAGTACAATGGTTCTGGTTTAGTTATAAAAAATAATGTCTCGTAAGAGACCTTCTTCTGTTGAAGGCGAGTAGACGAGAAAGAAGAGACACAACAACTACCACAGCAACGTCAAGCAGCATTTCCTACGGTTAATACAAATTTTGGTGACCGCATGGGAAGTTGATGATGATGGAATGAAATTTCGCCCCTCCCCGAAGCGCCGGTGGAAGAAATGGTGGAGACCAAAAATAGAGGAAGAAAAAGGAGAAAGGAAGAACAAAGAGAGGGTAAATCTGTAGAGTAAAATAATAAATAATAATTAAGTTCCTCGCAGATTTTCAAGTTGTGTTCTTAATGGGGAAACGCTGTTATTAAGAGAGATTGTGTTGTGCTTTTTTTTACTAACGAAAAACATCCTAAACCGGTCTGGAACCGGATCAATTTCTATAATTATTAATATACCTTTCCTATCGGCCCGGTGTCATCCGGGAATCAAGCTTTTAAGGCTTTGGTCTACATTCTGATTAGTCAATCAATCAACCAACTGTAAGTAACCTCCTGCTGCTGCACGGCAAGCTACCATTCTTTTACCAAAATTTTCGGCGACATTCTGGCATAACTGCGGTTTAATTTCTTGAATACAATTAATAATATTCTCCTGTAGGGTCATCCGTTGTTTATTGATCGTTAGGAAAGACTTTTATGTTCAAATAACCCCATAGGAAAAATCTAGGGGTATTAGATCGCAAGATCGGCCAATTAATGTTCCCTCTTGGAAATATTATTCGATTATCAAAGCATCCGCGTACCAAAAGATAACTTGTTTCTGTTGCTATATGACATGTGGCGTCGTCCTGCTGAAACCACATATTCTGCACATCCTTACCTTCCAATTCGTGAAACAAAAAATTCGTAATAATATTCCGACATCGAATCTGTGTTCGTTTTTAAAAACTTACGGTCCGATTACTCCACCACGAATTGACGACGCAACCAAAGTCTGATGGCTTTTTTTTGGGCTATTTGAATCTTGAATGCCGCGTTTGATTGATTTTTTTGAACTCGCATTAACACTAGCGCTTATTGTGCATTTTTCATCCTTTACCGAACCAGTTTTCACAAATTTTGCAACAATTTTTCAAATGGCCACAATAGACGGACAATTTTCTCTTCCAGTTTTGTACGAAATTTTCTTACAACTTCTGCATAACTTTCATCAAACCGAAATGTATCTACTTATCATCTGGCAAATAACATATGGCACTCTTAAAATTTAACCTCAAATTGGAACACTTTTTAGTATTCGCCCCCTCTCACAACCGCCGATGGAAAAAATGGTGGAGGGGAATAATAATAGTTGTTTACAGCTTTTCAGAAAAAAAGAGTTTGCGGTACCAGAAAATTTGTGTTGTCATTGTGTCTTCTTACAGGTTGGAGCAGTAGAGATGAACTTTAAAATTGTATTGTCTTGTGTTAAATAAATTACTAAAAAAATTATTACTAACAAATTTACTACTAACTATCAACTACTTAGGTGTCTGGAACCGGGTTGAGTCTTTGTTGCTAACAATATTCCTTTCCCATCCCTCGATCTTGTTATATGTAAAAAGGTGTACGACGGCGGCCTGGCCAGTGCCGGATTTCACAACTATTAGACTTATGTGGTTATCGATGTGGCGCCTTTCTTTACGGGGTTTGGCTTCATGAAGAATGGTGTCGTGTTGTGTAACATGGGTATAGTGGTGTGTGTGGTATTCGCATTTATAATACGGGAGACTTGCTTAATGCTTGATCGTACATCGCAATCAATCAATCAATCAATCAAAATTGGAACACTTTTTAGTATAAATATATAATATATAACATTATAAAGATATTGTTAAACTTAAATAAAGACCAAGATGATTCGATACTCGGTTTTCTCAATATGGTTCACAAAATTAATTTCTGCTGTACATGTAACGGCTATAAAGGAGTTATGTAGTAATAGCACTAACAAGAGGCAAACCATATTCCAGTTTAGACCAAAAAATACCATTAGCAGAAACGAGGAACTGGCCATATATTACGAAGGAGATAAAAATCCTGGAAGCGGGGTAGGGGGGAATGATATTTTTACTTTTTCAGTAGATATGTTATGAGGGATAGGCCTCCTTCTTTTTCTGATTTACCAAATCGAAAATATTGGGATTGCCATGAACAATTAATATATTTGTCTATAAAAAAACCGAAAAAAACAATTGATTTACTGACAGACAAATTAAATTCTTAATGAAATAATGGTTGTAAACGTTTAACATTTTTAACCGGGGATTGTGTGTAACATTGCTCTAATATGTTCGATAGTGTACGAGTATTAAGAAAAAATAGCACCAAAGATGTCATTACAGTTGAGAATCAAATTCCAATTCATATTCTGAAGTAAAAAGAACAAAAGACGGTGATCCGATTTTTGTGGAGTGAATGTGGTATGTATGTAAAACTATTTTATTTTTATTTATAAAACTAAAAATTCTTAAATTCAAACATAAAAAAATAACAATTTACATTGTGCGGACAAGTGTAACGTGTATTAGTCTAGAAAGTTTTAAGAAAACCCCCTTTAAAAATATCATTGATGGAAAATTGCAAGGTTGAAGTCAGAGCCGCGGAGTTTCTGAATATTTTTGTTTCTGATTATGTGTTATCAGGCTCCACAACCCTGAAAAATAGGCTCAATTAGTTTTTCAAGTGCTTAAAACAAAACACGTTTGATAATCTTGCTGAATGCGAGACCCGTGCCAAGTTTCATTTATGGAGCGATCATTTGGCCATTAATTTTGGTAAACTACATTTTGACTGTAATATGGGCAGGTCAGATAATTCCTATATAATTGCTGTATAAATGGTACAATTCCATCATACTTTCTGTGGCTTTAATCACAATCATATTGAAACATAATTTTTTATAATTTCCGAATTAAAATTTCTAATTTGTCAATGTATTTAAACAATAAAATAAATCAGACATTAAAAAAATTTTATATTACGAAATACACACAAAATTATTATATAATTTAACATTCATTGATGTGATAATACATTTTTTTTTTATATTTTTGGAATACCGGTTTCGGACGTTCGTCCTTCCTCAGTTCCTAATTGACTATTCACAAAATTTTTTAATGTGTGATTTATTTTATTGTTTTAAATACATTGACAAATTAGAAATTTTAATTCGGAAATTATAAAAAATTGTGTTTCAATTCTTATATAATCTTTAAATTTTAGCATTTTATTTACATATGGGAGTATGTAAGTTTAAACATAATTCTGTGGAAAATGTATGTGTAAAATGTGGTGTGGTACATTTGCTACATTCGATCCTCTTGTGATTGATTGATGATTGATTGCGTATGTACCACCAAGCCTAAGGCAAGTTTCCCAGATATGCCGGGTCCACCGTACACCTTTTTACGAATACATAACAAATCGCAGGAAAGGAAAGGTATGTTAGTAACAAAGAATCTTTTAGGTCGCAGTGCGAGGTGGCTTATCGCCCACATGGCCCTTCAATAATAATAATAATAGTAACAAAGAATCAACCCGGTTCCAGACACCTAAGTAGTTGGTAGTTAGTAGATAAGACAACACAATTATTAAATTATATGATTTTTACAGCTTGTTGTTGTTGGAGAGTTGGTTCGGCTATAGCTTTGTTTCTGAAAATTAGGATTAAAATTAATTGCTGGTGCCGCAAGTTTTTCTGTAAAACTGTAAACAATTATTATTATTACAGGGTGGCTGAGACCAAGTGTTACCAAATGAAAACGCTGTAATTTTTTTAATTTTGATTATTTTTTATTGAAATTTCGTGGAATATGTTGAAAACATATTACATTTTATGAAAAACATGTTACTGCTCGATATGACCTCCTTTGGCTTTGATTATTTGATTCAGTCTTCCATAGAAAGCATTGCATGCTGACCGAACGTGGGCTTGCGGAATTTTATTCCATTCTCGAACAAGAGCTGGTGTAATTGCTGGTGCCGCAAGTTTTTCTGTAAAACTGTAAACAATTATTATTATTACAGGGTGGCTGAGACCAAGTGTTACCAAATGAAAACGCTGTAATTTTTTTAATTTTGATTATTTTTTATTGAAATTTCGTGGAATATGTTGAAAACATATTACATTTTATGAAAAACATGTTACTGCTCGATATGACCTCCTTTGGCTTTGATTATTTGATTCAGTCTTCCATAGAAAGCATTGCATGCTGACCGAACGTGGGCTTGCGGAATTTTATTCCATTCTCGAACAAGAGCTGACTTCAATGCATCAACACTTTCGTATTTTTTAGTGGACACCTTACTCTCCAAAATGGACCATATGGAGAAATCCATGGGATTCAAGTCTGGTGAATATGGTGGCCATTCTTTCGACGAAATCAGCCGCGGAACGCAATTTTGTAAAAATTGCTGTGTCGCTCGAGCTTTATGTGACGGGGCCGAGTCCTGTTGGAATGTCCAACGGTTCGTACCAAAGTGTTTACGTGCCCAAGGTAGCAAAGCATCGTTTAGGATCTTTTGGCGGTACATCTCTTGGTTTACCTTGACTCCATGTTCGATGAAAACCAGAGGAGTGCGTCCATCTGCAGTAACTGCAGCCCAAACCATAACATAAGCTGGTGATTGCTTGCGCATGGCAACTCTTGTGTCCAAATTATCGTTGGACTTGTCCTCTAATCAAACACGATCATTTTGTTTATTCACATGCTGTTGAATGGTGAAAATTTTCTCATCAGAAAAGACAATTTTTGGAATCTCATCACGTTCGGCCAAGGCCTTCAATGCTCGTGTTCTTTCAAGCCTAACTTTTTTTTGTGCCTCCGTAAGATCTTGAACTTTTTGTATCTTGTAGGGCTTCAAGTGTAGTTCATTTTTCAATATGGTTTGAATGCTGTATCGTGAAACATGTAGACGTGCGGCTAATTGATTGGCACTTTGACGAGGATTTCGTTGGATTCGTTTCTTCACCTTTCGTATCATTTCTTTTGATGTTGCTGTCTTTTTAGGACCGCCTCTGTTGCGTTTAACGATGCTACCAGTTTCGTTGTATCGAGTTATGGTTCGATACACAAACATTTTATTCACATTCAAATGCTGGAGCTGACGAACTATTGCTGTTTGTGAATTTCCACCCAAATACAGTGCAATTACACTATTACGTTTGAATTCCATTACGATTTTTTTATTAAGATATTAATTTAGAACAATTATTTATTGACCACATATAAACAACTAACCAAACTTCAATCTGTCAAAAAATTAATGCGCGAAAATGACAACTACACAAATGACAGCAGAGTGAAGTTAGTAACATTTGGTCTCAGCCACCCTGTATTATTAAACAAAATACTTTAAACCGTGAATCAAGCGAAATAAATCTGTTGTCATAGCCCCCAAGTGTTAAGCGAACAGATTAAAATAGAATAGTAAAAGAAAATATTAAAATTTATAAAAGTAAAGTGAAATAAAGTTAAGTCAAGTGGAATAAAAGTGCACAGTGTTTTTAATTGCAAAATTCAGACGAACTCAGAAACGCAGTTCGAAACAAAATCTTAGTACCCGGGTACTTAATAGTCGGTATTGGATAGCCTAATCCTATATCCTAGACATCGAATTGAGTAATTTTGTTCCCAACTTATAAAAGAGCGCTTAAACTTTTTGGAGCTCCGGATGTTCCTTTTATTTCCGCCCACGATTTACCGAGTTGCTTGAACTCTGCTTTAACAGGGGTATTTTCGAAGATATTGCCGCTCTTACTACTTTGCTTTTCCCTTGCGGGTTCCGGTCCAATGACATTTTTCACCTGTCGTTTGATGTTTTTTTGTCTACCATTAAGCCATCTCTATTTTTGCTTTCTTAGTTTGAAACGTCTTACATATTTGGGGTGGGATCATGTAAGCATTACGAGTTCCGAATTTCTCGAAATTGCAACAAAACACGATTATGTAAAACTTTACGAGTTCTCGTAATTGCGACTTGTTGTTTTACTCGTACACCTTTTTAAATACGACAGACAACTCTTAATGATTAAAAAGATTATTTTTAAATAAAAGAAAAAAGATTATTTTAAAGCGTTTTGTCTCACTTTCGAGAAACTCGAAACTCGTAATGCTTACGTAATCGCACACTTGTTATAGTAACGGGGCATTTTTGTATTCGTGTTTACAAACACTTATAAAAGTATCTTTATTTTTAGCTTAGTGTTACATGTCAAGGTATTACGTTGACTGTAGTGTTGGCTTTGTTTATGCGTTTGTTGATACCTTTTCTCTACAAACACTTGTATTGACGCCTTAATAACTAATATTATATTGAGTTGATATGATCAGCACAACGTATAAGGCAACTCGAGGTCTAACTTTGCAAGTCCACCAAATAATTATTTTGGTTTTATATTTTCTCGTTTTTTATCTTGATCTGAGTATCTCCCAAAATATCTAAAACCCTCTAATCTAAATGTAACATAAAAAAATGTTTTATGGTTTGTTTCCCGATAATTAGATTAAATCATTTTAAATATGTTAGAAATAAATTATGTCCTGTTAAATATTAAACAAAAGGAATTGAAAGAAAGTTAACTACTTAAAAAATTTCTAGAAAAAGGGATGAGCTGAAATGATTACTATCTTGATAACAATTTAATACGTGGATGGTATTTTGTAGTGGTAAAATTTTAATTTTGTTGTCTTTCCTTTTCATTTTATACTATAAGTTTAAATCAGGGTGGTGTAGTCGATTAATTTGGCTTGCACATGACGCCGGAAGGGAGATAAACAAATAATTGTTAATCAAATCGCAAAGGAGGTCGATTAATTTGTCGAAAAAGTTTAAAAGAAAATGTTTGATTGAAATGTTGTATGATAAAATTTGGTTGGTCTCAACTCTAGTAATTTTGTACTATCAAAGGTCATATATTTAATAAAGAAGATAGACCTTGTGGAGGGAAGAAATTGTAATTTGAAATAACAACGGTACAAACAAATAGGAATCATTTTTGTACAAATAGACTGTTTTGCTTACTCATACATAGACTACATGCATATTTTCGATATGTACCTTTCCCATGAACCAACAAAAGATTAGGTTGCCACACGCGCACCTACTAGAAAAAGTGCTGCAAAAACTTACGGCATTAAGATTTTTTCGAGACAAATAGTTACAATCTTTTTTTCAAATGAATTACAATAGCAACGAGAAAAAAGGCAAAGCTATTCGCCTTTTACGGCAGAGTATTTGACATATGGTGTACGGTTTTACAACATAGCCAAATATGGTCAAGCGATAAATAAATATACAATTAGACATGTTTCTTAGTGAATTTGATTTTTAAAATAATCGGTTTTTGCAGTTAAAAAATTATATTTATTAGGAGGGTAACTGATTTATCAATAATATCTGAATTTAAATATAAATGTTGGCACATAAATAATCGTTGACCACTGGCACGTAGAAATCGTTTTCGCCTCTTGCGATGGTTTAAAGGTGAATACCAGGACGGTAATTTTGCTTAATGTGGATGATACTATGGATTTGATTGAAAAAGACCACCACATTTCCCGTCTTGCTTTTACAAGACGTTTAGAGGTGTGTTTTGAAATAGTTTAGTTTATGTGCTTTATGTAATTAAAATTAAATTAAATTAAATTAAATATTAAAGAAAATATAAATTGTTTTAATATTAAATCACATTTCAATATTTCCGTCTGGTTATTATTATTCCTTACTGAAACAAAAACCCTTAAATGTATACACGCACAAATCTTAATTTATGTATACCTACCATATTTCCTTTTGAATATTATTTTGTCACTACGGACAATTCTACTTTATATAAAAAGTTCATATAACTAAATTTGAGGATATGTAGGAACGTCAAATTTTTACTTTGTTTCGTCACTTCCCCCTCACAATTAATTTTGCTAGATTGTGCTCGTAGACTTTTCCATTTTTTTTCTCACAAAAAATGTATCCACTAGTGATAAAAAGGTACAAGATGGTACCACAAAATGACCATGCTGGCTGGGCTCGTATTCTTGAAATTCACTGAAAAAGTCGGCGGTGACTTTAGTATAACCTTTGATTTAACAATTTAAGTTTTCGATTGAACGTATTTGACTAGAAAGTCACCGGTGACTTTTTTCGAGCAAATTTCAAGAATAAGGGCTCAGCAACATTAGCTGAATTTCCATGAGAAAAATTTAATTCGAATTATTTTTTCTCATGAAAACAAGTTGCGAATTATTTTTTTGAATTGAAATAAAACAACAAAAAGAAAGAGCAATTTGGCATCTGGTGTAAGGTGGTATAATTAAAATTAGGAATGAATTAAATAATTTAAACTTTTGGTTTGAATTATTTAATTCGTGTCGCGAGCAATTGTTGTTGTAAAATTCTCATGGAAATACGACTTCCAATTCGTTTTTATTTGTATTTATTTTTCGAAAGGATGTTTGAAACAAAATGTCACTACTAGATTAACTCTACCATACAAAATTAAATTAAATTTTTTTGTCTATCGAAATTTTATGTATTTACCCTAAAACGCATGTAAATCGAGACAATTATTCAAATAAGGCAGAAAAACTGTAGCTAGAAAATATGAAACAAATAACAAAGAAACGATAAACTTAAGACAAAGTTTTTTTTAGTTGGAAAGGATTTATTTAATTTTCCTGTAGGAAGTTGACGTCGGGAAGAGCGGCGCACAACAGTTCAAAATTCGCTTGTCAATTGTCGCAATCTTGGTCGCAATCTTATATTTTATTCATCAGAGTCGTAGTCACAACTGTGAGGTTAACGAAAAAACCCGAATGATTGTTTACTGTATGTTCCACAAGAAAGTATCTCAATTTATTCTTTTTGTGTTACCCACACGCCCCACCACAGTGTAGCAGGTAAAATTGTTATCACTCTATTTCATTTTTAGCATTAACTACTTTCTTCAGTTCAGTTTACCGGTGTGAAGTTTTTGGACACTTTTTTGGACAAAAATTTATGCGAGTATACATTGTGAATTTTTTGGACAAAATAAAAATTAGTTTTTGGACAAATGTTTAGCGAGTGTACATCCTTCTTTTAACACTGTATTTAACAAAAATAAAGTTATTCAAATAAAACAAGCATCAAATAATTTCTAACATTCATTTCCAATATGCTTTTCAACAAATCAAAGAACTTAGCACCACTTTGATATTTTGATATGAGTTGTAGGGCTCTTGCAAAAAAATTTAGAAATTTAACAAATTGACGAATTTCGTTTGGAACAAGGACGTTGTTCTCTATTATACCAAACAGCACGAATCTCAGAGATTGGCTCATATAGTGACTATATAGATTGTAAAGGGCATACATTGCGGAATGGAAATCACTCAGTGCCATCTTGGTATGAGCCGAAGGGCTCTTGCAAAAAAATTTAGAAAATTAACAAATCGACGAATTTCGTTTGGAACAAGGACGTTGTTCTCTATTATGCCAAATAGCACGAATCTCAGAGATTGGCTCATATAGTGACTATATAGGTTGTAAAGGGCATACATTGCGGAATTGAAATCACACAGTGTCATTTTGATATGAGCCGTAGGGCTCTTGCAAAAAAATTTAGAAAATTAACAAATCTACGGCTCATATCAAAATGGCACTGAGTGATTTCAATTCCGCAATGTATGCCCTTTACAACCTACATAGTCACCATATGAGCCAATCTCTGAGATTCGTGCTATTTGGTATAATATAGAACAACGTCCTTGTTCCAAACGAAATTGGTGGATTTGTTAACTTCCAAAATTTTTTTTGCAAAAGCCCTATGGCGCTCAATTCGTTGATTTGTTGAAAAGATAATTAGAAATGAATGTTAGAAATTATTTGAGGCCTATTTTATTTGAATAACTTTATTTTGATTAAATACACTTTTAAAGGATGTACACCCACCCGCATAAATATATGTCCAAAAACTTAATTTTTCTTAAATCTGAATTTTGTCCAAAATCTCCACAGTACACTCGCTTAAATTTTTGTCCCAAAAAAAAAGTGTCCAAAAACTTCACACCGGTGTTCAGTTTAAGCATTTGAGTGGTAAAAACAACAATGTTACAATAAGTTCGTGTATAAAAAGGATTTTGAAGTGGTTTCTTAGTTACCCATCTCAAAGGACCGAAAATGAATGTGAAGCAGGCAACAAAATACACCAAAACATCTGTGCCAGATATCGGAGTCGCCTTTGCATCCAGTAGAAAGAGCAAAACGGCATTCAAACTTTGGATTGGCCGTCACAGAATCTAGATGCTAATCCGATCGAAAGTGTTTGAGGTTTGGAAAGACATTTGGAAAGACTTTACTCCAGAATATGCGCCAACTTAAGTGAAAGGTGCACTAGGAGATTTCAGTAGACAACAATGGTAACTGGACTACATATGTACTAACATGGGAACCTTCCGAACAGTCAAATTCAAAAAACTATAAAAACTATTCTACTATAAGTTGTAGTAATATGTGAGACATTAACGAAACCACTTATGGTATCGGCAACCAAGCCCCTAGGGGTTAAAACCACCCCTTAATTTAACCTCAAAAAACGTTTTGCAAGTAGTACATAGGGTGAGCAAATGTTCGTCAAAGAGGATACACGTGTTTTTTCTATCCTCTTCAAAAAAATTGAATTTAATTTTATTTTTATATTTATTTTTGTTTTATTTATGTAGTGTTATGTATATACTTTATATACATACATATATATATACATTTTAATTTTAATTTTAATTCTAATTAAATTCAATTTTAGTGAAATAATAATTAAAGTGTGATTTTGGAAAATGCAATCCACCGAGATGCATTTATCAGGTAATGTTTTATATTTATGGTTAAAGAAATCAAAATTATTGATTTCTTGCTTAAGTGCATGATTTTGACTTTTGTGTGATTGTACATGAAATTCAATTTCAATTTTAATTACTAAAATCTAATAATTTGATAGTATTAAAATGGATTTTAACTTAAATAAACATACGTCGTAGTTAATTTCATATTAGATTTTATTTTTACGCCCACTTATATGTGTTTTTATTTTATGTACAATCGACACAAATATATGCTTGAAACATGATATATAACAGAACCAACAATACGTTTATACAGCTGTCTCATTCGCTCGTTAGACAAATTCTATTAAGGAAATGGACTATATATTGTTGGTCTTTGTCTTGTAATATACGAACAACAACAAAACAAAGAGATTTTTTTTTTGTTGGTTTTGGTATAGTCGTCACAAATATTTTCCTGTATCTTGATACATAGATCAGGTATGTTTGTGTGTGTGCTAAAAGGGTATTATCTATAATATTATGAAGACATGATAAATCTCCTGCTAGGCACATGAAAGATGGTAGAAAATATTTACCTTCAATGTGTGTTGGTGGTTTAGTATATAAGATTATGTTACATGTATGCTGGTGTTGTTTTATCTCTTTGTGTTTCTCTGTATTCATGAAACAACTATGATATTCTTGAAAACATGAACTATACATGCATAATGAGATTTTGTATATTCGACTCAAATAGGATTCTGATACTTTGTATAATCGAATAAGTTTGAGTCGAATTCGAAACCGCCTTATACAATTCATTTAAAATAGTTTATTTACGTATGATTAATAATTTTTTTACAGGGTGTTACTAACTGCATCAAATTGATTTTAAATTAATTTAATTATTTTTATAAAATTATAAATTAACTAACGATATAAATAAAATGCTAATTTGGAAATGTTGATTTGAGTTGAGTTAAGATTTGGTTTGCAACACATAATGACGTATTCATTTATATGTGCAAAATTTAGATTAAACGAATGTGAACAACGTGGAATTATGTGAAAACATTTCGGCAGGCTAAATGTTTTGAATTTAATTATTATCTTATTGGAATTTATTGAAGTTTAGGTTGCAGGTTTCACACATAAACGTCATGATTACTTATATGGCACACCGATAAATTTTTAAGGAAATAATGTTTCATTTTCCTTCCATTGATTTATTATTTTACTTACTTTGCATGCATGATTTGGCATGGTAATATGTACGAGAACTGAGTTAGAGTTTTATGGATATATTTATATTTATTTAAAAATAAATAAATCAAGTTCTTGATTTCTTGATTAAGTGCATGTTTTTATTTTTGTGCGGTTGTACATGGAATTTTAATTACTAAATTCTAATTATTGGATCGTACTAAAATTGTTTTAACTTAATTTGATATATGTCATAGTTAATGTCTGTTTGTTTTTTGTTTGTTTGTTGTTTTTAAATTTGCTCAGGTCAGATCTTTCAATCCATAAGACCAGTGAGTTATATTTTTCCAGAAAAAACCCACAGAAACTTCTCAAGGGAAATCCTGGGGCACTTGATAGATTATATTTTTTCACAAAAAGTATTATTTGATATATTTTTTAGTTTGGTAATATTTAATAGTAATTTTTTATATTTATTATAGTTATTTTGTTGTAAGTGTGATCACGTTGTAAAATGGCGTAGACTCATATCGTTAGTGCACGATGAATTATGGATCGCTCAAGTAATATCGAACAGATCCTGAGTCTTTTTTACAAACGTGTTTTTCATAAATCGTAAAAAGGGTGATTCCTTTGCTCTGCACGAAATTATGGGCTTTATACGAAATTACGCAGTACCCGGAACCACTTGTTACGACTTAATTTATCCACTTTTTTTTGGTCTCTCCGTAACGCGTACAAAACAAGACTCTAGTTAATGTAATATCTACATTTACTTTTACCCATATTTGAATGTGTTGTTGTGTTGTATTTTATGTATAATCGATACAAATATATTCTAGAAGCTTGATTCATAGCAGGGCCAACAAAATAAAAGCTCATATTAGAGGCACGATTGTGTCGAAAAAGCTGTCTAAATCTCAACATGCCTATTGCAACGGGAGATCTGAAGACTGCTCTTCATTCTCTTATATTTTTCATTGAAAAATCCTTCCAATATAGAGACGGACCTCTGTAGGATGGACGTCAGGACTATCCAGCGCTTTGTTGACAGCTCAAAATGGTTCCAATGAGTTGGAGGAAACAATTATTCGTGGTATGGCTACGGACCATTTTTGTGTCTATGCCTGGTCCTAGTGGACCGCCATCTTTTTTTTTTTTTTTTTATAGTCGTCACAAATATTTTCCTGTATCTTAATTTGGTATTTCAAACCAATATGCACGTATTCATCAGGAGTTCACACGACAGTTGTTGTTGGAGTATTGAGCAAAGTTCGAGCATCTAAAGGCAAACTGTTTAATCCCAAATATTTTGGGAATAAATACAATAATTTCGTTACTTGGTCTAAAGGAATATTTCCATTATAGCCCATTCTTTCAAAGCAGTTTTAAAATCCGTCGTGTGAGAATTACAAATGTTAATTATATCTAACTTTGTGCTTGACTTTGGGTTTTCAACATATGTAGTTAAATTTGTCACATTACATTCAATTCTATTGGTTTCAGAAATCACTTTAACTGTAGTTGCGTTAACGGTATTCACATTAGCTTTTGTTGAAATAGGTGATTTCTGTTTGTTGAAATAATATTTTTTTATATTTTTCTCTCGTATACGATATTTATTTTGACGAGATAATATATACTCGTACCAAAGCCAACTTAATAAATAAAGCCTCCATGTTGACGATATTTTTTAAAAGGCTTTTTTTAAGGTATCAAAAAATCCAAAAGAAAATGTTTATTCCATAGTTTTTATATGGAGAGATATGACCTCAGTTTATTCAAAATATATTAATGAAAATTGACTCGAAATTAATTTTATTTTGATTTAATTGAAACTATAAACTTTATTTTCCACCTGACTTGGACGATTTTTTCGTGAGCTTTTCCAATTTACGGTAATAATGATAACAAAATAAGATATTTTATATGTGAAAAAGCGTAAAAATAGAGTACATGCATGTAAAAAAGAGATATAAATATAAAGGAAAAGGCGCGACGTTTACAATAATAAACATGACAAACAATAAAGAAACAAGGTAAACATAAGAGAAATGAAGCAAATACATAATATGAAGCATATTATCAGATGACAGCAAATAAAAAGCAAAGCCTACTTAATAAATAATAAAAATATTATTTTCAAAATTTGTTGTTTTTTTTGTTTGTCATTCGCTCATCATACTTCGTCAGTGTTTTTTCCCTTTACGTGTTGACCTTGTTCGTATATTTTTTGTTATTTTATTATTGTAAATGTCGTGCCATTTCCTATTTCATATGTTTATCTCTTTTTTATATTTGTGTACCTACTCTATTTTTAAGCTTTTTTAGAAAATCAAATATTTTATTTCATTATTCCTGGCGGGAAATTGTCAATTATTTACCCAATAATTCGACAAGAAACATTTAGTTGTACAGTGCTGGTAAAAAAAAAATTCGGCAAACAAATTTATTTCAAATTGGAGTCTTTTTGCTAAAATTACAAAACTTTTGAAAGCAATTGGTTTATTGTTTCATTTTAAATACATGTATGACGTAATTTTTTGAAAAAAAAAACTGACCTGCAATTTAGGGGCAAAACACCGAAAAATTCCAAAATATTCAAAATAATTTGATTGGTGTTAAAGTTTTTTTTTTTTTTTTTTTTTTTTTAATTTAAAATAAATTTTATTTATTTATTTTATGTATTATTATTATTATTATTGGGGGGGGGGGCCATGCGGGCGATCAGCCACTTCGCACTGCGACCTAAAAGATCTATTGTGCTGGCCCCTGCTTAATTATCCGTCCAGTCAATATTCAGGTTCCTAATGAACCTGACAATACTGCCTCCCGGTACGTGATACATACTATCTGGGCATATTGCTCTCCCTCCTAGATGTTTACTACAGCATGTAGTTCCGCTAGAAAGACGGTAGCATTGGAGCTCAAGGACCTCGAGAGGGTTGTCCCACTCCCGTATATTCCTACTCCTGCCCCGTATTCCGTTTGATTTTACTCTTACGAGTTGCTGGGAATTGCAAATCACCTGTAGGTCACCCAGCTTTACTACAAGAAGGCTAAAAATAAAACTGGAGGGTGCCTGGTATCCAGAGTCCGCATATTTTGGGCTGATTAACCTAACAGCCATTCATCTTTCGGCATATGCTGTTCCACCTTAGATTAGGGTTTTTTGTCAAGGTTTTCTCCTTTAGCGCCGTACTTTGGCCTGTGCCAAATGGCCTAAAATGTGCCAAGTGGCCTTAGTTACCAGTGGTTGCCACGAGGAGGCAGTACGTACACTTGCGAATTGTGAACAGGTTATCCCTTACACAATTGTACCCATCACACAGCTGCCTAATGACAAGACCAGAACAGCTCACGTGATGCGCACCCTACTGGAAGGTTACGGAGCTGGTAGATTAATCTACTCAACTTTGATCCCCCCCTCCAATAGACGCCAAACCACCATTTATTTTATGTAATTACAATCTAGTCTCCTGGACTAATTAGCAATTTGTTTCTGACTTAATTTATTAACTTAAATTAATCTATGGCTTCTTCCCATTGGCATTCCATAGTGTTTGGTAAATTGAAGTAAACCACATCTTTGTTGTGGATTTTAGATCAGCATAATGCTGCTTAAACTGACAATCACACCAGCTCAAAAGGTTTGGTTCTTTTAAGTCTGCGAACTAAATTCGTGATGCTTAGGAGCTGAGTTGCCTCAATGTTCATATGTTGGCGGAGCCTTTCTTCATGTCTTCGTGCTTTTTCCTGGATTTCATTTAAGATGAGGTTCATTTTAAGGTCCCTATGAAGGTCATTGTTCCTAACATACCAAGGTGCATCAACGATGTTCCTTAATACCATATTCTGAAATCTTTGGATGATATTTACGTTGCTTTGTTTGGTACAACCCCAAAGCTGAATACCATAAGTCCAAATCGGTTTCAATATTTGCTTATAAAGTAGAAGCTTGTTGTATGTTGATAAAGAAGAGTTCCTTCCCATCAGCCAATACATTTTTCTGTATTTAAGTCTTAATTCTTCACTTTTCTTCTTGACGTGTGCTTTCCATCGTAGTTTAGCATCCAGGGTCATGCCGAGATACTTAGCTGTGTTCGCATGCGGTAAGTGTACTTGTACATAATTTACAGATATGTTCTTTATTATAAAGAAATCAATCAGATCTGGCACTTTGTTTGGATCAGTTGGCCAGTAGGTTGGTTTTCCAGTTGAGAGGGCTTCACAACTACATTTTCTGATAGCTTTTAGGAGTTCTTTACCCTTAGTTGTTGTTAATCTGGATCCCCAGTGGACATTTTTTGCATTAAAGTCTCCTCCAAGTACAAATCGTTTTCCTAATTTACTGAGGAACTCGAGATAATCTTTTTCTTTCATTGAGTGCTTCGGTGGGCAGTAAATACTAGCAATACAAATATAACTACTTTTGGATTTGACAATAACAGCAGTTGCTTGTATTTCTTCCGTTTCATATTTTAACTCCTCATAGTGATGAATACTATTTCTAATTATAACAGCACTACCTCCTTTAGCAGTGTTTCCAGGGTGAATAGTGTGATATATTTAATAATTTTTAAATTTAATGTTTGATTGTCTAGTGAAGTGTGTTTCCGTGATGAGACATACATCGATTTTTTCTGTGTCCAGGACCACTTCCAGTTCTTGTTGATGTTGCATCAGTCCATTGGCATTCCAACATAAGATTCTAAGATCTTTGGCCATTTTTCTGTTTAGGGATGGCTCCCTTAGTGCTGTACTCTAGTTTCTGTAATCGCTCATCAAATGTATTTAGTCTGCTTAAAATTAATTTAAGTGTTTGACTTATATTGTCATATTGAGCAGTTTTTCCTGGATTTCCGTTGCTCATCATTACTTGAGCATAAGTCATTTTACCAAATTGTCCTTGAGTAGTTCCCGACACTCTACGATTTACTTCGTGTCGGTTCATCTTAACCGCTTGTTTCCTGAATGAACTTGGATTTTTAGCAATCACGTTCTTATTTTTGATATTTTGCAGTTCAATAGCAACGCTGCATCCTCTGTAGTTAGCCGGATGGTTTTCTCCACAGTGAACGCATTTAGGTTGAACATTTTAGGCTTTTACACAATCTTTGGTATGATGTTTACCTAAACATTTGACACACCTAGGTTCCCTGTTGCAATATTTTTGTGTATGTCCATAGGCTTGACATTGTTTACATTGTGGTATAAGCTTAGACCTTCTTAGAGGCTGAATAACCACTTTGCACCCCAAGATGTACTTAATTTGATAAATTTTTTCGATATCTTCATCAGTATCGAAGGTCAACATAAACATGTTGAGAGGTACTTTGCCTCTCCGTTTTAGCTTAATCGATGCTTCAGTTGCCTTAAATCCTTTTGCTTTCAGGTCATCAATTATTTTATCTGGTTTACACGTAGAGTGTAAGTTTTTAGCCATGACCCTAATTGGTCTGGTTTGTTTATCTTCAAACGTGTGCCAAGCACGTTTTTCTTAATTTAACATTTTTGTCATTTTTCTGTATGTTTCAGCATCTTCTAAGTTTATTTTGATGGTGTTTCCATTCATCACCTTTGCATTAAACTTATATGTAGCAGTTATTGTTTTTATTTTTTCATAGAGTACATCGTAGTCTTTGACTTCATCTATTACTATTGGTGGTGGTGGAGGTATTTTTTTTGGTTGTTTCTGGATAATATTTGGAACATTATCCTTTTATTTGAGTTGGGGAGGGCGTATTATTCCGTCTCCTTTTTTTTCTCCCACCTTTAACTCTAATCCACTCAGTTTCTCGAGCTAGTTCTTCTTCATCCGTATGCTACTCTTGTGGAGTTGTATTCTGGTTAGGAGTAGAACCGATGTCCTCCTTTGGCATAAGAGCTTTAACTTCGTTTTCAAGCGTCTTCATACGCTCCTGCATCCATACAATTGTAACATTCAGTTACTTATTTAAATTGTTGGCTTCAACTAATGCATTATTAGCTTTACACAATTCATTATGAAGCTTTTCTTCGTTTGTAGAACGAGTGTTGTGGCTGCTGGCCTCAATGGAGGGACTACCGCCTCTTTTCGGAGAATACGCGACTTTGTTACTCCTCTGGAAGGGATGTGAATTATCATTTTCTATTTCACTCAAATGAGCTTGTTTATACACCAACATGTCTTGGGATTGGTTAAAATAATTGTAGTATAGCAATGGCTGGTCTCCCCCAGAATCCATGAGACCGACCTCCGAAGAGGGTGGATTTACCTGAGCAACAGGTGTACCATCTGGGGTATTAGTTTCCTTATTTGTTCTGCTCATTGCTCATTTATAGTGTATTGCACTCGCCTCTAGTATTTCGCCGATGCTTCACATCGTTGCCCGGGTGTTACCACGTGGAGGTATACTAGACACATTTGGTGGTTTCTACATAGTTGCAGCGTTGGAATATAGACCACGAGATACATGGCTATAGACGGTCAACCCCTACCCTATTGAGACGCACCCAACACCCGGTGTTAAAGTAATGTAATAAATTAAACACTTATTTTTTATTTTTTTGTTTGTTTTTTATTGATTTATAGAAGTTCAATCTTACATATTAGTATTTTGTTGGACCACCTTTTGCTTTTATTACAGCGATACACCTCCGATTCATTGAATTTGATAAATTTTTCCAAAGTCGCAGGAGATATGGATTCCCAAATCATCATCAACAAACTTTTTAAAGCTTCAATCGATTCTGGGCGCTTCCTTGCTACTTCTAGCTTCATTATAGACCAAATATTTTCAATTGGAATTAAGTCTGGACTGTACGGGGGCCAGCTCAACACATCGATACTTTTTTCTTCGAAGTACTTTTTTACCTTTAAATGAAGAGATAAGAAAAAAAAACAAGTTTTTAACAAATTATTTATGTTTATCTGAAAGCCAATTTGTCTATCTACAATTCAAAATTAATAACTCACAATTTTGGCGGTATGGCACAGAGCATTGTCCTGTTGAAAAATAAATTTGCAAGTCTCGCCAAAAAGCTTTAACGCAGAAGGCTCCAAACCGTTCTGAAGGACCTGCAGATAAACAGCTGCTGTAACTCTGGAACTAAGGAAGCACAATCGACCGGTTTCATTTCCAGAAAAGCATCCCCAGACCATAACTCCTTCTTTTTCGGTGGAAGTCTTAAAAGACATTCGTTGCTAAGTCTCTCGCCAGGTTTTCTCCTTACGAGAATTCTTCCATCTCCAACATGCAACTTGCATGCAAACGTTTTTTTTCTTTCACTAGTAATGTGAACTCAGGCTTCTGGACGGGTTTAAGTGCTCTCAAACCAGCTTTAACAAGTCTTTTTCTCACTAAGCCGGCTGAAATTTTTTTTCCCGTTGCTCGCTCAAGATCCTGTCTTATTTCCGATGAAGTTTTAAAACGGTTCCGACGACTTTGTAATAGTATAAAACGATCTTCCACTGGCGTTGTCTTTCTGGGCCTTCCAGAGCCTTTCTTTCTTTGTGTACCGCCCATCTCTTGATTTTTTTTTTAATATTCCATGCGACAGTACTTTTTAGAATGTTTAATCTTTCACCTATTTCACGCGTGGATAAATTTTCTCGCGCCAAAATCAACATATTGCTTTTACACTGGTCACTAACTTTTCCTATTTTTTTAACTAAAATTGCACTTTATTCTTTATTTGTCTAGGATCACATACAGAATAACTTAATCTTACAAAATATGCACTATTTATACTCAAAAAATAAATTACAGGCAATAAAACATCTGCACCCTAATGACGGCCAAGAACGGTAGGCGTAAAAAAAAATAATTGCTTGCCCAATTTTTTTGCACATCAGTTGCGGGGTTGTACAACAAAATGTCCAACAAAATACTAATATGTAAGATTGAACTTCTACAAATCAATAAAAAACAAACAAAAAAATAAAAAATAATTGTTTAATTTATTACATTACTTTAACACCAATCAACGTATTTTGAATATTTTGGCATTTTTCGGTGTTTTGCCCCTAAATTGCAGGTCATTTTTTTTTCAAATAAAATTACGTCATACATGTATTTAAAATGAAACAATAAACCAATTGCTTTCAAAAGTTTTGTAATTTTAGCAAAAAAAGACTCCAATTTGCAATAAATTTGTTTGCCGATTTTTTTTTTTTACCAGCACTGTACAACTAAATGTTTCTTGTCGAATTATTGGGTAAATAATTGACAATTTCCCACCAGGAATAATGAAATAAAATATTTGATTTTCTGAAAAACCTTAAAAATAGAGTAGGTACACAAATATAAAAAAGAGATAAACATATGAAATAGGAAATGGCACGACATTTACAATAATAAAATAACAAAAAATATACGAACAAGGTCAACACGTAAACGTAAAGGGAAAAAACACTGACGAAGTATGATGAGCGAATGACAAACAAAAAAAAACAACAAATTTTGAAAATAATATTTTTATTATTTATTAAGTAGGCTTTGCTTTTTATTTGCTGTCATCTGATAATATGCTTCATATTATGTATTTGCTTCATTTCTCTTATGTTTACCTTGTTTCTTTATTGTTTGTCATGTTTATTATTGTAAACGTCGCGCCTTTTCCTTTATATTTATATCTCTTTTTTACATGCATGTACTCTATTTTTAAGCTTTTTCAGAAATAGAATATCTTATTTTGTTATCATTATTACCGTAAATTGGAAAAGCTCACGAAAAAATCGTCCAAGTCAGGTGGAAAATAAAGTTTATAGTTTCAATTGAATCAAAATAAAATTAATTTCGAGTCAATTTTCATTAATATATTTTGAATAAACTGAGGTCATATCTCTCCATATAAAAACTATGGAATAAACATTTTCTTTTGGATTTTTTGATACCTTAAAAAAAGCTTGTTTTCATCATGGAGGCTTTATTTATTAAGTAGGCTTTGCTCGTACTTACCCATTACACTTATTTGTATTTGGTTTATATATTTTTAGCAAACCAATTATTGCGTACTAGTAAATTATATTTTTTTATATGTTAATTTATTTGTTTGTTATTTTACTTGAAACGTCACCGATCACATCGCCATACTAGTAAATTAATGTTTTCACTTTGTTAGTTGTAATGAAACTCGAATAGACAGTAAAAAAAATAAATAAATAATTTGCCCCAGTTGTACTTTGCGTGAGCAATCGAGAAATTTTGTTTGAGATGGCACGTTAAAAACATGAAACAGAAGTATAAAGCAAAAAAAAGAAATCTTCGGCTTTCTTTAATTTGTTTTTCATGTAGTAAATTACAATGTTCGCATTTTTTCCGTGCTATTTTTACGAAATATGGTATAAAGTGATGATCACGGTGAGGTATAAGAGAGCATCACCGTGACTGATCATTGATCGCCCTTGGAGCGCTCAGTCGTAAAACAGGGGTAGTAATTTACAATGTTCGCATTTTTATCGTGCTGTTTTTACGAAATATGGTATAAAGTGATGATCACGCTGAGGTATAAGAGAGCATCACCGTGATTGATCATTGATCGCTCTTGGATCGCTCAGTCGTACAACAGGGTGTGAACATAACGACGATTAACCGAAAATGACCGATTCGATATAGCAATATTGTTACTTTTTTGAATCTCAACAGATACCTAATTTTTGATATCATAAACGAATCATATTTTAGAGAAATATTTGAAACGAGTTAAATTGATGGTTCAATTTTAAATCAAAAAAGATAATTTTTAGGAAATCTTTTTCAACATCATAAATTCAATCAATTTCTGTTATCATATATATTTAATAAGTTAGATATCGGAATGAGAGTTCAGTTTGTTTCATATTTAGATTTATTTTCTGTATCTTTTTTACTGATATCATACAATATGTTATGGTTTGTTAGTCGGGTAGATGTCAGACAAGATTCCGAAACTTCCAACGATGGAAATACAGCAACAAAAAATTTTAAATTTCCAGAAATAACGAGCATAGCAACGGGTATTGATGAAAGATAGATAAGAAGGTTTTCAAATATCCTGCAAGTGATGACATGCGGAAGAGAAATTAACTGTGATCGTTTTGAAGAGTACACCAAAGAAACTGTCAAGCTTTATGTTGAGCTTTATAATTGGTATTATATGCCAGCAAGTGTACATAAAGTTTTAACACATGGAGCTAGCGCAATACGTGCAGCAATCGTTCCGATTGGACAGCTTTCTCAGGAAGATCTAGAAGCAGAAAATAAAGATTTTAAAAGAATTAGACAATTCAATACAAGGAAAACATCACGCATTGAAAATTTTACAGACATCATGCATCATTTACTTGTGTCCTCTGACCAAGAAATTACAAAATTAAGAATATTGCGACCCAAGAAGGATTCAATACTATCACCAGAAGCTGCAAAATTATTAGACTACTAAGATTTAGATTCCGAAGATGAAGATTCTGACTAAATATTTTTAATTATTTTTTTAATTCAACACTTTTGTGCGAAATTGTTAATGTTCTTTTGATTTTTTAGATAAATAAAATAAATAGAAATATTAAAACAAAGTTTGGTTTTTCTTACCTTTTAATTTTTTTTTTCAAATGTGTTGTTAATAAGCAAAATTAGTTCGAAAAAGAAACACTGAAAAAAATTAAATTTTTTTTAGTGTTTTTTTTTTTTTTGATAGACGTAATAGCCGCATTTCTTGACGTTTGATCTGATCCAGATCAGATCATGTCTCATGAAACGACACAAAAATGCGTACAACAAACAAACACCAAAATTCAATTTTTTTGTCTCGTTTCGTATACATTCATTATATTCTTTGTCGCTTTAAGCCGGTATTCCATTGTGAAAAAATGTTTATCAGCAAAAATATTTTGAGATAAAAATATAAAATCGGTGGTTGTGTGAATGAGACACCCAACTTCGTCAGTAAACATTTTTATTACAAAAAAGTTGTGGCTGTGTTAGTGTGATGCCATAATTATTGACAAAAAGTATCAAATGGAGTACTTTTTATTGCAACTCTCTAACACATCTACATAAATTTTGTGTACGGATGATAACATATTTCTCGCACACAATATTAATTTTCATAGCACGTCATTTTTATGGTAAAGATATTTTTTATTTTTTATTCTGTGACGGAAAATAAATGAAAAAAAATAATTCTGATATGGATGAAAATAATATTTAATTTTTTAGATAATTTTGAGAGGTGAAAATATACGAATTAAGAATAACGCATAATTTTGTTCATATTTGTTGGTTATGTTTTTGTTTGCTGTCAAAATTTATCCATACAATTTTGCTATAAAATAAAAAATAAAAAAATTGTTTTTTCTTTGTCACTCTAATGTAACATTTTTTTTTTGTCTTCTTTCATTTTTTCCAGCAGTCAGTAAATTTTTCATAATGGAATACCGGCTTTACCCGGCTACTCCACCTGACATAAATTTTACCATTACAATTAAGTACTTTTCATACCAGGCGCCTCGGCTTTGAGCTTCGTAAATAAAAATATTTTATTTCGTTTTTTAACTATGTAAATTAGTTTTATTCGATTGATAACGTTTAATTTTATAGTAATAAATTCTATTTGTTGCAAAATAATTTATTTTTAAGTGATAATTTAAAAAAAAAAAATATATATTACAATGAAGTTATCTACAAAGCCAAGGCAATGCGTTCCACACTCGACTGCGACATTTCACAGTAGTACAAAGCCAAGTGCTTTCTCAACATAACCTACAAATCACATTTTTTGCACAAATATTTCATGCTTACCAAACAATCTAGCTCATATGTACGTTACAAATTTAGTATATCTCAGTTCTTGCTATAATTCACGTGTAAAATAGACCTAAATAAAATATTTGATAGCAACCGAATGTTCAAAGCCAACGCCACCGGTATGAAAGGGTCTCAGCTTTGCATTTGTGGTAACTAAATATTTCGAGGCGAGGCGCCTGGTATGAAAAGTACTTTACCATATCTTGTAACAAAAATATAAAAAATGGCGTCGGGTGAGGAAAACATACAATAAATTTGACGGTTAAAAATCATTTGCGCTTTGATATTTTAAAGAAATTGTGCAAAAATTTTTGCAAAAAAGATCGTCACACGTATATGTATTTTAATGATTCTTTTTTGGCTGCCATATTTTTAAGTATGTATTTAAAAATATCTCAACAAAAAATTATTTTTTTTGTGCCACAACAAATTTGTGTAAAAAAAGTTTCTAACTACAAATTAGAAAACTTCCATTCGAAACTGGTAACCATGTTTTTTAATTCAGCCAAGAAATGTTAAATTTTGGTATACAATCAAGTTATGCCTTCTTGGCCGCAAATGATTGTATGACATATGGCAAGTCGTTGCAATTTCGTGTCTCCACTAGCAACTGTTCGAATTTTAATGGTATAACTCGATGTTAATGGCAGATGGAGAGTAAGTGTTACAAAATATTGTTCAACTGCAAAATAGTGTTCAACTATCTTTAGATTACCATTTGTGATCCAAAACGGACGTTGGATCAAATGTTGTTGTTGCTTCACATGTAAATTTTGATCTGATCTGGATCATTATGCGTCAAGAAATGCAGCTAATGAGTTTTTTTTTGTCCACTGTTTCCTTTCTTTTTCTTTTGGTTTCTTTTAGGGATTTAGTGAAGTGTCTGCCATATTTGTTTTAGGTTTTTTGCAATAAAATTAAAGCTTGCAAATAAGGTTTCCTTACAAATTTAAAAAAAAAAAAAAAATTCGTGGTTTCATACATTTGTTGTTATTAGCTTGTTTTTGTCGTCATGTCATATGGTTTGTTTTGCCCGATAAATTAAATGGAAAAATAAAAAAACCCAAAAAAATGAAAAAAAAAATTTTTCTTGTCTCAGTTTTTTTCCGTGTATATTATTTTCTTTTTTTTGTTTTGATTCTCTTTGGGATTTAAAAAGGCACCTACCATATTTTTCTGAAATTTTTCGCGATGAAATTGAAGGCTGTGCAACCCTTTGTCCAAAAACACTGTTTTGCAATTGTAACACTGTGCGGCACCTTAACCTAACCTATTCCGCATTACAGCACTACTTGTACCATCATTAAACCAAATATAACGAGATAAAATTCAAAATGTTCAGAGATTAATATGCTAATCTCATTTATTCACTGATCCCCAAACAAAACGAGATTAAGTAATCTTCATTTTGACACATTACAGCTTATCTCGAAAAATTCACTAATCGCGGTTAGCTAAACACTTAAACCAAGGTCTTTCGACAGTATTAGAAGAGATAGACAATAAATCCTAATGGAACTTTATCTTAAAATTAATTTTACTTTGTAAACACGTATGTATTTATACACGTCTATTATTTAAATAAATAATACATTTATTTAACAACAAACTTAATCCTTCTTATCAAAACCCACAATCGTAATAAAAATAACGTCGTCGAGACTGATTTATATTTCATCAGTCACACGCGCAACGGCAATGGAAGATATTCATTTAATTAAAACTAATCTAGAAAATGTGAATTTGCAAATTGAAGAGTCTTATCTGAAAAGAGGACAGGTAATTTTGTGTTAAAGAATTATCGCCTTGGTAAATTTTATGTTATGGTTTTACAGAACAATGCCGGTAGTAAGCCACTTTTAGTTGCTGTGACCAAAATCAAACCAGTCACAGCCATTCAAGAGGCTTATAGTGCGGGTCAACGACATTTTGGTGAAAACTATATTCAAGAACTAATTGAGAAATCAACAGATCCCAATTTATTGGAGTCATGTCCCGATATAAAATGGCATTTCATTGGCCGGTTGCAACGCAAAAAAATTAAAGCACTTCTTAGCGTTCCTAATTTATATATGATACAAACGGTTAGTAGTGAAGAGTATGCTTGCCTTTTAAACAATACGTGGCCATTACAACAAAATAAGGAGAGCAAGCTTATTGTTCTAGTGCAAGTGAATACGAGTGAAGAAGATCAAAAAAATGGTGTTTCGATTGGTGACATGATCAATTTGTATCGCTTTATAAAAGATAAGTGTAAAAATTTGAAGTTACAAGGGCTTATGACAATTGGGAAATATTATCATGACTATTCGGCTGGGCCTAATTTAGATTTTATTGCTTTGGTCAAGTGTCGCGCACAAATTTGCGAAGAATTTGGTTTGCCAGAAAATGATGTTGAATTGTCGATGGGCATGTCAAATGATTTTGAGATTGCGGTAAGGAAATACTACATCTATTGCAATTTAACTTTAAAATAATCCTGCTTTGGTTGTAGGTTGAAATGGGAAGTACTATTGTTCGAGTGGGACAATCAATATTTGGAAAAAGAATAGCTGCACTAGATCCATAACTACTTGCATAAGTCAATAATGTCTTTCCAATCGACCACCACAAATTCTTATAAGTACGAAAAATATGTCTCTTGTAAATGGTCGAAATTATGATATGAATAAAACATAACCTCCAAAATTTAATTCACATAATACCAAAAAATAATACGATTGTGGTGGTAATAAAATATTAAAATAAATATATAAAAAATATATTTTAGCTTTATTGTTGTGAATTAATATCAAATATGACCTATCGGAAAACATTGACATAACTGCTTGTCGTTACCCAAGTACATATAACCAATCTCAGTCGCTTTCAGACGTGCCATAATGCACTACCGAAATGGATTTGATATGTCTTTTCAACACATCGAAGAATGCAAATATGGCTGATGCGGATCTCCACTTACATACAGATTTTTCTCTTGACGACAAAAAAACTGGATGGAGCCAAAACCAACCAAAATATTTATATAAGCCGTATTATGGCGATACAAACACAAATGAAACCTACTATTTCTGTAAGTATCGTGTTGCAGTATAATCTTTATATGCTTTTGTCATACATGTACTTTGAATTGAAAATGGAATCGATACGAATGATGAAACAACAGTTTATAAAAAGCAAAAACGAATTTTGACATTCAACAGACAGAGACTAATGTTGAATTCTATTCACTTTTTCTGAAAAATCTAGATGTGACAGTTCTAATAGAACACAAAAACTTATGATTGGTTTTTGTAGTTGTGTTGGTAAACATATGTGGTTTTTATTGACATTTTAAAAATGGTGACATGGAGTTAAAATAAAATTGTTTGTATTTTTAAACACACGGATAACACATAGATCAAATAATTTATTGATATTTTTGTGTCAATAAAACACAAAACCTTGATCTGCGGGACTCATCTTTTAATTCAATATTTCTAAGATTTATACATTAATTAAAACACTCTTGACTTTTATTTATAAACATAACCTCAAAATTTATTTAGCACAAATGGTTTAAGAAGTCATTGATTTTATATAACTTCTATCGTAAACTCACGCCGTTTCCACTTGCCGCAAGGCTTGTAGCGCTACTTGTACCATCACTAGAGAAAATACAACGAGATAAACTTCAAAAGCTTCAAAGATTAGTGCACTAATCCTCAAATAAAACGAGGTTAGCTAATCTTCAACTTGAGACACTACAGCTAATCCTGAAAAAATCACTAATTGCGCTTAGCTAATCCCTAGTCTGTCAAGGGTAATACACTTAGAGAAACTAAAGGATCAGGATTTAATAGTATGAGTGCGTCTTTGATAGTATGAGTGCGACAATTGACAAACGCAAAAATTATCGCAATTATTATTATACAATAAAATAATTCTATTTCACTTAAACTTTATGTCTTTTTTTGTATTTCATGTTATCGAGTTTATATAATCAATTTGATCACGATAATTAAATTATGAAGCGCGCTAATCCTGAAAATATTAAAATCGTGTTGTGACAGACTTAAAAAAATAACTACTTGGGACATAGGCCCTTTCCGAAAGTTATAGTTATTTATTTAGACCTACTTATTTAAATAAGTATGTTTGCGAGGTAACTTAAAATAAGTATGTTCTTACAAAAAAAAAATATTAAACGAAAACCAAAGTTCTGTTAATTTCATTGCATACATATTGTGATATTATGTAGTAATTAAGTTTCATAAAAAATTTAATTAAAAAAATTATTTTATAGTTACAAAATAGTCAAAATATAAAATAAGTATGTGAAATCAATTCGGATGATTTTACATACTTATTTAAGATGGCGGCAAAACAGTATGTCTAAATAAATAAGTATAACTTTCGGAAAGGGCCCTAATCTCGAATTCGCAATTAGCTAGTTTGTGTGGAATGGGTACGAAACGCCGAATTTCAAAGGGCCGAATGTCGAAGGGCCGAAAGTATCAAAGGGCCGAATTTTTTTTATGTTGTTTGTTTTTAGAAATATAATTTTTTAAATTTGTTGTTTTAAGAAATATTTTCTAAATTTTTTTATCAAATATAAATTAATTTCTTATGAATTTTATTATGTTTAATCTTTGGATATTCTATCGACAAAAATATTGCATACCGAACTATTAGGCTACTATATTGGGCCGAATACAAAATATTGCAATTACAAAATGTTACAATTATAAAATATTGCAATACAAAATCTTGCATAACAATTTCCCGTACAATTTTTCTGCATTCTGAGGTAAATAAATTGAAGAAAAATGATATCGACTAATTTAACTTAGAATTGTAGAGGCTAACAGCTTCGGTAACTCTCACGGGCACGCGGGAGGTTGCTGTGCTCTCCCCCTTTACCTTCCGAGGGGCTTTAGATTTGAACTTCGGGGGACGTAGGAGCCGGGATCAGCAAACATGTCGCACTGCGTGCTGCACATAGGAGCGGATTATATAGAATTTATTAATGACACCTGCTAAAAAGAAAAATAATTGCACTATTTTGTTATGCAAGATTTTGTAATTGCAAGATTTTGTAATTGCAACATTTTGAAATTGCAACATTTTGTAGTTGCAAGATTAATAAAAAAAACAATATTATATTAATGCAATATTTTGAAATGCATTATTTTATATCGATCCCAGAAAAACGATTTCACTAGATATTCATTATTTCACTATAAAATAATCAAAATAATTATTTCGGAAAACAAAATTTTAAAAAACAAAATTTTGGTTAACTATATTTTATATGGTAAGAAATTAATTTATATTTGATAAAAAAATTTACAAAATATTCCTTAAAATAGCAAATTTAAAAAATTATATTCGGTCCTTCGACATTCGACCCATTCGGCCCTTCGACACATTCGGCCCTTCGACACATTCGGCTCTTTGAAACTCGGCCCTTCGACATTCGGGCCTTCGACATTCGGCCCATCGACATTCGGCCCATCGACATTTGGCATTTATGAAATCTCGCTTACTTGTTTTTCTTTTTGTGTTGTGTCTTTGCTGCAGCCGACCAAATGTCACAGTATTCTACGGCGAAATATGGCGTGGATCTCAAGGTACGAGTTCGAATCCCGACCGGGGTGGGATGCAGAAAGTGTTTCTTTGAATTTCTGATTCTATATTTTGATGTTTATCGGTATTTCTACTTAGTCCATAAAATAAATGTATGTCATTTAAATAAACTAATATTGAGTTCGATTGGGATTGTCAAAAAAATCAAGTTTTTGATGACCAATCGTACGCACAAGCAGCATGACTTATTTCATGTTTGTATTGGTGGAATATATGTCTTTTTTTTAGGTTATGTTAGTCAGTAAGTCTTTAGTTTGATTATACACAATCCTAGTGGTTCCTCGGCCAAACATGAAAAAATATCATTCACATCAACTTATGACCCTAACTTCATTCCGTTAAATTTTGTGTCAAACACGAGGAAACGACCAAAAAGTAAAAATTAAAAACAAAAGTTAAAATTAAACGTCAAACAATTTAATTTATTCTGATTTTTTTTGTTTAACATAATTAATTATAATCTTTTATAGTATTTTTTATAGTATTTTACTATTAAACATTTCCGGTATTTAAATTATTAATTTCGAATTCTTTTCGTTTTTTCAAATCAATGTAAATTTTGTGTTATGAAAAGTACAATACATGAAACCAAAATTGATGCAATTTTGTGTTTGCATTGGTAATATAAAACATTTAACGTTTAAAAAATTTCGAATCTATTTTTGTAGTGTCTAGTCGAGTGCTTTATTCAATAATTAAAATTAAACACAACAATTACAATGATTCAAAATCGAGGCGCAAGAAACTATATATTGACAACTTTATTTAACTCAATTAAAATAATTAAACACAACAATTAAAATGATTAAAAATCGAGACAAAAAACTGTATATATTCCAAGTGTTCAATCGGGCAAAAATGATAAAAAATATCATGATATTTTTTATCACTTTTGGCATTAAACGCACTCATTTATCACACAAAAAAACCAACTTTTTTCTTGGTTCCAGCTGTCAATTTTGAATTTATTTTCTTTATATTTTCAGTATTTAAATTAAATTAAATTTGATTTTTTAAGATATTCATATGGTATTTACACAGTTACCTATTTATTTAAACATAAATAATAATTTATATTTCGAAGTTTTATCTGAGAACACAAACACAATAAAACTCAAACTAAAATTATTTGTGTCTCCAATATTTGGATAAAAACCAAATAGTTTCAATATCAAAATAATTTATAAACAAAAATAATTAAAATATATAACATTTAATTAAAAACCTAACGACAAAACGAGTTTATTGAATTTTACAAAGCGATTTAAAACAAAATGTAACATTTAAAATCAATTTATCATTTTTTATCAATTTTGGTTGTTCAATCGGGTTTGACGTACAGTATTACAAAATGAAGTTAGGGTGGGATAAAATATCATGATATTTTTTATCATTTTTGCCCGATTGAACACGTCCATTGACAACTTTAACAACTAAAAATTGACGTTTCTATTTTTGATGGTGTTAGTAGCCAAGGTGAAATTTATGAAAAAATGTACATTTCGTAAAATTGATCTACATATGTACATTGAAAAAACATTGATGTTTTTTGACGAGAAGAATATGGTTTTCGATGTGCATCAATTTTTTTTTATGTTTTTGGGTGAAAAGAATTCAATTTAATTTTCTTTTGCATAAAAAAACAACATTTTTTGACAGGTAAAACCAAAAAAATTCGAGGATTGTTTTGGTGATAAGTGAGTGCGTTTTATGGCAAAAAGTGATAAAAGTAGTGTTTTTTTATTCGCTCCGGATAGCTGCTATCGAGAGCCGTCATTTTTATACGCCTAAATTTAA
Source organism: Tipula vernalis (assembly GCA_958295665.1). Classification (NCBI taxonomy): domain Eukaryota; kingdom Metazoa; phylum Arthropoda; class Insecta; order Diptera; family Tipulidae; genus Tipula; species Tipula vernalis. The sequence continues at coordinate 277,091,229 of OY282558.1, forward strand.
ATTTGACGCGCTATTTATTGGTAAACTAAACTTATTTAACATCAAACTATCATTTTTAATTCAATTGTTTAGCAAAAACTTCATATAAAAAATATTTGGCTCTACCTATTTATATGGAGCGCTATCCGCGGAGCTACTTTTCATATGACGGCTCTCGATAGCAGCTATCCGGAGCGAATAAAAAAACACTACAAAAAATGGTCGTGTTTCCTCGGGCAAATTTGATAAAATATATCATGATATTTTTTTATCACGTTTGCCCTAAAACGCACTCATTTATCACCAAAAAAATCCTAGAATTTTTGTGGTTTTACCTGTCAAAAAATCTTGTTTTTTTTATGCAAAAGAAACTTAATTAATAATTTTAAAAAATTTCAATTTCCATAATATATACTGGAAATATTTAATAGTTTAAAATACTACAAAAAATTATAATTAATTTTTTTAAATAAAAAAAGTCAGAATATATTAAATTGTTTTACGTTTAATTTTAACTTTTGTTTTTATTTTTTTATTTTGGTCGTTTCCTCGGGTTTGACATAAAATTTAACGGAATGAAGTTAGGGTCATAAGTAATTGACGTACGTCATGTTTGACCGAGGAAACACTAGGAATATCATGATATTTTTTATCAAATTTGCCCGAAGAAACATGACCAATATTACAAAGATTTTGCCACAAAAATTGTTTTAATAACACAACTTATTTATTAATAAATAACGAACTGGTAAAAATTCCGGAGTGATTAAAAACGACGAATTTTTTGACGTCTTGAATTGTCACAACTCACAATTGTGATTGAAATTTCTTTTTTGTTGGGATTGGTAAATCTTGTAAATAATCTGGATTTGTCAACGTTTCCGAAGTTGTGGTATTTTTTTTTGTGCAATAATTTTGACAGGAGTGAAATAATTTTCTCTTCGATATTTTGTAATAAGTTTTATTTGTACTATTTTTTTTAGAAATAAATTAACGTAGGTTAGGTTAGGTTAGGTTGGAGTGGCTGCTTATGCACACTTAGACCGGTGACACAGAATATCTCCCCTTTTACCCCTATTGGAACCATTTCGAGCTACTTATGTAGCGTAAGACGTCCCGCACTTTACTGTTTTCGAGATCCGAGAGGCAGTCCATCCTGAACTTACCCAAGTGTTTGTGCCTTCTGAGAGCCAATGCTGGACACGAGCAAAGGAAGTTGACCAATGTCTCCTCCTCCTCTTCGTCCAAGCAGCTTCTGCAGAAGTCATTTGCCTCCAGACCCAGCCTTCTTGCATGTTCTCCAAAAAGGCAGTGTCCCGTGAGAATTCCTACGACCGTTCTTAATTCACGTCTTCGGATCGCCGCTTGACTGTCCACATAGATTGTGATATCGTCTGGGGATAACACATTGTGCTTCAACCACGTCATGACCTCCTCTATCGCTACAACTTCAGCTTGGTACACGCTACAGTAATCAGGGAGACGAATAGAAATGTTTACATTTAATTTGTCACAGAATACTCCAGCTCCCACTTTGCCGTCTAGCTTGGAGCCATCTGTGAAGAATTGCAACGCTTCGGTTTCCGATAACGGTCTATCCCTCCAGGATTCCCTGAAAGGGAAGGAGGTCCGAAATCGCTTCTCGAAGCGTAGAGTAGGTTTAATGTAGTCAAGATTCGCCAGCTCATCCTTCAACTATCTAACAATAGTAGTGTGTCCTATACTAAGACACCTCCACTGAGAGACAGCTGCAAGTCGTACAGCCGTATTTGCCGCCATCTAATTGCCAAAAATGTTGACCGGAAGAAGGTGCAACATAACCTCTAAGGCACTTGTCGGTGTCGACCTCAATGCCCCGCTAACAAGCATACAGGCCGTTCTTTGCACTCTCTCAATCTTACTTTTATAAGTTACCTTGTCCAGAGCTGGCCACCAAACACCCACCCCGTACATGAGTACAGGTCTCACTACAGCGGTGTGGAGCCAGTGTACCAGCTCCGGCTTCAGACCCCATCTATGACCAATGGCGTTCCTACAGGAGTACAAAGCAATAGTAGCTTTGTTTATTCTCTCCAACATGTTGGGCTTCCAACTAAGCTTACTGCCCAAGATAATGCCCAGATATCTAGCTCTATCAGTAAAAGTAAGTCTCGTGCCATTTAAGGTAGGAGGGACCACTACCGGGATTTTGTATTTCTTAGTGAAGAGTACCAGCTCTGTCCTGGACGGGTTAATACCAAGTTCACATTTGCCGGCCCATTTCGTAACGATGGTAAGCGCATTCTGCATTACGTCTACAATCGTGCCCAGGAATTTCCCGGTAACAGCTAAAGCTACGTCATCTGCGTAAGCGATAACTTCAATACCCTCTCTCTCCAATTCTAGTAGTAACCCGTTTACCACTATATTCCAGAGAAGAGGGGACAGAAACCTCCCCTGCGGGGTTCCCCTAGTTACTCGCCTCTTGAAGGTGGAGTCCCCCAACTTCGAGCTAACCATCCTGATTCCCAGCATATAATTGATTAACCCTATCACAGGAACGTCCACCTCCAAAAATGACAATCCCTCCTTGATTGCCTCCGCTTTCACATTATTAAAGGCGCCCTATATATCGAGGAAGGCCACCAAACAGAATTCCTTCGAATTAATCGATTTCTCAATCGTACACACCAAGGCGTGCAGAGCAGTGTCCACAGATCTACCCTTTGTGTACGCATGCTGAGACGGTGCCCACTTCCTGGCACCTATTTTATCTCTGATGTATACATCCAGCAGCCTTTCCAAGGTTTTCAAAAGAAAGGATGATAGAGTTATTGGTCTTAGGTCCTTAGGATAGACATGTGAGCTTTTCCCCGCTTTCGGTATGAACACCACATTGACCTACGTCCAGTACCTAGGAATATAGCCCAGCTTCAAACACCCTTTTAATAAAGCTTCCAGGTAGGGAGGAATAATTACTGAGTTGTTTTGAAGTTCCGCTGGTATAATTTGATCCGGACCAACCGATTTAAATGGTTTAAAACCCCTCAGTGCCCATAGGATCCGTTTCCTGGTTACGATATCCTCTGTGAACACTGACAGTGATTCCTGATGATTGCTACGCACCAACAGGTCTTCAAAGCCCCCTGGGAAGTGTGTCTCGAAGAGAAGCTCCAGAGATTCTCCACTAGAAGCTGTCCAAGATCCGTCCGGTTTCATCAAAAACTGGGACTAGCTGTACTTTTGGAAAGAATCTTCCTAAGGTGGGAGGTTTCGGATACCTCTTCCATTTTATCACAGAAGATTCTCCAAGACCTCCTTTGTGCCTTTCTTAATTCTTTCTTATAAATTTCGAGTGTCTCCTTATAGGAGTTCCAATCCTGAGCCTCCCTTATATTTTTGGCTCTATTAAATGCTGTCCTACAAGCCTTACGATAGGTTCGCAGTTCCTTGGACCACCATACTGGTTTTTGCCTAACTCTAGGCTTAGCCAGTGGGCAAGCAGCGCGAAAGGATCGGTTGCTTGCGCTAGTAACGCTAGCCACCATGTCCTCCAGCCCAACGGTCGTCGGGGGCTCCATAGCCCTCGACGGTAACTTATCCTCCAATAATTCCCCATATTTGCTCCAGTTGGTCCTTCTAGGGTTCCTGAAGGTTTCCCGGGTAGCAGGGTGAATATCGAGGCTATAGGTTAAATATCGATGATCAGAAAAGGAATGTTCCTTATCCACCCTCCAGTTTTTAACCATATGAAGAATATAATTTAAGGCAAGGGTCACGTCTAGAACCTCCTGCCTGTTACTAGTAATAAATGTGGGTTCCCGCCCAATATTACACACTGAAAGGTTAGTACTCATCAAATAATCAAAAAGCGACTCACCCCTTTCATTAATGTCCGTGCTTCCCCAGATAGTGTGATACGCATTAGCATCAACTTCCAGTACCACACCTACCTTTGATTGTTCCGCTTCACGGATCAGCTCCTCCAGGTTATCCGGAGGAACCTCCTTCTCCCGGTCCATGTAGGATGAAACTAGCCAGAATCTACAAGTGCCTACTTCCAGGCTAACTGCAGTAGTGTCACCATTGCTGTATTGAGAGAGAAGGAAAAGATTAATATTATTTTTCCCAAGAATACAAGATCTGATCTTCCCAGACTTACTAGAGGATATAATTTTGTACCCCTTGGTTCTGAGGCCACAGATCCTGTTGTTGTTAATCCAAGGTTCTTGGATTAATATCACATCCTCACCCGACCTAGTCAGCCTGAGGAGTAGAGCTGCCGAAGCAGCCTTATAATGGTGAAAGTTAATTTGTGTTATCTTAATCATAACCTTTTAACCTCTACCTACCTCTCTAGTATATTCCTGCTACCGCAGGAATATTATTTCCCGGTATTTTGGGATGCGCCGGATTCGTCCGTCTCGCTAACCCTCGTACCCTCTGTAGAGGACTTGTCAGTGCCCGGGCTGCCGACATCCTCCTCCATCGGCACACCAGCTCCTTCGCTTATGTGCCCCTCTTCATCTTCCAAGTGAATCCTATAGCCTTTTTATAAAGATCCACAGATCCACAGGCCGAGCATGCAGTCATCTTCACACGCCCTTGATATTATCCCGCATCTCTGCAGGATGGGGGTGGTCCTGGATTTTCTCCCAGGACCTTTAAAAAGACGAGGTTGAGTGCATTATACACCAACCTCCATTTTTCCGCCGTGATGCTACCATCTTCTTGACTTTCGTCAATTACGGCTAACTTCAACACCTGCTCCCTCAAGACATCGCTGAACAGCTTTGTCCCTGAGTTGGAGCTCGGCTTCTTGTCAGTCAGCAACTTGGCCCGCTTGCTGTTGACTACTTCCACCTCGTCCTGGGACCGTTGTCTTTTCGACACATTGTCCCTTTCCGAGCTTCCGCAGCCCACAGTGCTCTGTTCTTCCGTGAGCTGCACCTCGGAGGTCGCAGCCCACTTTTCGCCGGAGGAATTTCTGTCGTCCCCCTCCCCTGCGCTGCGTTGGTACCGCTAACCCCCGGGCTAGTACCCTAGAGTCAACCACCTTTGCACCCTTCGAGGCCCCACCTGTCTGGTTCGAGGTACCTCCCTTCGCTGATACCGGCTTTTGAGGAGAGCCGGTGCATTTTGATTTATTTTTGTTTGATCCTTCCATTAGATTCCCATGAGTATCGGAGAAATGAAGCTCCGCCTGCGCAGAGATCTGTATACGCAGGTAAGGCTAATTACAACTGGAGGTCGCCAGGTATCCAGAGGGCTCCGTTCACGACTGGGCTTTGTTAAATGGGCCCCCAGCCTGCCAGATCGTCAGCACGGGTCGCATTACACCTTAATCCGGCCCATTTACCATCATTTAGCGTGACCCGCCTTATACCTAGGTCATTTATTAACACCCGCTCAAAGAGCATGGATCAGGAGGCGACGGCAATTATAAGGCAAATTAACGTAATAAATAACGGTTTAATTATTGTTATTGCGCGCTTTCAATCGTATTTTGTTGAGAAATTTACAACAACAATTGCACGTGACAGGAATTAAATAATTCGAACACAAAAATTTAGTTATTTAATTCAAGCTTGAACAAATAAAATGCGTAACTGCTTGAACGAAAAACGGAAGAAATACCAACGTAGAATATAAAAATTTAATCGAAAAAATATTTCGCGGCTTATTCTGTTTAGAAAAAAATAACTCCCAAATAATTCGACTTAATTTTTTCTCAACAAAATGCAGCTTTTGTTTATGAATATTATTACAGAAGTGTCAAATTTACAACACGTAGTGGCTGTTATAATTTTGTTGCATACAAAAATATCTGATATGTCGTTTTAAACCACAGGAGAAGATGATGGGGTTCCTTGCAACCATCAAGCGAGAATCGTACATAGTGTTGAAAAGGCGCATTTTCATATTTGGAGATGTCAGTTGGACGAAAATTATATCTGTATAGCTACATTGGCGAGACCAGTCTTGAGTGTAATATTTGGCAGATGGGATGGCATGTACAATTTCTGTAAAATCACAAAATCAGGTATTTGATTCGTACATGTTGATTCGTTACAGTACATGAAATTAAAAGAAATTTTCACGGGGCTAGATTTATGCAATTTCCGGCAATCTATCATAATTTTCTTTTTATGACGCTAAAAAAAAAAAATTTTAATCAAAAATTTGGTTTCATGTACTTATTTGGTATATTAAGGCAGAAATTATCCAAAATATTTGTTAAGATTCATTCAGGTCTGATATTATATTACAACGAAAATTGATAGATGAAAAAATCTAAAATAAATTTCGATAACTCTAAAACTTCGAAAATTTAGACAAAAAAAAATCGACCTGAGGCACACAGCATAAGGTATCTTCTTTCTTTGATTTTACAAACCAAAATAAGTTCAAGTTACTTACTAGAAATGCAGAAAAATTTAAATCGCATTTAAAAAATCAAACGATTTAACTGCCACCTCTAATTGCGTAGTCAAACCTTTCGTGCTTTTTATTCTTCTTTCATATTGTACCTGCCATCTGTTATTAAAAATAAATAAAACTCGAGTATTGCCATCTATGAAAACAAAACTACACCAACATGACACTGACGTTTCTAAATCAAATAAATATGTCAAATTCACAAAAAGCTCGCAATCAATTGGTTGTTTTGGTTAATTAACTTCAATTTAACTTTTTTCACCTTCATGATAAGAAAAGCAATGGGTGAAGTCGATATTAAGCAGGGAATTAAACATATCCTAGCTCGAATTGAATCGGCATATGAACGCCGGTCACAAGTAAGTTAAATAAATTGTATATATGATCAGGAATATATCTAGATTTTTGCTTTCCAGACAGTTCCTGGAATCAAACCGACATTAGTTGCCGTTAGCAAAACGAAACCGGTGTCGGCCATAATCGATGCATATTCAGTTGGACAACGACATTTTGGTGAAAATTATGTTCAAGAATTAATTGATAAAGGCACAAATGCCGAAATTTTAGGATCATGTGCAGACATCAAGTGGCATTTTATTGGCCACCTTCAACGCAACAAAATCAATAAAATCATCAACATTCCAAATTTGTATATGATTGAAACAGTCGATAGTGAAAAATTAGCATCCAGCTTGGATTTAGCTTGGGAAAAATTGAATAAATTAGAGAAAGCAAAACTTAAAGTTCTAGTGCAAGTGAATACCAGTGGAGAGGATGAAAAAAATGGAATTCCAGTCGCTGATTGTTCAAAACTTTATCGTTACATTATAGATAAATGTAAGAATTTAGAAGTTCATGGTATTATGACGATAGGTAAATTTGGTCATGATTATACGACGGGGCCAAATCCTGATTTTATAGCTTTAATGAAGTGTCATGAAAATATTTGCCGAACCTTAGAGTTGGAACCCAAAGACGTGCAGGTTTCGATGGGGATGTCGGATGATTTTGAATATGCGGTAAGAATGGTAGTAATTAAGTTCTTTATTACCTAGGTATTTTCCTCATTTATATACATTCATTGTAACATTGGTCCAGCTGTTATTAAAGAAATTAAAAAAATTGTTTTATGTTTCACTGCAAATCTCAATTTAAACATACATTCAACAGTGAAGAGTGAAACACACCGAGCAGCGGTAGCGAGCAGCAAATTTAAATATGTTGATTTGCTTATGTATTCATAGATAATCATTTGTTAAGCAAAATTATAAGCAATTTTTATAAAAACATTTAAATATTTGTTAATTTTAATAGATAAATCTTGATTAAAAGAAAATCTATCACAAGTGGAATATGTGGGACATGTTGCGCTGTTCTTGGTGTTTTTCAGCCTTTAGGTTCATTATTTTTATATTAACCATCAACTGCAATGAAACCTTTAAGCCATTTGAACGGGGTTTGTAAAAAGTAATTTGAATTGCTTGGGTTTTAGAAGTGGTGTAAGCGTTTAGTAACAGCGTACCAAATCTAAATTAAAATATGCACGGTTGGTAGTATAATTTAGGCAGGTAACAACGGTATGTTGTATAATTTTCAGCAATTGGATACTTGCAGATTTAATTCCCAAACCAACAAAAACTTTTAATTTGGCTTAATTGAAATCAAAATATACTCAAAAGCATTCACAATCAAATTAAATTCATGTGATTTACCTAAATATTTTCTCGATCCTAATGGTTTCATTGGATTAATAACAATGTATTATAGTAATAATAGCATTGCCGAATTGGCCAAACCATGCTCGGATTTCTTGTACATTTTCCATACGAAATCTACGAGAAAAATAAAATAAATTATTTGATAATAAGACATTAACATTATTCGTTTATTTAGTGCAAATCATCGCAGTACTTCCTCTATCCCGATCTTTCTTTGTCGTTGTTGCGCGTCGCTTCTTCTCTTGTCTGCTCATGAAATTACTGGTAATTTAATTAATAAATTTTAAAAATTAACGGCAACCAAATTATGTATATCACGCAAGACACCTAAAAATTAATAATGATTACGAGCCATAGCCCCTGTTAAGACCGTTTTAATACAAATACACAAAAAAAAAAAAAAAAAAAAAACAAGTCAGCCTTAAAAGAAACACAAGTTTGTTATTTTTATTTATTATTTTAACAACTCCAGAGCAAAATAAACAGCAACACATCAAAATATACACTGAACGAAAATTTGTTCTATATTTTTATGGGCCGGATTTCACGATACGGTTTCTGTTCCGGTCGGTTTTTCTAGCGGTGACATATTATAGATGTCGACCAATTCGACAACGTCGAAAATAGCTATTATAAATTATTCGACAATATCGAAAATAAACTACAAAAAAATTAATACTAATTTATTGATTAGGCGGAAAATTAAAAAAAAAATCCAAAATTAAAATATACGTTACGAACTGAATAACTGAAATTTTTTATCTCACGATTTATTATTGAACACGCGTTTGCATTCGTCACCTCAAGAGCAGTCACATATTGTTCGACTTTATCGAAAACAAAGCGCGGTTGCCATCTTTTTTAATTTCATAATAGGAAAATTTTCGATATGATCGCAAAAAAGCGCGTCGAATAATTTCATAATAGCCCCCCACTGATCCGTTTCATTTCACCGATCCCTTCAACGTCTGAATTGGTTGAGATCCTAAGAGTTCTGATATCCTTGAGCTATGCATCTAAAATAGTCACCGAAAACCTGTTTATAATACATTTTACATGTCACCGGTACCACCGGAGTTTTTTTTATTTTTTGTTTAAAGAAACCAATTAGGAACTATAAGTTCCACTACAATTTTAATTTTACAAAAAGGAATACCAAATTTAAAAAAAAATACAATTTATATTAAAAATATAGTAACGCTGAAAATTCCATGTAAAAATATAGAAAACAATCGTTATATATAATAGAAATTCTTACGCTTATGTATTGTATTAAAAGTAGAAAAATATTTCTTCGAAAGTTTTGATATTACTTCGGAAAACAGTTTAACAGGTTTTTTTTTACTATTTTTTATTATAATCATCACCCCTACCCCCTCCCCTCACCCCTCCCGACGGATAATGCTTCAATCGACTTTAAATTTTGTGAACAGGTAGATGATGGATTTTCAAATTTATTATCAATATAACAAAAAAAATCGTCGATATCGTTTTTGAGAAAATCTGTTTGTCAGTTTTCTCTTCCACTGCAACTCTCTCTATTCTAAACTCGAACGGACCTAAAAGCTAACATAAACTTATTACTAAAATCTATCTTTGTACAAAATTTTAATCAAAAATATCAATATTTGTAAGAATGGGAGGCAAAACAAAAATAATAAAAAATGTATGACTGGAAGGACGGAAGGACTTATCCGACATTTTTTTAATCGATGTTTTGGAGTTGTTTGGTGCGATTCTGGTTCAGTGATAAATTGAAATGACAAAAAATCTTTTCATTCCCATCTAGTATAATTTTTTTCATTGGCCAAAACAAAATTATGCTTGCCTTTGCACTAGAATGTGATTCTGGTTCAATGATAATGAAAACTGAGAAACGTATCATTGTTAAACACCGTATTTTGCGATTTCAAGTAAGCGACGAATGATAAATTTATGACTAATTTGAAACAAATTCGATGAAAATTTTTGTCGAAGTTGATAAAAATTGTGCGTATACAAGAACGATTACTGAAATATGGAGAATACACTTGGGTGCAAAAAATTTGCACATTGATAAATTTTCAACAAAATTTCAAAAATATCAAAAAATCCAATGTTTGTTTAATTTTCTTGAATGCAGATTCAAAGTGTATTTCAACACCTATCCAGTGGTACAATTTTTGTACTTATACCGTGTCAACAAAGTAATTTTTGGGGTCAACATCTGAAGTACACTTTTTTTGTGAATTTATCAGCATGAAAATTAGTGGTAAAAATCGAATTAAAACATGGAAATCAGCAAAAAAACATTTTTATAAACAAGAAGTGTTCCCTCCCCTAGCCCGAATGACAGCTTCCATTCGATGTTTCATAGAATGACAGCTTCCATTCGGTGAATAGGATGGTTTTATAAAGTATTTACCAATTCTTCAGGAGAATTAAAGTTTGGTTTATTGGCGTTATTACACAACGCGGATTTTATTTGAAAGAAGATCGACTTAATTTTTTGACGTCGGATTAGCGAACGCAATATTCAACAATGTTAAATTGTCGTTAAGTGGACGCAAATTCCAAAAAATATTCTCGTTAAGGTAAGAGCAAAAATGTTTTAGCCGCATAATGTCGCTTATGATTAATTGAGTAAGAACTATATCCTGTGGTCTTACCATCTTTAACTTCTGAAATGCTTTCTGACAAATTTAAAGAATATTGGGATTTTTTAACAAGCCTATCAATTCAATATATTTCGATAGTGACGTTAATCATCCTTTAAAAAAATCGAGATCCTTTCTTCGGAGTTTGCAAATTTTTAATATTATAATTTATTTGAATAAAAATTTCGAAGTATCGGGTTGCTTAATTTAGACTACCCTACTCCACTACAAACCGAACGACAACACAAGAAAAAAATTTACGCATATTTAAAGTTTACGAGAAAAGTTTTGTTACTCTGGTTCTATTTACATTCGCGTCTTCGTAGTTATTTGGCTAATTAGGTTGGTTTTGATAGAGCTCATATGTAACTACCGAGGGTAAAAGCCATCCTCGGGGACCAACCTTCAAAAACATTTTGATACTTCATCATTCTTTCCTCGCAAACTATATACAAAATGTTTCACAATGTTTGCATTTAGAAAACCCATGTGAAGTTTTTGGATACTTTTTTTGGACATATATTTATTCGCGTGTAGACCTTTTAATTGTGTATTTAAAAAATTTAGAAAATTAACAAATCGACGAATTTCGCTTGGAACAAGGACATTGTTCTCTATTATACCAAATAGCATAAATCTCAGAGATTGGCTCATATATTGACTATATAGATTGTAAAGGGTATTCATTGCGAAATTTAAATCACTCTGTACCATTTTGATAAGAGCAATTTCAAGCACAAAAGATCTTTTAGGTCGCAGTGCGAGGTGGCTTGAACGCCCACAATGCCCTTACGATTTTTTTATGTTTCATTTTTATTAAAAACTCAATCTCTTCGGGATATTATTTGAAATGTTCCGGTAATTTTAAATATCCTCGGGTGCATTCAAACGTTCAGATGACGTGCGCGCAGATAATGCAGCTTTGCGTTGAAAAATTAATTCTGCTTGAAAATATTCGTAATTTGATATTTGAAAATAAAATTTACGAATGCAACCGTAACGCAGATTTTAGGTTTTGCAGCCTTTTCGTACTGACTGCAATGGATCCGCATCCGCCGAATTTTCGAATACACCCCGGATCTCTTTAACCTAGATTCCATAGCATTTTCCTAGGGCTTCCTGAAATCATTTTGAATTTTGTATAAAATTATAAAATATTTGTTTATACGGTTGTTCGGAATATTTTTCTGCTCATCCAGAAAATTTATTCAGTTCAAAATCCGTTTGATAAATTTTGCAATATTGCAGAGCTGCCAATTAAAGAAATGAACAACTTATAGGTAGAGTATATAACATTTTCGGAAAATATGAAAATTCCTTTTCTGAACACATACATACTGCTTTTCCTAATTCGAAAATTTCAAAAATTTTAATAATTTCGGCAGAAATGAAGTAAAACAGAAACTTAGTTTTTGATTAGTTGATCTACCTTTTTCGGGACTCTTGATTTTGGATAAAATCCGAAAAAGATATACTTATATACAGATTCAATTTTAAAAACAATATTTGGTCAAGGTGACCTCATGAATTTTTAATTTTAAGACACTAATGCCGTTTGTTACAACTTACTTCTGGGAGAGGTCTTTGTTCATGTACATGCCACGAAAAGAGAACACGAAGCCATAAAGCAAACAAGCTCAGCCTATGTCTAGTCATTAAATTCCGTTATCTTAAAATATGTATATATATCCATGCGGTCAAGAATTCAGCCGCTGTGCAGTTTATGCCGCAAGTCGGTCAAAAATTAAGATTTACAGCCAAAGCTGCTCATTCTGTCGGATTAAAATGCAGAAAATAAGGTTAGGCTGCGCAGTTTACGCAGACACATTAAAGCAAAAATATGTAAATGTCAATTGACATTTACATTTATTGATACAAAAATTGTAAATGTTAATTTTTTTCATTATTTTTGATGAAATAAAATAAAAAAAAACACGATTTCTCTCCATTATTCGTAATCACGGGAAATTAAAAAGTAGTTAACTGACAAAAGTCTTACCAACTTGCAATCAGGCTGCCAGTCATATAAAAATACAGCCAACATTTTCTGGATTTCGGCTACTTAACTCGGTGTCTACACTATGCAAATCAACTGATATTTTCTATCAGTAATTTTATGTTTGTATATGTTTTTTTTTCAATGTATTGATAAATATCTATTCAAAAAATATCATAGCTGGACATTTCACTATCACAATAATACCTTCAAATGTCAAACAAAATTGTTTCAATGCTATGAAAAAATTAATTGTCTTTTAACACTTGCCAGTTGTGTTTAGGTTAAAAATAATTTGTCAAAGTAATTTTTTCAGAAAATTGTACAATATGGAGAACTACCACCTCGTCCAAAAACTTCATTTCCTTGTACAAATACCAAGATATTTTATCGTCAACAACAGCGCTTCCAGATTTTTTTTACTCTGCTTTAATTTTTTATTTTGTACATATTGATTTCGAAGATTCCTTATTTTTCTTCTAACGTCTTCAACATTTACGGCCATTTCATCTGCTATATTTTGTAAAATAGAATTTTGTATGTAGACCCGTCTGTAATTTTTATGGGTTATCTTCCATAATATTTCATTTTTTCGGTACAAATCGAATATCGCTATTAAATTAAAGACATAGAGTAAGAGAGAGGTTAAAGAACTGAATATTATGTTAGATAGCCATATCCGCTGGAGCACTTTAGATTTAGAGAGTATGTTGGAATGGTTCCTTATTAAAAAAACAGCACTTTTGGATCTGAAGATTTACGAAATGTTGGATGAACGAATGTTGAGCAATGCCGTCCAGCTACAAAATGTTCTCAAACCGCCGAAGATACCTTCAGATACTCAAAGTTTTAGCGGCTTCAGCATTATTGTTAACAAATTAAAAAAAAACAGGCAACCAAGGCAACAGACCACAGACGTTAAAACTTCAAAAAAAAAATTAGCCATTAGAAAAAATGAAGATGTCGCCTCTTTAACAAAATTCGTCCAAGATTATGGGGACAAAGGAAATTATGTAAGATGCATTTGGAATGAGCTGAAAATCCGAAATGGCATGTATGAGGTAGGACCATTGGAAACAAACAAAGAAATAGAATTCAGTCAAAAGAAGAGCTGGATGTACATAGTCTATCTATAGAATTAAACTCAATTATGACACTATGTTTGTACCCAAACACCTGCCACAAGGAAATGTAAGATCCTAAGTTTAAGCCAAAAGTGGTAAAAGAACCAAATTTAAAAATGACCCATTATACTATCAAGCGGACATCCATACCGAAAAAATTTAAAAAAATGAAAATACAATTCCCACCTACCCTAATTCTCTAAAAACTAAGATAATGTGTAAACGCGAAAACTTGTAAAAGCAAAGCTTACTTTTATAAGTTTACAATTTTTCAATATTATTTTAGTGGTTGTCTTATCGAAAAATTTCAAACTCATGAAAGTAAGCTTTACTTTTTACAAGTTTTCGCGTTTATACATACATTAGCTTAGTTTTTAGACAATCAGCACCCTGCCTATGCATCTTAATAATCATAATTCTATTTACTTAAAAGTTAAATAATTGGAAATTAGTTTATATACGAGTAACACTTCGGTTATACAGCTAATATTATCTAACAAGACATTAAAATATTTTTTTAAACATTAGGCTATTTCGGAATTAGCCAGATAGATAAACCTCTTCGTAAAATATTTTCTTCTTCGGAAAATTTAACGGGCTAACAATAACTGGTTGCAATCTAAAATTACTTTTGTCACTTATAAATTAGCAAAGTGTTGGTGTATCAACAAAATATTTGCAGACAGTTTTTTTCTAAATCTAAACTTTTTTTAGTGAACTACAAATAATTTGCAATATTGAAAATATTTTCTTTATTGCTTGTTCAAATAATAATACATTTTTGTTATTTAATTTTAGATTGAGATGGGCAGTACTATTGTTCGTGTGGGTAGCTCTATTTTTGGATACAGACCGAAAAAATCCGAATAATAATAAAGTTTTTTTTTGTAAACTGAACAAGAATTTAACATTTTCATCTGTTGATTTTATAGTTTAGAATTTTTATTTTTTTATTGTTATATCGCACTTATTTTGTTAGATTGGACATTTATAATATATGTATATTTTTGTGAAACATTTATTTTGTAAATAATGGAAATATATAAAATAAAGTTAAATTATTAGAAAAATAATGCGCTTAAATTTATTTTTCAGATCATTAAACTAGAATTGATGTAAAATAAATACCATTAGTCAAAAAACTAATATTTTGCAAAAGCTGATTTTAAATCGGCCGTATTTTTAAACAATCACTGTGATATTACCTGTCCAGTTAAAAGTTTGATTATTATGTTCAATGGTGTATTATAACTTACTTTAATTGGGAGTAGGACAATATTTCAGATTATTACCCCAAAGCCATCCCTAATTGTAGAAGTTACAGTTTTAAATTAAAGTAGTTTTGTACAAATTTGCAGGTGTGACTGCACTAAAAATCAAAGATAACAAAAAAAGTGATTTGTTATATTTGTTGAGAAATAATCACATTCCACAATTTTATGGAGATTTCTAAAAAAATTTCTAAGTAAAAAAAACTGTATTCATCGTAATGTTATTTAATTTTTATTTTGTTAGTTTAGTTTATTATTATTTATTTGAATGGAACTGAAGTTATATTGATTTTTTTAATAAAATCGTAATATTATTTTATCTTATTGATAAATTTTGTTATGATAGTACAATAATCCCTCGAACTGTGCGGTTTCTGACTGCGCGGTTTCGGAGTTGCGCGATTTTGTTTTTACCACTAAAATTTCGCATTGCGCGGTAAAAGTTTCGCAGCAGCGCGTACTTATTTCTCCATTTCTCGTTTTCTCTTTTTTCGTACTATTTTTCGTGCAATATACACATAAACTTTGGTGAATCCCCTTAAATTGTGTGATGCGACTTGTAATTTATACATACATATGTACATATACATGCAGAAACAGTCGAAGAAAAAAAATTAAGTGGCAATCAACTTGGTGAAGAAGCCATTAACTTAGACCCTCATTTGGAGCATGCTCTAATTTTCCGCAGACGTTTGACCGAAGCTTTAGCGCCGTATAAGGAACTTTATAATTCAAGAGATATCAATATTAACAAGTTTTTTTACAAAACCCTTGGCGGAAATATCAAATTCATCAGAAGACAGCAGTGAAAATGAAAAGATGTAAAGAGTTTTTGTTTTACATATATATTTTTATGAATGAATTTACATTTTTTATTTATTTTTTGTTTATGTTTAACTTTTATTTATATGTAATATAACTAGTCACTGAATAAAGATTTTATTTGAACTATGTTTCAATGACGCTCCTTTTTGAGCTTAAGCTGTGTTCAAAAAAACGTTATGAAAAAGTTATGAAAATTCTGAATAATAGTCAGCTCTATTTCTTCTTGAAAAATCTCTTGAAAAAATCTTCTATTTCTCCTTCAAATATCCCTGTAGTACTTTAATTTAGCTTTTAAACATATTTAAATTATTTTGTTTTTTTTTTGAAGAAAATTGAAAAAAATAGTGCCTGCCTGACTCAAAAGTTACAGCCACCTCTTGACATATTTTAAAAGGCAATTTTCAATTAAATGTTAATCATTAGTCATTACAACGAGAAGCATTACAGCTTATTGTAGATCACTTTACAGTTTAAAGTTGAATTGAAAAATTCTAAGCTACCAATAAAATGTGTATGTGAAAGTGAAAGTTTTTTTCCTCGTTTAAGAAAATAATTCTCTGACACGTTGACTGACAGTTGATTACTAAAATGTTTCACTAATTTGAAGCACACTGTAATATTATGTATATATACTTATTGACAAAACATAATATGATTATAATAAAGACGACTGCATGTAAAAGTGCATTAATTTTTATAATCACATCTCAGAGTATAGTATGACCTAATACACATTTCATATTGAACTCCATAAACATAAAAAATAAATACTTTTCAGTTTGGGTTTTCTTATCGTAAACAACACATAGTCACATTTTAAATCGAATCGAGTCTATATAAAATTAACGCAGAGAATTTCATTTAGTCTATTTGAATAAGTGACTATATAAAGATGCAGATACATAGCCTTACTTTTGTTTTGCTAACAGTGATTAGTATTATTAGTGAGTGATTCATTTAAAATCTAGTGAATAAAACTAAATTAATTATTGCATTATTGTATCTAATTACAGTTGGTGTTATTGGAAAAGATATTCTTTGTAAGGCAAAAGAAGAAGTATGTCAAAAACAACGAATCTTTTATTGTTCCGCTCTTACTAAAATTCTCATATGTATATCTTTTTTTATAAATAGTCGATTGGTGAAACGTTTTCTGCATGCTATCCAAATAATTTACCTCAGTTAATTAAAAAACGAAATTATTTCCTGCGAACTTATCAAAACGATAACTATGTATTGATTCGAAATCATTGCGCAGAAGTTTCGAAGATCTCGACCTGCATTAAAAAGGCATTGAACGATACGCTTAATCAAGAATGTAGAAAGAATAAAATTTATCAAACGATTCGAAATTCGAATAAGGCGTATTCCCTTCAAAATGATTATATGTGCAAAAAAGAGGGAAATGCGTTTAAAGGTGAAAGGTGTGATACCTACGTTGATTTAGTTTTAAATGTATTATTTTATTTATTTAGAGATGATAAAAAATGGTGGCACCGAATTCCTTGGTACAGATAAATATCGAAGTTGTATAAATAATTCAATGGCGCAACATGGGTTACTAAAGTCACGGCGTTTTATGGATCGAAATGTTTGCCTGTAAGTATATTCTGCAATGCTCAAATTGATGTAAACAAATTAATCTGAATCGTTTGTTATTTTTGCACAGACTTTATAAAATTCGATATGATTGTGCACGAGTTGCGGATAATTTGCCGAATAAAAATTTAAGGTTTCATTTAAAGGAGTTGGCATTATGGCTTGGTTCTAACTTTAACTGTACCATAAATAAAGGAATATTGATATAATTTTTGATAAACTATATAGTTTAAAAAAAAAAATGTGATTTTTAATAATATGATTTTAAGTTGTCAACATCGCTAAACAAATTGTCACTGCCAAGTAAATTAAGGAAGCTCCGTTAATCCAAATAATCGTAAATCATGATTTGTGCCGGTATAATTTATGTTTTTGTACTTTTTCCAATCTAAAACATTCGCATGTACAGCTAATTTTAAATAAAAAAAAAATATCCAATTTTATTAGCTGAAAATTGCATATTAAAATCAAACAGGTATAATTTTTATTCTTAAGTTTTCAATGTTAAACATTTATAAAGCATAATCTATTAATACTCGTAATAATATTAATCATCCACTATCCATGAATAAAAGTGCGCAAAACGTCAAATCAAGTTATATTTTTTGCTAAACAAAAACAAAAATGTGTATCG
Source organism: Tipula vernalis (assembly GCA_958295665.1). NCBI lineage: Eukaryota > Metazoa > Arthropoda > Insecta > Diptera > Tipulidae > Tipula > Tipula vernalis. The sequence continues at coordinate 277,109,428 of OY282558.1, forward strand.
ATTGGATTTTAGACTTCCCCTCCATGCAGATATTTGACATAACAAATTTTTCAAAACGCTGTTTTAAGATATAAATTAAACAAGTTTAAACTTGTGTTTTAAACGTAAGAACCGATTAACAGATGGAACTCAATCTGAGTGTAACAAATTATTCTAAAAAAATGTAACAAGATAACAAAAATCATTAAATTGTAGCTATTGTGACATCTGCACTTTCAGACATACTTAAGAATGCGTAGAAAAAGATGTTTACGACATATTTTTTGGGATCACATACGTGATACTAAGTCTTCAAATCAAACTAAAAAATTAATTATTGTCGATAACAGAGCATTCATAATGAAATAAATTTTTACTTTTGGCATACAGTTGTTTACATATTTCCAACAAAATGGACAAAAATATTTGTTTATATTGGAAATACATACAAACCTCTAAGTTAAAAATAAAAAGTTTTTGCATTGTGAACGCCTGTAAGCCTCGACTCTCATAATTTTCAATTTTGGTCCACAACTTACTAAAAAAAAATATATAAAAGGTAAGACACGGTTAGGAAGGTCTAGCAAATTATTGCTTGATACGATTCGTTTAACACAGTTCTGATATGTGTGAAAGTTGTGAAAGTGTACCAAAGACAATTTAACACGATTCTATAACCACATATCTAAGAACATAATTTTATTGAATTCTCTATTTTGCTTTTTATTAGTCCTGTAGCGTTCCTATGTAAAAAATCCGGACAAAAATGTTAAAAATTATAGTGCTATTTTTGATCATGTTTTTCATAAAGCTCATTCATTTGTCTCAAAAAGAAAATAGGTGTGGGCTGTGTTTTCTACACGGCCGTAGGTGTTTTGCGTGATAACAACTGTGTTGTTTTATTCGCTCCCTATAGCTACTATCGAGAACCGTCATATAAAAGGTGGCACCCGATAGCGCTCCGTATAAATAGGTAGTAAGGGTTATAAGCGTAGATTACAAGCGTTTATTTGTTATTAATTTATTTCTTATTACAATCTTGAAATGAGAGTACGGCGGCGGCGGTGTGCAAACGATTAAGTACTGGGGCATGGTAAATATAAGAAATACGATGCGACGGTAAACGATATGAAATGAAACATCTCTTTCAAATTATGCACTATTTTTTTTTCAATACATTATCTACTTTAACAAGAGTTTATATTCTTCAAAACAATTTTTTTTCATTTCTTACCTTCTCAACTAAAAGTACCTTGGGTGCTGAAGAACTCGAGATATGTTGACAAATTTTCTAATCTTTTTAATCATTACAAGTTTTCTTTTGACAACAACAAGTCGCAATTACGAGAACTCGTAATGTCTACACATAAAGACGTTTTATCGCAATTTTTCGCAACTCGAAACTCGTAATGCTTACATAATCTCACCCCTTATAGGAAAAACTGAACGAAACGAAATAAAGAAATTATAGCTGTATTTTATTTGATAACTTACAACAACAACTACACTATCAAATTCCTCACTAAGATTTCGTCAAATTCCTGTTAAATTGATGAAATTTAAAATCCAGTGCCTCGTTTTGTTTGCCAACTTTACTCTGTGTGTGCTTTTCACATTTTTTTAGTTCTGTAGATCATGATTACCTAAAAAGGCAGCACCAAAAGAAATATTTTAGTATTATACAGGGTGTTTGGTGCATCGTTTCAAATTGAAATGGCTCAAAATACGGATCATTTGCTATCTCTTAAGCCCAATAACTCATTTTTTGCAATACGGATTTTTTTATTTTAACTTTTAAATTTTTATTTTGAAAAATCGCAATATTCAGTATTCAAACTTAATTTTTTTTTTAAATTATTCGTATTAGCTTTTAAATTTAATATTAACTCCTACGTTTACTGTTGTATGGTTCTATCAAATTCAAAATTCGTCACAAATAACATCTACTTTTCTTTTAATTAACTCTTAAAATGTTTGAAAAAGGCAAAAAGAACATAAAACTCAACTTTACATTGCAATAAAAAAATAAAATAAAAATGATCGTGATCTTCGAACTTTTTTTAAAGTTCTCTAGTCTATCATCTTTCCAACGCTATGCAATATGCCATAAAAATCATTTTAAATAGTTTACTAAATTACAAAATTGGTGTATAGGGACACATCAGCCTGATATTCGAAATTCGCAATAAAAACTGATTTTTGCTTAAATAATATACGCTAATTAGGCAATAACCAAGGTATACAGAAAAAAGAGGTAATATATTCCCGTGTCTCATTTTCGTCTTTCTTTGCGCATCACGTCACGTGTAGTCAAAAAGACATATTTTTATATGAAGTTTGGCGGTTTTTTGATTAATTTTTTAAATAAATCAAGAATAATCGTAATTTTTTTTAACAAACCGTATTTACAATGATAATGATAGTTTACCGAGACCCTTTTTATGCTTTATATTTTTTTTATGGTCCAAATATTTGACAAATAATTCGTTCGAGTATATAATGTCTAAAATAGATGGAAAAAAGGGTAGACAAAATTATGAGTATATAACATAAAACAATTAAATTATTAAATGTTTTTGGTCATTTGAACATATGTACGTACCAATTATTAAAATTTTTATTTTTTTACGTTTGTACTGAAATTTGTGCCATCTATTTTCGTTTGGCTTCAAATTATTGGTATCCACGTACCTATTCTAATATTATGTCCATATTCAACGTTAAAATATAAACGTTAAAATATAATATGAACACTCCCAAATTTTTGAATTAAATAATTAAAATCTAAACGTTTTCTGCATTCAACAAAAAAAATCTACTCATAAATTCCGAAATTTGTTATGCAATGTGCTCAAACAGTCTGCTCTATACCTTTTCAACATCAAATTGGAAGTTATCATTTTCAAATTGGAAATACTCATTTTCAAATTGGAAAAATCAATATTAAATTGGAAATAATCATTTTTAAATTTAAAAATAAAAAACTCACAGGGTACAACAATATTTATGATCAAAACTTTATTAATATAAACAGTAAATTAAAAAATCATATCGACTAAATTTAAAACATCTGCGGCCCTATTCTCGAATTCCACATCCATTTTCCACATGCAGACATCTCGTATATAAAACACATGCGGCATGGGCATTTTCCTATATGGGGAATTTCTTCCACCTGCTTATACCCATTCAGAAATATTCCTTTAGTACCGAAAAAATTCAATTTTTATGAATTTTGGCAGACGTCCACATATGGAAAATGGATGTGGAATTCGAGAATAGGGCCCCTGGTATGAATTTTTCAATATACTATGTATATGCAACATATTTAGCACAATTTGCAACAGATAAATTTGGCAAATTCCGTAGTATAATATTTTCGAGCCTTTGTAAACGAAATTCGGGTTGGGTCAAATCTATCCTATTTTCACCTGCTGAAATCTGTGGCATTTCAGTTGTTAAATCTCGTTTAATAGAGGCCTTAAGAGCCGACCAAGCAAATTCTATGGGGTTTAACATTGAACTGTATGGGCCTAATCTTAATAACCGATGATTGATAAATTCACTTTCATAAACATAGCTTCACTATATAGACACATGACACGGAGCATTATCAATTACCATTACGACTGGTGATTGATATTTGGTTAGAGCATTGCGTAAACAATTGCGTATGAACTCATTCGCTTGCGGAGTTTTAAATGTTCCTCTTCTTACTTCGTGATGAACAAGCCCCACATTATTTAATAAAAATGATTTTTTCCAATTTGATATTGATTATTTTCATTTTGATATTGATTATTTCCATTTTGGAAATGATTATTTCCAATTTGATATTGATTCTTTCCAATCTGATATTGATTATTTCCATTTTGGAAATGATTATTTCCAATTTGATATTGATTAGGTATTTCCAATTTGAAAATGAAAAGGTATAGACACGAATATTAAAACATGCCTCTTTTCGCAGTATATAACTAAAATAAAAATTAAAATGTTTAATTTTAACATAAAGTCGAAAAACAATTTATGGCAAGAATAAAAAAAATCATTTATTTTCCATTTATTTAAAAAATTAATAAAAATATCACGAAACTCCATATAAATATCAGCATTTTTGACAACACGTGACGTCATATTGCGAAAAAAGGATAGCAACAGCATGCGCAATATTATCAACATATTACCGTCTCGGCAAACAAACTCGTCTGTTAAGCTTTCATTCTGATACTGTTATTTTGTTTTCGTTATATTTTAGAAGTGTTTTGGTTAAGTTTTGTTATTGATACAATGACTACAATCTCTAATAAAGAATACGCTGACGTTTTGATGGCATATGAAAGCAGCAACGCTTTCCTTATAGACGATTACCTAGTCGCCACACGTTCCAAAATACTTATCGTCGCTTATACGAGACCGGTAATTTAAATTTTAATGAACCAAGAGCGATTATAACGCGTTATAATGTTGCTGTCTATGAACAGATCATACCACTGTTAGAAGAGGAACCCACTAGAATCATAAGAAATTTAGCTACATCACTCGGGATTTCCATCTGGAAAGTGTGGAGCATACTTCACCAGAATAACAAACATGCTTTCCAATACACTTCAGTGCAAGGTAGGTAATTTTTGAACATACTTATAACCCGTATGCGCTAACATAAGACATGCTTGGCATGGGTACGAACCCCTACACAAAACCCTTCTAAACAAAAGAAGTCTGGGCAATCATGACTTTGACAACCGTGTCCAGTTTTGTCGTCTTTTATTGCACACACATGTGGATGATCCCTACTTTTTGAAAAGTATTCTTGCAAAACCTTCACCATCGGTGGCCGAAAGACCAGAACCGACTTGTCAAAAAACCGAGTTCATTCCAGAAAAGATTTAGTGTTAAAGTTTGGCCAGGAGTAATTGGAAATCATGTGATTGGAGCACAATTCTTACCTGAGTATCTTAACGAGGATAACTACCTTGATTTTTTACAAAATGACTTGCCCGAATTGGTAGCATATGTGCCAATTTTCAATTAAATCAGGCCTATTGATTTTCAAAATGACGGTTGTCATGCACAGTGGAGATTAACCGTCAGAGAATACCTAAATGACGTATTTCCAAATTCATGGATTGGGAGGCATGGCCTTATTCAATGGCCTCCAGCCCTAACTCCGTTAGATTTTTACGTCTGAGGACGGGCCAAAGTAATGGTATACGTCAAGGAAGTTCAATCTAGGGACGATTTAGTCCAACGCATTGTAGCGGCTTTTGTCAAAATTAAAGACGAAATGCGTTTTCGCACTACTACAGTGGAAATAAGGCGAAGGTGTCGCACGTGCATACGCAACGAAGGTCAACAATTTGAGCAAGATTTATGATGTTTAAATAAAGGTTTATTTTATTAAAAAAATGATTTTTAATTTTAAGTCCAAAAAGGTTAGTACCTACAGTACATAAGTGTAAGATACTACTATCTCACTCTTCTGCGGAAGAGTGATATAGTAGCTTTGCCTACTTAGCGTATGTATTTAAGCAAAAACCAGTTTTTTTGGCGAATGTCGAATATCAGGCTAATGTGCACCTATACACAAATTTTGCAATTTAGTAAAGTATTTAAAATGGTTTTTATGACATATTTCATAGCGTTGGAAAGGTGATAGACTAGAGAAATTTAAAAAAAAATTCGAAGATCACGATCATTTTTATTTTATTTTTTTATTGCAATGTAAAGTTGAGTTTTATGTTCTTTTTGCCTTTTTCAAACATTTTAAGAGTTAATAAAAAGAAAAGTTGTGGCGAATTTTGAATTTGATAGAACCATACAATAGTAAACGTAGGAGTTAATATTAAATTTTAAAGCTATACCTACCAATAATTTAAAAAAAAATTAACTTTGAATATTGAAAATTGAGATTTTTCAAAATAAAATTTAAAAAGTTAAAATAAAAAAATTCATATTGCCAAAAATGAGTTATTGGGTTTAAGAGATAGCAAATGATCCCAATTTTGGGACAATTCAATTTGGCAAACGATGCACTAAACGGTCTGTATGTACAGTCCGTTAAAGCAGATTAAATCCACTAAAAACAAAAATGGCATTTCCCATCAAATGACTAAAAATTTGTTTTCTAGTTGGCTTTGGAAATGTTCATTTTTTTGTTTTTCATTTAAACACCGTAAAAAATTCATTTTTATTGTTACACGTGAATAAATCCTGTTCATTTTCCTTTCTTTTGTTTATTTTTATTAAAATAAAAAATAATTAATAAAAATTAAATTAGTGTTGTAAATTGTTTTTGAAAAAAATAGGAAAAAACAAAAGCCTAAACGATGTTGAAAAGTGAAAAATTGATGCTTACCACGATCAAAGATATTCGAGCCGATTCATAGCCGAAAAACTAGGCCGAAGTTAACGGTTGTGCTAAATTATTTAACAAATCCTGAAAACTATGGAAAAAATAGGAAAGGCTGTTCTGTTTCGAATTTAAAACCGGTAGATAAACGTAAAATAATTCGTATTGCCTCCAATTCTGCTCTATCTGCTCGCAGAATCAAGGAGAAAGCCGGTGTTAATGTCTGTGTACAAACCGTTCGTCGCGCCATATAGAAAGCTAAACATCTTAAACGGATGAAAATTAAGAAAAAGCTACCATTAAACGAAACTCGAAAAAACAATCGGCTTCAATTTGGGAAAGAGCATATGACATGGAATAACCAGTGGTATAAAGTCGTGTTTTCGGATGAGAAAAAATTCAATTTAGACGGACCCGATGGTTATAATTATTATTTCCATGACCTACGCAAAGAAGAGCTAGTTCTCAATCGACATTATAGCAGGGAAGGAGGGGTTATGGTCTGGGGAGGTATTTCTTACTACGGTGGGATTGAATTAGCTTTTCAAAATCAAAAAAATGACAGCTAAGTCGTATCTGTCTATTATCAGCAAGATAACGCTCCTATACATACGGCAAGGATTGTAAAAGGCTGGATTTCCAAGAAAAACGTCGATTTACTTAAATGGCCCCGTACTCTCCTGATTTAAATATTATGGAAAACATTTGGGGAAGGCTTTCTCGCAAGGTTTATGAAGAGGATAAGCAGTATAATGATAAGGAGTCGCTTATTGAAGCCATCAAAGCTGCTTGGGGACACATTTCTTTGAATTATTTGAAGTCGCTATACGATTCAATGCTCAATAGAATATTTGAGCTTATTTCAAAGAATGGAGGCAGCACTCATTATTAAAATAAATAAAAAAATATATTATTATAAATAAATAAACTTAAATATTAAAAAAAAATTATAATTTCATAAAAATATTTCGTGTATTTAGTCAAATTCTGGCGTGGATTTATTCACATGTAACAATAACAAAATACATTTTTTTGGTACTTCCCAAATAACAAAATGTACGCCTTTAAAACTAAAAAAAAAATGTTCACCCTTTTATTTTAGTGATAATGTTCTTTAAATTTTAGTAAAAACCCAAATAACACGGGGGTTAAAATTAAATCATACAAGGGTATTTCCTACATTGTTTTCATTGGATTTAATCAACTGTAACGGACTGTATGTTTGTTTGCTGAGACTGTGCCCGAAACCTGTAATAAATATTTTTTAGTACACATTATTGACATTTATTTGAAAAAACCGCATACACCCAAATTATCACGGTCTTGTGCTAAGATAATTATTGACACAAACATAATAAGTTCGGTCGACATTTAACATGGTCGCCTTAGCATTTTATATCATCAAAATAAAATGTCAAATATAGTCAATACGATAACATAATATATCGTTTGCAGCAACATAATAATTTTCAACTGCTGCCGACAATTATTTTCTTCTAGTGAGATGATTGGTCCGTCTATGTCAACTAAAAGTTAATCTTATTTATATGCCATATTGACCTAGTGAATAAATATGAGAGCTACCACTATCGGCTGACAGATTATTGAATCTATTATAGAATTAGTTGATCGATTGATTTAAAACATTGAATTCTATGCACTAGGTTGACTCCAATATCTTTTAGTTTTCGTTACAGTTCTGATTTGAGACCACCTATGACATTCCCACTACATGTGTAAAAGCCTAATTATATTGTAATATATTTTCCAAAATTTTGGCGAAAATTATTGCACCATCGTCCTGTTATACTATGCTCTAACAAATACAGCCATACCCTACAGTATATAATATAAAACGAAAGCGAATTCGAAGTGTATAAAAGGATTGCTTGCCATTAAAATCGAACAACAACATGGCAGAAGGGGAATACTTCAAAAAATTATTACACAATTCGGGCAGCGTAATAAAAATTTGAGAATGTAGGGGAATATTTTTCAAATAAATGTCAAAAATTTGTACTAAAAAATAATTATCACAGGTTTTAGTCACAGTCTTAGACTGTGACCGAAACCTGTGATAAATATTTTTTAGTACAAATTTTTGACAAATTTTTGAAAAATATTCCCCTACATTCACAAGTTTTTATTACGCTGTCCGAATTGTGTAATAATTTTTTGAAGTATTCCCCTTCTTTCATATTGTTGTTTGATACTGGGGTCGAATTTCAATTCCTGACGGAGGCGGATTGCAAAAAAAAGCATTAATATCAGGACAAGCTCTCCCGGGACCCGTTGAAAACGGATGCCGTAATATTGATAAACCCAGATACACAGATCTAGTGTTGCAGAACACATTAATAATAATCGTGGACACCAAATCGACTGTGCCACTTCAGGAATACGAAAAACAATTAACGACAATTGGAAATAGAATGCCTGTGGGTCGTTTTTGATGGACAAATATGAGGATAAACTGATGAACACAGAGGCCAGCCCAATCATTTCCAATTTATTCACTGCTGTAAACGCTGTTAGACATCAATACAATGTGGCATAATGTATGAAAAATAACCACACACATAAACAAGCATACGTTAGAAATCTTCACCAAAAACTGACTCTCAGAGTTGGATCAAAGCGTACGGATAGAGATTGTTTAGGTTGTTATGCATAAGGTAGGTCTATGACAACTAAAATTTGTCACATAATTGTTACGTTTCAAGTTTTTAAAATTTTTTACATTTACTGTCCTGTAAATGATTTAGATCTGGCAGAATCAGGTCTGTTTTTAAAATTTTTTACATTTACTGTCCTGTAAATGATTTAGATCTGGCAGAATCAGGTCTGTTACCTCAGTCTCTCTTTAGTTTTTAATACATAAAGTTTAAATCAAGTTATATAATATGACCTTGAATGAAACCGGTTTCATTAGGTAGATTGGCCCACGCATGGCAGGTTAATGCTGTAAAATTTTATTTATGTATATAATTGACTACCATAAATAAAATTTTAATCATTAATTTTTTTATTTAATCATTTCGACGTTGTCAACATGACTGAAGAAAAAGTGCAATTAAGACGTTGTCCACTCTATGAGTTCTAAAGAGACACTAACGTAGTGTAGATTGAAGAAAACTTGTACAAAGTGCTACGAGGGGTGAGTTCGGGTGACTTTTCTTCGAAAGAAGATTGCAATCAGTTGTCAATATTGAAGTGCTGCATAGTAAGAACAGGACAAATGTTATATTCACTTTAAATATTATCTTTTTCTGAGTGGCAAAAATTTGGACATTAATAGGAGAAATTATTAAATCGTGCTACGATGGTGCACCATTCAATTTTCGTTGATCGTTGCTAATTGTCTAAAAATTAATATTTTCACATTAAAAAAATTATTTAACACCCTGCAATATTGAATAATTATGGCTAACAGACTTTACTTCAAAATTACAAACAATACAATAAACTTTGAATACGATGGAAGTTTTGATTCACTTTTTGGGTCGTTTTTTGAATCGTTGGCTTTTTCTATAGATAGGTATCTTCAGTATAAATGTTTTCAACGTCGAAAACACAAAAATATCAAGAACTTGATGAAAGGGAGAGTGGGTTCGCTAAATTGGAGATAAAGCTCAAAGATTTTCGCAATCAATTTAAACAATTAGTAGAATTTTGAAAGAATTTGTTCATTCTGCAAGAATCAAGGATCAGATCAAATTCGTTTCTAAAACATTTGCTTGCGATGATGACTGTTTATCAAAACTTATTGATTATCTCAATCATTATTCAAGAATGTAGTTAACTAAACTCGTTATAAGTATTCATGAAATACACAATTAAGATTTATAATTATTTCAAAAAAATGTAATTTTTTCAAATAATTTGGCTAAAAAAATATTTTCGAGTTTCAACGAGAATGTTTATGAGATGCAACCGTTTTCAATTGAGGGTGCATTCTATAACGTGTAAATCATATTTCAAGAAAACTATAATTTTTGCCATTTATGCTTTCTCAAAATTCGTTTATCATGTACGTATATTTCCATCACTTTTATGAAACACTGTGTAGATAAATTTTCATCAAAATAACTTTTGGCTTCGTCCCAAACCAATAAAAAAAAACATTTTATACGTTAAAGTGAACTTCAAATAATATAAACACTTCTTGGGAATTTATAAAAAAAAAAAACAAAAAAACTAGTAGATTTGTGAAATGAGCGTTCTAATCGTCGCACTATGTGGTTCGACAAATTTTCTAGTGAATAAATCAATTATTAACCACAGAAATATTTCTGTTTTACGTCTAACAATAGAAAATATTTACAATGTTAGACGTACAACTCTAAACTACAAGTTCTTTAAAAACTATAGACGAATAAAAAAATAAAAGAATTATAATTAGAAATATAAAAGCGGTGAACTCTAATCAACTAATAGTATCTATCAAATTCAATAACCGACTAAATGTTAGCACTACATTTTATGCACAGAATTTTTTTTTTTTTTTTTTGGCGAGCGTTCATTACATCAGCCAAACACCCATACTATAAAGAAGTTCTACACATACCAAAATTTAAGTTAGCAATGCTAAGGTCGATGAGTCAAATTTCCTGCTTACCAATATATCTTTGTATACGAAAAAATCTTATTATAATATTCCTGGTAAAGGTACTCCTTTTTCTCATAAAACGGCCTACGTTGACGGTATTACTGAATACTAGAAAATACGAATGCGTATTTAACTATCCAATTTCATTTTGGTTTTTAGCTGTGTAATCCGAATAGAGTACGGTGAAAATATTATAAAACAACAACAGTGGAAATTCACAAAAAACATTTTAAAAATAGAATTTTGTTCGGTTAACTTTAGTTCATTTTCATTTCTTTTTTGTTTTTATCTCTAACTAGTTATATTTATTTTAATATTTTGTTTTTGACGATGCTTTTTTGTTGTAACGTAGTAATAGAGAACAAGAAATTTTATTTTCCAAATACCAAATTCCTATCATATTTATCATGCATAATACCCGTAAATCATAAATAACTTCGTTATTTTGGTTCAAATTGATAGAGCGCGTCATTTTTTCGATTAAGCAATATTTGTCTGTTAAATTCAATTATGCATATGCAATTAAAATTTTATAGACGATATAGCACCGTTAACTTTGGTTGATACATTCCTTAATGGCCTATTGATGAAATTTACAAATTAATTATAATTAATTTATAAAAAATAAAAATATTCAGAGACACGTATAAAAATTTGTATTAGCAGCCAATTTCGTAATTAATATATTTTTACAAAACGCGTTGTCGCCTCTGAAAAGAATTAAGTTGCAATAATCGAGCGTACACTGCAAATTACGCAGTTACGAAAATTGAATTACCACTTATTATAACCTAAAATGTATTCCAGTCCCTCTTATCAATCAACAATGGAATTTACAATTTTAATTAAAAACTTTCTTAGCAGTACAATACTGCATTTCCACAAACTACGATGGTTTCGCAGGAAATTCGCACAACAAGGGAGCGTCTTTATAGGCCGAAAATGAGGCAGAATATGATTGGGCTGGCTTTCGATGGAAGTTTGTAACACACTCGACTCGACACACCACGCGCCTCACTTTTCAGGAATTTTTTTTTTTTTTATATCGGATTATTTCTAAAATATTTATTTATAACTTATTATAATTTACGCCGCAGGTGAACTTACCTTTTAATTTATTCATTTTAACATAGCGGGAAAACCAGAATTAGGAAATTAAGCATTTACCTGGAAAAAAAATATCAGAATATTAAAGGAAATTACAGCTCAACATTTCAAATCAACACTTTCTGACATAATTCCCGAAACAGTTTAAGATACGTAAGTTTGTTTAAGGTTATATTCATTCATTTTATATCTTTTAGTGGGGAGGGAGGAGAGGGGAAGATGCCACTGCACCAAACCACGATACTAAATTTTAATTTCAGTCCCGTTAGATAAAAAAAATACAAAATTGTATGGAAAAGTTCTGGCATAAATTCTGGTCACCATAAATTATTTTATAAATGGAAATATTCAACAATGGGTTTATTACGTAAACCTTCGATCTAGTAATTTTTTATGCAACACGGAGTGCACTCAAAAAATACCTTCTTTTTGCTGAAACTCGTTTAAGAGCCTTACTATATGCAATCAATAGCCATAATACCACGATCGGAGGCTTACTTAGAATGTTTACAAGACCTTTAGAAATTTTCCCTTAGTATGGTTGTCAACCTCTTTATAAGAAACCTTTTTTTCAACAATTTCGGCTAAACCACGAACCCCGATAAAGCCATCAAGTACTCTGGTGGTGCTCAGTTAACGGTGGAATTCTATTTGTTGAATTTGGAGAATCATATTACCGCGAAAAGAAAATACCTGCTATAAGCCAAGTTCTTCTTGGAGTAAAGTTCAGAATCGACAGGCTGATCCTCTGTCCAAAACATTCTTTGCCTCGGCTCTGCTCGAAACTCCGCAAACCAACTGGAACTAAAATAAATCTGGTAGAAGATTGTGAAGAATGCTTCCAATTTTTAAAGTTAATTCCTAATAAAACATTCAACTACCATTATTATTATTATTTACTGGAGGGCCATGTGGGCGATAAGCCACCTCGCACCGCGACCTAAAAGATCTATTGTGCTGGACCCTACTTAATTATCCGTCCAGTCAATATTCAGGCTCTTAATGAATCTGACAATACTACTGGCCGGTACAAGATACATACTATCCGGGCTCATTGTTCTCCCTCCTAGATGTTGCAGTCTTTGCTGGAAAATGGCTGGGCAATGGCACAGAACATGTTCCGCTGATTCCGCTTCCAGACCGCAGAAGCGGCATCCATCTGTCGTACTTAGGCCCATCTTCTTAAGGTGATACCTTAAGGGGACATGACCTGTGAGGAAGCCAGTAAGCAGCCTCAACTCAGGTTTTCTAAGTTCAAGACACTCCTTAACCCTGACAGACGAAGGTGATATAAATTTCTTCGCCTGCCGTAAACCTGGAATTCTGCGCCAGTAGGAGGACTTTTGAACATCCTCCCAGCGTTTTACCGCTGCTCTAAGGTGTCCCTTAGTGACACCGCAGAAGGGTTCTGGTCCAAAAAATGGAGAGACAGAACCCTCACGGGCGAGGCCATCAGCTGCCTCGTTTCCTTCGATTCCAGTATGACCTGGCACCCACATAAGTGTTACCTTATTTGAGCCTGCCAGATGTTTAATAACCTTCAGACAATCCCATACCAGCCTTGACTCAACGGTACAAGACCTAAGAGCTTTTAAGGCTGATTGGCTGTCTGATACAATATAAATCTTTGCATCGTTTAGGCCTTTTGCTATGCCTAACCTAGCGCAAAGTTCTATAGCATGTACTTCTGCTTGAAAAACGGTGGCATTGGTACCCAAGGACTTCGAGAGGGTAGTGCCACTCCCGTGTATTCCTATCCCCGCCCCATCTTCCGTTTTTGATCCATCTGTAAACCATACCATGGACCCTCGCTCAAATGATGGTCCACCTGCCCTCCACACATCCCGGTCAGGTAACCTAACACAGAATGGTTTGTGGAAGTCCAGTTTAGCTGGCATACAGTCGGAAGGCATTCCTATGGTAGGGTCTGTCTGAAATTCCTTAAGGATTTCCATATGACCCACCATATTGCCTGGCTTGATATTTCCTTCCGCCTGCATTTTCAGGGCCATACTTGCAGCGTCCTTTTTAATATGCAGGTGTAACGGTGTCAGTCCTAGAAGTGTCTCCACCCCCGCGGTTGGACACGACTTCATTGAGCCCGTAACACCGATGCAGGCTACACGCTGAACCTTATTCAATAAGGTTTGCGTTGTCTTCTGCTCAGTTTTAGGCCACCATACAACCGATGCGTAGGTGACCATAGGCCTAATGATTGTAAGAAATGACCAGTAGATCATTTTTGGTTGTAGTCCCCAAGTACGCCCATAGAGTCTTTGACAGGCCCAGAGAGCCTTGATGGCTCTATTTTGAACTTTCAACAAATGTTGGTTCCAGTTCAGTCTTTGATCTAGGATAACCCCTAGATATTTAACCTCGCTGGAAAAAGGAATAGTAGTACCGTTTAACGAGGGAGCTGTAAGCGCAAGCTTTGTCCTCCTCGTAAAAGGAACAATGACAGTTTTGCTTGGATTGACACTGAGTCCTTCCTGGTAACACCACTGCCATATTATATTGAGTGCATTTTGCATGCGATCAGAAATGACCTCATCAAACTTGCCTCTGATTATGATAGCCACATCATCCGCATAGCCCTGGACATCAAACCCATGGCTACTCAGAAGGACCAGTAGTCTGTCAATAACCAATGACCACAAAAGAGGAGATAATACCCCTCCTTGGGGACAGCCCTTTACGGCCTTGATGGTTACTGATTCGCCACCTAGTCTGGCAGTAATCTCACGATGTTCCAGCATGGAACGGATCCACCTAATTGTGGAAAGTGGAACCCTTTTTCCCATTGCTGCCCTCTCTATAGATCCATAGGAGGTATTATCAAACGCCCCCTCAATGTCCACAAAGGCACAAAGGGCAATTTCTTTATATGTCACTGCTTTTTCAATCCTCGTGACTAGCCCGCTAAGGGCCATAACCGTGGATTTACCAGTTTGATACGCAAACTGGTCCCGATGCAGCGGATTCTTTCCAAGGACCTCACTTCTTATTTGATAGTCCAGGATTTTTTCCATCGTCTTCAAAAGAAACGATGTGAGGCTAATTGGCCGATATGCCCTGGCCTGGGTGTCTAGAGGACCCCCGCCCTTTGGTATAAAGACCACATTTACTTTCCTCCACAGTTTCGGAATATAGTTAAAAGCATAACTTGCCCGAAACATCTGGATCAAGCTGGGGAGTATTTCCTCAATACCTTTTTGAAGTAAAGCTGGAAAGATACCATCCCCTCCAGCGGATTTGAAAGGTTTGAAAGACCCAATAGCCCATCGAACCTTGCTGGGTGTGAAAATTTTCCCAGAGAGACTCCAGATCCTACTGTGAGGCGAATAGGCCACCTCACTCGAAGGATAATATGAGTCCTCTTGGGCTCCTACCACTACTGAATCCGGAAAGTGGGTCTCTAACAGTACCTCTAAGGTTTCCTTCCGGTTTTCAGTGAACCCCCCATCTTGCTTCTGGAGAAGTCCTAAACCATTTGAATGATCCCTGGAAAGGACTTTCTGGAGACGAGCTGCAGAGGGCAATTCATTGATTCCCTCACAGAAATTCCTCCAGGTAGCCCTTTTGGATCTCCTTAGTTCGAGATTATATTCCGTCAAGGCCATCTTATACTCGCCCCATTCACCGGTGCGTTTAGCCTTGTTAAATAATCTTCTCGATTTTTTCCTCAGTTTACCCAGCGTCCCGTTCCACCAAGGGACCATCTTTGTAGACTCTCTTCGCTTAACTGGGCAGCTGTTCTCGTAAGCCAAGTGTATAGAATTATGCAGCTGGTTTGAACAGATCTCCAAACCCTCTGGAGACTCTATGTTCCCCACAACCGAGGGCATTTCTGATTCGAGTGAGACTCTATAAGAGTCCCAGTCGGTCAGTTTTGGAATTCTGATTTCCTGCCGCTGCATGGTCTCAGCCGCCAAATCGAATCTGATGTGCAAGTGATCCGATAATGAGGCCTCTTCAGACACATGCCAGTTTTTGACCAAGTCGCTAAAATGCGGACTAGCAAGTGTCAGATCTAGGACCTCTTGCCTAATCGCATTTATAAAAGTAGGTTTCCTTCCCCTATTGACAATGTCTACATTATTTGAGATCAGAAATTCAAAAAGGTACTCACCCCTGTTATTGATGTCCGTGCTACCCCACACCGTGTGGTGCGCGTTTGCATCGCATCCTATCAGGTAGGCCAGCCCATTGCGTTTGCAATGAGCTATGAGCCGCCTAACTTCAAGTGGAGGTATTAACTCTGAGTCTCCAGGAAAGTAGGCGGAGGCCATTATAGCCTCCTGTTTGCCTCTTTCACCCAGAACCTCCACCATTACTGCAACCAAGTCCCTGGAGATGAACTCTGAAATGGGAATAAAATTAATTTGCGAACTGGCCAACACAGCCGCTCTTGGACTCTGAGTTCCGTTATGATAAACTAACTTACCCACTTGATTTGGTATACCTCTAATCTGGTTACCAATCACCCATGGCTCCTGGATTAGAGCCATGCCAATGTTTTGGCAGATAAACCTGCGACAAAGGACGTCCGAAGACGCCTTTGCATGATGCAGGTTTATCTGCAGGCAGGCGATGTGTGCCTTCACTTTACCGAAGGCCCCTTCTGAAGGCCCTGCTCAGCCTCCTTTTCAGCACCGCTACCACCCGCATGCATTCTTTGTCCGGCCGATGGCTGACCAGTGTCCTCCATCGCCGTTCTGCTGGCCCCCGCTGCCTGAGAGCCTCCAGGCCTAACCAGTGGCTTGCACGGGGGGGTCTTTGTGAGGCCTTCCCCCGCGGAACCCCTGACGCCTTCCTCTCCCTTTCCCGCCTTCTCCTCACCTGTCTCCTGGAGAGGGCGGTCACCCCGGTGGTCTTAGCTACAGGTGCCGCTACCGTAGCTTCTACAGGCTTCACCACTTGGGTCCTGCCGACAGAAGCCGGCTTAGCTCCGCTCTGACCACCCTTGGGATGCAATTGTACAGTCCCAAACTTATAGTTGACCTTAAAGCCAACCCGCTTGAGCTTCTCAACTGAAGAGTGGTCCATAGAGAACGTGAAAAAGGCCGAAGAGCCTTTCGCCTCTCTCCTGATCACTCTCCAGTTGATCGCCTGCATGCCCTCATTTTGGCTTTTTATAAACCCAAAAAGCTTTTCTGTGGGCAATTCAGCACTATTTGGGAAGGTGCCGAACACAATCCTGGCTCGAGGCAGGTTTTCCGCCTCGGCCACGATCAGCTGCGCACCCTCCCATGGCTTGATAAAACCTATGGCCTCCCTGAGCCACTGAACAGTGGCCCGGTCAGCACAGGTTAGTACCAGCCAACCAGGCCGAAGCTGACTGCCAAGGAACTTGGGTTTAAGCTCCTTGGCCTCCTGCTCTAGCACCTTATCTAGGATGCCCTCCTGGACAGCCTTTAGCTGGTCTCCAGTGAGGACAACCTCTGGAAAACCAGTGGGCAAGATCCCAACTATCTCCGACTCCGCAGCCTGCCTGAAGGTAAGTCCAGACCGGACCGCAGAACCCGAGACCGTCGGGACAGATTCCTCTCCCCTGGCCTTCTTTTGTGCCGGTGGAGTACCCTCATCCGAGCGGATCCTCTTTGACGGTGGGGCAACTACCATGAACCTGAAGTAATTTCTTAGATTAAAGCTAAAACACTTCCGGATGTATCACTACTGATTGCTGTAGCCATGTACGAAAAATTGGACAAATGTATGCTGAAGTCGTACTTGAAGAATATGAACATTGATCCCAACAAACATTACCTCATAACAATTTATTCAGTAACTAAGTTATATGTACATGGTTGAGAATAAATACATCGTGATCATAAATAATCAAAACAAAACCATGTACAGGGATCTTATTGAGTTGGCACGTACATTTACCTCTTTATTACACTGACGAAAACCTGAGGTATTCCTGCTTGTGCTTGATGTCTGCTACAATGTCGACCGCCTAGAAAAAGTAATTAACTTCATCAGTGGCATAACGCCTTCAAATGTCAAATGGATACTGAAAATCCTATTTAATGATTCAGTTAAATATAAACGAGCTTTATAATCTGATTGAGATGGATTGTTGATAAGCTTCACTTTATAAAATTCTCCAACATCTTCACGAGTGATCATCCGTCGAAGCTTTTTATCAAATCATTTGGCAGTCTACCATTTTCTGCGAGTTTCCTATCATCGATTAAAGTCTTTGTTTATGATAATCATATAACAAAGCCTACATAGTGCCAGGCTGCGGTAAATCAACATGGGTGTTAAATTCACATATAATTGGAAAAGATCTCGTCCTCAGTTCTACGACGCACAACATTAAAGACATTATAACTATAAGGTGGCATTCCTATGTAAAGAAGCTGGTAAGAACTTTGAAGGTATCAAAACCAACTACCGCACGATTTCTTCTTACCTTTTAAATGGATTCAAGAAATATGATACGGTTTATATGGACGTGTACATGATGGTACATGCAAGACTATTGGGCCTAGTGGCATTGTTAAGTGACTGTCGTAAAATGGTCATCCTGGGAGATTAAAACCACGTACTTTATTTTGATGCAAATTAGTTTACAACACGTTCTAAACATCTTAGTACAACTTATAGATGCCCTGCGGATGTGGTACATGGATTCCATTAATATACGATAGTGTTATTTGTATCCCACTGTCTGAGAAAGAAATTAAACTTTTCAACAGTTTACCACATGCATTAACCAGACACACACACACACACACACACACACACACACACACACACACACACACACACACACACACACACACACACACACACACACACACACACACACACACACACACACACACACACACACATACACACACACATACACACACACACACACACACACACGCACACACACACACACACACACACACACACAATACACACACAAATTTAACTACCATTCACCGATCGAAGGGGACCAACTGCACCCTTTAATACGAAATGCATTATCTGCAAACCAACATAACATCCTTCATGTCATCGTAAAATCTTATAAAACTTATTTATTTTATTTATTTATTAGTATTTTATAAATAATTTAGTATTAAAAGGAAAAGCACACATGGAAACAAAGCAATCCAAACAAAAATAAAATAATGAAGTTGCTTCCATTAGGCATAAAAAACCTCTTAAATTGTTTCAAACAATTTCCACCTCATGCTTACACATTATACGAGTATTTTGAGCAGTAGCTCATTTACAAAAAAATGTACAGCACGAGGCGAAATAATATTAAAAATTAACAATAATAACAAAGTTAACAAAAATAAATTAAAATCTACGTACTACCTAAATAATTTTGCCGATCCTGATCTCTTAATTTCCAATGGAATTGAATTCCAAAGGGCAACTCCTCCAACATAAAATAACTTGTTTAACGACCTAAAACAATTTTTAACCGGAATTAGGCGGAAGTCAAAGGAATGAAACCTACTAAACATTAATTTCCTATATAGATAACAAGACTCCTTAGCTTTGAAAAGTTTAAAAATAAAAAGACAAACGCGAAATTTGTAAAAAATAGATAAACTACATTCTAAAACAAGACTAGAGTAGACAGAAATATGATCGAACTTCCTAATATTGTACCAAAAATAAACCTGGCACAAGCATTGAAACATCTTTGGAGAACATTCATATTTTCCTAAAGCATACCGAATAAAACTATGTCACCGTAAATAAAATGAGGAAGAAGACAAGACAAAAACAATTTTTTCCTAAACTGACTATCAGAAAATCCAACTACTTTATACAAACAACTAAGCATGCCAACGACCCTCTTAATAATAGTAACTAAATGGTTACCCCAAGTAAGAGTTTTATTAATAACTAAGCCTAAATCCCTAACAGTATTTGAATATTCAATTAGCGAACCCTGCAGAAAAATACCAGGAAAGGACGAGGTATCTAATGATTTTTTATAAATTATAATCGACTGAGATTTATTTGCGTTTAAAACGAGCCTGTTGTAGACCGACCAACTAACGATATTACTTAAATCTTCATTTATCAGAGAAATATTCCTAACAACAGAATCCTGATCTAAATGACTATTTCTATAAATTTGAACGTCATCAGCGAAAATGTGAAATGAACAATGTTGAATGGAGGATTCTATGTCATTTATGTACATAGAAAATAATAGAGGACCCATCACTAAACCCTGAGGCATGCCGGAAATTACAAGAAAGAAATCAGACAAGGAATTGTCGAAAAAACTGCCTGAGAACGATTAGAAAGATAGTTAAAAATCAATTTGGCAGCAGAAAGCGAAAATCTAAACTGAGATAAGAGTTTATTAAAAAAAAGGCCTTAGAAAAATCTAACAAAGTTAAAGAAGTTAATTCCCTATTATTCATATTACGCCTAATATCATCACATACATTTAATAACGCAGTAGAAGTGCTATGAAATTTGCTACACCCAGACTGGAAGAAACTAATCAAACTATTACTATGTAAACGCGATTGAATTTGATTTTTAACAACTATCTCGAAAGCCTTAAAGAGAGAACTTAAAATGCTAATTGGCCGAAAATAGGATAGCTCTAAAGGATTACTGATCTTTGGGATGGAGATTATTTTACTTAGCTTCCACTGATCTGGATAGGAAGAGGACGTGAGAATAAAATTGAAGATATGTAACAAGTATTTTGAGACGAGAAATATTTGAAACCGAAAACAAATTAGAGGACGCGATGGAGAACAAATCGACGGCACTAGTGCCCGAGTTCAGACTAGAGCAAAAATAACTATTAATGTCATTAGGTTTGAAAACCCCACTAGAATCTGGTTACAGTACCAATCAGAACCCAGCACATATTTTGGAAATATTTTGGCCGAAGGTCAAATCCGCCCTCCTTGAAAGCTCGAAAATGACTTTGAAAATTAAATACTGCGTGCTAATTAGTTTTTGCACACCAAGTGGCAATAAATATTTTTTGCATTTGAAGGTGCAAATTTGGCTGCATTTCCACCGCGAAATGCACAGAACTTACCCGCGCGTTACAAGGTTCTTCGTTGCTGGCAGCAGCAGTTCGAAGCATTTCTAGAGGCATTTCATCCTAGACCTGGACAATGGCAGCATGTAATGACTCCAAATTTGTATGTAGTATGGTACAGGGTTTAGTCTCCAAGTAAATTAAAACAAAATAGTTGAGAGGATTTAAATCCGGAGAATACGATGCCCACGTCGATAATTGAAGCATTTGAGCGGCACCTTTCCCACAGCGGTAAATTCAGTTCAAACCATAACAGATTTATGTTTCTGGCTTCTAGTAACAGTTAAAGCTTCTCCGCAAAATATTTTTGAACAAATACATCGTCATTTTGACGATTGTAACATTGTTCTATTGTTCGTTTGCTTTTTCATCGGTAAAAATAATTTTTCTGGATTTTTCCCTCCGAATCGCTTCAATAACACTTTGTATCTTTCAAGTCGTGTGAGCTTCATTTTGTCCGGAAGAAGAAGGGCTTTTTGGAGCTTTTACTTGTTGTTAAGGGTTTCTTTGGCTATTTCTCGAACTGTTTCGCGGTTTATTTGAAGACTCCTGACTACATGAAGCATATTGATTTGCGGATTTCAGTAAATCCGACATTTGATGATGTTGGGGAGCTGCAGTGTTGACGGTGCATGCTTGAGTAACGATTTAAGCCGTAAATAAAACTATTACAACTCATTAATAAAAAAAGGGGAGGTTCTTTTTCTCATTTGAGTGAAATGAATGGATGGAAAATCAAAGGATTTAAATTCAAATTCGAGCATCTATGTTTAATTATAGTTGCTAAGAATTTATTTTATTTTAGTTTCCATTACAGCCCACTCTTTATAAATGTATTATTGACTATAAGGGTGTGAAAAAATATTAAAAATTAATTCAAAATTGACCAATATTTAAAATATTAGCGCCGCGTGGAGGATTTTTTATTATTTAAAATTTTCCAGTTTCCTATTGACTGGACTGCTGTAATTTTGTTGGCGATAGTAGGGTTTATTTTAATTCTGATAGTTGCCCTTTCTATAAGTCTTAGATCGAGAGTTTGATGGTTACTAGATGGATATTTTGCAATCGTGAATATAACAATTATACAAAAGTGTGGTGCAATGCGGGCGGACAATTTTTTTCGCATCGCTCGTTCAGTTGATAAGCAACTTCATTTATACTAACTCAATTTTACCACAAAAACTATTTCGTTTTGTAAATAAAATTAAACAGTGGTAGATTCAGCTATTTCTATGAGAGACCAATTTAAAAATTTAGAGGGAGACCATTTTTGGAAATATAGAATATTTGATGTGGTTAAAGTATCTTGTCAAGCTCAAATAGAATTAAAACCGAGTTGAAAAATTGGAAAAAACCAAACCATAAATAAAAATTGAGAATAGGTTTTTCCGCAGGTGACGGAGTCACCGAAGAGCCGGACTTTTTTTGTTGTTGTTTATTATTTTGAAGATTTATTTTTTAGTCAGCGGAGAAAAATGTAGCTGTCTGTGCAGAGATCCGCAGTACACAGATAAGGCTACTTAATTCGGAGGGCGCCAGGTAAAGGATTAAGCAAAATAATTTACATATATTTTTAAATGGTATTTAAATAAAATGGTTTTTTGGTTAAATCATGAGTTAATCACATCAAAATTATTGTTGGTGATGCATTATGACATGAAGCTCGGACAAACTTAAATTTTTTTTTTCTCTTTGATTTATGATTTAATTCAACACGTGAGAACATGATGGAAAAAAATATCCCCATTTTCCACTGAGTATCTATCCTTTCAGAGGCATGCTAGCCCCACATTGAGGTCCGTAACCAGTTTCAAACTGATTTGCCTTTGATTACGAAAAAAGCATTCCTCTCAACAAGCCATGGATATACTGGACTGATTGCACCTCAATTTACATTCTATGGGAAATTCCACGCAAAATGAAACCCAAACAATATTTTTAGAAACAGCTATAGGGTTTTTACACTACATTTTCCGATCCCTTAAAATTCAAAATCAATTATTAAAAGAAATTAAGCAAAATAAAATTCATTTGGAGGCAACATGGACTAATCTTCACAGAATTCCCAAATTACGGTTTGTTTCACTATTTTAAATAGGTAGTCAAAGTGAAACGGAAACTTCTGTGGCTTTTACGTCAAAATTAAAACCAATTCCAGTTGCAATACCTTAATTTAATATTTATATTTGTTAGTCTCCTTTTAACCATTGTTGGTTTCTTTAAGTTTAGTTTTGTAACCTCGTAATAATTATGGTCTGTATATGTTTTAGAAATTTTTAAGATTTCCGATGAATTAAAATAAATTGTACACCGTCCTAAATAACCGAAACATCTAATTGCAGCCATCGCAGCCGTATTTATCTGATCAGCCCAAGAATTTTCATTATTAATTGTTAAATTGGGAAGCCACCAATCTCGAAAGATAGTGAATATCTGTCGTTTTTCCAGTAAACTCCGGTTAAATTTAACTCTGTTTGCTTTAACCCATTTGAGAATTGCAACGAGACCGTGCTTAAGTCGAGCTTCGATGAATTAAAAGTAGAAAAAGAAAAAGACGAGGGGAGAATGCTGTCATTAGCATAAGAATGAATCACATTGCGATCCAGCATACTGGAAAGTCTCAAACACGATCGATCGTCTTCGAGACATCAAGTGTAATAATCTGAGATTCATCAGATTGGTGAATGCACCAGTGATCTATTCGATTGTCCAGTGACGAAGTTAATTAAATCACGGGTCGAAGAACCTGAGACACAGGAAATCGGGCGGTAATTCGAAGGGACAGACTTGCTGTACTTCTTGGAAACACGATGCACATTAGCTATTTTATAGGTCGAGGAGAAAATGCCAAAAACAATGGATCGGTGAACCAAGATTAGGGTTAGCCAAAGATTTGCGATAGTTATTAAGAATAATTAGAAGAATACCGTCAGGACC
The DNA here is from genome assembly GCA_958295665.1 of Tipula vernalis. Taxonomy (NCBI): domain Eukaryota; kingdom Metazoa; phylum Arthropoda; class Insecta; order Diptera; family Tipulidae; genus Tipula; species Tipula vernalis. The sequence continues at coordinate 277,133,452 of OY282558.1, forward strand.
AGTGGATTTATTGGCATCAATGTTTACAAGAACTTTAGCAACTATCTAGGTCCGAACCTAATTCTTTGATGAGCTAGTCTGTGAGATAACAGAACATTTCAGCCTTATTCTTAGGAAGGTTAGAACTGGGGGAGAATTTGGAGGCAATTAAGGCTGCCATTTCCGTAGTGGACGTATAAATATTGGTCCCCTCTGTTAAAAGAGGAAATTAGATGTCTTGCTTTCCAAGAAGCTCCTCTCAACCTTACGAGCAAACGTGTAGAAAGAATGTACTCAACATTTGCCGGTCTGAACATTGTCACGTTTTCAGGCATCTTTCACATATTTCCAAAAAGATGCTGGTGAGGAGAGACTGGTGGAATGAAATGTTCCATTCCTGTAAGTACGATAGTAGATAAGAATAGTTCTGTTGTCAATTTTACCGAAGGCGGAGCAACAACGCCAATCGAACTCTCGAAAGAAACAGTCCAGCCCTGTCCAATCAACACCCTTATAAGGCCACAGTCGGAGTTTAGGCTGAACAGTGTCATGGCAAATCTACGAATTAAATTTACTATTAAATCGTAAATTTTATTCGAATCAAGAGGTATCCATTTTAGATGATTTGAGGATGCAAACACATTATCACATCGACTGAATTGCTTTCCTGCAGCAGCTAATTAAGAATTATTTATCGGTGCTTTTGTAGCATCTTTTCTCTAGATCGTGAACTTTACTTTTTTTAATAGATTCTAATACCTAAAGCCATTTAACATCTTTAGAATTCTATAACGATGAGTTGTATTGGATTTTTACTTTTGCTTTTGCTTGGTTGGTTCCATCACTTGGATAAAAACCCAAGATCCCTAATATTCTTTATCGAACTTGTGCAAATTACTGAACGTACCAGAATTTTCTATTTTCTCTTAATAATTGACCCATACACAAACAAACCCATAAATCGTTTAATAAATTTGGTTTTAAAATTTGTGAATTTCTAAGTATTTCGACTTGGTCGTCAATTTTTGATCGAATAAATAATTTTATCAGCAAAATACTATTCAAATTATACACGAATCAATATAACACAATACGTGTATATGCAGCCGTAATTATAAATTATTTGTAATTTTTGTTTTTGTTTAATTTAAAAAAGAAAATTAAGTTTTTGGTTTTTCTTTTTTCGACATCATCATGCTAAAAGTTAATTTTAGAAAATGTTTCTTTTTCTTCTTTTTATCTTATTATTTAATTTTTATTTTTTCTATTTCTTGGTCCACATCTTAAATACATTGGCTACTAAATAAGGAGTGTTAGTATACGTAATATACATAATACACTGGTTTTTGTTGTCGACAGAGTAAACGTTACGAAGTTAAATTTTTTTATAAAATCAGTTGCTCCGAGCTTCTCATAGTTACAAGTCGAAGTTTTCTAACCAATACAGAATGGTAAGTTTTTAACTGCGAAAATAAAAATAATAAAGTTAAAAAAAATGAATAAAATCGAATGAAAATGATGAAAATATTTATGGATTATACAATAAATTATGTGGATTACCAATTTTATATGATTCATTATTAAAGGATTATTAATTATTGTGCAAAATAAGTGTTTAATTAAATTAATTTAAAGATTAATTAATTATATTTGTTTAATTAATTTGTGAATTATAACTAAATTTTGTTTTGGATTAAATGTATACATAAAGTGAAAATATTGCATAAAGCTGAACTGTGTGATAAAAATAAAACTGTATCTGGGAGTTTTGAAAGTTTCTAAAATTAGATTTCGATATTTGATATTGTTGTAAAAAAATAAAATTCCCATTTTGTGTGTTTTTTAAAATTTAATTATAAAATAAATAATGATGATATAACCATAGTTTTGAAGCCGAGCCAAATTTGGAAATCGGCTATAAAATAATAATATTTTTTCAAAAATTTAATTGAAATAGTTTTCATCATTTTCCCGAAAACAAAAAATCATTAAATATACAAACTGATTAAAAAAATAAAGACTAAATTAAAACAAACTATTTTAATGAAACATTATAGGCAGATAAGGAGAAAAAGGTCAAGAAGAAGAAGGCAAAGGAAGAGGATGCACCAGCCGCCGAAGCCGCGCCAGAACCAGCACCAGCACCAGCTGCAGAACCAGCACGTCAATCTTCAAGAGGCTCAAAGAGACAAGCCAAACGTGCCGGCTCAAATGTCTTCTCTATGTTCTCACAAAAACAAGTTGCAGAGTTCAAAGAGGTAATTATTATAACGCTTTCATTATGGTAAAATTTTGACTTAATACTTATTTTGCTTTATTTTATTTTTAACTTAAAGGCTTTCCAACTAATGGACCATGACAAAGATGGTGTTATTGGAAAGAACGATCTCCGTGCCACCTTCGACTCATTGGGTCGTTTAGCTAGTGACAAAGAACTCGATGATATGCTTGGTGAAGCATCAGGTCCAATCAGTTTCACACAATTGTTGAACTTGTTCGCTAACCGTATGTCAGGTGGTTCAGATGATGATGATGTAGTTATTAATGCCTTCAAAACATTCGATAATGATGGTGTAATCGATGGTGAAAAATTACGTCATGCTTTGATGACATGGGGTGATAAATTCTCAGCCGATGAAGTTGATGATGCATACGACCAAATGGTTATTGACGATAAAGGATTCATTGACACAGCTGCCCTTATTGACATGCTAACAGGCAAAGGTGAAGAAGAAGAAGAAGCATAAGTTAATGCTCAATAAACATCTTAATTTAATCATTAATTGTTTAATTTATGTATAATTTATTCTCAACTGAAAAATAATGACATCATTTTCATTATAACACTAAGATCATATTTAAAACTACAATTTATTTCCATTTTTCAACAATAAAAAAAGGTTAAATTAAATAATTGTATAAATATGTAACAGCTAAAATCCAAAATCATACTATAAAGTAATATGTTGGGAAAATGGTTTTCTTATTATTATTCTGGAAAAAAAATTCATCTATCCTCGCATTAAAAGTGAACTAGAAAGGCCATCAATCTAGCTTAAACAACTCTAATATATTTATATTATGAATATACCATCATTTGATTAAATAACAAAAAATAAATAAAAATAAAAAAAATTCAAAAAAATAAATAAAACAAAAATAAAAAAAAAATTAATTAAAACTTTAAAATAAATCTTTTGATTATTAAGCCACTGTACAGTAACAAAAACTTTCAAAAGTACCTAAATGTTGATACGAAAACTAGTCTAATTCTCGTACTATCCACATATAAATTTGGCGCCCTGCTCTCGAAAATGAATCAATTTAACAAAAAGTTATTTTTATATACCGATTTTCCATCGTCATAGTTAATAGTATAATCGTAATATACTATTATACTACGACGATGGAAAACCGGAATAATACTAGCTATCAAAAATATAATAGGTAGCAAATTGTGTTTTTAACATTGTAAATTTATCTGTATTTATGTGTATTATTTTGACAATTCGCTAAATTACCATTCGATTTTTTATTTGTTTTTTTTTGGTGGTATCTGCATAGTCCATACATTTTATTAATTTTTTAAAAACACAACTAATGCGTATGCTTGGTTATTTTTAATTGTTTTTTTATTATGAATAGACGTTAACATTTTCAAAATAAGAATTATACCTACGTTCACATAAAAAAAACTATAATTGGTGCTAACTTCAACGCGTGCGATGGAAAACCGACAAGGATTAATAGTATAATAGTATTATACTATTATGCTATTATACTATTGACGATGGAAAATCGGTAATAGATAGTGAAATTAGTTCGTAAACCTTTCGCTAGATTCGCTAGTCTGTGTACAAAAACGTTTGTTTACGTTTTTTTTATATGAAGTTTTGCTAAAAACAGTAATAATACAATAAAATTAAGAAAAATTGAATAAAAAATACCACGATATTAAGTTTAGAGTAACAATAATAATTTACAATAGATTAATATATGTATTTTGAAAAGGGAATAATAGACAACCCTTTATTATCCAGGAAAACAATAAATTAAAACAGCTAATTTTGACATATTTATTATGAAATTTATATTTTTCGATGCAACTTACCAACGTTTTCTTTCTTCAACGTTTCTCACAAAAATCGGTGAAATTCCATATTTTGCTTGCTAAATAAAATACGAAAAATCACCTCATTTTTATTTGTAATTTTCTTAGATATTAAAGGGTCAACGGATTATATAATTTAAACAAAATATTGTTACGTTTTTTCCTTGTCAAATAAGGTTCGTATCACTGGATTGTGAATAATGCAAAATCAATGTAATTTATCTCCAACGAATTTATTTATTTCACAAAATTGATTACAACACAGTTTATCAATAAAAATTCACAAAATCACTTTATATAAATTATTCTTAAATTTTACTGTTCACTTATAATTTTTATTTCCACAAAAACACTTTTTAATTCTCTTTTTAATTCCTTTTTAATCTTTACTCTATCGCTTACCAAATACACCTGTCCCTCGATTAACACGGTACTTGATTAACACGGATTTGATTTAACACGGTCAACGAATTGAGACAAAGTCTTGATTAAAACGCACAGAAGTTTCGCCGCGTCAATCAAGTACCGGGTTAATCGAGGGACGACTGTATTAGTCGCGATTAACACGGTTTTGAGTTACACGGTAATTTGGCGGAACGTAATTACCGTGTTAATCGAGGGACAGGTGTATTACTAATAATCTTACAAGTTTACTCTATCGCCTTCCAAATTCGAATAATCCAATTCGATCTTGTTCGCCTTTTTATATACACAAACCAAGCTTCTCGAAAGTTAACGACTTTTCCAGTTGGAATAGCGTAGAAACATTACGTAACAATTTTTATCATGGAAAATTCCATTTAGTACAGTAAAACATTGAGCTATTAGTTTTACTTATTCTATTACACACTAGGTGTCACCGTCACACTACCCCTCACCTAAGCCTGTTCGTCCCGAACAGGGCCGAAATTACCTCCTCGGTAGAGGGCCAGCCTCTCTAAATGTACCGCCATTGGTTTACCTCCTTGTCCTTTTCTTGTCCTGTAGGGAACCGTCCATATAGGCTGCACTTTCGATTACGAATCCTTCTTCCACTGTAGAACGCGGTTCCGTTTCAGCCGCATTTCTGCAAATCTTCCGCCGTTGGCTTGTTTGTCATAACGATCCCTCATCCAGCCACCGAACACTAGCACTCCTCTTCGCGCAACTCGGCCCTTTTTATCCAATATCTGTTTAACCTGGTGTTCATTCGTTTCCTCAACAATTGTTTCAGATTTCGATGGCAGCTCCTCGCAATGACTGATTGTTACTCGCCTTACTCTCGCATCCGTACCGTTAAATTTAAGTTTCAGCTCGATGTTATCGCTACTCAATATTCCTCGTCCAAAATCCAACAAAAATTCATTCATCCTCATGAAGTCCGTTCCCAAAATAACCTCGTTCACAATGTCTGCGAACAGAACTTCGTGTGGGAAAAGAGTTTCACCGATCCTTATGCTCACGATCTTTTTTCCTTTAATCATTGCTCTCTCCCCATTTGTCATTCTTAATTTTAACTCATCAACCAGCTGCACTGCTCCTGCGATCAAATCTTTCCGAACAATTGTGTGGGTTGCTCCGGTATCCAGCGTAATAATACACCTCCTCCCATCAACACCGCCCCTAACTGTGACGCTGCTTCCGCCTCGTGCTTCACTCGTAACCGAAGCTTCGGTTCCTTCAAACTGACTTCTAACCTTTCCACTTTACCGACTGTTGCCATCCGCTCATCCGATTCCTGCTCTTCTCTTCGTGCTCTTTCCACAGAAGATAGTGATCCGTGCCGCTTTCCTCTTGCTTCCAAACAATCTCGCGAGATGTGGCCAATCCTGTTACATACCCAACATCTTCGCTCGCTGCTTCTAGACCTTTGTCCCGATCGTTCGGCATTTGCCCGCATAAAAGGTGGCGATCTTCTCTCTCCCTGTATTACACTCCGACAGTCCATTGAGATGTGACCCAACTTGTCACATTTCCAACACCTAAGCCTGCCTCTTCCGCCTTTCGGTACCATTCGCTCCCTGCTGCCGTTCTTGTCTGAGTTCATTTGACGCCTAAATAATGACGGTCTTGTAAAGTTCTGCACAGCCTTGATCGTCAAAGCAAACGTAACGGTTTCCGCGAAGGTCGTTTTAGGTGACAACATCACCGCCTTGCGTGTCTCTGGATCTCTAATGCCGTCAATGAATGCGTCAATTTTTAGTCTTTCCATATAATCGGCCGATGTACTGGTATGTGCTAGATGTATTAATCGCTCGATTGCTGATGAAAATTGTAACGAAATCCCCCAAGGGATTACGTTAACAGACATGAGAATAGCGGTCTGATGCGGTATAGTAGCTGGCTAGAGCTCACGGTGCGGCGTGGGGATTCTCAGACATATTTCTCATGCTTGAATAACCGCATGAAGAACAAAATTAGAGGGGCAAATGGAAATTAAAATTAAATTGCCACGGCCTCAGCGGCAAAAAGAAAATGATAAGCTGGGAGTGATCGATCCGGAGTGACCGTCTCAATCACAGGCGATCACCGCCTTGACTGCCACACGGGCCTCCCCTCATCGGCCCGCCTACTGGGATGCTGTTTCCCAGTCGCGACGGCTACCGTGTTACGTGCAGCTCCGCTTGCGTAACCCTGTTTGGTTTGCTTTCGGTCCGGCGCTTGTCTGTGTTTGGAATCATTTTTTTTTGATTTTTGCTTTTCCCTCTTTGACGATGCCGTTTGTTTGACTCGTTTGAGTTTTGTAATGTATTGGTTGAGCGTGCAATGTTGTTGGCCATCGCACGAGAGCAACATATACGAGTTGGTCGATTTTAATTGGTTTTGTTGGTGGTTCGAGCGATTGCATTGGTGCGCGGAAATGGTCTGATGTGTTTACTGTTACTGGTAGAGAGAGTGGTTGTATTTTGCTTTTGAATTCGGATGGTGGGTGTGACTACTAGAACGGTGAAAGCTGAATATTCGCGACCGGGTGATGTTTTGATGGAGAAAGAAAAAGATCAGTCAAGTTTGGTGCGTTAATTAATTCAGTCAGTTGTATTTAAAAAAAAAAAAAAAAAAATTAAAAAAATTAAATTGTAATATGTACTGATTATATTAAAAAAAAAATCATTTAATTTCTTTTGGTGAAGCCATTTTTTTTTCTTTGGTGATATTTTTTTGTTATTATTAATATATAAACAATAATTAGTTTTAGAGAAAATTGTGTATATGAACAATCAATAAATAAAAAAATAAAAAATAAAAAATTTTTGATCAATGTCAATTTCAAAATTAATCGGAAAAAAAAAACATAATAATAAATAAACTTTGTAACATGGTACAGTGTTGTGATCATTACCTAAAAAAATTGTAAATAAAAAATAAAAATAAATAGATAAATATGGTCATATTGTATAATGTTGTGAGCTCTAAATAAAGTATTGTAAATGAATAAAAATATAAATTTTGTAGCTTTGCATAATGTTGTGATCACCAAATAAAATATTGTAAATGAATGAAAACATATTATTATATTGTACAGTGTGGTGATCATTAACTTGAACTATTGTTAATGAATAAAAACAAAAAAAAAAAAAATTATATAAAAATATTGTAATGTTGTACAGTGTGGTGACCATTCAATAAAATATGATAAATGAAAAGACGATTTTTGTTGTTTTTATTGTTGGAAAAAAAATAAAAAAATAAAACGTGGACATACTAGCATTGTTTGGAAAATTTGGTGGGCCGACCTTTTAGAAAAAAAAAATAACTGTCATATTGATTTGCTGAAAGTGTTGTGACCTTGTGAAAAAAATATATATATATATTTATATATACATATATAAACTAAACTCAGTTTAATCCTATTAGAAAACAAAATACTTTGTGAATTTTGCTCTATTGTCTGACATAGTTGGTGTACCTAAAAGACACCCAAGAAAAAAAAAATAAAACACCGACCTTGAGTGATTTAGTTCTGTGGTAGAGTGAAATCCGTGTTAATAAACCAATTGGAAAAAAAAACAAAAAAAAAAAGGAAATCTCGCGTTCTTGTGGATAAACTCAAAGTGAGAAAGCAACGGTGTGCTGTTACGGTGAGTGCGGATTGTGCAGTGGTTTTGCTTTGGCGGCTGCCCCGTCAACCAAGCAGACCGGGCAGAGGTGTGTGAGTGGAATACAGCGTCGAGTAGCGGGTATACAGGCTGTTCCAGATCAGGCGAGGTCGGATGAGATTCTCGTTGGTCGACCCTCAGGTATCGTCTCATATAAAAATAAAAAAAAACGCAAATAGAATTTTTTTTGTAATAACTAGAATATAGAGATTTTATCTTCTTTTGTTCTTTATGCGATTTTGTTTTTTTTTGTTTTCTTTAACGTAGTATTTTTTTTATTTGAATTAAGAAAAAAAATAAGAAAAAAAAACATTTTTTTTTGGGTACCTCTTGTTTATGTGAGCTAGGTTTTGCTGATCACGTCAGATGCGTTTTTTTTATTAATTTACTGTATTTGTCCTATGCCAAATAACTTTACTTTTCAGCTTCACCGTTCTAGTGGTCACCTTATCCTTAAATTGTTTACATGTGTGCTCGTTCTTATTTTTTTTTCTCGTCAAACTAGTTCTGTTAAGAATGAGTGAGTAGAACTAGGGGAGAGGTCGCGATGGATTGGTGAGTGATGGTTCTCTTGTAAATATCGATACCTAGTGTCCAGGTCATAAAAATGTATTTTTGGTAAACAAAGCGGTTGTGTCCTTCCCTTCTTTTCATGGTTTAAGTTTTTTTTTTTTCCTTGCGGTTATTCAAGCATTTCGGCAAGTCTGGAAAACCCCACGCCGACCCTGAGCTCTAGCCAGCTACATATACCGCACCAGACCCCTGGCGTTATGTCTGTCAACGAAATCCTAACGATTTCGTTACAACCGATGCCATTTATGAGGGAAGGACGCCCGCATGACAATCCCAGCGACAATCCCCCGGAACGGAGACCGTCACCCCGACGCGATCAACTCATATGGCGTGCCGCCCTCCAGCACAGCCTGTCTTGGAGGAACGAACGGCACGCACGGAAAAGGGTGGAAAAGGGCCGACCCTTCACATGACCACACCCCACATCATCCGATCAATTATTTGTTTACACACACATGGTGCGGCGTAGCACACTACAGTAAGAAATTCAAAGAAAAAATTTTAGGTGATGATAAAAGAGAAAAAATTTAAAATTAAACAAGATAAATTACGTTAAAACTGACTCTACGTTAATGTTAAGTTTCACTTTCACTATCACTGTTTTTAAGAAAATTAAGGAAAACACAAAAATACCTGAAATAAATGAACCGTTATGGGGGTCGAACCACACCCAAAAACGGACAACCGAGCAGAAGTGAAGAGAAAAAGAACGGAAATTCCAAACGCAATCAATCAAAATGACGGGAAAAAAAATATAACCGGACAATAATTGCTCTGAGTGGGGTTTTCACCAAATCGGTGCACCACCACGAAACGCCGAAAACAAACGGTAAAAATAATAATATATATGTACAATATAATGAAAATAGAAAGGAGAAACAACCTGTTACAAACTTAAGCAACTAAAATTTACTTAGCCAGATTGTTTATCCCTTAATTGTTTTACCTTGTTGTTTTAAAGGCCCGTCCGACCAACCGCAACCAGCGCCGACGCAGGATCCCCCCCACACAACTGATGGCCCTGCCCCCACGGGCGGGAATACTGTCTCAAAAACTACAGCAATCAAAAGGAAATCTCACATGTAAAATGAGAGTTAGATTTTCTTTGTTCTTCTCTTTTCTTTCCACACGAATTATTTTAATCACTCACTGGCACATTAAATAAAACTCTGCACAACTATTGTTTTCTTTTTTTTTTTTTTTTTTTTTATTTGGTTGCACAATATATTATAATTATTTTATTATATAAATCCAATACTATAGAATTACTTTAATTCAAAAAAAATATGAAAAAAAAACAACTGGATGTTTTTTTTTTTACTTTCCGTTACAAATTTTATAAATTAAAACTGGAACGTCAATTGTTAAGTTATATTCAAACCAGTTAAAAGCATTAATTTCTAGTTACAATAAGATTATATGGTTCAAAATTCTATTTTATTTATTCGTGCGATTAAAGCGATATCAAATGAATGTAAACTATTTTTTTTTTTTTTTTGTTTCGTATCTGCTCCAGCACACACCACACTCCAAACTTGAATTTTTATTTTCAAAATCAAACTAAAATTTTTATTTATTTTTTTTTTTTTTTAAATCCAAAAAAAATTTACACTTCTTCGAACGAAACTCAAAACTTGACTTAACAATCATTAACCAAAATCAAAACTAGACTACTTTATTTTTAATTTTTATATAAAAAAAAAAAAAATTGACTTATAGTCAACAACTCAAAAACTAGGCCGTTTTTATCAAAAAAATATTTTACATCAACAAAAAAAATCAGAAAATTTCCCCCTCCTATTTTCTACTTCGCATCGCTGTTTGTCCCACTCGTTGTATTTGTGCACATGTTCATCATTTATTTATTTTTTTTTTTTTAATTATTGTAAAATCTTTATTGACATGTATATTGTTTTTTTTTTATGTACACAAATACAACGAATAAGACAAACAACGACGACGAACACATGTACATACTTATCTGTACGGCCGCATCGGATTCATGTCTAATGCACCGATCGGTTCTATCCCCACTCAGAGCAAATATCACGCGTTAATTAAAGCCAATGATACCAGAAAGAAAAATAGAATATTCCAGATTGAATATTTTAATAACCAAATATTCCATCTCATACTACATAATACATGTACACACACCAACTCGCAAGAGATATACATATATGTTTGTACATGACAATATAGAAAACAAGTAAATGAAAAAAAAAAATTAAAATATGTTTACATAACAATCGAAGGGAACATTGGATTTAAATTCGGAAATCATAAAAGCGAGCATAGGTATAAACACCATGGTGGTCATGGTATTTTATAACGATAACAAAATTCAAATTATTTGAGCGTTTGGAATTTTCGAAAAAAAAATTTTCACTGTTCCAAGTGGAGACGTATGCCAGTCGTAACAAAATTCCTGAAGTTATTCTCCTACTGCCGTACTTCCTATCCAGCGCCTTCATAATTTCGAGATAACTGTTGCGATCTTTTTCCGGAATTATTTGTAGGGCCTCCGCAGCTTCACCTTTAAGGGCCACTATTAACGCTGCGACAAGATGTTCATCATTCCAACGGTTTTGATTGGCTGCCGTTTCAAATTGAAATTTGAAAATGCCGAAAGATGTTGTACCGTCGAAGTTTGGTGGTTTTAACTTAACTGATTGAACGGTTTGTACCACTTGCGTCGTTGTTCCACTTGCTTTGACGTCAATCAGCTCTTTCTCGAGACGTTTAACCTCCGCTTTGACCATTTGGACTTCCGTTTGGCCAACCTGTTGAATCTCTATTTGCAGCTTCTCCACTTCGCCGTGTATGTTAGTAGATAATTCGAGAAGTTTCTCGTCCATTCTCTTTTGACCATCTATAATTTGGTCTTTAATTTCCTCTCCTTGTTGTTTCATTTCTTGGTTTGACTGATTTATAGTCTCCATTTGTTGTTTCATTTCTTGGTTTGACTGCACTGCTTGTTGCGCCATTTGATTTTTAGTATCTCCTAGCTGTCGTTCGTTTTGTTGTTTCGTTAGACTCATCTGTCCCGTCATCTGGTTCATAGCAACTATTAACTGCGACAAATCGAAACTTCCAGATGGTGGTTGTGTTGTTTCGGCTGACGGTTGTTTATCTCCTTCTTTCTGCTCTACGGTTGCCGCTTCCGTTACTTTCTCTCCAAAATCATGTTGATCTACGTCTAATCCTTCTTTCTACATGGCGTCACGTAGTCGCACTTGTAAAGTTGATTTACTACCATCAGTAGCCAAACCCCGTTTCTCAAGTTCCCTCTTTCATTCTGAAACTTTCAATTCGTTGAGAATCATTTTCTTTATCTTATTATTCACAATCCCACCGCTGTCACCAATTGTTACGGTTTTGCCTTGTCAATTAAGGTTCGTATCACTGGATTGTGAATAAAACCAATTCAATTTAATTTATCACCAACGAATTTATTTATTTCACACAAGAATTATTACAACACAGTTTATTAATACAAATTCACAAAATCACTTTATATAAATTATTCTCAAATTGTTACTGTACACTTATAATTTTTATTTCCACAAAAACACTTTTTAATTCCTTTTTAATCTTTACTCTTTCGCTTACAAAAATTACTCATAATCTTACAAGTTTACTCTATCGCGTTCCAAATACGAATAATCCAATTCGACCTTGTTCGCCTTTTTATATACACAAACCAAGCTTCTCGAAAGTTCACGACTTTTCCAGTTGGAATAGCGTAGAAACATTACGTAACAATTTTTATCATGGAAAATTCCATTTAGTACAGTAAAACATTGAGCTATTAGTTTTACTTCTTCTATTACACACTAGGTGCCACCGTCACACTGTGTTTCTAATTTCTGATCAAATCAATCTGATTGATTTGAGTACTAAAAATCTGTGTTTTTACATAGCTTTTTAGTACTCAGATCGATCAGATCAATTAAATCGGAAATGACAGCCAGTTAGGAAATGTCCCATTTTGTGCAACGAGTTGGACATTTGTGAAACGAGCGAAGCGAAAAAGTTACACAAAAAGATCTTTCCTAACGTGTTGCATACAAGAATTTTTCTAATTTTGATAAAAAAAAAAAATGGTAAATTATTGAATTTTGGCAAAAAAGTGTTTTTAAATCATAAAATTCCAAATGTCTTTTGATTGTGCTATTTGTGGAATTTTTCTTATTATTTTACCATTTTATTAATAAAACTTGTTTCTTTCTCGTACGATTTAAAGTAATTTTTGATATTTGTATTTCTCCCGCGATTTAAAGCAATTTCATATTGTGACGGTGACACCTAGTGTGTAATAGAAGAAGTTAAATGAATAGCTCAATGTTTAACTGTACTAAAATGGAATTTTCCATAATAAAAATTGTTACGTAATGTTTCTACGCTATTCTAACTGAAAGGGTCATGAGCTTTCTAGAAGTTTGGTTTGTGTATATAAAAAGGCGAACGAAATCGAATTGGATTAGTAATATTTGGTAAGCAATAGTATTGTGACGGTGACACCTAGTGTGTAATAGAATAAGTAAAACTAATAGCTCAATGTTTTACTGTACTAAATGGAATTTTCCATGATAAAAATTGTTACGTAATGTTTCTACGCTATTCCAACTGGAAAAGTCGTGAACTTTCGAGAAGCTTGGTTTGTGTATATAAAAAGGCGAACAAGATCGAATTGGATTATTAGTATTTGGAACGCGATAGTGTAAAGTTGTAAGAATAAGTAATATTTGGAAAGCGATAGTATAAAGATTAAAAAGGAATTAAAAAGTGATTTAAAAAAGTGTTTTTGTGCGAAATAAAAAGTAAAAGTGATTAGTAAAATTTGAGAGTAATTTATATAAAGTGATTTTGTGAATTTTGATTGATAAACTGTGTTGTAATAAATTTTGTGAAATAAATAAATTCGTTGGAGATAAATTAAATTGATTTTGTATTATTCACAATCCAGTGATACGAACCTTATTTGACAAGGCAAAAAAACGTAACAATTGGTGACAGCGGTGGGATTGTGAATAAAAAGATCAAGAAAATGATTTTCAACGAATTAAAAGTTCCAGAATTAAAGAGGGAACTTGAGAAACGGGGTTTGGCTACTGATGGTGCTAAAGCAGCTTTACAAGCGCGACTACGTGAGGCCATGCAGAACGAAGGGCTGAACGCTGACCATTATGATTTTGGCGTAGAAGTAACGGATGCGGCAACTGTAGAGAAAGCAGAAGATAAACAACCGTTGGTCGAAAAGACACAAGAACATTCTGGAAGTTTCGATTTGTCGCAGTTAATAGCTGCTATGAACCAGATGACAGGACAGATGAGTCTAATGAAACAACAAAACGAACGACAGCTAGGAGAAATTAAAAATCAAATGGTGCAACAAGGAGAGCAGTCAAACCTAAAAATGGAACAACAAATAGAGAAAATTGAACAACCAATCCAGGAAATTGCAGATGGGCAAAAGAGAATGGACGAGAAACTTCTCGAATTATCTACTAACATACACGGCGAAGTAGAGAAGCTACAAATGGAGATTCAAAAGGTTGACGAAAAATTAGAAACGAAGGTTCAACATGTTGAAGAGAAATTGCAAACGGAGATTCAACAAGTTGTGGAAAAATGTCAACGTCTCGAGAAAGATCTAACTGATGTCAAGGCAAGTGGAACAACGACGCAAGTGGTACAGACCGTTCAATCAGTTAAGTTAAAACCACCAAACTTCGACGGTACAACATCTTTCGGCATTTTCAAATTTCAATTTGAAACGGCAGCTAATCAAAACCGTTGGAATGATGAACATCTTGTCGCAGCGTTAATAGTGGCCCTTAAAGGTGAAGCTGCGGAGGCCTTACAAACAATTCCGGAAAAAGATCGCAACAGTTATCTCGAAATTATGAAGGCGCTGGATAGGAAGTACGGCAGTGATCACAAGCGAGAAATTTATCGAATGGAATTGAAAAGCCGCTACCAAAAGGGAGGAGAATCACTTCAGGAATTTTCATCGGCAATCGAGCGATTAGTACATCTAGCACATACCAGTACGTCGGCCGATTATATGGAAAGGCTTAAAATTGACGCATTCATTGACGGCATTCGAGATCCAGAGACACGCAGGGCGGTGATGTTGTCACCTAAAGCGACGTTCGCGGAAACCGTTGCGTTTGCGTTAACGATCGAGGCCGTGCAGAACTTCACCAGACCGTCATTAGTTAGGCGCCAAATGAACTCAGACAAGAACGGCAGCATGGAGCGAATGGTACCGACAGTCGGAAGAGGCAGGCTTAGGTGTTGGAAATGTGACAAGTTGGGTCACATCTCAATGGACTGTCGGAAAGTAATACATCGAGAGAGAAGATCGCCACCTTTTATGCGGGCAAAAACGGAACGGTCGGAACAAAGGTCTAGAAGCAGCGAGCGAAGATGTTGGGTATGTAACAGGATTGGCCACATTTCGCGAGATTGTTTGGTAGCAAGGGAAAAGCGGCACGGATCACCAACTTCTGTGGAAAGAGCACTAAGAGGAGAGCAGGGATCGGATGAACGGATGGCAACAGTCGGTAAAGTGGAAAGGTTAGAAGTCAGTTTGAAGGAACCGAAGCTGGCTTCGCCGTCTGGTTGCCCCATAACATCCATCCCTGTTACGAGTGAAGCACGAGGCGGAAGCAGCGTCACAGTTGGGGGCGGTGTTGATGGAAGGAGGTGTATTATTACGCTGGATACCGGAGCAACCCACACAATTGTTCGGAAAGATTTGATCGCAGGAGCAGTGCAGCTGATTGATGGGTTAAAATTAAGAATGGCAAATGGGGAGAGTGCAATGATTAAAGGGAAAAAGATCGTGAGCATAAGGATCAGCGAAACTCTTTTCCCACACGAAGTTCTAGTCGCAGACATTGTGGACGAGGTCATTTTGGGAACGGACTTCATGAGGATGAATGGCTTTGTGTTGGATTTTGGCCGAGGAATATTGAGTAGCGATAACATCGAGCTGAAACTTAAGTTTAACGGTACGGATGCGACAGTAAGTCGAGTAACAATCAGTCATTACGAGGAGCTGCCATCGAAATCTGAAACAATTGTTGAGGAAACCAAAGAACACCAGGTTAAGCAGACTTTGGATAAGAAGGGCCGAGTTGTGCGAGGTAGAGTGCGAGTGTCGGGCGACTGGATGAGAACTCGATGTGCCATACGGGCAAATGGCCAGGGATTACACGAGGGGCAACTGGTGTGGCATCACAACTCGCAACAAAAGAAGGGGGATTTATCGGCGAAAGTGCAGCCTATATGTACGGCACCCTACAGGACAAGAAAAGGACAAGGAGGTAAACCAATGGCGGTACATTTAGAGAGGCTGGCCCTCTATCGAGGAGGTAATTTCGGTCCTGTTCGGGACGAACAGGCTTAGGTGAGGGGTAGTGTGACGGTGACACCTAGTGTGTAATAGAATAAGTAAAACTAATAGCTCAATGTTTTACTGTACTAAATGGAATTTTCCATGATAAAAATTGTTACGTAATGTTTCTACGCTATTCCAACTGGAAAAGTCGTGAACTTTCGAGAAGCTTGGTTTGTGTATATAAAAAGGCGAACAAGATCGAATTGGATTATTAGTATTTGGAACGCGATAGTGTAAAGTTGTAAGAATAAGTAATATTTGGAAAGCGATAGTATAAAGATTAAAAAGGAATTAAAAAGTGATTTAAAAAAGTGTTTTTGTGCGAAATAAAAAGTAAAAGTGATTAGTAAAATTTGAGAGTAATTTATATAAAGTGATTTTGTGAATTTTGATTGATAAACTGTGTTGTAATAAATTTTGTGAAATAAATAAATTCGTTGGAGATAAATTAAATTGATTTTGTATTATTCACAGTCCAGTGATACGAACCTTATTTGACAAGGCAAAAAAACGTAACAGTATGAAGGTTAAAAGGAATTAAGCGATAGTATGAAGATTAAAAGGAATTAAAAAGTTATTTAAAAAGTGTTTTAGTGCGAAATAAAAAGTAAAAGTGATCAGTAAAATTTGAGAATAATTTATATAAAGTGATTTTGTGAATTTTTATTGATAAACTGTGTTGTAATAAATTTTTTTGAAATAAATAAATTCGTTGGTGATAAATTTAATTGATTTTGTATTATTCACAATCCAGTGATATGATCCTTGATTGACAAGGCAAAAACGTAACAATTGGTGACAGCGGTGGGATTGTGAATAATAAGATAAAGAAAATGATTCTCAACGAATTAAAAGTTCCAGAATTAAAGAGGGAACTTGATAAACGGGGTTTGGCTACTGATGGTAGTAAAGCAGCTTTACAAGCGCGACTACGTGACGCCATGGAGAAAGAAGGGTTAGACGCAGATCAACATGATTTTGGAGAGAAAGTAACGGATGCGGCAACCGTAGAGCAGAAAGAAGGAGATAAACCACCGTCAGCCGAAACAACACAACCACCATCTGGAAGTTTTGATTTGTCGCAGTTAATAGTTGCTATGAACCAGATGACGGGACGGGACAGATGAGTCTAATGAAACAACAAAACGAACGACAGCTGCACAATCCATCACCAAACCGTCAATGAAAATACGCCGAGTGGAAATCGACACCAGCATAAACAATGAGCGGTCAACCCCAAGATACCGAGACGGAACCGGCAAAATCAGATGTTGGGCATTTCATAAAATCGGTCACATCTCTCGGGACTGCTGGGAAATAAGAAGAAAACGGGAAGATCACCATCTCCTATGCAGCGACGACCATGCGGGGAGCAGACAGTGGCCAGGTAAGAAGGCCAAATGACGACGGAGCCGTTAAACTATAAAGAGTCAGCTTAAAAGGGCAGAAGCTGACTCCCACAACCGATTGCCCCTTAACCTCCATGCTCGTTTCGAAAGTAGCAAGAGGCGATGACAGCTTAACAATCAAAGGCGACATTGATGGCACGGATTGCATCATCACCCTGGATACGGGAGCAAATCGCACGATTGTCCGTAAAGATCTGATCGATGGAGGTGTACAATCAGCTAATGGATTGAAGTTTCAAACAGCAACTGGAGATAGTTCAATAATAAAAGGCATAAAGATCGTGAAAATAAAGATCGGGAGAACTCTTTTCCAACACGAAGTGCTGATTGCAGATATTGTGGATGAAGTCATAATAGGGATGGACTTCATGAGGGCAAATGGCTTCGTGGTGGATGTTGGACGAGGAGTTTTAATTTACGATAACATCGAGTTGCCACTTCAATCTAGCAGTGCTGGAGCAACTATCAGGCGAAATATTATTGATCATCGGGAGAAGCTGCCACCGAACTCGGAGACGATCCTTATGGGGAAAATTGGAGGGAGGTTATGGGTCACCCAGGTTGTGGGTTGTGGAAGCTAACGAAGAGGATA
Source organism: Tipula vernalis (assembly GCA_958295665.1). Lineage (NCBI taxonomy): Eukaryota > Metazoa > Arthropoda > Insecta > Diptera > Tipulidae > Tipula > Tipula vernalis. The sequence goes on from OY282558.1 coordinate 277,151,603, forward strand.
ACGGAGCCAAGGAAATTATAATCAGAAAAGCCCTAGTTAAACCAGACAATGACTCTAGAGTACCAATTAGGACTCTAAATCTCTTGGATAAGACGAAAACCATCAATGAAGGGACAGTCATCGGCAAATGTAACGAGGTTTCAACTTGTAGTAAAGTGTGAACCGAAAAGTCTGATTGAAAAAGCCGACATGCATGGGCAGAAAGAAATGGTAGAACAACTCATGCAGAAATTGACCGAAGGCCTTACTGAGGCACAGAAAGATTCTGCACATCAACTACTCAAACAGTACACGTCCATATTCTGCAGTACATCGGATAATAACGAAAGGACTTCAATGGCAAAGCACCGAATTGATACGGGAGCAGAGATGCCAATTCATCAACCACCTAGGAGATTACCATTGGTGTCTCACAGTGCTCCAAAAACTGACCTGGCACTTGTACCGTACTTCCGTATACAAATTCTGATACTGTCGCTTACTCATCTCGATATGTTGTCCTCAATCCTTACAGTACCAATGGCAATACGTTTGACTAATCCGTTCTTCCTTGGCTCATAATTGCTGCCTTCAGCGACCTATGCCAACGTTCCACCATTCCATTACACCTTGGATTGTTCGCCGTCGTACGTCTGCGTTCGAAACCTAATAAGCTTGACAACTCTTTGAATAGCTGCGACTCAAACTGTGCACCTTGGTCTGTCACTATGAATGCGGGGACACCGAAACGAGCAATCCAATTAGAAAATACAACGAACGCTACCGTGGGTGCAGTGATATCCGCTACCGGAATTCGTTCTGCCCAACGCGTATATCGATCGATCATCGTAATACAGTAGCAATTCCCATCCGAAATCGGCAATGATCCTATATGATATCAATATGGACTTCCCTGAAACGTTCCGATGTATGCCCGAAAGAACTCAATGCGGACTTAGTATGTCGTGTGACTTTAGCTCGCTGACATGAAACGCACGATTGTGCGAAATTTTTGACGTCTTTTTTAGTCGCCACCCATACTACATGTTCTGTGAGCAAATTAACCGACGCTTTGACTCCCGGATATACCAATTTATGAAACGCGTCAAAAACTTGTGTCGGAAACATCACAATTTAAGACTTTATCAGAACTAAATTGCACCGGAATTTTGCGAAACTTTAATGCTTTTTACTTACAATTGGCCATTAACTCGGCCAATTCTTGATCAGTGCTTTGCAAATCTGCAATCAACGAGTAATCGATTGACTCGGAAATGTTGATTTGATCGATTCGCGGAAGTGCGTCGGCCACTACGTTATTTACACCCGAAACCTGTTGCAGGTCAGTGGTGAATTGGCTTATATAATCCAATTGTCTATATTGCCGCGGTGTTGCTTTCTCCAGATTTTGTTTAAACGCAAATATTAGTGGGTTATGATCAGTATACAAAACAAATGATCGTCCCTCCAATAAATGTCTAACGCCTAAATAAGCAGCCAGTAGTTCACGATTGTAAGCGCTGTACTTGCGTTGTGCCGTCGTTACCCGACATTGTTGAACTACAGCCCCAACAGCGCAATTGAAATGTCAACCATGATTGAAATAGGCGCTGCCATAAGCGGATGCGGCCAAACTGGTAGCCTCCGACAGCTTAGTTTTACATGATTCGAATGCTTCGCTTGCTTGCTCAGACCAATTAATCCGTACTTTGCTATTTTATCGATAGCCCTTTAAATAATCGTTTAATACTGTCTAATCTTGCGCTGCGGCCGGAATGAATCTGCGATAAAAATTAAGCATTCCCCAAAAACGCTTCAATTGCTGTACTGTTACTGGTCGTTCATACTGAGAAATGGCTAAAACTCGCTTTGGACAAGGTAAAATACCGTTAGCAGTCACCTTATGACCCAGAAATCGTACTTCGTGCTTCACAAAAACACACTTATTCACATTTATGATCAAACCATAACTTGCAAACCGTTGAAATACGACCGACAAATGTTCCAAATGCTCGTCTCGTGATCTGGATGCTACTAGAATATCGTCTAGATAGGTGAAACAAAACGGAAGTCCTGACAATACGGAATTGATGAGACGCTGAAATGACTGTGCGGCGTTACATAGTCCGAAAGTCATTCTACAGAATTCGTATAGCCCGAAAGGGGTTACTATAGCAGTCTTTGGTATATCCTGCTGCTCTATTGGAATCTGGTGATATGCACGAATCAAATCCAACGTTGAAAAAATAGAGCATCCCGCCAACTTAAACGAGAAATCCTGCAAGTGTGGTATTGGGTAGCAATCCAGTACTGTAACGCTATTCAAAGCTCTATAATCACCACAGGGACGCCATTCGCCATTCTTTTTTTGCACTATGTGCAGTGGACTTGACCAGGCGCTACTGCTGGGCCTACAAATACCCTGAACTACCATGGCTTCGAAATGCACCTTTGCGATTTGCAATTTATCGGGAGCTAAACGACGTACTTTGCATGAAAGTGGTGGGCCTTTAGTAACTAAACAATGCGTTACATTATGCTTGATATGCGTATTGGCAAAAGTTTCGTGGGTAATTGATTCGAATTTTGCCAACAATTTTGAGATATCTGGATCGATTGTGGCTTTGTTCAAGACAGACAAAGTTGGGATCTGAGTCAATGGGTCGATAACTCGACGCTGTTTGATATCCATGATCAGTCCAGTACTACGAAGGAAATCTGCTCCCAAAATGGGTATCGTCACGTCAGCTACGATAAACGTCCAGGTAAAAATACGCCTCAATCCGATATTGATGTTGAGTGTACGCGTGCCAAATGCTTTAATTGGTGTACCGTTAGCAGCGTATATGTTAAACTGTGCTCCAACTTCCGCGTCCTTTCTTAAATTTGATGATATCACCGATATATAGGCTCCAGTATCAATCAAAAAAGACTGATTGGTGTTCTTTTCCTTAATAATAAGATTACTAGACTCTGCTCCAATCAAACACGCCGTCGAATGTGGTTGAAAGATTAATTTTTTGGTATGGTGGATTTGCCAGAACTGCCAGCAAACGTTTTATGGTGCTTGCAACCGGACATACACTTCATTGCGCGTGAGCTAGAACGATCACGACCTTTGTCTCCCCGATCTCTGGAATTGCTACGATACGATCTCTGGATACTCATTATATCTGACATCTGTTTGAGAATACGGGATTCATAATCTTCCCATTTCTTCTCTACGCCTGGTGAATTAGCTGAGCCACTACCTTCTGCGTTTAAACGGACTTTGGCGAGCAATTGAGAGGGTTTTAAATCACCTAAAGGCAACCCGTGCAACAAATTGTGCAACTTGGACTTGTCCGATTCACCCAGTCCTTTAATAATTTCCTGCTTAAATGTGGTATAAGGTGTATTTTCCTTGTTGCTCATAATGAGACCAGCAAATTGATCGTGTAAACATCCATCAAGTGCACTGACTGCATGTGAATACTTTGTAGCCTCCTGCGTAATACTAGCAATAAGGAACTGTTGCTCCAAAATCTCGAAGCATACGCACGGATTCTGTGAATAAAGCGGCTGAGGGGCTTTAAATGCGATATGTGCTACTTGCGCTCCAATCTTAACATTCCTACTACCCGATTCCGAAGTATCACCACATGAGGTGCCTGTTTCTTCGGTCTCCTTATGCTCATCAGGGCCTCGTGCTGCTGCTAATCGCGCGTCGACCATTTGCTGTACCCTAGGGTTAGGTTAGGTTGGAGTGGCTGCTTACGCACACTTATACCGGTGACGGTCCATTGTGATACCACAGGATGTATCCCCTTTTACCCCTATTGGAACTATTTCGAGCTACTTATGTAGCGTAAGACGTCCCGCACTTTAATGTTTTCGAGATCCGAGAGGCAGTCCATCCTGAACTTACCCAAGTGTTTGTGCCTTCTGAGAGCCAATGCTGGACACGAGCAAAGGAAGTGGACCAACGTCTCTTCCTCCTCTTCGTCCAAGCAGCTTCTGCAGAAGTCATTAGCCTCCAGACCCAGCCTTCTTGCATGTTCTCCAAAAAGGCAGTGTCCCGTGAGAATTCCTACGACCGTTCTTAATTCACGTCTTCGTAAGGATATTAATGCCCTAGTGCGCCCCAACTCCAGCTTTGGCCTGTACCCTAGCGTCGATTAAATTATTCAACTGTGTTACAGCGACAGTGATCGAGTCTTCACCTATATTTCCGACCATATTCGAAACCGAACTACCTGGAAGAGTGTGCGCAGCGTCTGAACCTCCTACGCCGGTACCAGTTCTTAATAATCGCGTAAAATAGCAAAAAAATAAAAATAATACCGAAAAACGAACAACACTATGGGGAACATTGTGACACGAGACGTCCGAACGCGTACAAAATTGAAAAACTGTTAAAAGGAAAAAATAAAAACTACACTTACAATTTTTCCTGTGTAATTAAGTGTGCTGGATGTTGTTACTGCTCTCAAAGCTTCGATGATGATGATGATGTTGATCGATTTTTACTTGTAATTTATGTCTGAGTTCGTTACTGAATTAATGAATTACCTAAGTGTGATTGCACGTGGTAAATATAGATGCTCACGTTGCAGAAAAAACCGTACTTAATTTTGTACTGCCGATATTAGCTGCTTAAAATTTTTTTTTTGTAAAGGCTGATGTTTATTGTATACAATCCCCACAGCCAATGCGGGTATATATGCAGATTATAGGCTGTAGTAATGGTTGCACTTCAATAATTCAACAAAAATTGTTATAAAAAAATCCAATACGGATGATGTAGCAACAAATAAAACTTTTATTCACAATAATATTTAAACACACATGTATTTTATTAATTTCTATTCAAGGGAAATGATAGCTTTTTAAATTAAAGAATAAATTTTATCAAACATGTGTTTTATTAATTTGAATACAAAGAAAAATGATAGACTCTTTCCGCGTCTGTACTACTTGAAATATCTTACTCCCTCTTATATTATTTCTCTTTTTTTTGTGTAACTTCATTTTCGCCCAACTAACAAATTCTCAATAATCTACCTCGTCCGGTCGTGTTCATGTCTCAACCAACCGTATCAAATCAAAAGAATACAATAACGACTATCGTAATTGCTCTCGAGCAACTCCAAACGCCACGTACTTACTACGATGGCAGAATATTGAAATCCTTAAGGCAGAATATTGAGCCTTAATGTCCGAAACCTAAGTTTATGCATGCGTGTATGGGGATCCTGAGAGCATGAAAGTGGCAATATTAGAGCCAACAACAGAGATATACCGAACAGGATTACTGTATGGTAAAACATTAAGATCACTCGGAGCAACCATTCCTGTCCGAATAATGAACAAATGCCCAATGCAGTATCGAGGCCAGTGCTGTTAAGTGTATAAGTAACAGCGAGGCAAAGAAATTAATTCAAATAGTGTGCCAGCATTTGAAAGGCGAGCAGCTCGCGATGGCAGTACGAATGTTGTCAGAGTATGTCGAGGTATTTCCAAGCAGCATGGATGAATACGGCCGAACGCAGGTACAGCATAGAATCTAAAAGGGAAGTGCACCACCAATTCGACAGGCACCCAGAAGACTGCCATTGGCTAAACAAGAGGAGGCGGACCGAATGATACAACAGATGTGCCGGGATAAAATCATTGAGCCATTCAACAGTCCATGGAGTTCACCGGTAGTTCTAGTGCAAAAGACAGACGGGTCAACGAGGTTTTGCGTCGATTACCGAAAACTAAATGATGTCACGAAGAAGGACAGCTACCCATTCATTACCCAGGATAGATGATACACTAGACACACTGTCAGAATCAAGGTTATTCAGCAGATATTGGCAAGTTTCGATTCAATAAGGAGACCGAGAGAAAACAGAATTTTCTACGGGCACCGGTCTATGGTAATTCACCGTTAAGCCATTTGACCTGTGCAATGTACCAGCTACGTTCGAGAGACTGATGGAGCAAATTTTGAGAGGGCTGCACTGGAAGTCATGTCTCGTTTACCTAGACGAATCATTTTGCGCGGAGGTATTACGATGTATGCGGGAATTAAAGTGAGTTCGGGAATGAAGTGAGTTCGGACAAGTGTGCACTCTTCAAGAACGAATTGAAGTACTTGGGACATATCGTGTCGGAGAAAGGAATTCGCACTGATCCAGAGAAAATAGAAGCTATCCAGGTCAAAAAGAAACTATTTTGTAACCCGACGAGAATTACTGGCCGTTGTGGAATGCGTTAAACATTTCCACAAATACCTCTATGAACAAAAATTTCTAATTCGAACGGACAACGCTGCTTTAAAATGGCTAATGCAGTTTAAAGAACCAGAAGGACAGGTGGCGCGGTTAATAAAACGACTACAGAACTACACTTTCAACATCGAACAGAGGAAAGGTAGAATTCAAGTTACATTCTCTACCAAGAATGCAAACACAAACCAACAACAACAACAAGTAATCACATCTAATACCGAGAATGCAAATACAGAAAACAATAATGCACATAACGTTATTTTATTTTAAAAACAAAATTATATGCACTTATCAATCTAACTTACCATATGTATTTCCAAGAACTAAATATGTTCGATTAAATTATAAAACCGATTTTCCAAGAACTAAATATGTATGTTCGATTAAATTATAATAAATATATTTCTAAGAAATCAAATATTGTATAGTATAAAATAAGAAATTATAATAAAATAAATTCAGTAATTATTGTCATTCTAAAGAATGAGTTACAAATAAATTACAGTACAAAATAAATCTTTTATTTTAAAAATAACAGAGACATTTTTTGCACGGTAATGCAGATAGTTTATCAAGGAGGCTTTGTGCACCCAGATGTGGAAAATGAAGCAAAATTGAGGAAAAGGAAGGCATCAGTAGCCTTAATCGGATTGGCGTGGAGATGCCGGAAGGGTGGGTAACGAAAAGTGTCGTCGAACAGCAGGAGAAGCATCCAACGCTCGCCCCAGTAAAAGCTTGGATTAGGAAAGGACAGAAACCTGCATGGAATGAGATATCCGAGATTTATCCAACGCTAAAGTGTCACACTTGCGCAGTTAGCAAAGTACCAGCAAGGCGAACCCGAGGCAAAATGCAGCAGTACAACGTAGGAGCTCTATTTGAACAAGTGGCTATGGAAATCTCTGGGCCGTTTTCACGAACAGTTGGTGAGAATCGATACATCCTTGTATGTATCGACTACTTCAGTAAGTGGCCGGAAGCCTATCCAATACCAAACCAGGAAACACAAACAGTGGCCGGAGAATTCGTAAATAACTGCCTCCAACTAGCGTTGGAGCTTCATTCGGATCAAGGTTGTAATTTTGAGTCAAATGTGTTCCAGGAGATGTGCAAAGTATTAAAAAGACAAGGACGACACCGCTACATCCACAATCATGGAATGGTCGAGCGATTCAACCGTACCTTAGAAGAGCACCTGGCAAAAGTAATTGGATCAAATCAGGAGAACTGGGATCAGCATAGCCCCCTATTTATGATGGCATATTGTAGGCAAGTACACGATACCAAGGGGATTATACCATCAACAGTCATCTTTGGAAAGGAAATACGGCTGCCGTGCGATATTGAGTTTGGAGTACCAGAACTAACTCCCAAAGGAGCCGAAACCTACGTAAGCGACCTCAGAAACCGAATGGCTGAGATCTATGAGCATGTTCGAAGAAATATTAAGCTGAACAGCGACCGATCAAAGGCCCGTTACGATCTAAGAGCAAACGACAAAGGATTTGACGAAGGAGATTTAGTACGGCTCCACAACCCACAAAGAAAGAAATGAAAGTCCCCAAAGCTACAAAGTAATTGGGAGGGACCATATACACAATTATAAAGAGAATGAACGACGTCATATACAGGATTCAGCGGAGCCTACGAACAAAGATGAAAGTAGTATACGTCGATAGGCTGGCACGATACCAAGGAGACGCAAATAACGTTTCTGTTCGGGACGAACAGAATTAAGGGGAGGGTGGTGTGACGATTATGCCCATCGTACAGCAGGTCCACATTGTAAGCAGCGACAGCTCGAACGATTGGCGCGTGGTATAAACAGAAAGATCGATGGTCTGATGCTCGTCGTTGTCAATGTTTTTATTACGGTTATTTATTGTGGACATCGAAACATGTTTATACACCAACGCACAAATTCATAATGATCTAGCAAGAACAAGAACGTCCGAGATGTAGCGTACAAAGGATGGCGTGGTTTAGTGATTCAAGAATAAATGAACGACACAAATAAATTCACAACACCACCCTTCAACTTCAAGGATGATGAATGATTATGATTATGACAAGCCACAAACGAAATTTCCAGATGATAATGGATCATAAACAGAATACCCAAGAATGAAGATGATTTATGACAGTGGCAAGCGGGCAGATTTAAATAAGAAAAGTAAAAGTACACAGTGTTTTTAATTGCAAAATCCAGACGAAGTCAAAAGCCCAGTTCGTAACAGCAAAGCATTCCTAGATACGAGTATATATTTAGGAATGCTTTGGTAACAGTATTTTATTTCGCTTTTTATGCTGTTTCTTATTTCTGATCTAATCAATCTATTGTGAAAAACATAACTAGTCAATACGATAACAGAATCTATTCTTTGCAGCAACATAATAATTTTCAACTGCAACAGCTTGCGACGATTATTTTCTTCTAGTGAGATGATTTGTCCGTCTATGTCAACTAAAAGTTAATCTTATTTATATGCCATATTGACCTAGTGAATAAATGTGAGAGGTACCACTATCGGCTGACAGATCATTGAATCTATTATAGAATTAGTTGATCGATTGATTTAAAACGTTGAATTCTATGCACTAGGTTGACTCCAATGTCTTTTAGTTTTTGTTACAGTTCTGATTTGAGGCCACCCATGACATTCCCACTTCCTGTATAAAAGCCTAATTATATCGTAATATATTTTCCAAAATTTTGGCTTGAATTATTGCACCATCGTCCTGTTATACTCTAACAAATACAGCCCATGTACCCTACAATATATAATATAAAACGAAAGCGAATTCGAAGTGTATAAAAGGATTGCTTCCCATTAAAATCGAACAACAACATGACAGAACGGGAATACTTCAAAAAATTATTACACAATTCGGGCAGCGTAATAAAAATTTGTGAATGTAGGGGAATATTTTTCAAATAAATGTCAAAAATTTGTACTAAAAACTATTTATCACAGGTTTCGGTCACAGTCTAATACCACGTTTACATTAGTAGAATAAAAGTATCCCTGCCGGCGCAAAAAAGTATACATAAAAAATGAACCACTTACGAACGGTTTCTTATATGCGGCACTACTACTACTTCACAATTTCAGATTTCATATATGAATTTACAAAACCATGTAGTTTTCTTCATTCTATCTTTAAACAGAATGTGATTTTTGATAAAGAAAAGCATGGTGCGCCATTTTAATATTTAGTAAATTTTTAATTTGATATTAATTTTTGTTGTTTATAAATACAATTTAGTGAATGATTTTTTTTTTTTTTTTTTTTTTTTTTTTTTTTTTGACCCTGCCCAAAAGCGGCTAGCACTACGACCTAAAAGATCTTTTGTGCTGTTGGATACTGTTACTCCAGGAGCTTCTCCACCTCTCTTATAAAGGCGAGAACGTTGTTTATAGAGGTCAATTTACATTTCGCCGGGGTCAGATACCTCTCTTCAAAATGAATCCACCTCCGTGTGCACAGAGCAACACACTCACATAGTATGTGTTCTGCGGTTTCTGTCTCTTCCAAACAGAGTCGGCACTCCGTCTCTGTGGACAGGTTCATTTTGTTCAAATGATATCTCAGGTTACAGTGACCTGAGAGAAAACTCACAAGTTTCCTAATATTTTCTTTGCTGAAATTGATCGCCAAATTTTTGTAGTGAAATGGTCTGATCAAAGATTTGGCTTGTCTAAGGCCGGGAATACAGTTCCAATAAGTCAAGCACTGTATTTTTTCCCATTTACTGATTGTGTAGGTTGCAGAAGCCCAGGTGGTACCACAAAAAGGCTCAGGGCCAATGAGTGTAGTCGACGAGCCTGCCCGTGCAAGTTCGTCGGCTATCTCATTTCCAGTGATGCCCATGTGACCAGGCACCCACCACAACCTTACTTTGTTTTGACAAGAGAGAGATTGTAGCAGTTTATAACAACTTTGAACCGACTTGGAATCCAGGCAGTTAGAAGCCAATGCTTTCAGTGCTGCTTGGCTGTCAGACAAAATGTGGATGGATGCGCCTTTAAGACCTTTGGTCATAATAGTAGAGGCGCAGATTTCGATGGCGTGAATTTCGGCTAGAAAAACACTGGGGTAAGTACCCAGTGATTTCGATATTTTGTGATTGGGTCCAAAGACACCAATGCCGACTCCACTATCCATTTTTGATCCATCAGTGTACCAGACTAGGCTGTTAGGTTCCATCTGAGGTAACCCAGTATCCCAGTCTGTTCTATCGGGGATTGTTACCACGAAATTCCTGCCAAAGCAGAGTTCTTTCGGCATAACGTCCGGGACACTAAAGAACATATTCAGGTCTGGAAGTTCATTCAAAATGTCCAGGTAACCCATATGGTCATCATGACTGTATTGATTCACTAGCTTCAATCTAGCTGCACAGGTAGCAGCTGATTTTTTGACGTGGATATGAAGTGGAGTGAGCCCGATGAGAGCTTCCATTGCCGCCGTAGGGCAGGTGCGCATAGCACCTGTAATTCCGAGACATGCTAGTCTCTGTAATGAGGTCAGCTTGTTCATAATAACTTTTTGCTGTACCTTAGGCCACCAAACTATTGCCGCATATGTTACAATTGGCCTCACTATCATGATGTACATCCAGTAAATCATTTTTGAGTTCAGGCCCCAGGTCCTGCCGAACATACGCCGGCAGGCCCACATGGCCCTGGCCGCGCGTTCGGTAGTTGAAGTAATATGAGAGTTCCAAGTTAGTTTCTTATCTAGGACAACACCCAGATATTTGACTTCATTGGAGTATCCGATATTTATATCATTTAGACTAATTGAACCAAGGTTCAAATTACGTCTTTTGGTGAAGGGCACCAGGACTGTTTTGCTAGGGTTAATCGAAAGGCCCTCCCCAGTGCACCAATTCGAAATAACAAGCAAAGCCTGTTGCATGCTGGCGGACATCGTACGTTCATGCCCTCCAGAGACTATGATAACCAAATCGTCCGCATAACCAATGGCATCGTACCCAAGTAGATGTAAATTATCAAGCAACTCGTCGATCACGAGTAACCACAGCAAAGGGGACAGGACACCGCCCTGCGGACACCCTCTTGCTGCCGTAATCGTGACTGACTCATTACCTAATTTAGATGTAATCTTCCTACTAACCAACATGGAACTAATCCAGTGGTTAGTCGGATCGTCAATACCTCTACGCTTGATTACCCTAGCAATTGAGTCGTATCCAGTATTGTCAAAAGCTCCCTCAATATCCAGAAATGCACACAGAGCAATTTCTTTCAAGCGATAGGCTGCTTCAATCTTGGTGACAAGTAGATGCAGCGCACCCTCTGTGGATTTGCCTTTCCTATAGGCGAATTGATTTGGATTTGCCTGGTCTGGTTGCAGTTAACCAGTCTCTGATATGAAGATCTATAAGTCGTTCCATGGTTTTGAGAATAAACGATGTAAGACTGATAGGTCGAAAGGACTTAGGAAGTTCACATGGCCGATTGCCAGGCTTTGGGATAAAAACCACGTTTACTTGACTCCAAGCCTGTGGTATGTGACCCCAATTGAAGCTAGTTCTAAACAAGGCTACCAGAGCAGGGGTAATCAAGTCCAGGCCCCTTTGGAGGAGGGCTGGGAAGATTCCATCCCCTCCTGGAGCCTTGAAAGGCTGAAAAGAGTTAATGGCCCATTTGACTTTATCCGGAGTAAAAAGCTTACCGGATAAACTATTAACCCAACCCATATTTACACCCATGTGTGTACCAGATATGAAGTTAGTGATTGTATTTGTGTCGCAAACAGTGCAGCCCGGAAAGTGCACTTGAAGCAGGGTTTCGAGTGACTCTTTGCGACCTGATGTATAACTACCATCGGATTTCAGAAGAAGCCCAATCCCGTTGGACTGATCTTTAGCTAGAACTTTATGGAGTCGAGCAGCTGTAGGTATATCCTCGATATTTCCACAGTTTTTCCTCCACGTGAGGCGTTTGGAACGCCTTAGTTCTGTGTTGTAACTGGTTAGGGCTTGCCTATATTCATTCCACTCATTGGAATGCTTTGCCCTATTAAATAATTTCCTAACCTTCTTACGAAGTTTAGCCAGCTGTTCGTTCCACCATGGAACTTTGCGATTAACCACAACGTTACGCACCACACAGCTGCTTTCGTAGGAAGATAGGAGCACGTCATTAAGCAGACCAGCTGCGGTTTCTAGGTCACTAATTGAACTCAAAGATGTCGGCAGCATGTCTGCTTTGATAAATAAAATATCCCTATATGTTTTCCAATTTGTAAAACAAGGGATACGACGCTCTGTTGCCTGTATGATCACTCCCGGTATATCGAACCTGATGTGCATGTGGTCCGACAGAGAAGCTTCGCTTGAAACATGCCAGTTTGCAACAGAGTTGGAAATAAACTGACTTGACAAAGTGAGGTCCAACACCTCTCGCCGAGTCGAGTTTATGAAAGTGGGGTTCGAACCTTTATTTAAAATGTCTATGTGACTACTCATAAGATAATTTAAAAGGGACTCACCTCTGCCATTTGTATCACTGCTGAACCAAATGATATGGTGTGCATTAGCATCGCAGCCTATGATGAAATGCTTGTTTTTTAGGTTGCAGTAATCCACCAAATCCTGTACAACTACAGGTGGAGCACTAACCGACTCACCAGGGAAGTACGCAGAGGCACATATTGTCTCCTGCATTCCCCTGCTAAAGTGAACTCTGGAATTGGAAGAACGTTAATATTAGATGAAACAAATATTGCTGCTCGGGGAACTTCCTCCCTTCGTTCGAACCAAATTTGTGAATGATAGTGACGACGACATTTATAATAAATACAATACATTATTAGCTATTTCTATTTTCGTATTATGTTATTTTATTTTAATGTCTTAATGAATTTGTTGAACTTGAAGTATAACTAAAATTGAGTAATAAGTAAAAATAAATGAGTTAAAATTTAGTATAGGTATAATTAATAATTAATTGATATAATCAAATAAATAAAATCATATATTTGCTGAAAATAAAACAAAATACCTCTCCCGGCGCAAAAATGTATACAGCAAAAATGTACAGCGTACGAACAGTTTACGAACGCTTTTTTTTATAATACACTACTACATTTACATTCTCTATACACAGTGCTGTCAATTATATCTTGCGGCTTTGTTTTATTTTCAATTTTTTTTGTACAAATTAAATTAAAGTTGTCGTATTGTGAAAATATGAAAACTTCTGATAATTATTGTTAGTTTTTCGTGGCATTCAAGAGCAGCACTATATCCATAATATCGTATAAAAATAATTGTAATGAATATTTTAAAAGGTATTTAAGTAATACTCGAAGTACTTCATCTATGATTGAAACATTTTATTTCATTTCAGAAAAAGATTAATTAACAAATTTGGCACGTTGTGTCTTGTGTTGTGGCTCACTTGAAGAAAAATACAAATAAAAGATAAGATTTAAAAAAATTGTTTTATTCTAATTAAATGGGGCAATTCGCACTAAACCGTTCGTCAATGTTACGCTTAAGTAGTTCGTAAACATTACGTTTAAGCGTACACATTATGAACACTTTTATACATACTAATACATACAAATGTCTTCGCAAATTTGTTTCACTTCTCATGTGACAAAAGTACACATTACGTACTATATTCGTACTGTTTTAGTGTAACGTTTACGAACACCTTAGTATAGCAAAGCCTTCGTAAACCGTACGTTTATGATACACCTGGTCTGGAGGGACGTTGTTTTCATTATTAATTTAAAATTAATTGCGGAATAATACTCAAACCGTACGTAATGTTCATTTTAGAAGGCTCATAAACGTTACGCCTATATGAATTGATAAATGTTACGTAAAAGGTGTACCCATTACGAATATTTTTTTATAAACCAATACATAAATAAGTCTTCGCCAATTTGTTTCACTTCTCATATGACAAGAGTATCATTTATGTAACATATCTACTCATTTTTAGCGTAACGTTTACGAACACTTTAGTAGAAGAGACTATTCGTAAAATTAACGTTTGCGTTACGCGTGGCCGGCAGAGATGTACCCAAGTATAACAAAATGGAACTGAATTTGACATTTCCAACAAATGTTCTATTTTTCTCCATAAGCAATGGAAGTGATGGAAATGGTTTATTTTTATATAGTCGTAGTAGTATGTGTGCGACTCCATTTCTATGTCCCTCGTATATACGTGGGCGATCAACGCTATTTTCTTTGTTATTTTTGGCAAGTGAAGTTAATTATTTTTGCTTTTGAGCTTTTTTGTGGTAATGTAATTTAAATTTTTTGTAAGTAAATAAATAATACCTATATGGTGTAAAATTTTTAATACTTATTTAATACTCATAACCATAATTCAATAATTAAAAAAATCATCAAGCACAGTCCATCAGCCCAACAGTTCACATTGAAAGGTCGTTAAGAGAATTTATCAGCCAAAAATTTTAATGTTATTACTTATTTTTAATTTTATTAAATGGTTAACAGATTTTTAGCAACTACCAAATACACAACTGATCATGTTAATTATATTCTTAATTTTAGAATGTACAACATCAAAGTTCAACCAAATAGCAAAAAATGACTTCCACAACGTAAACGATAAGATAGCAAAAACCAAAAAACAAGAAAATGTTCCTCCCAAGTACTTCTTTAAATATACATATGCATTTTTATCAAATTCATACAAAAAACGATTCTTTTATTTAACACGGAAAATATTGAAATAAGTATATTTTTCAATCTAACCTCAAATTACTGATTCCCACAAAATTCTATTTTGAATACATACATACATATACATATACAATCAAACATATTTAGTTCCATTAGTTTAGGGTTTTTGTTCCACTGTTCAAAGGAAATCTTATAATAAAATGGAACTCAAATGTCGTTCTCAGTTTCAAAAAAAGTTCCAGAAAAACAAAAATATATTTGAAGTAGTAACACTTGGGTAGCAAAAAAGTATCGTCATGTGAACTCAAATTTAAATATTTTATCACATACTTTTTTGATATTTCGGTAAAGTATGTATCAAAAAAGTATTAGTATATTACGTTGTAATGTGAACCCTAACTAATAACTATATGTTAATGTCATTCGTATGTTTGTTGTCAAAACTAAAATTTATTACGTTTTTTTGTTTCTAACTGCAATTTCGGGTGTTAATCAAATAATTTGCCGACAAATCTAATAGAGTTCGAGAAGAAATTCAGAACACATAAACTGAATTGAATACAGAAGCCTATCTGTCAAAACAACAAACTTTTATAGTATGCGTTCACACTACAAATCGCAACACTAGTGTGAACTGCAGCGGAAAAATAATTAAATAGCAAAAAAGTACATACTTATTAGATACGTATAATGTAAACGTGGTATAAGTTTCGCTTTTTCTGCTGCTATCTGTTTATCGCGTACTTTTTCTTTTTGCCACATCGATAAAGTAACGCAAACAAAAATTTTGTGTGATAAAGAATGATGGATAGAAGTAGAAATAGAATGTTGTTTTTGTAGATTACAAATTTATTCTTGAAACAAGAAATAAAACTCTATCGAAATCGAATCGAAAATGATGTTTGTTTGTTTGTTTTTAAATTTGCTCAGGTCAGATCTTACAATCCATAGGACCAGTGAGTTATGTTTTTCCAGAAAAAACCCACAGAAATTTCTCAAGGGAAATCCTGGGGCACTGGAAAGGTTATATTTTTTCACAAAAAGTATTGATTGTTATATTTTGTAATATTTAATATGTAGTAATTTTTATATTGGTTATAAGTGTGAGTTATAGTGTGATCACTTATCACGTTGTAAAATGGCGTAGGCTCATATCGTTAGTGCACGATGAATTATGGATCGCATCAATTAATATTTAGCAGATCCTGAGTCTTTTTCGCAAACGTGTTTTTATAAGTCGCAAAAAAGGTGATTCCTTCGCTCTCTGTACGAAATTATGGGCCTTATACGGTATTACGCAATATCCGGAACCACTTAATGCGACTTAATTTATCCACTTTTTTTTTTGGTCCGCTCCGTAACGCGTACAAAACGAGACTGGAAAATGATGTTACAACATCCAACTCTAGAACTGTCAAACAATTGGATTTGACAATTCTCGACCCCTTTACTTAGAATAGAAACAAATGTCATCCAATCAAACCAATCTCAAGGAAATTAAAATTTTAAAGTTCAAGTAAAAACATTTAATACCTACTGTATTACATTTACCATTAATACTTAAGTACTTTTCATACCAGGTGCCTCGGCTTTGAGCTTCGTAGATAAAATTTTTTTATTTCGTTTTTTAGTTATGTAAATTAGTTTTATTCGATTGATACCGTTTAATTTTATAGTAATAAATTCAATTTGTTGAAAAATAATTTATTTTTAGGTGATAATTTAAAAAAAAAAACAAAATATATTACAATGAAGTTATCTACAAATCTAAGGCAATGCGTTCCACACTCGACTGCGACATTTTAAAGTAGTACCCCTGCCGGCCACGCTTAACGCGAACGTTCATTTTACGAATACATAGTGTCTTCTACTAAAGTGTTCGTAAACGTTACGCTAAAAATGAGTAGATATGTTACATAAATGATACTCTTGTCACATGAGAAGTGAAACAAATTGGCGAAGACTTATTTATGTATTGGTTTATAAAAAAATATTCGTAATGTGTACACCTTTTACGTAAAATTTATGAACTCATTTGGGCATAACATTTATGAGCCTTCTAAAATGAACATTACGTACGGTTTGAGTATTATTCCGCAATTAATTTTAAAATAATAATGAAAACAACGTATTTTGTTTTATTTTTAGCAAATATATGATTTTATTTATTTGATTATATCAATTAATTATTAATTAAACCTATACTAAATTTTAACATATTTATTTTACTTATAGCTACTCAATTTTAGTTATATGTACCTCAAGTTCAACAAATTCATTATGATATTAAAATAAAATAATATAATACGAAAATAGAAATAGCTAATAATGTATTGTATTTATTATAAATGTCGTCGTCACTATCATTCACTAAATTGTATTCATAAATAACAAAAATTAATATCAAATTAAAAATTTACTAAATATTAAAATGGCGCACCACGCTTTACTTTATCAAAAATCACATTCTGTTTAGAGATGGAATGAAGAAAACTACACGGTTTTGTAAATTCATATATGAAATCTGAAATTGTGAAGTAGTAGTAGTGCCGCATATAAGAAACCGTTCGTAAACTGTTCGTAAGTGGTTCATTTTTTATGTATACATTTTTGCGCCGGCAGGGACAAAGCGAAGTGCTTTCTCAACATAACCTACAAATCACATTTTTTGCACAAATATTTCATACTTACCAAAAAATCTAGCTCATATGTACGTTACAAATTTAGAATATCTCAGTTCTTGCTATAATTCACGTGTAAAATAGACCTAAATAAAATATTTGATAGCAACCGAATGTTCAAAGCCAACGCTACCGGTATGAAAGGGTCTCAGCTTCGCATTTGTGGTAACTAAATATTTCGAGGCGAGGCGGCCGGTATGAAAAGTACTTTACTGTTTTTATAAAGTCGGCACCATACTTGCGGTATTCACCGAATATCGAATAGCAAATATTTATCATGTGGCAAGTACCCTAAATGTGTGGATCTAGTGGTATGGGCTACGTTCACTATTCGCCAAACCCCAAATATTTCCCATCAATTGTCGGTAAATAGGCACACAACAAAGTAACGAAAATTTGGTTAAATAGCAAATACTATCTTCAATCCCCATATTCCTGTTATCAATGCGAATGTTTTTATACTTATATGATTCTTATTCTTTTAGTATGTACTATCCATAACAACAAATGCAGTTGTAAGATCCAAGGCACCATCATTTGTGACCTCCATGTTTTAGCTGTAATTTTGACATATGATTTTTGGCAATAGCCTGGCGAATTAATAGTTTAATCGCTGCGTTGACCAATGTGTGGAGATATGTATATATTCGGCAGAGAATTTTTTATTCGGTGAATATTTCGCAAAAATGAAAATATTCGGCATTTATCGAATACCGCGTATTTCGTACCACTTTTACATAGATTCTCCTTTCCATAGAACATAATCCGGGTTTTTCTTAAACTTAACCAGAGTTTGATTTGAATAAAACTTTCTTGAATTTAAATAATAAGTAATTTACATTTATTTACAAAAAAATAATTATACTTAAATTAAATTTTACGATTTATACATAAATCAGGCACAATATAATAATAAACACTAAAAATATATTTTAATTAGGTATTGTTTTTTACTTAAATTCTATATAAAAAAAATATCTATAGCATTGTTGTGCAAAAATAAAAAGGTAAATACGTTCGTGTACGTAATCATAAATTATATTATTTTCGAATGTTTGCACTCGGATTATTTTCCGATTTTCGTTCCTTCAGCTGTTTTATATAAGGTGAAAAAACGGGATATGTTAAAGTGGTTTTTAAGTTTTCGTTGTGATCTTCTAGCGAATTAACAGAATAATATTCAACCAAATCTTTTAATGTTTCAAATACGTTGTATGGCTCTGCAAAACAAAAACCGCGATCCGTTTTGGCAATAATACAGTGGTTAATCGAACCGTTGCACGATATTGAAAGAGCATAGTCTCCTGCAGCGCGTGGCCGTATTAAAAATGTACCAGTAGGAACATTTTTTAATAAAAATACAGTATCGGCTCGATCACAATTAACTACAAGCCAGTATTTTTCATCTTGATAAATGTTATCAAAATTTTCAATAGTTGTCCATGCACTAAGCCCTTCTTCCATTAACTCTTTAATTTTAGTATCCGCAACACCTATGGATAATAATTTAGCACGATATCGTTCCTCTTGTTTTTGTAGCAAATTTATTTCGGGTTTTAAGGAATTTAGCTCTCTCTCTAATTTCTTAAATAGTATAACCTGCTCGCTTAGATCTGTCTCCAACTGAACTTTACTTTCGATTAGTGCATTTAAACGTTTCAAAAGAAAATTCACGTTATCTGTTAGTATCGGAATATCTTTAGGTTGCGCTTCATCTTTGTATTTCTCGTGTAAATCTTTTTGATTTTCGAATAATCTTACTGCTTCAACGAAAGCATTGCAAGCTTTATGCTTTAACTCAATTTCATATTCTATTCTACCATAATATTCATGTTTCGCTTCGCAGAATGTTGTTTTCGTTAAATATTCCTGATGAATATTGACAAAATTTTGTACTAAATTATTTAAATTATTTGTGTAAATAATTTCTTCTTTTTCTTGCAGATATTTTGAGACAGGGTACATTAACGTTATATCTAGCGAATTATTATATTGTTTTAACGATTCATTTCGATAGTAGTTGATTAACTCAATCACAGTAGCAAATTTATACGGTTCCGTGAAACCATACTTTCCATTGCGATAATAGATCTTTATTAATTTATCACTTCCACCCTTACGCAAAGTAAGCGTAAATTCAAATTTTGTTGTGGATGAATCACGCACTATAAATGTTCCATCTACAGTATCCTTCAGTTTCTCACGAACCTCCTCTCGGGTTATGTTGCCCCAATACCATTCTGCTTCTTGTAACAATAAATTATTATTAGCCGTAGTTGTTTCTGGCAACTCCATCTTAATTTTAGCTTTAAAAACTATTTGGTTTATACATTAACAATATTATATTAATTAAAATCGATTTTTTTGGGATTTCTCTATCTTTTCAAAATCAATTAGAATATCTTCAGTGAATAATGCATAATTCGCGCTCGTGAATTATATAATATTTTTTAGTTAAACAAAAAAAATAGATACAATACGATTAGCCTTGATACACAAATTTCATGATCAGATCTTCATGAATATTCTTGTATCCGCTTTTAATACATTTTAAAAAAATAAATAAGTAAACAAATTAATTGTTTCCATTTTGTGATTTTTGCTATGTTTTTTATATCCGTTATTCTTTCCTATATTCTCATCCATATTACTCATGAAAAAATTCCAAACAATTCATTATGCTTAAGGTGGGTCAATAGATGACTTATAACTTCTGGATAGCTGAAAGAAAAAAAAACGTTTGCAATAATTAATAATAGTAACAATTATTATCAGTTAACTAATCAAATTGGTTGCGATCAAGAATTAAGCCGCATACGCGAAATATTGTAGTGCATTTTAATACGACTTGCAACTTAGTTGCTTCATTTGAAATTTAACAATTTTTTAAGTTATAATTAGGGGAAGTGAAAAAGAAAATTTGCATTTTCAAAAACTATATAAATAAGATAACTTACTATTCATTTCCATCCTCCATTTTGACTGACTAAAGTTAGCTTATAAATCGAAAAATTCGCACCTGAAATTTTTGCAAGCATTTTAAAGTAGATGCAAGAGACACGCAGCCAATTTTCAATTTCTGCATTTTAATTCGAAAGAATGTGCATGCTGCAAAACTTAATTTTTTACCGACTTGCTGTATACTGCGCAGCGGCTGAATTCTTGACTGCACCCTTTGTATAAGTTGTGTTGAAAGCTAATAAGAATAAATTGTTTCGTGGGTCGTAATTTATTTTTTACTAACAATTTAATTTATTTAATATACATATCTGGATAAAATAAATTTCCCTTACCAGGGAGGTATTTTTGATTACCATTTATTATTAATTAAATTTAAGAAACTAAGGGACGAAAACAAAGATGCGCTAATTGTTGAACGATACATCTCTATCTAAGTAACTTATTGAGTAAGGTTTTAACGCTAAAAAACTCGTGTCTGTGGTTGCCATAATTATTGATAAAAAAAAATCAAACGTAGTATTTTTTGTAGCGAATGTTAAGCCTGGTTTCCATTATGAAACTTTTACTGACAGTACTTTTTACTGAATAAAAATATAAACATCGAAAATTTCATTGAATGACACAGATCATTCTTTGTTTTTAATTTTTTTTGAAAAATTGCATAGAAAAATTGAAATATTTTTCCAGTACTGAAAAATATACTTCGATTTATATATTTTTTCAGTAAATTTTGTCAGTATACTATAAAAAATGTCAGTATGCTATAATAATTTTGTCAGTACTGTAAAACTGAAAAAGTTTTTTTTTCTCTCACACAGCACGCGAATATATATTTTTATCCCATTTTGTTTATACTGTCAGTAAAAATTTCATAATGGAAATCAGGCTTTACACACATAAAGCCTGGTTTCCATTATGAAACTTTTACTGACAATACTTTTTACTGAATAAAAACATAAACATCGAAAATTTCATTGAATTGACACAGATCATTCTTTGTTTTTTAATTTTTTTTGAAAAATTGCATTGAAAAATTGAAATATTTTTCCAGTACTGAAAAATATACTTCGATTAAAGTCTGATTTCCATTATGAAATATTTACTGACAATATAAACAAAACGGGATAAAAATATATATTCGCGTGCTGTGTGAGAGAAAAAAAACACTTTTTCAGTTTTACAGTACTGAAAAAATGATTATAGTACACTGACATTTTTATAGTATACTGACAAAATTTACTGAAAAATATATGAAGCGAAGTATATTTTTTCAGTACTGGAAAAATATTTCAATTTTTCAATGCAATTTTTCAAAAAAATTAAAAACAAAGACCATTTCTCCGTCACTTTAATGACATTTTCGATTTTTATGTTTTTATTCAGTAAAAAATACTCTCAGTAAATATTTCGTAATGGAAATCAGGCTTTATATATTTTTTCAGTAAATTTGGTCAGTATACTATAAAAAATGTCAGTATGCTATAATAATTTTGTAAGTACTGTAAAACTGAAAAAGTTTTTTTTCTCTCACACAGCACGCGAATATATATTTTTATCCCATTTTGTTTATACTGTCAGTAATTATTTCATAATGGAAATCAGGCTTAACTATACGACGAAAATTGTCCGCCCACTTTGATAATTTTCAAAATTGCATCTTATCTGTCTACAATATCCAATTCCACTGATATTTTCTATCATGATATAAATTTTATCAATGTATGTGTGTGTATATTATACGCATTTTAACACTAACACTAGTCGTGTTTTCCATGAGAACTGCACTAGAACTCGATGCATTTTAAATTCCTTTTATTCTATGTAAACAGAAAAAAAAAATCATAAAGTGCGAATGTGTAGTGCATTTAACATAAATACATATTTTAAGTTGTTACATCAATAAATAATTACAATTATAGCTTATTTTTTGGTTACACTTGATAAACCCATGAATTTATCGAGTGTAGTTACGTGTAATGACGTCAGCAAGAAATAAAAAAATATTGATGAAAAAACTGAAGGGGGAAATTTTTAAACTTAAAATATGTATTTATGTCAAATACACTACATATTTGCGCTTTATGAATTTATTTTTTCTCGGTTTACAAAGAATACAAGTACATAGTTTAAAGTTATCGAGTTCTAGTGCAGTGCTCATGGAAAACACGGCTACTATTAGCAAATTATCAGGAGGCTATTTCACGAAATTATATTAGTAAAATATTAGGAAATGTCATAAAAAAGTTGTTTTGTTTTGCCATTTCAAATTGCTATCAAGCTGATAAAATGTCTTTTAATACGGAAAGTACAATGCGATTAACCGATTTGTACCGAAAAAATGAAATATTATGGAAGATAACCCATAAAAATTACAGATGAGTCTACATAAAAAATTCTATTTTACAAAATATAGCAGACGAAAGGGCCGTAAATGTTGAAGACTTTAGAAGAAAAATAAGGAATCTTCGAAATCAAATGTACAAAATAAAAAATTAAAGCAAAGTAAAAAAAAATCTGGAAGCGCTGTTGTTGACGATAGAAAATCTTGGTATTTGTACAAGGAAATGAAGTTTATGGACGGTAGCTCTCCATATTGTACAATTTTCTGAAAAAATTACTTTGACAAATTATTTTTAACCTAACCACAACTGGCAAGTGTTAAAAGACAACTAATTTATTCATAGCATTGAAACAATTTTGTTTGACATTTGAAGATATTATTATGATAGTGAAATGCCCAGCTATGATATTTTTGGATAGATATTTGTCAATACATTGAAAAAAAACATAAACAAACATAAAATTCCTGATAGAAAATATCAGTGGATTTGCATAGTGTAGACACTGGGTATGATGCAAAATAATCGTAAAAGTTCAGTGTTGGTGTGAGATTCCAGAAGGTAGTTTATAAATCTAAATTGAATTTTATAAAGTTCAAATAGGATTGAAACCGAGTTAAAATAAACGAAAAAAAAATTTAACAAAAATGCATTTCAGATGATCATCAGATTGATTAGGTATTCTTTTTGTTGATCACCATATGTGTTTTTTTAATTTTTCATTTTAGTACCGCAATGGTGGCTATATCTAGAAAAGTTTCATGTAAAAATGTATGAATTTATGGTACCAAAACTTGTGCTAAACATGATCTATATACCAAAAAAATATGAGTCTATCCGACTCCTCGGACGACACTTGTCCCATAAAGCATCCATTGTAGATCACCAAAAACCTTTTATATTTTACAAACATTTCCCGTTCGGGCGGGCCTTAAAAGATGTCACGGCTTTTCTTAAATTTGGAAACACCCTCCCCAATAACACAATTGGTTATGCCAAATCACAGACTCACAAATAATGTTATTATTTAGAAATAACACGTATTGAACAGCAACCAAAGTCGCATTCACCATTTTTGATCTTCAACCTTCAACAATTAGATCTAATTATACATCTGTAGTATACTGTTGAAAATCCTTAAGAATTTAAATTCCTCCGTTCAGAGAGCAACCTCAATGTTCAAAATTTATTTTGGGCAAATTTGTGCCGTTTGTTTAGATCACAATATTATATAGTCTGAACGGGGCATCGCTGTGGTCGCAAGCAATACAAAATTAGAATTAATTAGAATTAACGTTAGTTATCTTTCGTCACCGAATCCGACATCCCTGTCTCATAGATTTTATATTTATATCTCCTATCGCGTTTCTCCTAAACTTACTCTACTCTAATGACATGATATTATTTTAAAGGATTTATATACAACCTTTAATACCAAGATAATTTATTACTCAGAAATATTACCTTTAAATGCGATTTTACTAAAGCAGTTCACAAATAAAATGTCAATGTCACAGAAATGGGAATGTTTTGCTATATTTATAAGCTTACTACGAGGGCGGATTGAAAATGAAGCTACCTAGCGCTAGATGGCAGCACAAACACAAAATTTTTTTGTTTTTTAGAAATTGCGATCTGTCAAACGTCAGCAGGCTGTTAAAATTTCACCCAAATTCATCGATTAGTTTATTTGTTGTAGTCGTTTGAAGTAAGCAACTTTTGTGTTTCTTGAAAAATGGAAAAAAACGAATTTCGTGCAGTGATTAAACACTATTATTTGAAAGGGAAAACGGCGAAAGAGACAAAACAAAAGCTCGATAAACATTACGGTGGAGTCTGCTCCGTCAGATTACATGGTAAAATATTGGATTGCTGAATTTAAACGCGGCCGAAGAAGCACTGCAACAATACCATCAACAGGAATGCCAAAAGAGGTGGTTACTGAAGAAAATATCAAGAAAATCCTCGATATCGTTATGAATGATCGCCGAGTCAAGTTGCGTGAGATTGTTGAAATGGTAAACATATCATATGAACGTGTGTTCAACATTTTGCATGAACATTTGCATATGAAAAAGCTATCGGCAAGATGGGTGCCGCGTTTGCTCAGTGTCGAACAAAAACGAGTTCGACAGACCACTTCACAGCGGTGTTTGGACATGATAAAGCGTAATCCTGTTGATTTTTGGCGTCGATTAATTACTGTTGATGAAACGTGGGTCCACCACTACACACAATGGGTGGAAGCTGGTGGAAGTGCTCCGAAGAAGGCAAAGGCAGTGAAATCGGCTGGCAAGGTTATGGCCACTATATTTTGGGATGCACACGGAATATTGCTCATCGATTGTCTTGAAAAAGGATCCACAATCACAGGAAAGTATTATCGTGCATTATTGGATCAATTGGTTGATGCAATCAAGGAAAAACGACCACATTTAAAGAAGAAAAAAGTGCTCTTTCTTCAAGACAACGCACCGGTTCACACAGCATTAGATACGATGCTAAAATTACGTGAAATACACTTCGAATTGGTTGATCATCCACCTTATAGTCCAGATTTAGCTCTTAGTGACTTTCTCCTGTTTCCAAACTTGAAAAAATGGCTCGCAGGACAAAGATTCATCTCAAACGAAGAAGTGATTATCGAAACTAACGCGTATTTTGAGGGGTTCCCGAAATCGTATTATTCAGATGGTATAAAAAAGTTGGAATATCGTCTTACTAAGTGTGTCGAATTAAATGGAGACTATGTTGAGAAATAAATGGTTTTTGGCAAAAAAAAATTTTGTTTTCCTACTTAGTTAGCTTCATTTTCAATCCGCCCTCGTATATTACTTGCCACCAGCAAAGTATTTTAGGTAAATTTAGAATTTTAAATTCCATAATACACGATAATCTATTCATTTTATCTTAAAGACACCTATCGACAAATTGTTCGAATTTGGGATGTGTATTAAGCGTAGAAAAATATTTCTTCGAAAAGTTAGACATTACCTGTACATGTTACTCCTTTTTGTTAATATGACCCCGACGCAAAGCTTCAATCGACTTCCAGTTCTGTGAAAAGGTAGATGATTAATTGTCAAATTTATCATCAATATAACAAAAAAAATCTTCGGTCCGGTTTTTGGGAAAATCTGTTTTCTCTTCCACTACAACCCCTCTATTCTACACTTAAAACGACCTAAAACTTGACACAATCTGCTTATTACTAACATCTATCTTTGTACAAAATTTCGACAAAAACTATCAATATTTGTAAGAAGGGGAGGTAAACAAAAATAATAAAAATATATCACTAGAAGGACGGAAAGAGGAAGGACGAACGTGACATTTTTCTAATCGCTATTTCGGAGTCTTGGTAACCTAATTTGTCGAGAAATGTGACAAGCTGGAACAAAATTTGTTTCGCGAATACAATACTTAGGCGGGTATTACATTATCACATTTATCCAATTATATTTTTTTACAAAGAAAATATTGTTATAGTATATTTAGCTCAAGAAGCTAAATATGACAGTATTTTATTTGTAAAGGAATATAAAAATATTTATAGTATATACCTAATTATATAAATGTGACAATGTAATACCCGCCTTACCCAATATAACTTCGTTATAGTGGGAAAAGTAAAAATTATTATTCAAATTAATTAATTAAAATTTTAACAAACTGTTTTTGAACAAACAATTTTTGATTGAAAAATTAAAAAGAAAATTGTTTAATATATTTAAATATATTTTTTGTGTATCGCCTTTATTCTTCAACAACCTAATCTAAAATAAAAATGAGTAATTGGTGTACGAATTTTTCTTTAATTTTGCTGTTGTTTTTTAACTCTACTCTACTCTGCTTATATAGTGCATTTTTAGAGTAAAGTTTAACTCGACTCGACACATTTTATAGGTCGAGTCTAACTCGACTCCGTATATAGTGAGAATTAAACTAGGATTAAACTCGACTCGACTCGCAACATATACAATAGCGGTATTTTGTTGAGAAAAATTTAACGTCGTCACACGGCACACGCTACATGCCGAGACATGAACCAATTTTATCTTTTACGTGACGGTTTACACATACACATACAAATTTAGTGTAAAACATGGCGGCAATTTTTTTTAAGCAAAATTTCGGGAGATTTATTTTTGATCAAAGCCAATAATAGTAAAACTTTTATTTTTTTTTTCTTAATTTCTGATTGTTTTACCACATTTCCTTTTAGTGGAGCATACCACAAAAAATAATAAAAAATATTCAATTAGTGTGCGTGGCGCAACTCGTCACAAATGTAAATTCTTGTCAAGAAACCGTCTCGTTTATTGCCAAATGTGACACGTCGCATATGTAAATCAAGCTTGAATCCTATGATAATTTTTGGAATATAAAACTAAACGCATTGTGCAATATATGTAGTCGCTTTAGCATTGAAATTATGTATATAGCATAGAAATTGTTTTTTCTCTTTTGCTGTTGTGTTGAGAGATAAGGCGTTGCCCCATGCACAAACGGCAAATCTGCATTTGAAACCGTCAAATCCATTTTGTGACAAAAAGAGAAAACTTACAACATAATAATTTTAAAAAAAATGTTTGAATTGATGATACCTATTACATTCATGGAAATTTTTAATAAAATTAATACAATTTCATTCAAAAAAACCTAATGATATATTTTGCCGGCCGTCAAAATAAAATCCGTCCTTCAAAATTTTGAATGGTATAATTTTTTTTTGGCTAAAGAACGCATTTTTGCTGTTTTACGAACCCAACATTTCTCACCAGATTTTTTGTCGGCTTTGATTTTGGTTTCAGTGTCAAATAAATGGCGTTTTTCTTTATACTATTTGTTGTACTATAGTAACAATAATAATAATTTAAAATGAATACGGTAAGAACATTATATTTGTATACAAAATTTTACTAAACTTTTGTTTATATAAATTGTTTGGGTGGTGACGTCATTTTGCAGTCCGATACTTCTTTTGAATGTGGCGATGTAAACCGATAATCCGACCGAATTGTCCGATGTCCCATTTGTATGTGGCATGCGCTATACATTTATTCAACTGCCATGATTTTTTGGTCGATTTAAATGGCGCAATTGGTGCTATTGTCAGTCCGAAAGTGTAGTTTAGAATTATTCATTAATCGTTTCTTTTAAATAAAAAAACAATAACAACCCTTATTATTCTCTAAATATTGCACAACATAAAAAGGTGTAATCTAAGTATCTAAGTATAAAGTAACGTCATTTTCTCCCCAAAAATCCATTTCTTGAAAATTATTGTCTTTAAAATGAGGTAATAAATATGAGAGGAGAGAAAATTCGCCAAAAGATTATTACACTATTCGGTCAGCATAGTAAAAAGTTGTGAATATAGGGGAATATTATTCAAATAAATGTCAGAAATTTGTCCTAAAAATATTTATCACAGATTTCGGACAAGGTCTTAATAACTTGTGATTTTATGTGGTCATGTGGACTATTGATGATATATAAATAAATATGTGATTTGTTCTGATAAAGTGTTTTACTCCTAAAATGTAGACCTTATCATTTCCGTATACGATTAATATCGATAAATATTGAAAGTAATAGTTTTGAGATAATTGGTTAAGATTAGTGATTCTAATAATAGGTAACTTTTTTTCTATTTTATTGTAATTTCCATAGTTTAAAGTTCATAATAAATTTTGTGTTTGTTTCTTAAGAGCGTCGGACCTCTGTAGGATGGACGTCAAGAGTATCCAGCGCTTTGTTAACAGCTCAAAATGGTTCCAATGAGTTGGAGGGCAACAATTATTCGTGGTACGGCTACGAACCATTTTTGTGTCTATGCCTGGTTCTAGTGGACCACCACCTAAGCCTAACCTTCTTAAGAGCGTCCTTTACTAAAATTATGACCAACGATTTTTATCTATAACATCCCTCCATCGTATATTATATAATTAGTATGTGTATATCAAATGACAAATGGTCATCTATCGGTAATTTGCTGAACTTATTTTCACGAACAAAATTGGTTTTAATATTAAATAAAAATTGTTAATTGCTTGTGTTTTAATTATTTCCTTAATATAAAAGTAAAATATTTACAAAAGAACAAAACTAGGCACGAGATTATAGATTTAACTTTATTGTGAAAAAATGTTGCGTCTATTGTTGTTGTGTATTCGCATCGAACTTACACAACTTATCTAAGTTTGAGAGCTATTAACCAAATATTAAAAAAAATTGAGGGGAAAAAAACAAAACACGAGTTTTATACATTGGGTGGAGTGAATAAAAAAGGTAAGTACTGATAAGAGTTACCTTTTCCGTAAAAGGTACTACTTTTAAGTAAAAGTTGTCTCTTATTTCGAAGTGAATAATAACTACCTCGTGCTTACAAGTACTTACCGGAAAAAAATTAAATAATACCTAAAACTCTTAACTTGCTCTTAAGGTAGTACTTCTGATAATTTAATTCTAATTATTTATCTAAACAATTTGGTGCCAAATCAATAAAGATTTTTTGTATTTCATCCTCAGCTCTTTTTTGTTGGGCTCGAATTCGTAGCCGTCCATCTCTATTCCCGCCTTGCACTTCGAAAACCTAAACTTGATTGCTTTAGCTGTCTTCTACTTTCACCTGTTATCCTCTCCCCTGTTGCGCAACAAATTAGAGCCTTTGAAGCCTTTGTGGTAACCACAAGGCAATGTCTCGTAGGCTTCTTTATGTAGTTATAAACATATCTACTGTCGTTAGGAGAGAAACAGGACCTGTAAACTGTGCTAATTTTGCTTGTATATTTAGGTTTGGGTACACTTTTCTATTAATAAAATTGTCAATATTTTCAGAAGGGAAATATCCAAAGCTATAAAAAATCTAAAAAAAAAATAACCCCCGCTATAATCTTTTCATTTTCAACGATCAAACCTCAAAATTTGTGTACATACTTTGGTTGGATCTTCACATCCCTCGCCATTTTCAATTTTCGAATATTAATAATTCTAGGCATTGTGATCAACATATATTTCCAAGCTAAACTCAAGTTTCCTTGTACCCAACCTTGTAAATCATCAAGTAAGTGTCGAACAAGTTAAGAATTTACTTTCTTTTATTCTCAGCTACATATTTAAATAGGAACTGGGAAATTTTTTAGTGTTTGCTCATAGAGAAAGCAGTTGCTTAAACTTCAAGTATTCACTACTCCATCAAGAATGTACTTAAATTTTATTCAATTGATTTTTTCGGCTTCTTTAGACAAATGTATTAATTGTTCATAGCAATCCCAATATTTTCGATTTGGTAAATCAGAAAGATAAAGAGGAAAATCCCTCATAACATGTCTACTGAAAAAAAGTAGAAATATCATTCCCCCTCCCCGTAATTTTAGCCCAAGGCCCAAAGAGTTATACCAATGTATTGGAGCTCAAGGCACTCCCAACTCTTTCGCAGTTATTTTACCGTCCTTCTTTACGCAGTAGTAGCCAAATCGAGGACGTACGGCTATAGGACCCGCTTTGTATAAACCACCTGCACATTGCATTGCTTCATGCCAACCTATAGTAGTGCTGACATGAAAGGTAGATCGGCCCATGGATTCTGCACTCTCAACAGGGAGTCATAGTTGTGTTCATCGTCATCACCGATCGTAATCAGATGATGAAAAATCCCTTTTGCATCCCGCCCCTATCGGGATTCGATCCCGGTACCTCCCGATCAAAACGCCGCAGCTTAACCACTGCGCCGTTTGCTCGGTTGCTACTCGACATTTCAGACTGTATATTTTGACTTGTATATTTTATAGTTTTAGTAATCTTGAGAATTTGTTATCGAGAGATTAGTACATTAAAATTCGTACCCAAATTTTTTAATAAAAAATTCAAAGCAGTTTTAAATTTATAATGATTTTTTTGTAACAATTTTTTTTTTTTTTTTTTTTTCAGATAATTATTTTCGCGGTTGTAATGATTAAGAGAGATGTAGTGCTACATTTTAAGAGGTGCATTATAATTTTAGAAAGTAGCTGACGATAACGCAATAATTCTAATTGAAATTAAACCGTGGATAGCTTTTAACAATATGTATATTATATAAAAGAAACGTTTCATTCAACCATTGATATTATACTATACATATAATTGTAATTTAATTGTCTACTACATAAATGTGTTAATGTTCGTAGAAATAATTATGCTACATATGGCTCGTTTTAATTTCAAACTCCGTAATAACAGTAAATAAGTAACCTTAGATGTTAATAATTATTATCAAAATTTATGATTAACATATCACAACTAGAATTTTTGGTTTAAGTAGCACCCTGTACAACTAACTTTAAGATCGTGCACATTTAACACACGAATGTATTCGTGCTGTAAAGAAAACTCTCACAAAAATATTTTAACAAATAGTTACACTACTACACAATTCATATTTTTTATTTTATTTTACCAACTTAACTTTAGTCTTAATCATATTCTCTTCAAAGCTACTTTAACTATATAACAAAAACGATTTCAAACGGTGTTTACGTATTGTATGTATTGTCCAAAAACAACTTAATAACGTGAAATAATGTCCAAAAGAACGCAATAATTTCTAATATGTAACAAAAGCAATAATTAATATTGAAAATAATTATTTAATAAGTGAAAAGCATTAAACAAAACCCATATTTGTTTAGAATGAATTTAATTATTATTAGTGTAGCTTACTTTCTATTTGTTGTGAATCAAGGTTGGTAAAATAAATGGAAAAACAAAAATTTGTTAACATTTTTTATACTTTAAAAGTGAATTGAAGTGAATGAACCCAATATTTAATCAAACTATTAATTTTTTGTTGTGCTACTATTTGTTTGTTATGCTTACATGTTCCAGGAAACCAAGTTTACAAGTATTAAAATCAAAATATCCCGCAGTTTCTGAGATTAATCATGGTTAAATTGCAATGGAATACTTATAAATAATTAGTTTAGTGTAGGTCACCACATTCTTAAAAAAGCAAGACAAAATAAGATTATCTTTTACTGAACGTTTATTAATCAACCGTTTTAAAATTGAAAGTATTTTGTAGTATCAGAAATATTTTAAATAGAAAAGCAAATAATTTGCTCATCAAAAACATAACAACCGGCTAATTTATATAAGTATCAGCTGATATGTTGTTGGGATTAATCAGTTAAACATGAGTAGTACATGTATAATTTTGTGGTAATACGAGAAAAGTCATTCAATTGGTGATTCACACCAATGACATACATTTTTCACAGAAGGTTAGCAACTTTTAAATAATGATTTTCTAGTGTTTTGCAGTTCCGCACAAAGGCATTCAACTAACGACTAACGTAATGTAGTTTGAAATGCTGCTTGAGTTTAAAATAAGTGATTTATCTAAACTATTGTCGTATATGATATTAGAATATTGTAGAATATAAGTTTAAAAAATGTCCGTCACGCTATGTTCACCTTATTTGGAACTACTTGGAATAAAAGAGCGGAAAAGGCAACACTACAAAACGAGTTAGCTATTTTGGAGCACGAACGACAACGAAGGCTCCTTTTATACGAGTTTTGCAGTAGCCTTTTCCGCAAGTGATTTTCATATCATTTGTTCCTATGCCATTAAATATTTACGATTAAAGAAATTCATTCTAAATAATGTATTGTCGCTTCCACAAAAAGAGTTGAAAATCTAAAATGTGTTTTACGTTTATTGATCGCAGTTCATTATGCTTCAACAGTCAACATTTCATAAATAGACCAACCAGTTTGTTTCAAATAAAATTTCTATTGAGTGTAATATAACTGAGTGCATCACATTACAATACTATACAATTTTTAATTAATTTTGCGGCAACGATAAATCAAATTTTTTATTAAATTTTAAATAAAAAAAAAAAATAAATGAGAATTGATTTTTGATTTTATTTAACGAACTGTGAATAAAGACTATTTCGTATTTTAGAATTATCCGACACTGTATATTTAATTACATACACCACATACTCGAAAACTGTTAACAGTAACTTTTTTGGTAATTTCGTTACGGCGTAACTTAACGGCGAGAAATTTTTTACTAATTTTTGAAAACAGATAAGGAAAAATTAATTGGTCAAGTTCTTCTGTTGCGAAATTACCAAAAAAGTTACTGTTGACGGTTTTTGACTAATGGATACGTCAAAACTAGTTTCAGTAACTTTTATGGTATTTCGCAATAGAAGAACAAAAAAAAACTTCTCTTTGAAATTTTCCAAAGTGTTTTATCGTGTAAAACCCATATACGATATAAACAAATCACTTAGTTCTATTCAAATCTACATAAAAGCTAATGTCTTCAAACCATCGGAAAAGAATCCATTTCTGCGTTAATTTAAACAAAAAAACATAGTCGAAATATCACTTTCTACTCATTCATAGAAAAAATTAATCTGAATCGAATTTTAAGTTAATTAAATTTTAAAGGCCCTTTTTTATTAAATTTTAAACGAAAAAGTACATGCCCTAGAAGGATAACAAAAAGATAAAATATAAGCCAATAGGTAGGTACCTATACAACAAAAATGAAAAGCTTGTAAATTAAAACTAAATTATTCCGTGGAGCGTGAAGTCCGACTTAAGAAGTGCAGTTAAACTAAATTTCTTATTAAGTTAAAACTACAACAAAACAAGTAAATTTATTTCTTTTCCCACATTGGTAACTTTTGATTCCCACTTCTTTTTTATAATCAATTATCTAATTTTGAATATGTATCTAATCACGGTTGAATGAATAGTGAATGCACGATTTTTTTAAATCTTACTATTTTGATCGGTTATTAAATTTTCTTTGATTCATTTTATATTTTTTATAAATTTCGGTAGTTTTTTAATTTACTTCAAAAATAAATATATCGCATCATCCGAACAATAATACGTTAAGTGCTAGTTATACATTTATTGCATGATTGCATTTTTAAAATCTGTGCAAGGTGCTCTATCGTCCTGCCTAACCGGGTTTTTCTTCAGGTCCTCCTGCACAAGTTATTCAACTTTCAAGAAACGTTTTTACACGGGATTTATTTTTTTTACTGTTATAAATTGTACTTATTCACTTTCTAATTATCTGTTAGTTTTGTCCAAAAATAAGTTTAGAAGTACATTTCCATTGAACTCGCCACAATCTTTACTTCATTTTAAAAAAACACCGTTCAGTACACTGTTCTGCTTCGTAAGGAAAAAATTCACAAACGTCAAAAATCGAAAAATGCATTAGGAGCATATTTGAATTGTGCAAACAAGTACCTTTTTTCTGTAGTCAATTATCCTTCATCAATCAAGTTTCATCATCATCAGTCAAGTTTCATATTAAGACATGGCAACCAAAAATATTAAAATTGAAATTACTCAAAACTACAAAAAGACAAATAGGAGTTTTTTTCTTAGCACAACAGTGTTGTGTACCTTATATTTTTTTGAAACCTGCCGTTTAGAAAAATATATTTAAGATCGGTTCCCGGTTATTTGCGTGATCCAATCGGAATAGAAAAGGTTTACAAAAACAGTTTCATTCATTTTTAAAAGGTTTATAAAAACAATTTCATTCGGTTAAATTCGCAACAGAAGAACTTTACGGAATTAATTTTTCCTCATTTTTTTCAAAATTATTAAAACATTTCTCGCCGTCAAGTTTTTCTATTGCAAAATTTCCAAAAAACTTATTGTAGACAGTTTACGAATATGAGTTATTAAGCAAGATCTCTGCTATATGATTTTATGTCACACAATAGTTTGCTTTGCTTTGTAGCAAATATAATTCAGTCAAGTATCTATCGTTTTTTTACCTAAAAAAACTCATCGCTCGATTGCGCTGTACCGAACCCACCCAAAGTTTTTCAAAACAAAAATAAATCCGGCTGCTTTTATAAATACTAGTGTCTTATTCTTTCGGGTTTCCTAAAAAAATTCAATTTTTTTGTCTATTAAAGAATTTTTAAAAAAAATCTCTATTTGTGGTTGTATTAGCGCAAAAAACCAATAAATAATATAAGAGTATGCCGTTTAAACCTTCATACGTTTAATTCCTCTCATTCAAGACGGAGTTCAAATCACAAAGTAAATAAACAATATTTATAAAATAATAAAGTTGTAAATTCATAATATAAACACTATTCACAGCAAAATACAATAGACAGATAATCCATGAAAATGGCCCAAGTCATTTTTTTGACCTTTCACTTTGCCGTTATAATTTTCGAATATATAAGTATCCGAAAAATCTGAAACAAAATCTGCTAAAAATGTTCGATATTTTAAATTGGTCCCGGATCAAGAAAACATCAAGATTTTCTTTAAAAAAAAAGAGGAGTTAAGGATCAAAATTGTTTGATCTGGGATCAAGTTTTTTGTCCCGGATTATTTTTTTCCGAAAGAATTCGACATAATTTTCTCAACTAACACTAACGTCACTAACAATGGAATATCTTCTTTTTCAGTCATTTGCGTCAATTTAGTAGCGTACATATCACAATTTGGATTACACGGTGAAATATATTTTACACAAATCTCAGATACACAAATAGAGATAAAAACTTCTTTAGAAACAACCCTACAGTATCCCGATCAAATATGGAATTGGGAAGTTCGACAATTTCCTGTAGATTATTCAAATCCCGAACCCAGAGACCGGTGTGAAAGTTCTAAATTAGGATCAAAAGTTGTGCAGTTTGATGATAAGTTAGGTTTGCTTCAACTACCAGGCAATGAGTCGTCGTCCTGGATTGAAGACTATGAACTTACGGGACAGAAAGGATTGTGGGGAAAATCTCTTTATTTATACTCATCCGATAATGATTTTAAAATATGTGCTACTATAACGTCTAAAGATCAATCACTAGAACATATAGCGGAGGCTAAATTTAATTCGCCCATAGCTGGATCGGTTTATTTTCGATGGCTTGCAAATAAGGAGACGCGTCACTCAGACACATTAATTTATACAAACTTATTTCACGTCCGGGACGCCGAACGTGGAATTGATGCCTATACAAAACATTCCTGGAAGGTGTATGTAACCGATATTTTAGAAAATGATAACGATCGCTCTGCTGAAAATTGTAATGCACTACAAATCATATTTGATCCACAAAACAAAGGAAATGGTAATTCTATAGGAGATATTGATCAACGTTTGGGGCAAATACGAGTTTCAACAAATTCAAAAAAATATGAAACTAGACAATTGTATCGAGATTCTGAGCTCCTACTGATTCATGGAGATTTGGGAGGACCCCAACGCCGTTTGTATTTGGTGGTCAATGATCCAGTGCATCCAGGCAGATTTATGGCTTGTGCTAAAATTCGTCACGTTCAACCAAAATTTGTGAAGTAATGAAACATCTTTAAATGTACTAGCTACCATTATATCTCAATACTATTCTAAATCATTTCAGATCAATAATTAATGGGGGCGGGGTAAAAGGTGAAATAACATTCACCCAAAGATCTAAATTTTACCCAACCTGGGTCAATTTCACACTATCTTCAGCTACTGATTTACTTCGTAATAATATTGAGTATGCTCGAGCTATTTCTAGTTATAAAATTACCGAATTACCACCAAATCCAGCCAAAGCTAACCTGAAAAATTACTGTACAACTGGTAAAGATATTTATAATCCACTTAATATAGATGTAACAAAAACTCCACCACCGGGATATGGTACCCAAGAACAATACCCTGTGGGTGATTTAAGCGGAAAACTGTTAAATCGAAATAAACAAGAGTGGCATAATTTCTATATTCCCAGTGGAAGTTCGGAATTAAGCGGTATATACTGGGATGCATTTCTTCCCATTGAGGGACCCTTCTCAATCTATCATCGCGGTTTAATACTAAACCAATATAACCGAAGTGACGTGGGACAAATTTCCGAATCAATTTGGACATGCGCAATATTAGGACTATACGAAAAAAATACTGGTTATCAAAAAACAATGTTTACTGCACAAATTATATTCCGATATCCAATAGTTGCACGAATACTTTTAAGACAACCGGAAGAAGAACCGTGGCAAGATACGACATTATTGATCGAATACATTATACATGCGGACGGTGCACAAGGAAATAATACTAAAAATCATAGATGGGCTATTCACAATGAACCACCAGGAAAAGATTTCTATAATTGGACGCAACGATGTTTAAGTGCTGGACCCGTATACAATCCATATCGTGTTATGTTTGATCCAAAGGCGCCAGAAGATTCTTGCGACGCGAAGCATGCTCAACAATGCCGTATGGGCGATTTATGGAATAGACTAGGAACTTTAAGTATAGCAGGAAGAAAAGAGTTTGGTGAAAGTTTTTCGAGGAAGCTATTTTCAGTGCAAAACTTACCATTAAGTGGACAGAATAATATCTTAGGCAAGTCGCTAGTACTTTATGATGACTTTGGACCAAAGGCTCGTGGAGAACGATTAGGCTGTTCTATGTAAGATACATTTTATGCTAATTTAACAAAATATTATTAATATATGTATAAATGTATTTTCAGTGTTGGTGGTCTTTATCGCAGAAAGACAGTGGCCAAAAATTGGCATGCAAACGGATATTCACTAACCGTTGTTGGAAAATTAGAAATGGTGCAGAGTTCTGAATACGATGTTACAAATATTCATGTCGACTTAAAAGGGTTAGTTTTAAATAGTGGCTATCATGTTCACATAACACCAGTTGAAGGTGACTTGGAATTTCCGTGTGAAGGATCAACTCTTTACGGCCACTGGAACCCAAGGAATGTTAATCCTAGATTATCACCACCACCCGGCAATGGTACCACGGATGAATACGAAATGGGTGATTTAAGTGGAAAATTTGGAACCCTCGAAGGTCATGAAGAATTTGAAATGTCATATAACGATACCAGCTTGCCATTATTTGGCTACGAAAGCATACTTGGGCGATCGATCGTCATACACAAGAAAGAAAAAATGTTAAGATGGGCATGTAGTAGTTTAGAGCGTGGTTACAGTCCAAGAGAAGCAAGAGAAATTAGATCAATAGCGTCGTTTCATCATCCGGCTGGGTACGCATACGGATATATTAGAATGACACAGTTGATACACAGCGATAATAGCCAAAGCGATACAGTTCTTGAAGTAAAACTTAGACATCCGGGAACGAACGACCGAAATATTGTAGGTCGTTGTGCTGATCTTTATCTTAACCAAGGTGAATAATTTAAACATTAATATTTTTAGACAAAACATCATAATTGGCAAATATTTGTAAACCCCGTTGGTGTTGATGCGGCTGTGCCACAAACTGCAACCAGATGTGTAGCTGGGGGGTACATTTGGAATCCTTACTATACACAGTTGGCTGATCCTTTAAATGTAATTTTGTTATATTATTTTAAAATATCTGGCATTTTCAACAATGACGTTTATTACAGGGAGATCTATATCGCCAAGAATGTGGTCCAGACAATCCCTTTCGTTGTTATGTTGGCGATATATCAGCGAGATTGGGCACTATAGATGTTGGTGATAAAAGAACCGTATTTAGCGATCCAAACTTCCCATTGGAAGGGCCTATATCAGCTATGGGTCGATCAATTGTAATATTTGGACCAGAGGAATCTGGGGAACGATTTGCTTGTGCAAATATTGAACCAGACCATGATATTGTAAAATACATAAATTTACAAAAACCACCGAGATTTGTTGTGTAATTTAAAATTAAAACTGATTTGTTTCGATCAAAACAAGTATATTAATAAGAATTCACTTTCACAGTGCACAATTTTTGGAGGATGTTCGAAACGTGATGGGCTTACCTGAATGGATGTTGGCAATCGATTCAAGAAAAACCAAAACATTACACAATGGAGGTTGTATCCAAATGATAATTCATTTCATGGGACCAAACGCCCATCGAGTGGAATTAGATTTTTCCCGACTTATTTCTTCAGGCCGATTAGACCAACCGAGTATTTTTATTCCTGGATATATTAATCAAAAACGTAAAACATCGTTATCATATCGACAATGTGGGGTGCGTGATCCGAATGAAAAAAAAACATCGAAATCATTTTTTAGTAATAACACTACAAAAACGACACAATTAAATCAACCGTTATTCCTAATACTAATCTTAGTTTCAACAATATTTATAGGTTATCAGTATTTTAATTATTTCTAATTAAATAGGAAAATATTTATATTTTATTAAAGTTGTATACAATTTTTTGGTAGGAATTGTTTTTTTTCTCTATTTAGTACAGTGATAACTGACAATGAAATGAATTTGGCTAAAATGTTAACCAAATAACAATATGACGCAAAGTATGTATTTCATTCTTAAAATTATGTTGGAAGCAAAAAAAACTTCAGATCCCAAATTCCAATGCAAACAATTTTGAATAAAGCATTATCCGCTGTAGTTTCCCTAGAATAATAATTTTTAAAAAAACATATTGAAATAGAAAGCTTAATAATTAATTTATGATAGGATAGTATTTCCTCTATGAAATTACGAATAGTCTTTCTTACTTGGTATTTTTACAACAACGTGCCATACAATTTCATTCCGGTTTGAATAATTTCATTCCACCTATACCTACCTAATCACAATTCTCAATTTTGTTAAATATCATTTCATTATTATAATTTATTCAATAGTTTGTTATCTTTATTTTATATTTGTAAAAATCCTTAATACAAGATTTTTTTGGGAGAGAGACAAAATCCCGAAAGTCAAAATCCCGAGGGCCAAAATTCCGAGGATTTCAAAAAACCCCGAGAGTACAAAATCCCGAGGATATATAATCCCGAGAATACAAAATCCCGACGGTACAAAATCCCGAGGGTACAAAATCCCGAGGGTACAAAATCCCGAGGATACAAAATCCCGAGGATACTAAATCACGAAGGTACAAAATCCGCAGGGTACAAGTCTATGAAAATTCTAAAATCCAGTTGTTGCAGAATTGGTGCAATTTTCCCTTGATTTAAAGATGTATACACGCAAAAATCGAACATCGAAAATAATGATGCTTATAACGGGATCGTAACGACGATATCCCGCTTAATTAAAATCGCTCCCAAAAAAAATACCCGCGTTTTAAATTCCATTTTTTCATAATCCTGCTTTAAAAACCCCGGTTCCGCAAAAATAAAAATCCCCGTTTTGATTTTGATTTTACTTTTAAAATTTTCTTTACCAAAAAGGGCACTCGGGATTTCCTCGGGATTTTGTGTTCTCGCGATTTTGTCCCCTCGGAATTTTGTACCGTCGGGATTTTGTACTCTCGGAATTATATATCCTCGAGATTTTGTACTCTCGGGATTTTGGCCCTCGGGATTATGTCCCGCGGTATTTTGTCCCGCGGTATTTTGTCCCGCGGGATTTTGTCACTCGGGATTATGTTACCAACCCGATTTTTCTTTTGGCTCGAGTTCCAACCTAAATTACTATAAAAACAAAACCACACAAAAATTACAAATTCAAGCAACTCGGGATGAAGGCAGGAAGGGTGATTATTAACAAATCAATTTAGCGGAGCCAACTATTTTTGTAATCTTTAGAACAAAGAGTCGAAATCCGGTTTAAAATAAACTCGTGCTAAAAAAATCCGCGCATAACGCAGGTTACCTGCACAAAATTCGCAAAACTGTCAAATTATGTTATCATATCAACAAATTCAACGCAAACTGATTATATTTTTTTTTTTTTTTGACAGAACTATGTCTTTGCAATTGATTTTTATGTGGTGCTGATCGCTCAGAAAGATCTCCTAGAAGAACTTTTGAAGAAATAAAGGAAGCGAAACGCAAAAAAATTCACTGAAGTCCAGTTTACATCTCTTGTGAACGTGAACGTGGAATCATGTTGAATTAACTAGTTTGTTTGACAGCGAAAATCACTATGAACAAAAATCAGTTGCAGAGTCATAACGCCAACAAATGGACAGTCAATATCTTCGATTAAATAATTGAGGCTGTTGACCGGGCAATGTAATTGTTGGGTCATTCGTGCAGATGAATATTGCCACCTGATTACCTGTAATATTTAACTAAACGTATGTTGCCGGTATAGAATAAGTTATTGTTTAAACCTTTGCAGTACTTACAGAATTAATACTGAAAAGTTATCAGAGTTATGAAAAATAACGGAAAGATTTAGAACTCATTCTAAACATTATTGCGCCAAAAATTAAAAACAAACGTTCGATTGTAAATTCTAATGTGGTGAAACAGAGAACATATTTCGCTCACTTGATGCAATAGTGACATAACAAGTTGTAATTTGAGTTATTTTAGGATTATGGAATCATATATGTGTTGTTAAAGGTATTATACTTTTAACTATCACCATATTCCATTATACCAATAAGTTATGTCATTCTAAAATTATTGTCGGAAATTATCACAATTCATTATTTTAAAAGTTTTCCTTTACAATAGTAATTACTTCGGTCTAAAAAGACCAAAGTAATTGAAATCCTGTAAAAATGACCAAAAATTTGGTTGGTCCAAAACCACTATCGACGTTTTGAAAGTCCCGGTGTCCGAAAAAACCAAACAAAAAAAAATGTTCGCCCATCTGCCTCTACTCATGGTATCTCGAGAACTGCTTATTCGATTTAGAATTTTTTTTTCGCCAATCTGTTTCAATGCTCAAGAAACGTACGCATGTAGTTTCCGGTGTTGGTTTTAGGTTGAGTTGGGGTTGAGTTATGGTTAAGTTTAGGGTTGCATTGAGTTGAGATCGTTAGCGTTGAAGTGAGTTGAAGTTGAGTTGGATTGGAGTGATGGGTTCGGTTGGGGATTAATATGGGGTCGAGTTTAGAATTTAATGGGTGATTAGATTGAGTTGATTTGAGATCAGTTAATACATATGTGTAGCTTTCCAAACGAATTGATTTTGGGGTTGGGTTGGCCATTTAGTGTTGAGTTCAGAAGAGGGTTGAGATTTGGTTCGAGCTAAGCTGAGTTGAAGTGGAATTAGGGTTTAGTTAGCTTGCGTTGGGATTAAGTGAGTTGTTCGGTTGGGGAATTATTTTAGAGTTGATTTGGGGTTAGGTTAAGGGTTGATTTGAATGTTGATTTGGGTTTGATTTACTGATTGAGTTTAGGATTGCGTTGCGATTGAGGTGGATGAGTTGTAAATTGAGTTGGAGGTTGAGCTGAAAATTGAGTTAAGAGGTTCAGTTAGGAATTGATTTAGGAGTTGAGTTAATTTTCAGGACCGAAGTTCTGATCACCTCAAGAGGTTTCAGTCCTTAATATTTTTTTGAGTTATGATCATTGTTGCAGTAAATGATCCATATATTGTCAGAAAGACAACATAGAGTTTTGAGTTTATTTTTTTTAAACAAAAGTGAATTTAAAGTTTTAAAATTAGTTAATTTTGTTTAGTTTAAAAAAAAATTAAAACATAATCAAATTATGGTCTAGTGAAGTGAAAATATTCCGTTACTCTCTTCGAAGAGTAACATACAAAAACAAAAAAAAACAGTGAAATAATTTAGAAAAAAACGATATAACTGTCAATTAAAGTGACATAGTGAAATAAATTATAATTATAGTTAGAGTCAAAAGTGATAAAACATGCCGAAAGAAAATGACATCAATCAAAATGTAGCGTCAAGTGACATAAATATGGATCTCCCCGAATCCGAAATAGAATCTATTTCAAGTGAAATGTATGAAGCCGAGGCGCCAATGGCGGTTGCAATCTACGCAACAATCTACGACGAAAAGAAAACTTAAAGCAAGGAAAAATTCTTTATTACTGGAAAAAAGAGAATTAAAAGTAAAAATTCAGCAATTAGAGGAAATGCTGGACTATTTATCTAAAAAACTAAACAGCTTAGATACTACTAATAAGTCACAAAATTTATGTCATTTGGAATCCGTAAATGTACATAGATAGAAAGCTACCAAAACTAATTCCAGCCAACGTAAAAAACATTAATAATATTAGTCCTACAAATATTTATAATAATGATAATAATAATATAGAAAATAATAAAGATAATACCGAAAATGATTTGTTTATAACAATAAAAAGTAAAACCAAAAACAAAAAAAAACCATCAAATAAAGATAATCATAATAATAAACCATCAACGTCAGCAGCGACAAACATAGATACAGTAACAGAGGAAGCGAACAATACGATTTATAATGATAATGATAACATAAAAACCGTACATTAAAAGACCAAATCACAAAGGCCACCTCCAATTAACGTGATGTATCAAAATATTAAAGATACTGTGGATATAATTAAAGCAACAAACCTGAAGGACGTAGAAGTAAAAAAGATACGAGCCAACAAACATGTAGTATTTAGCAAATCTATGGAAAGCTATAAACGATTGATTGAGGCACTAAACGAAATTGAAACGGAATATTATACATACACTCTCAAAGATAATAAAACAAAAACAATGATTATAAAAGGGTTATCTAACAATGAAGACACAAAATAGTTATTAGAAGAATTTAAACAGATATACCAAAGCGACAAAGTAAAATTTGTGAACGTAACTCAATTAGTCACCACGAGGTCAAAACGGGAGAAGGAAAGTCTAGCAATATATATAGTGCATGTAACAGCTGACAGCCAATTATCAGAATTGATCAAAATAAGAAATATTTCTTACCAGAGGATATTCTGGTACCCAATTAGACATGAAAAAATAATTCAATGTTATAATTGTCAGCGGTATGGACAAGTAGCAGCAAATTGTAGGTTGGAGTAACAATATTTTTACGACTTAAATAATCCAGTAATTATTCAGAAATTAAATCAACTAAAATCAATTATAAAAAATATAAAGAAATTAATAATAGAAAATATTAACATACAAATTAACAAACATTGGCAAACGAAAATTGAAAAAATAAAAATTGATAGCGGAAATAAAAACATATTTAAAAAAATCAACACATTATTTAGACCTAACCAACAAATAGAAATTGCTGACCTAGACGTCGACAAATTTAGCGTACGAGCAATGCAAAATATAGAAACAGCTAAGATTAATCTAGACAACACTATAGCCATTAACAATAATATTTTACTGGTAACAGACGAAATTGGTAAATTGAAATTAATTGGCGCGTTTAATAACAACTGTTATTTCCCCTTTAGATAACGAAGTAGGAATAAACTTTCAAAAATTTAGGATACTAAAAAATGAACGCAAGCAAAACATTACATTCAGCAGCAATTTGCAAGCAAATAGTTGTAACATTATTTGTGAAAACAATAATTTATTTATAAATCCACTAGAACTAGCGGATATACTAAACATAGCACTAAAATATATTCCGATGGAAATTATAAATGAGTACTGTACAATATTCAATAACATTTTAAACAAATTATATACTATGTATACCAAGTTATTGGAAAACAGCTAAAATATTTGAAATTTTCATTTTTAACAGAATGAAAATACACATATCTGAAAATAGAATTCTATCCGATAATCAATTTGGTTTTCGACAACGACACTCGACAATACACGCAATTAACCTTCTCTCTGTGTATTGGGGTCAAATTACCCCAGTCGATTTTAAAGTTAAAAAAAATACGTTTCTTATTATTTAAATGGCTCATGCCCTATAAGATAGCCTCAACTAATATCTTATACACGCAATACAATGAAAATCAGGCCCAAATTACTTGTAAATTTTATAATTACCATAGTCTGAAATAAAGCAAGCGCATTTCTGTGTACTGGGGTCAAAATGACCCCAAGTTACTTCCATGCACTATTTTCTATATAAATCAAAATATTATTTACTTTTTATATCTATGAGTGTATTGTATATGTCTGTGATGTGTTGTGCAATTTTTCTGCTAATTAGAAAGTGAGACTGAGAGAGAAACTGCTTTGTTATTCACTTTTTGTATGTGTATTATACATAAAAACGCTAAAAAATCTGTGTTTTCGAAAATTTGGTCAAAACTGGGTGAAAAAC
Organism: Tipula vernalis; assembly: GCA_958295665.1. Lineage (NCBI taxonomy): Eukaryota > Metazoa > Arthropoda > Insecta > Diptera > Tipulidae > Tipula > Tipula vernalis. The sequence continues at coordinate 277,196,493 of OY282558.1, forward strand.
CTTAAATTATGGCCAAAAACTGTCGAAAAATGTCAGCAACTGTCAAAAACTGTCGGAAAGTGTCAAAAGCTGTGCGTGTGATATTGGAAAAAAGTGGAAATAAAATATTCTTATTGTTTCGTGAGTACAATATTGAAATATACCGGTTAATTTAGAAACTGTTCTAACTGGTTGAAACAGTTCTGAACGTTAATGAAGCAAGATTGTACATTTTTCAGTTTTTTTCGCTGTCAAAAAGAACTGTCAAAAAATGTCAAAAACAAAGGTTTTAAAAGACTGTCAAGAACTCGTGTCAAAACGTAACATAAACTGTGCCACAAATACTAGTTTTTGACACTACCCGTCTCTGGCATATATGTATATATCTACCTACTCCTAATATTTTTTCTCATTTTACTTTTGTATTATTTTACCGTTACCGATATTTCGAATGATCGTTGAACGATATTTCTGGTTCAGTTTTTGTTTGTAATACAAGGTGCTTAGTAGTAAAAATAGCTTATCATGGTTGTAGATATTGTTATTATCGTGCGAAAAAGACAGAGCAGCCAAGAGCCCTACTTCTACTCCTAAGGTATCAGATGAAGCGTAAATAGCAAACGACACTATTGATGTGGAGTTTCCGATGGCGATCAGCGTGAACAAGTTGTTGAACCGATAAATTTTGATAACGATTAACATTTTCAACTTGTCGCTGACGATCGAGGAAATGAATAAGAAAATGCTGAAAATGCGACTATTGAGGATAAAGAAACAAACACTGGTATGTGGTACTATGTATATACCCAAAATAAAAAACTATCGGAAAGTGGAGCTTAAAACATCCGATTGTAACCAAAACACGCAACTTTCTCCTACTGCGAGAAAGAGAAGGTTTGACGGTTCAAACAGCAATAAATCAAACCAACCAGTTATTATAACTGTCTAAGACAGGAGCGGCTAAAAATCGATAGATTGGCAGCATTTCAATATACATATATGGAATATGTCCCTGGCAAACATTCGAGGACCTCATAAACCATCTGAAATTTAATCATTGATCAACAATTGGCACTAGGTTGAGGGAGATATTCTTTCCGATAGTATTACCTTCGAAGCCAGAGAAGTTTAGAATTAAAATATTCTGGCTATGCGACGCAAAGAATTCTTACCCATTGAACGCAGAAGTATTATATTGGTAGGCAAACAAGGGAGCATAGTTCGCTTATAAATTCAAAATCAAATTCATTTCAATATTCTGTTTTGATATCAACTTAACACTTGTGAGTTTTATTCCTAAACCAAATAAAAACGTTTGCTATTATCAACTTTACACAACTATAACGGAGTAGACCGTGAGTCTAATATAACTAATTAAATTTTGGATTATAACGCAACAAAATGAGGGCTGGAGACACGTTCTTTAAATTAGTGAGAACCTGTACATGCAAACGGAAAACTCAACGATGGCCGATGGTGTTATTTTTTAACCTTACTGACCTTTCTGATGTTGCAGCCTTTACGCTTTGTATAAAAGCGCCAACCGCCCCTTTGTATGAAACTCGGAAAGCATCCGAAAGAAAATCATTTCTAAAAGAATTGGCTTTGCAATTGGTGCAGGCCAACGTATTGGAGCTGCACTCAAACACTCGAAAGTTAAATAAAAATTAGGCGGGAATCAACAGGCGAAGAAGTGACGGTTAAGACTGTTAGCAAACAACGAAGATCTTACTTGAGCCATCAATCATCTGATATGAAAACCAGAACAAGATGTCATTTTTGTAATGAGCCATTTTGTCCAAACCACACCAAAATCATATGTATAGATTGCATAAAAAAACGGGAAATGGTTTCGGATGAAGAGGAAGTGGCATCAGATTATGCATCTGATTAAAACATAAATTTGACTAATTAAAATGTGATTTTCAGCGAATTGAACTGTTAATTTTTTTTTATGATATTTGTAGAAAATAAAGAATTTTTATTTACTTTCCCTATGAAATACATGAAGATATCTATGGGGTCAGATTGACCCCTATACACAGACAACGTGCGTGATAGTAAGCTATACCCAGAGTGAAGGTTAACAAAATAGTATCGGATGTAATAAGAGACTTTAATTATCGTAAAGTAACGGGGGCAGTTCTACTAGACATTATTAAAAGAGCATTTGACTCAGTCTGATTAGATGGCCTTATACTCGTATATACATTAGAACAAATGAATCGGTGGTGACTTTTAATTTGTTGTCAAATTAAAAGTCATCACCGATTCCCACAAACGTATTAACATAATAATTAAAATAATTGAATTCAATAAATGTATAACCGGTCATTTTGACCGGTCGGTAGTTCTAGTGTTAATGATAATTTAATCTTGATTTTAATTGAAATATTATACCAAAGAAAATTATGTGTCTCAAATAGCAGATTAGTAACGGATGATTTATTTATGCTTCATAATAGATTACAAGGTACAATTTTAGCACCGATACTATTTAATTTATGTATCACAAAATTATTAGGGACTCCTAGCTTAAATTCATCGGAATGTCAAACCATAGCATATGCGGATGATCTCATAATTTATTTGGCGTGTACGGCTAGGTACAGAAGGTTGCATAATTTAAAAGAGTATATATCAAATCAAAATTTATATAATTATGCGGACATAATATGATCGATTCATTTATTATCAAATTAATTAGACAACATATTTATCAACAGATGCAATATATCTGACAGAGATATTAAAGAGCACCAAAAAGCAAACGCAAAATATTGGTGGTTACAAAGTTAAAAATGAAGGAGATTATCAATGTGGCATAATAAAGGGTGTTTTTTTATGCCTGATAGAACTTGAAATTGTAAAAAATAACACAAAAAATTAAATTGTAATCAAAAATTTTTTTTTATTCGAAAGATCAATACATGGCATTAATATTTGAAAATGATTTCGGGCATATGGGCACCGCGGCTGTTCTTGACGAAATGCATTCTGGACGTCCAATTTTGGGCCACTTTTTCGAGCACTGCTGGCCGTATGTCACGAACAACACGAACAATGCTGGATTCTAAGGCGTTAATTGTTGCTGGTTTATCAGCATAAACCAGTGACTTTACGTAGCCCCACAGGAAATAATCGAGAGGTGTCAAATCGCACGACCTTGGAGGCCAATTGACAGGTCCATTTCTCGAAATCAACTTATCGCCAAATTTTGATTTTCCTCCTCGCACATTCCTTCGACGTGTTGATGTTATTGCATCCTCTAGAGAGTATGTGGTACGAAATCTATCCATAGTTCGACGGATGGCTTGCTCAGATGGACGATTATGTGCGCCATGTCGCCTATAAGTTGCGCGAATCGACGACTGATTTTCAAAGTAAATTTTAATAACTTCGCAGCGTTGTTCAAGCGTGAGTCTATTCATGATGTTTTGCCAGAGTATACTGAGATCTGCCAGAGTATATTTTTCATAAAAATTTAATTTTTTGTTTTATTTTTTACAATTTCAAGTTCTATCAGGCTTAAAAAAACACCCTTTATAATCATTAATGTAATTTAGTGAGTTTAGCAACAATAAATAGTGTCTTCCTTAGTAATTTAAGCCTTCTAGTCATATGGTACACAAATGTATACATACAAATAAGGATCGATAACTTTTTATAATTTTTATTTCTCAAGAAGAGAATGTAAAAGCTGTAGAAATAATTTCTATTATATATTAGTGGAAAAAAGAACCTGGTAGCACAGGTATTAATCCAGATGGGTGTATTATTAATTAAATAAGTGAATGATAATGTCTTGAGAGCTAGAAATCTAGCCATGGAAGACAATATAAAAAAATATATTGATTTGTAGTTTTAAGAAATTTTCCTACATATGTGTATGTATGTAAAAAAAAAAAAAATTACAATGTTTCAATAAAAAAAAAAAAAATCACAAAAAAAAAAAAAAAAAGAGCAATATATTGGTTAAAAAATACATTAAGTCTTTTAATAACATGGGACGACAAGCTTTTCGGAACGTAAAAATAATAGGAGGTGAATGGAGTAAGTTAATGGACAATCATTATTCTATAAATATAATTAACTGATCATGTTCAAATTTCCCATTATTTCTTGCCTCAATAAATCAGGGCCACTGGCCCCCAGATGAGAATCCTGCTTCGTGAGATTGAATTTGTTGCTTGTAGCTTAACGAACATGAACTGGGAAAAAGCACATCCTTTAAGATTGTAGTTCAAGGCTTTTTGGGGACTAAAAAAGCTGGTTACTACGGACAATTAACTCTTTCCGCTCGTAAGCCGAGCTCAACATAGACGCGTCTTAAACAACAACAACAAATGTTTGTGACAAGTACTATTTCGTTTTTTTATTCTCTTTTCATACCCTTTTCTCTCTTTTTCTCGCTCTAGTTATACTTTCACTTTATATCGAAACGACCAATACAAGTTTTGATTTAGTAACAAGTTTGATTACGAAATTTTGTCTTTAATTGACGAATGCTTGCAATGAAATGTTAACTTAGTCATCGTCCGCAAAGGGTTAATAGAACATCCACTGCGTAGTTACAAAAAAATATAATATCCTATGCCATTAAAAATACCCTTCCTATATTCGCATTTAGACTTCTTTCCGGAAAATTTGAGAGCTATATTTGACAAGGAGCAAGTCGAGTATTTCTACCATGGATACAGGCCTTTGGAACAAATCTATCAAGGTATTGCAATGAAAGGCGATTTTAGCTGGTTCTTAAGAAGGAAGATGGTGAAGAACATAAAGATTAAGGCAATATAACTTAAAACTGGAGAAATTTTAGTTCAATCCGCATACCACAATTGAAAGAAACTTAAATTTCCGAATTAGGGTATTCCTCGTCAAAGAATTCTTCTACTGCGAACGAAAATCTTGCTTTAAACTTTCAAACTCCAAATCTAGATCCTTCGCTCCAAAGTCCCGAATTGTGCCTTTTCCAATCAAGCCGATTTAATAGAAGAATTTTTTACTTTTTTTAACTTTCAGCATTACAAGGTTTTCCATTTACCGATAATATTTACTTAACTAAACCAAAGTTGGAGAAAAATAATAACAGAAGCCTAAAAGCCACTTTACTTTGTAAAAATTGTATCCTAATTTATTCACCATCGTGTGTTAGTGTCAACTGAAAATCTTGTATCTACTTTATTCAAAATTCTTCAGTTATTTCTTCAGCTGCAGAAGCAGTGCTTTGATAAACTTTATAAATTCTTCTTAAAACTTGATTTTTTCATCATCATTCAACCTATTGCTGGAAACGTCTTACAAGTTTAACTAAATTATCTTGCAATTCTTTAAAATTTAGCTTTGTAAAAATGACCTAAATTTTCATATTTGACACGTTTGAACTGAAGTATTTGCTAAAATGACTGCCAGCAAATAACAAGGAATACTTTTTATTCGTTTGACTTTAAAGAGTACTACATTGGTATAACTCTTGCTCCTTGGGCTAAAATTACAAGGAAGGGGGAATGATATTTCTACTTTTTTCAGTAGATATGTTATGAGAGATTGGCCTGTTTATTTTTCTGATTTACCAAATCGAAAATATTGGGATTGCCATGAACAATTAATATATTTGTCTATAAAAACACCGAAAAAATCAATTGATTTAAGATAAAGGGAAAAAATTATAAATGATGTAAGCAAAAGCCAGCTATTTCCGTGGCTATATTACTTTCCTTTACGTAAGTAAAATAAAGTATAGTAATTGTGAAAATTTTGGACTTTGAGATTTTTGGATATTTTTCTGTTTTGATTCTGAGTCCGAAAAAGTGAGTTTTGAAATGATGTCTGTCTGTCAGTCTCTGTAGTAGTAAGGTTTTTCATAAATTGGGAGATCCCAGTGAATTTGAGTGCAAAACGGCCAACCGGAAGTGGCACCTCCCTTGGGCCAGGAAACTTATTTACAAATATCTCAGAAAGTACAAGGTTTACAGAAAAACTAATACATACAAAATGTTTCATGCAAAAAAAATACAATAGAAAAAATTAAAAAAAATAAATAAAATAAAAAATTACAAAAGATAAATTTGTAATTTTTTTTTATAAATTGGGAGGTCCCAGTGAATTTCAATGAAAATCGGCCAACCGGAAGCGTCCACTCCCTTTTACTTTCTTTTACGAAAGTAAAATAAAGTATAGTTAGTAATCAACAATTTGAACCTTGGGATTTTTGGAATTTATCTGTTTTGAGGTCCCCTGAGTTCGAAAAAGTGTGCTCTCTATAGCCCAGATGGTTCTATCTGTGTACTCTCTACTGCCCAGATGGTTCAATCAATCGAACTTAAATTCCAGATTAAAGCTTTCTTCATAAACTGGGAGGTCCTAGTAAATTTTACTCCAAATCGGCCAACCGGAAGTGACCACACCACTCCCTAATGCCAGATCTAAAAAAGTAGTATAAGGTTTAAAGAAAAACTATGTACTAAATACAAAATGTTTCCAAAAAAAAAATTCCAAAAAAAATTAAAAAATTAAAAATACAATAAAAAAAATTAAAAAATAAATTAAAAATAAAATAAAAAAAATTAAAATTACAAAACAATAAATTTGAAAATTATTTTTTCATAAAATGGGGGGGGGGGGGTCCTTGTTGATTGTAATGAAAATCGGATAACCGGAAGCGACCACTCTCTTTTTACTAACGTAAAAGAAAGTAAAAATTGGGTTTCGAAGTAGTATCTGTCTGTCAGCCTGTCTGTGTCCTCTCTACAGGCCAGATGGTTTAACCAATCGAACTGAAGCTTCATATTTAAGCGTTTTTCATAAACTGGAAGGTCCCAGTGAATTTTAGTCCAAATCGACCAATCGGTAGTAGCCACCGCCTTGGGCTACCAAACATAACCTCAAACAGGGAGTGGATCACCTCAAACATTAATTTTTCATGACATTTCATAATAATTTACTAATAAAATTACGTGAAATAGCATCCTGATAATTTGATTACAGTGCCAAAATGCGTAATAACACACACATACATTGATAAAATGTATATCATGATAGAAAATATCAGTGAATTTGCATAGTGTAGACGGCGGGTTTACGTCGAATAGCAAATAGTATTATACTATTTTGCATTATGATATTTTTTATCACATTCGCCCGAATAAACGCGGGCCTGTGGGACCAAAAACTTTTCACTTAGCACTTATCACTTTGTAAAATTTTGTTTAGTATATATTTCTGTACGCACAAACCTTAAAAATTTTCAGTTCAAAGGAATAATGAGCTTGCACTTTAACGTGTTTTTTTTCAATATATACTAGATAAATCATATTTTATTCGGTTTTAATAAAGATAAAGTGTTTTTAAAATTATTTACAGTGCCCTGGCCATATTAATATGAATGTTTAAATTATATTCAATTTATAGATTTATCGGTTCTTAAAACACCATCTAAGACTGAAAAAAAATTATTATTTTTTTCGTTTCATAGATGGCGACATACCACCATGAATCCCATTGAGAACCTTTGGTTTATTCTCATGAGGAAGATGGCCCAAAAACTCATAACAACCAAGAGTCAGCTTATTGAAGGCCTTATTACGATACGGCACCATGACCAGGACATCGCTGAACCGCTAGAGAGTTTGTAAAGAGCTTGCCGGACGTGTGGAAGCACTTATAAAGGCCAAAGGCAACATAACAAAATATTAAAATTTAGGGACTGAAAATTTATTTCATGCTTTTTTCGTAATAATGTGTACATATTGTTAAGCTTAGTATTCGGATCAAAATGAAACGGTTATTAAAAATGGAGATTCCCGTTATTAAAAATGGAGAGATATGTGACTGAACAATGCGTATTTATTGTTAAAAATTATTTTAAATTTGGTGAAAGTTATGCAGAAGTTTGAAGAAAATTTCGTACAGAATATAGAAGAGAAAGTTGTCCGTCAATTGTGGTCATTCGAAAAATTGTTGCAAAATTTGTGGAAACTGGCTCGGTAAAGGATTAAAAAAGCAAAATATACCATCGTAATGGTCGTTCAGAAAAAGATATTGCTGCTGTTTGTGCTAGTGTTAATGAGAGTCCAAAAACATCAATTCGTCATCGTTCACAACAATTACATATTCCACCAACCACTTTATTCAGAATTTTGCAACAAAGATCTTCATTTGAAGGCATACAAGATTCAGATAACTCAAAAAATAAAGCCATCAGACTAACTGGGCCAGCATTGAAAACGATGCTGGGATTGGTGTTACTGTAAAAAGACCTCGACATCGGAATATGATTACGAATTTTTTGTTTGATGAATTGGAAGGTATGATTGTCTAGAATACGTGGTTACAGCAGGACGGTGCAATATGTCATACAGCAACAGAAACAATTGAAAGTTTCCGCAAATGCTTCGGTAATCGAATAATTACTCGAATTGAGAACCTTAATTGGCCGCCAGATTTTTTCTTATGGGGCTATTTGAAAGCAAAAGTATATGCCAACGACCCACAAACAATTTATGACTTAAAGAAGAATATTATTAATTGTATTCAAGAAATTGAACCACAGTTAAGCCAGAATGACGTCGAAAATTTTGGTAAAAGAATGGTAGATGGTCGTAAAGCAGCAGCGGCTCACTACAAGAGATTATTTTTCATTACTAAACCGGAACCTGTGTATTATCATTTGAAATAAAACTGTAGATAATTATCAAATAATTTATGTGTTTCAATAAAACATTTAAAACTTAACCTCAAATTGGGACACCCTATACAAAGCGCTCGTAAGACCATTATCACCTTTGTTGTGACTTTGTGAGTCTTGAACACTTAAAGCACAGAACACCCAGAAAAATACCCTTACGACGTAGAATATCTTACTGGCGATTAAAAACGTCAATCAATTCCCTTACTTATAATTTATCACAAAATATACCTAATCTATAATTAAAAAATTTGTATAAAAATGTAAAATTCCGTTAATAAATTTAATAAAATATTGATAATAGCAGTTTGTTTAATTCATTTTGATAAAAATAAAACGTTGAACTACATACTATATATAATTCTGAATAAAACTTATTTTATTAGTCGATCGGTTGGATATTTTCAAAATAAAGATTCCGAATGGTTGGGACATGCCCCAAATTCAAGGTAAACACAAATTGATCTCTCTTATTGGGATAAAGTGTCTATTCGGACATGAGTACATCGAGTACGAGTAAGATTACATGTCTAAGAGTACGTCGAATATGTCTACGTCAGTGTATACGTTTACGTCCAGTATGTCTAAGAGCACAGATAGTGTGTCGTAAGAGTATTTATAGCTGAATAGCTTTTATAGAAACTATAGTTTAATGGTTTTTAAACAAACTCAGGAGTACACAAGCATGTCCAAAAATGCGCGTACTACTTCTAAGAGTAAGAGGTGTAATACATTTAAAAGTTCGTATGTTGTGTCTAAGAAGTACGTGAAGCATGTTTAATATTTCGTTTAGTAGGTTTTATACTAACTCGCGAGTTCAAGCAATAAGTTTAAACGTATTTAGGATGCGACCGAAATGCGAATTTAAATGCACATGTTTTATAATGCAAATTTTTGGATTAAATAAAATTTCATTAAAATCATTAATTAAAATTGGATAAAACCAAATTAATCAATCAATAAATATATTTAATTAAAATACAAATTGACATCACACAGATGTATTAAAAAATGCATGTAAAACCTAGATCGCATGTAGTTTTTAAATATGTCACATTTTCCATTTTGGACGCATCCTTGCTTGACTGCGTAATTTCTTCAAAACCAAAATATGAAAGGTTTGCCAATTCATGTCGGATGGATCCGATTTTTTCTTCCTCCATTAAGAGTAAGTAATAATATTGTTACGTTTTTGCCTTGTCAATCAAGGTTCGTATCACTGGATTGTGAATAATACAAACTCAATTCAATTTATCACCAACGAATTTATTTATTTCACACAAGAATTATTACAACACAGTTTATCAATCAAAATTCACAAAATCACTTTATATAAATTATTCTCAATTTTTACTAATCACTTTTACTTTTTATTTCGCACAAAAACACTTTTTAAATCACTTTTTAATTCTTTTTTAATCTTTATACTATCGCTTTCCAAATATTACTGATAATCTTACAAGTTTACTCTATCGCGTTCCAAATACGAATAATCCAATTCGATCTTGTTCGCCTTTTTATATACACAAACCAAGCTTCTCGAAAGTTCACGACTTTTCCAGTTGGAATAGCGTAGAAACATTACGTAACAATTTTTATCATGGAAAATTCCATTTAGTACAGTAAACATTGAGCTATTAGTTTTACTTATTCTATTACACACTAGGTGTCACCGTCACACTACCCCCCACCTAAGCCTGTTCGTCCCGAACAGGACCCAAATCACCTCCTCTGTATAGGGCCAGCCTCTCCAAATGCACCACCTTTGGTTTACCTCGATGTCCCTTCCGTATCCGATAAACCACGTCGTTCATCCTCGTGATGACAGTATAAGGTCCTTCCCATGCTGGTTGCAGCTTCGGTGATAATCCCTTTTTCCGTTGCGGGTTGTGAAGCCATACTAATTGCCCTTCCTGGAAGCCCTGGTTATTTGCTCGTATGTCATATCGAGCCTTCATCCGGTCACTTGACATCCGTATTTTCTCCCGAACAAATTGATGAATCTCATTAAGTTCCTCTTTCATTCGGTCTACGTAATCTTGTCCACATAAAGCCGATGATGGTACAGCCCCAAACTTTAGATCTCCAGGTAACCGTAGATTATCTCTAAATAACGTTTTAGCTGGTGTCATTCCGGTTGTGTCATGTATAGCTGATCGATAGGCCATCAGAAACATCGGTATATGTCGATCCCAGTTGCGTTGGTTTTTCTCAACGACCTTTGCTAGATATTCCTCCAATGTACCATTGAATCTTTCCACCATACCGTCAGACTGCAAAGGCGTTGTTCTCGTTTTATTTATACCGAGCATCTGGCATATTTCTTGAAACACCACCGATTCAAAATTCCGTCCTTGATCGGTATGAATCTCCATCGGCACTCCAAATCTGCTAATCCAATTGTTTACCACGGCATCAGCTATTGTTGTCGTCTCCTGATTGGGAATGGGGTAAACCTCCGGCCATTTGCTGAAATAATCCATGATTACTAGCACATATTTGTTGCCGCTCTCAGTGGTGGGAAATGGGCCCGCTACATCCATTGCAATTCTTTCGAATGGTGCTCCAACGTTATATTGCTTCATGGTTCCACGACTTTTGCGTGCGGGTCCCTTCACCGCCGCACATTGGTCACATTTTTGGCACCATTCTATCACAGACTGCCTACATCCTGCCCAGTAGAATCGTTGACGTATCTTTGCTAGAGTTTTATTAATTCCAAGGTGGCCCCCACTTGCTCCTCCATGATACTCATTCAGAATTTCTACAATCCGGCACTTTGGTATCACCAGCAACAATTGCTTCACTTTGCCATCCGTGCTTTCCCACAATCGTTTTAAACAGCCATTCTCAAGACGGAGGCTATCCCATTGAGCCCAATAAGCCTTGACAATGGGAGTTTTGTCCGCGATCTCGCTCCAAGTTGGCCGGTGTTCCTTTTCCTTCCAACCCATTATAACTGATAAATCCGTATCATCCAATTGCTCTTTCCTGATCATTTCGTCGGTCCACTCCTCATCAGGCAGCACTTGCGTAAGCCTAACGTCGATGATGCCTTCCTTTGCTTCAACATGGCCACAATGTTTACATTCTACTGGACACGGCCGTCTTGATAATGCGTCGGCATTTCTGTGTGCACTTCCCTTCCGATGTTCAATTTGGAAATCGTAGCTTTGAAGACGTTCGATCCAGCGTGCTACTTGTCCCTCTGGATTCTTAAATTGTAACAGCCACCGTAAAGCGCCGTGATCTGTCCGTAAATGGAATTTTTGGCCATAAAGATACTTATGGAAATGCTTGACACACTCCACTATAGCCAACAATTCTTTCCGTGTCACGCAGTAATTACGCTCCGGTTTTGATAATGTTTTGGAGAAGTACGCAATAACTCTTTCTTGACCATTAATTTTCTGTGATAACACACCTCCTATACCGTCATTACTTGCATCGGTGTCCAAAATAAATTTCACGTTGGGTATAGGGTACGCGAGGATTGGCGCGGCACACAACCGTCTCCTTAGTTCCACGAATGCTTCTTCCTGGTCATTCTTCCATTCGAATGCCTTGTTCTTCCTGGTCAACTCGTGTAAACTCTTGGCGATGTTGGCGAATCCTGGCACGAAGCGTCTATAATAGGTGCACAATCCGAGAAAGCTTCGTAATTCGTGTAAATTTTTAGGTCTTGGCCAGTTCTTAACCGCTGCGATCTTTTCTTCGTCGGTGTGAATTCCATTAATCGTTACGAGATGACCCAAATATTTGACTTCAGTTCTGAACAGCTTACACTTCTTTGGACTTAACTTCAATCCGGCAGCCTGTATCCGATCCAAAACTTCCGCCAAGTTCTTTAGATGCTCGTCAAAATCCTTCCCCATAACGATGATGTCGTCCAGATATATTAGGCAAGTCTTCCAATGTAATCCCTTTAACACGCGCTCCATTAATCGTTCAAAAGTCGCAGGGGCATTACATAATCCGAACGGCATAACATTAAATTGCCAAAGTCCGTTACCCACACTGAACGCTGTTTTCTCGCGATCTTCCTCATGGACTTCCACCTGCCAATAGCCGCTTTGTAGATCTAATGTCGAAAATATTTGAGCACCCGATAATGTGTCTAACGTGTCATCGATCCTTGGCAGTGGGTAGCTATCTTTTTTCGTCACAGCATTGAGTTTTCGGTAATCAACGCAAAATCTCATGCTACCGTCCTTCTTCTCGACCAATACTACCGGTGAACTCCATGGGCTATTAGATGGTTCAATTACTCCTGCTGCCTGCATATCTGTTACCATTCGATTGACTTCTTGTTGTTTTGCCAAAGGTAGTCTCCTGGGTGGTTGACGAATTGGCATCTCTGCTCCCGTATCAATGCGGTGCTTTACCATTGAGGTCCTTCCGTTATTATCCGATGTACTGCAGAATATGGACGTGTACCGTTTGAGTAGTTGATGTGCAGAATTTTTCTGTGCCTCGGTAAGATCTTCGGTCCATTTCTGCATAAGTTGTTCTACCATTTCTTTCTGCCCTTGCATGTCGGCTTTTTCAACCGGACTTCTCTGTTCACACTTTACTATAGTTGAAACCTCGTTACATTTTCCGATGACTGTCCCTTTCTTGATGGTTTTCGTCTTATCCGAGAGATTTAGAGTCCTAATTGGTACTCTATAGTCGTTGTCTGGTTTAACTAGGGCTTTTCTGATTATAATTTCCTTGGCTCCGTTATCCTCTTCGTTAGCTTCCACAACCCACAACCTGGGTGACCCAGAACCTCCCTTCAATTTTCCCCATAGGATCGTCTCCGAATTCGGTGGCAGCTTCTCCCGATGATCAATAATAATTCGCCTGATAGTTGCTCCGGCACTGCTAGATTGAAGTGGCAACTCGATGTTATCGTAACTTAAAACTCCTCGTCCAACATCCACCACGAAGCCATTTGCCCTCATGAAGTCCATCCCCATTATGACTTCATCCACAATATCTGCAATCAGCACTTCGTGTTGGAAAAGAGTTCTCCCGATTTTTATTTTCACGATCTTTTTGCCTTTTATTATTGAACTATCTCCAGTTGCTGTTTGTAACTTCAATCCATTAGCTGGTTGTACACCTCCATCGATCAGATCTTTATGGACAATCGTGCGATTTGCTCCCGTATCCAGAGTGATGATGCAATCCGTGCCATCAATGTCGCCTTTGATTGTTAAGCTGTCACCGCCTCTTGCTACTTTCGAAACGCGGATGGAGGTTATGGGGCAATCGGTTGTGGGAGTCAGCTTCTGCCCCTTTAAGCTGACTCGTTGTAGTTTAACGGCTCCGCCGTCATTTGGCCTTCTTGCCTAGCCAACGCCTGCTCTCCGCTTGGTCGTCGCTGCATAGGAGATGGTGATCTTCCCCTTTTTCTTCTTAATTCCCAGCAGTCGCGAGAGATGTGACCGACCTTATCACATGCCCAACATCTGATTTTGCCGCTTCCATCTCGGTATCTTGGTGTTGCCCGCTCGTTGTTTATGCTTGTATCGATTTCTACTCGGCGTATTTTCATTGACGGTTTGGTGATGGCTTGTGCAGTTTCATTTGTTAACGCACAAGCGATGGTTTCCGCAAAGGTTGCTTTAGGTGACAACATCACCGCCCTGCGTGTCTCTGGATCTCGAATGCCGTCAATGAATGCGTCAATTTTTAGTCTTTCCATATAATCAGCCGATGTACTGGTATGTGCTAGATGTACTAGCCGCTCGATTGCCGATGAAAACTCCTGAAGTGATTCTCCTCCCTTTTGGTAGCGGCTTTTCAATTCCATTCGATAGATTTCCCGCTTGTGGTCACTGCCGTACTTCCGATCCAGCGCCTTCATAATTTCGAGATAATTGTTGCGATCTTTTTCCCGAATTGTTTGTAAGGCCTGCGCTGCTTCACCTTTAAGGCCACTATTAACGCTGCGACAAGATGTTCATCATTCCAACGGTTTTGATTAGCTGCCGTTTCAAATTGAAATTTGAAAATGCCGAAAGATGTTGTACCGTCGAAGTTTGGTGGTTTTAACTTAACTGATTGAACCACTTGTGTTGTTGTTCCACTTGCCTTGATATCAGTTAGCTCTTTCCCGAGACGTTGAACCTCCGCTTGTAATTCAGCTTGTAATTTATGTTCCACATCTTGAATCTCCATTTTAAATTCCGTTTTAGCGTGTTGAATTTCACTTTGCAATTCCGTTTGCAATTTTTCTACTTCTTCACGTAGCGAAGTGGATAACTCGATAAATTTCTCGTCCATTCTCTTTTGCCCATCTGCAATTTCCTGGATTGGTTGTTCAATTTTCTCTATTTGTTGTTTCATCTCTTGGTTAGACTGATATTGTTGTTCCAACTGTCGTTTTATTTCTTCGTTTGACTGGTTTATAGTCTCCAACTGCCTCACATTTTGTTGTTCCATTTCATTCTTAATTTCTTGGTTTGACTGCTCAATTTTCACCATTTGTCGTTTGTTTTGTTGTTTCATGAGACACATCTGTCCTGTCATTTGGTTCATAGCAGCTATTAACTGCGACAAATCGAAACTTCCAGAATGTTCTTGTGTCTTTTCGACCAACAATTGTTTATCTTCTGCTTTCTGCTCTATGGTTGCTGCATCCGTTACTTTCTCTCCAAAATCATAATGTTCCGCGTCCAGCCCTTCGTTCTGCATGGCCTCACGTAGTCGCGCTTGTAAAGCTGCTTTAGTACCATCAGTAGCCAAACCCCGTTTCTCTAGTTCTCTTTTTAATTCTGGAACTTTTAATTTGTTGAGAATCATTTTCTTTATCTTTTTATTCACAATCCCACCGCTGTCACCAAATGTTACGTTTTTGCCTTGTCAATCAAGGTTCGTATCACTGGATTGTGAATAATACAAACTCAATTCAATTTATCACCAACGAATTTATTTATTTCACACAAGAATTATTACAACACAGTTTATCAATTAAAATTCACAAAATCACTTTATATAAATTATTCTCAATTTTTACTAATCACTTTTACTTTTTATTTCGCACAAAAACACTTTTTAAATCACTTTTTAATTCCTTTTTAATCTTTATACTATCGCTTTCCAAATATTACTGATAATCTTACAAGTTTACTCTATCGCGTTCCAAATACGAATAATCCAATTCGATCTTGTTCGCCTTTTTATATACACAAACCAAGCTTCTCGAAAGTTCACGACTTTTCCAGTTGGAATAGCGTAGAAACATTACATAACAATTTTTATCATGGAAAATTCCATTTAGTACAGTAAACATTGAGCTATTAGTTTTACTTATTCTATTACACACTAGGTGACACCGTCACAATATTAAACAAGTTTCGTGGCTACGATATACATTCATCACTGAATAACAAAAATGTTATTTCGGCATTTTCCAAAATATTTATTAAAGAATTTTCCGCTTTTCCAGAATATTTTCCCCTTTCCCAGAATATCTCCCCTTTTCCAGATTCTTGTAAACCCTTTATCCATAAATATATTGTGACGGTGACACCTAGTGTGTAATAGAATAAGTAAAACTAATAGCTCAATGTTTAATGTACTAAATGGAATTTTCCATGATAAAAATTGTTACGTAATGTTTCTACGCTATTCCAACTGGAAAAGTCGTGAACTTTCGAGAACCTTGGTTTGTGTATATAAAAAGGCGAACAAGATCGAATTGGATTATTCGTATTTGGAACGCGATAGAGTAATATTTGGTAAGCGATAGTATAAAGATTAAAAGGAATTAAAAAGTGATTTAAAAAAGTGTTATAGTGCGATAAATAAAGTAAAAGTGATCAGTAAAATTTAAGAATAATTTATATAAAGTGATTTTGTGAATTTTTATTGATAAACTGTGTTGTAATAAATTTTGTGAAATAAATAAATTCGTTAGTGATAAATTGAATTGAGTTTGTATTATTCACAATCCAGTGATACAAATCTTGATTGACAAGGTAAAAACGTAACAATTGGTGACAGCGGTGGGATTGTGAATAAAAAGATAAAGAAAATGATTCTAAACGAATTAAAAGTTCCAGAATTAAAGAGGAAACTTGAGAAACGGGGTTTGGCTACTGATGGTAGCAAAGGAGCTTTACAAGCGCGACTACGTGACGCCATAGAGAAAGAAGGGTTAAACGCAGATCATCATGATTTTGGAGAGAAAGTAACGGATGCGGCAACCGTAGAGCAGAAAGAAGGAGATAAACAACCGTCAGCCGAAACAACACAACCGCCATCTGGAAGTTTCGATTTGTCGCAGTTAATAGGTGCTATGAACCAGATGGTGGGATAGATGAGTCTAATGAAACAACAAAACGAACGACAAATGGTGAAAATTGAGCAGTCAAATGAGCGACAGTTAGAGACTATAAACCAGTCAAACCAAGAAATAAAACACCAGATGGAACAACAAATGGAGAAAATAGAACAAACAATCCAAATTATAGAGCGTCAGATGGGGGAAATTGCCGAAGGCCAACAGAGAATGGACGAGAAAATTCTGGAATTGTCTACAAATGTACAAGGCGAAATAGAGAAACTGCAAAGGAATTTTAAGACGGAGATTCAAAAGGTTGACGAAAAATTGGAAACGAAGGTTCAACATGTTGAAGAGAAATTGCAAATGGAGATTCAACAAGTTGTGGAAAAATGTCAACGTCTCGAGAAAGATCTAACCGATGTCAAGGCAAGTGGAACAACGACGCAAGTGGTTCAGACCGTTCAATCAATCAAGTTAAAGCCACCAACATTCGACGGAACAACATCTTTCGGCATTTTCAAATTTCAATTTGAAACGGCAGCCAATCAAAACCGTTGGAATGATGAACATCTTGTCGCAGCGTTAATAGTGGCCCTTAAAGGTGAAGCAGCGGAGGCCTTACAAACAATTCGGGAAAAAGATCGCAACAGTTATCTCGAAATTATGAAGGCGCTGGATCGGAAGTATGGCAGTGACCACAAGCGGGAAATCTATCGTATGGAATTGAAAAGCCGCTATCAAAAGGGAGGAGAATCGCTACAGGAATTTTCATCGGCAATCGAGCGATTAGTACATCTAGCGCATACCAGTACATCGGCCGATTATATGGAGAGGCTAAAAATTGACACATTCATTGACGGCATCCGAAATCCAGAAACACGCAGGGCGGTGATGTTGTCACCTAACGCGACCTTCGCGGAAACCGTTGCGTTTGCGTTGACGATCGAGGCTGTGCAGAACTTTACAAGACCGTCATTATTTAGGCGCCAAATGAACTCAGACAAGAACGGCATCAGGGAGCGAATGGTACCGAAAGGCGGAAGAGGCAGGCTTAGGTGTTGGAAATGTGACAAGTTGGGTCACATCTCAATGGACTGTCGGAGTGTTATACAGAGAAAGATAAGATCGCCACCTTTTATGCGGGCAAACATGGAACGGTCGGGACATAGGTCTAGAAGCAGCGTGCGAAGATGTTGGGTATGTAACAGGATTGGCCACATCTCGCGAGATTGTTTGGAAGCAAGGGGAAAGCGGCACGGATCACCAACTTCTGTGGAAAGAGCACTTCAGAGCAGAGATCGGATGAGCGGATGGCAACAGTCGGTAAAGTGGAGAGGTTAGAAGTCAGTTTGAAGGAACCGAAGCTGGCTTCGCCGTCTGGTTGCCCCATAACATTCATCCCTGTTACGAGTGAAGCACGAGGCGGAAGCAGCGTCACAGTTAGGGGCGGTGTTGATGGGAGGAGGTGTATTATTACGCTGGATACCGGAGCAACCCACACAATTGTTCGGAAAGATTTGATCGCAGGAGCAGTGCAGCTGGTTGATGGGTTAAAATTAAGAATGGCAAATGGGGAGAGTGCAATGATTAAAGGGAAAAATATCGTGAGCATAAGGATCGGCGAAACTCTTTTCCCACACGAAGTTCTGGTCGCAGACATTGTGGACGATGTCATTTTGGGAACGGACTTCATGAGGATGAATGGCTTTGTGTTGGATTTTGGACGAGGAATATTGAGTAGCAATAACGTCGAGCTGAAACTTAAGTTTAACGGTACGGATGCGACAGTAAGGCGAGTAACAATAAGTCATTGCGAGGAGCTGCCATCGAAATCTGACACAATTGCTGAGGAAACCAAAGAACACCAGGTTAAGCAGACATTGGATAAGAAGGGCCGAGTTGTGCGAGGTAGAGTGCGAGTGTCGGGCGACTGGATGAGAACTCGATGTGCCATACGGGCAAATGACCAGGGATTACACGAGGGGCAATTGGTGTGGCTTCACAACTCGCAACAAAAGAAGGGGGATTTATCGGCGAAAGTGCAGCCTTTAAGGCTGGCCCTCTACAGAGGAGGTAATTTCGGCCATGTTCGGGACGAACATGCTTAGGTGAGGGGTGGTGTGACGGTGACACCTAGTGTGTAATAGAATAAGTAAAACTAATAGCTCAATGTTTACTGTACTAAATGGAATTTTCCATGATAAAAATTGTTACGTAATGTTTCTACGCTATTCCAACTGGAAAAGTCGTGAACTTTCGAGAAGCTTGGTTTGTGTAAAGGCGAACAAGATCGAATTGGATTATTCGTATTTGGAACGCGATAGAGTAATATTTGGTAAGCGATAGTATAAAGATTAAAAAGAATTAAAAAGTGATTTAAAAAAAGTGTTATAGTGCGATAAATAAAGTAAAAGTGATCAGTAAAATTTAAGAATAATTTATATAAAGTGATTTTGTGAATTTTTATTGATAAACTGTGTTGTAATAAATTTTGTGAAATAAATAAAATCGTGGCAAAAACGTAACAATATATTACCATTGTACAATATATTTCAGCATAGATTCAAACCAGTTTTGTAGCCAAGACAAGTGAGTGGTAAATGGTTCGAAATCACAATTTATCACTTACTGCGTCGATCCAGAAAGTATGGGAATATTAATAATAAAATATATTCCAATAATTTCTGGTCGATCGAATATTGGTTTGTCGTAAATACCAATTTGAAGATTTTGATGTAGTAATGGATCCTTAAGTTTTCAGTTACGCTCTTTCTGAATCTGGAACCATTTTTTTTCGTATCTTTATCCGTTACAGAGGTAACCAGTATCGTTTTTGTCGTATATGCTTCAAATTTTGATTTATCTCGTATTGGTTTGTCGTAAACACCAATTTTTGCACGGACGATAAAATATCGTGTACTAATTGCATTTTGTTATCATTCCATATTGTTTTGTCGTACGTTCATTATCATTACTAATAAACTATAAACTTGTTATAATTTTTATTTTATTATTATTATAAATTCCCGTTATATGGAAACGAAAATATTGAAAACAGTGGTTCTAGAGGATTCAGTTATATTTAATATCTCGTGGAATAAGGTTGGTATTTGATTTATTATGTTGTTCAATGAAATAGCCAGGAATATTATAAAGCTCTATTAAAGATAAAATAATGTGGATACCAAAAATTCCTCGTACTAATACGAGGAATTCTAAAAAATTATAATAATAAAATAATTTTTAAATTTTGATTGTCCTAGAAGGACTGAAGTTTATTGTATTACAAAAAACAAAAAATTATTGAGTTTAAATATTTTATTTTTTTAATAAAATGAAGCTGAATTGCAAAAAAAATAATGTTTTATTCTTTTTTAATTTAGATCAGGTATTATACTCGTACAAATTGGTATGTCGTACGTGCGCTTTTTTTTTTGTCGTATTTAGATGCGAGAAAAAAATTCTTCGTAATTTGGCGTATACGACAATCTCATTTTAGTTTAATTTAGGTATAGTTTGTTAATTTATTTATTTGGAAGCAACGGTTTAACATTGATCGGCTAGTTATTTTTTTACTAACGTCCATACTTTAAACATCGATTTCCCACACTTTAGCAAATGGCCTTTAAGGCAAACCAATATTCGGTCGACGTCAGGTCTTGGCGAAAAAAACTAGTTTGAATCCATCCTTAAATAGCTGGTAAAATGACATGGATAAAGGCTTTAAAAATATTCTGGAAAGGGGTAAATATTATGAAAAGGGCGCATATTCTGGAAAAGGGATGAAATTCTTTAATAAATATTTTGGCAAAGAGCACATTTTACATTGTTTGTTACTGAAACCCCCCTTCTTCTTCCTTTCGCTGGAGCTAGATCCCATGAGGGATTTGGCCTGCTCAACGATGCTCCTCCAGAGAGTCTGATTCACTTCAAGAGAACGCCACCGTCATCCATCCATCGGGTAGATAGCCTCCCACGAGGTCCTACTTTTGTTGGTGGCAATCCCAAGGCCTGTTTAGTGGTCCGATTTTGCAAACGAAGATCGTAACCAAGCCATCTTAGCCTTGATGATTATATGAATCAGATGTGAACTTTATCGATATCATTTCTGATCTCGTGATTCATTCGCATTCTGTACGCTATACTGCAAGACTCGAAATCACAGGTGATAACTGGTTTTACTTGGCGCGATATGTGAAAAAACTTGTTAATATTTGTATCTTGGCTTAGCACCTAGTATATTGAACCATTTAATAAAAGTATGCACATAGATACCAGTTTTGACAGTATGCAAACATAGGACAAGACGTTCCATAACGTGTTCCTCTTAATGCTGTCGTACGCCTGCTGGAAGTCTACCAATAGACCGTGAACAAGGATATCATTTTCATAGCACTTCTCTAGCACCGTCCTCAGTGTAAAAATTTGATCGTTGGTTGATCTATTAGGACGAAAATCACATTGGTAGTCAGCCAAAATCCTCTCGCTATATGTTGACAATTTCACCGCATAATGGAGTGATGGTGAGGTCATTTCGACATTAATATCGCTTTAAAGCAAGAGGAATATTTGATCGGAAGGCGGTGCATGTCTATTTAGAAGCGAGGAGAAATACTTCCGTCATAATTCGAGGACGGTGATGGTGCACATCTTTAATTCACCCGATTCGTTGCGAGTAGTGCTGCTACGTGGATGAAAGTTTTTTTTTGTATCATTATCAATTTTATTAAAAACATAATCAAAAAATTGTACAAACTGCTAAACGTGTTATTGGTAAGATAATGGAACCTGTAGTTTTAAAGAAACATGTGTCAGGTACAATGGTTCTCTCTAATAATATTAAAATAATCAAAGATCTAAAAGTCGAAGTTAACCAAATAATAATTTACATTGCTTTTTTTAACATTATACATACAAGTAAAAGTAGTAAAATAAAATAAAATACAAAAAATAGATGCTCAATTGCTTTGTTAAGTTTCAACCATATTTTAAGAGTTTTGGATAAAGCGGAGAAGCTGCTGGCACGCTCGTGTTTCAAACGGTAAGTTGTTAAAAATAACAGGTGAATCCAACTGAAAAAACGTCTCTAATCTCTAAAATAACAGTCCTATTCCCATAGTCGCATCACTTCATGTGATGTGATAACTATCACATCACTTCAAGTATAAATTGGTATTCTCTTAGTCGATTCATATGATGTGATACGACAAATGACAGAAACTGTACATATGTATCTGGCAGCAATAAAAATATCCTTACAACTGACGTAATATTTGACATTTATAGATCTATCACTAATAAATTTCAGGTGATGAATATATCATTTCAAGTGATGTTTAACTTTTTATACGACTAAGAGAATATGATTTCAAGTGAGTTATCACACCAAACGATAAACGTCGCTTCAATCGACTAAAAGAATACCGAAATTAAAGTGATGTGATAGTTATCACATCACATGAAGTGATGCGACTATGGGAATAGGGCTGGTTACATTGGGGACATACTTTATAAATTTAAAATTTAAACGAAGATTATAAACAGAATAATCGAAGTTGTTTCTAAGGACCTTGAAAAACATACACGTGTTGTAAACCACAAAAATGCTGGTTAAAGATTCCATTTATGTAAACCAGAAAGAGCAACGGCCCTAACACTGAACCTTGAGGAACTCCAGCCCTAATATACAGCTCCTTGCTCAGTAGATTATTGATGCGAACTACTTAAGTTCGATCACTTAGATAATCACAAAGCCACTTGTGTATCATTCCATGAAAACCGCAATCAATAAAGTTTTAATCGGAGAACTATACGATCAACTCTATAAAAGGCTTTGGTTAAGTTAAGAAACATTGCTGAAGCCTTAAGTCCCTCGATCAATGCTATCACTTATCTGTTCCAGAAATTCTAAATCACTTGTTCAGTATTTTTATTGTTACGAAATCCAAATCATTTCGGAGATAGAAATTCTAAGTAATCAACAATCCTATTCATATTCGAATATTTTAGAGAAGATGGAAACAGGAGATATTGGTCGATAGTTATTTACACAAGTTTTATCATTTTTCTTAAATATAGGAATAACAACATCTCTTTTCAAGGCTGCAGGAAAAACTCATATTTCTACACTTAAGTTAAAGATAAAAGACAAGACGTCCACAAGGAAGCAAGCCTTTTTTTAACAAACACTATTTGAAATTCCATCTATCAGGAGACGATTTTTTTTTAGGAAGTTAATAATATTATACAGTTCTCCTGGAGAAACAGGTGAGAAATGACAACAATTCGTAAGATCATAATGCTCGGTAGCTATTCGATTTCTTTTCAACTCATCCATCACAGTCGGACAATTGGAGTTCCCTGTACACACAAAGAAATCATTAAATCCATTAGCAATAGCCACAGGATCCAAAATAGTACACCCATCCCTCGATTTACAAAATATCTTTTTACGAATTTTCGGAAAATTTACGAAAAATTGAGTTAAAGAAATTTAAATTTAAGTGCAATTTTTAAGCGAGGGATTCCGAAAATTTTCCGAAAATTCGTAAAGAGATTTCGTAAATCGAGGGATACGTGTACTATTTCGGTTCCTGTGGCTATTGCTAATGAATTTAATGATTTCTTTGTGTGTGTATAGGGAACTCCAATTGTCCAACTATCATTATAACCATTAATTTCTCTGATTTCAGGATTACCAGGATGCTCACCAATTATATTATTCTCAGTTTACCAGTTTTTGCGAGCATCATGGTCATTTTTTTCATAACTGTTGTGTGTAGAAAAGTAATTTTTAGTCTACTCAAGTTTGTCAACTACCTATTTCTCTTATGCAATGATATATATCTCTCAGGCCAGAATTTTGGATGATGAGTACCTACTGTTCGTGTCATTGTCGTTTCTTCCATCTGCCAAACCGATTGGAAATTTTCCTCGCAGTTTTGAGGTTGCCTTGTACTTTGCGATGGATTTCGTAGTCATGCGCGATTTTTCTCCCGAATAAAAATCTCCGCTAATTAGAAGAAAAGCCGCTACACAGTCGATTGTGTAATGAATTGTGCAACGTAGCCACGAAACTTGATTA
Source organism: Tipula vernalis (assembly GCA_958295665.1). NCBI lineage: Eukaryota > Metazoa > Arthropoda > Insecta > Diptera > Tipulidae > Tipula > Tipula vernalis. Next base: position 277,220,523 of record OY282558.1, read on the forward strand.
TTATGTAATGGAAAAAAAATCGAAACCTCAATGCAATTTGACTTTGAAGAAATTACGCTTCCAACATAATACATAGTACATTTAAAACCTATTGTTTGAACCCCTGAGTTTGTATAAAAGCAATTAAACGAAATATTAAACATACTTCACGTATCCTTAGACGTACTGCACGTAAAGCACGTACTCTTAGACACATTATACGAACTCTTATGACGATTTTGATTCACCAAGAAAAACCAATCCGGCGATGATCTTTCTGCAGTCAAGTAAATCTGCCAAAAATCGAGATTCGTAAACCAACAACAATTTTGCTCGACGGGTTGACTTTTCTTGACAAACCGACAGTTTCACAGCAAAAAGATAATCTTTCATCGAGCCGGATTGCTTTTTCTTGGCGAATCGAAATCGTCATTAGACATTCCGCACTTCTCACTCTTACAAATACTACCGGTTTTCAAACTACAACTATTCAGCTACATACTCTTACGATACTCTATCCGTTCACTTAGATATACTCGATTTACTCTTTGACATACCGAAGTATTCTTAAACATGTACTCGTTCCCGAATAGACACTTCCTATTGGAACAACTTTTCGCAGGTTTGCCACACTTCCAAAAACGCTTTGTTTTATTTAATAAAATCTGGAAAAGTAAGAAAACTTGTGTAATGGCCAAAAATTGAAATAAACAATTTATTTATAATAAATTCTGAAAAATTCAATTTATTTAATAAATCGACTGAGGCAAACCTGCAAAAGCGTAGTCCTATTATTATTATAATCGTAAAATACAATTTTAATCAAAAAGCCGCATAAATATATTTATTGTAATTTATGCATTTAAGCGGAACACAATACAGTAAATAAAGGATATTTTTTGATATCCTCTTTTTTATCACAAGAAAAAACTATAATTGAGCAGGCACTCCAGCTATCTATATAGCGAATATTCACTTACAACTTTTCAATATATTATTATATGTACATTAAATTTGCTCACCAAAATGTTTCAATTCTTTAATGTACTCTTTATATGTATAATAATTACTAAAAAATTAATGAAATAAATTTAAGATTAAAATAAAACCAAGAAACAAAACCAAATTGGCATCTCCTCAAACGAATTGACAGTTTGTTTATGACGTATAAAATTATGACAATTTCCACTCAGAACACAAAATACGCGCGTGAAAGTCTGCTTTATATTTCATCAATCAGCTGTTCAGTGTCTTGCCTTGTGTTTTCTTGAATTCTTGTATAAATGCATTTGCAAAATATGGCAAAATGTTTGATTGGTGAGAGGTCATAATAAACAAATTGCTCCTTTGTACAATGACAAATTATTTTTGTAAATAGATAATTTATTAACTTCAAGTAGATTTAGTGAACAAGTGCGAAGAATGACAAGTTCAACTGGACCCATCCACAAGGCCATTCGAAATGCCTTGACAGATAATTTAGAACCATTACATCTGGAAGTTATCAATGAATCTTATATGCATAATGTTCCAAAAGGAGCTGAAACACATTTTAAAGTGTTAATAGTGTCGGATAAATTTGATGGTTTGACTTTAATTAAGGTGAACAATTTAGTTTCGTGTTGGTAAAATATTAACTGAATTTCATTACGCCATTCCAGAGACACAGATTAGTAAACGATTTGGTAAAACAAAAATTAGATGGAAATTTTGTGCATGCCCTGTCTATAGAAGCTAAAACATCGAAGCAGTATTCTCCAGATTATAAAGTGGAACCAAGTCCAAATTGTCGAGGCGGGTTTGGAAAATAAAAATATGCTGCTTCTAATTTATTCATATATAAAACATTTATTTGAATAATAAAATACAAACACTAATGTCAGAATGAATGAACAATGTATTATTTAAACGCATGTTTAATATTTTGGTTGGTAATTTCCAAAATTTTACTTGGTAAATTTTTCTTGTAAAATAAGAAATTACATAACGACACGTTAAAGGTTTAAGAGATGTTTTGCTTTAATATTGGTTATAACTATGAACATTAAAGATTAAAATTATCCAAACGTAGTTTTCCATCATTTTCGGTGAAATATAACATATCAGCTAGTGATTGTTCGCAAATTAATTCCTCCACCCGTTCTGAAATCTTAAAATCAATAATATATTTATTAGAGAAGAATTTTAACGATTTAAAAGAACTAACCGCTTTACACTTGTATTCATCTTCAATTTCTGGATATTTAAAATGTGGACCAAAATTAACCGAAACTGTGGCACTTCTGTGAATCGAAACTGTAGGATAGTATGCCCCACCATAAATATCATTAAACGCTTCACCTTGTGATTCACCGTTTTTAAAGAATATAATTTTACTACCGGGTAAAACTTTTAAACTTTTCAGCGTTTCATTTACTCGATCCTTTTCTTCATAATACAAATGGCTTTTAAATTTTACTAGTGGACGGTCCTTGAATGTATTTGGTATGTGATTTATTTTAGTCGAATTAGGAAGCATTATTAAAAATCCTAATGTATCACCTTCTCCATATCCGTTACTGTAATGTTTGCCATGTGACTCATGAAATTTGGTACCTTTACGAGAACGCCACGAATAACCAAATTTATCATAGCCCAGGGGAGCTTGTAAATTAGCATATTCTTGACCCCACCCTAATCGAGCTGCTGATCCTTCTGGCATATCTTCGACTGTTATTTCAAAATACCAGCAACCACGGGTTACATCTAATAATAAATTTAATATAATAAATTTAAAAAATAATAATAATTATTAAATTGATTTACAGTGTGTTGCACGAGCCATGCAATATCCCTTTTCACCCGTAATAATTAACCGATCTTCAGATATTTTAATTTGTGGCGCTCGATCGTGCAATGCAATTAAACATGAATTAGGTGATAGCGCTCGATATAACCAACCAGGAATGGGCTTTCCCGCCCAGTCAGCACTTTCATCAAATTCTTGGCGAAACGGTGCGTGTGGGTCTGGTTCGGCAAGTATATAACGATACCCATCTTTATTATAAGGATGTTCCAACGGATAACCGTGAGCCGGCAATTTAACGTTAGAAACGATATCTGAACTTGGTCGTCCTTTTTTACCTGTTGGTCCGGAATCACTTCCAGGAAATTTTCGCTTGGCTTGTCGCCCAACTTTTGAAATTATTTGGACTGGAGCTGAAAACAGAAAAAAATCGATTCATTCATATTAATTAAATTTTACAAAAAATCAAAGATATTTAAAACCTACGGTATGAGAAGAATTTTTTATATATTAGTGGCATTATTCTGGTTTTCCCGGGGAGTTGCGAATTGGGAATTAATTTATTGATACTTTTTAGTGTATTTTGGTTTTTTTTTACAAAGATACTAAATTTTGGGGAAAAATAGTTCTATTTCATAGCAATTTTGTTGTTTATTTTTCCCTAAAAATTTGGTTGGGAATTATTTTTTCCCAAAACATGAACAAAATACCAATCACTCAGTATGTTTTGGAAAAAAGAAAAACAAAACCCAACCCTCTTTTTACACGGTGATTCGGTTCCATCGTGTAAAAAAAAATCCTATAGATAGAAAGGACCATGAAAAACAGGTTTAGATGTACTCGATTATTAGCATGTAAAAACACTGCAAAATACCGGAATTACTTTTTTCCTTTCTTTATTTCCTTTACAATTGTGATAATTTAAAAACCAAAAACCGTGCAAAAATAGATCGTGTAAAAAGAGGATTGGGGTACACTAAAAAGTAACAATAAATTAATTCGCAATTCCCCGGGAAACCCAGAATAGTGCCACAAAAAATCCATTCTCATGCATGAATAATTTATCTTTTAATAGAAAACGAAAAATTTCCAAAGCTAAAAATAGACTTTTTTTTTCGCGGAATTATTTCGTGGAGATCCAATTCTTTCCATCAATAATAAAAGATAAAACTATGAAAGTTAAAAAGAATATGATTGTTTTGAAAATAGTTTGCTGAAAAATGGTTCACGTTGGTTTGGAAGTGAACCTCACAATTCTCTGCCGGAATCCAGGTTCATTTATAAAATGGGTTTTAAAGAGTAATAGCTTCCGAAAGCAAATATTGTTTATGAAAAAATTGAAAATTAAAAGTTGTAAATTCTTATCAACTATCAATATTATGGAAAATTAACTTAGAGACAGTTGGGTAGGCATTTGTAAAAAGCTTTTAAATTATTATAATATTTTGAAATTCTAATATCAGGTTTCAAAAATATAGCAGGTGTATCGGCCAATCGCTGATTAAACTATCTGAAATCGACTCGTATGTGAACTGAAAGGACAGAAACTCTGACATAGTAACTCGGTCGATCTGTTTATAAGAGGCTAGTATTATGTGTACCGAATGAAATTTGTGATTGGTAAATGAAGAATTAAAACTAAACGGCAATATATAATCATTATTTTTCTTTAATTGTTCTATTGCACATATCGTACAGTTTTTAAATAATAGTATTCATTCAAACTTTTTGTTCATTTGACGGCGAACATTCACTTTTTCCCGTATGGAAGCCATTAGGTTCTGGATGGTGTCTTCGGTGACTCTGACGGATGCTCGTTTCCATCTGTACTGGAATTCTTGGTCATTTTTCGCAGCTTTAGGCTCTTTTTTCAATTCCTTATTCACTAAAGCCCAATATTTGTCGATTGGACGGTCTTCCGGCACGGCAGGCGGATTGCAATCCTTTGAAACAAATTCGATGTTATTGGCTTTCATAAAATCCATTGTTCCTGTAGCATAATGAATCGAGGCATGATCGGGCCAAAAAATAGTAGGGCTATTGTGTTTTTTTAGAATCGGCAACAAACGTTTCTGAAGGCATTCCTTGATGTAGATTTCGCCATTCATAATCCCATTTATTATGTATGGACGTGATTTTAAGCCGCATTGGCAAATTGCTTGCCAAACCATACGTTTTTGCCAAATTTTTTAACAGCTATGGTAGTAATTGCTTCGTCCAGTTCTTCACCTTTCTTTTTGATGTAATATTGGGGACCTGGAAGTGCCGAGAAATCCATTTTGACGTAGGTCTCGTTATCCATTATGATACAAGAATATTTTCTTTCGTTCAACCATTTGTTAAGATTCTTTGCTCGATCGATCCCTCTATTAAATTGTTCAACACTTCTTTTGGGGATTTTTGACTTCTTGTATGTCCGTAGATTATTTCTGGTTTTAGCTCTTTCCACCATCGATTTGGTTGTTTTGGTTTTTCTGGCCAAATCCCCCACAGACATCGAGGGATGCTTGGAAATAACTCTTACAATTTTCTGATCCAACATTTTATTTCGAGCACCTTTTTTTGCTCCGAATCCGGGCTTGCGTGATACAGAAAGATTGATTTGACATTTTTTTTTTACATTTGTTACCGTATCATTGGAAACACCGGCCAATTTAACCATTTTTTTATTGGTATACTCTGGATGATCATTGCACAATCGAATTATTAAATCACGTTTTTCTCCTTCTGATGCGTCCATTTCGAAATAAATGAAACAAATGCCCAATTTGACGTTTATTCGTTTTTTAAAATTGTTTTTCTACAAAATAACGGTACCAGTTTTTTCTTTTGCGTAGTAACCTATGAGATAATATAAATTGGGGAATTACAAATTTCATTCGGTGCACATAATAGTTGGCATACAGTAACTAACTCCATTAGTTCGACAATTTATTGATACATTAGAAGGTCGTTCACACCCAGCGCAGTGAGGTCTCACTAACAACCAAGTAGGCCTCACACGTTTCACGCATTTTTTTTTATGAGACCCCAGCGCGCTGGGTGCGTCAATTGAAAGAAATTTTAGTGCGTTTTTATTCGTAATCCGGAGTAAGCCGTCCGGAGCCGTCATATAAAAGTGGCTTCCGATATTTTCTCGATCCAAATATTTTTTAAATGAAGTTTTTAAGAGAAATTTAATTAAAACTTATAGTTTGATGTTAAATAAATTGAGTTTACCAAGAAATATCTAGTCAAATCTAATTTAAGTATAGAAAATTGACTGCTCCGCTTAGCATCTATTATTATAAAAACTATTGTACTTTGAATATTAAAGAAATAAATAAATGAAAAACAACAGAATTTTACTTCATATTTTTATTATATTTTACTCGAATATCAATACGTCTACTAGGGGGCCTAATATTTGTTGGTATCTTCTGCTAATTAAACATATGTTCCGGCTTGTATACACATTTATGTTGGTTTCGTAAAAACTGTAACTGAAATTTTACCGAGCATCACTATGAAAAAGCTTTTTACTTACAGGTTCGTATGAATTTTCAATATAATGAACAAAATTGTTGCTCCTTATGTTGGAAATTAATACAAACCTGTAAGTTAAAAGTAAAAAAAAAATCCTAGATATACAAGCCGTCAGGTTCAGACCAATTTTAAAAGAAGCTTAATTTAAGGGGGATACACTTTACGATTTCCCATAAGAACCTATTTAAAATTGAACATTTTTGATTAAAATTTTATGAATGAAAAGTACTCGTACCAGAAAATATTTTTAGGTTTATATTTAAATCAAACCTTTGGGTATAATTTTAAAACCAATAACTTAAATTTAGTAATTTGATTAATATAATTAAAATAAAATTGTACAAATTTACTTTTTCTTTGTATGGCTATGTGAAAAATACAGTGTAAAATTATAAAAACGAAATAAATGACTTAAGATCTTACTTACTAGTTATCAAAGACTTTAAAATACAATATAGAAAGAAAAAAACTACACACAACCACTTTTTAACAACAATAAAAAGTAAATGCTTTGTTGAAAGAAAAAAAAGTTTGTTTCTACTCTTTAGTTTAACCTCTTTGCTACGAGGGGGGGGGGGTGAGAAGTCTGGTAAAAATGAAACAAAGAATAATATTTTCGGCCAAAAAAAAATTTATTTTTCAACGTAGTCGCCTTTTAGCTCGATACAGTTAGTCCAACGTTTTTCCAATTTTTCGATCCCTTCCGAATAATACGATTTCTCCAACCCTTCGAAATAGGCGTTTGTTGCATCGATGATCTCCTCATTAGAGCCGAATCTCTTTCCGCCGAGCCATTTCTTCAAGTTCGGAAACAAGAAATTGTCGCAGGGGGCTAAGTCTGGAGAATATGGCGGATGTGGAAGCAATTCGAAGCATAATTCATGGATTTTGGTCATGGCAACTACACACGTATGCACTCGTCCATTGCCTTGATGGAAGAGAACTTTTTTCTTCGCTAAATGCGGTCGTTTTTCTTTCAAAACGTCGTTGAAACGATCCAATAAGTTGCAGTAATACTCGCCGTTGACTGTTCTCGTCTTTTGAAGGTAACCGATGTGGATTATACCGCGTGCATCCCAAAAAAACAAAATCCATTTTTGTAAGATTTTTCATTTAAGAAAAACGATATTAAAAAAACATATACATATTTTCATATGATTTGTATGAAAAATCCATTTTTTTTTTTGCTTGAGAGTGGTTACGCGTAGTTCGTTTATTTCTGGTCCATTGTATTTTATGTCAAATTCTTTCGGGTTACTCGAAATAAAGTAACTTTTTTATATCCAAAAGAATATGAAATATTTTTGTACTTGTATTGGTGTAAAAAAAGCAAAAAAAAGTGAGGTTATGTTTTACTATCAATCAGATCAGTAAAACTATTTTTATTGTGATAACAACAAGATGGAACCAATTAATTTAGCGCATTAATATTCAAATAAACCACAAATGAAATACAAAAATGGAGTTTTGTTTTTGTTTCAAATTCACTTTTACATTTCACATTTCTATGTTTTTGTAAAGAGCAAAGCAAATCGCTCTCGAGCAAAAAATAAAGTGCTTTATTTTCTCAAAAAGAATTTGTAATATCAATTTTTTACCCTTCGAGTAAAATTGTTACCCTCAGGGTGTTTTTTTTCCGAAAGAATTTAACATTAAAGTGTTTGATAAATAGTAATGTCGAATTCTTTTCGTTTTTTCAAATCAATGTAAATTTTGTGGTGCGAAAAGTACACGAAACCAAATTGATGTTTTTTTTGACGTTACTAACAACAACAAAAATAGAAACTTCATTTTGTATTTGTCAAAGTTGTGAATATACGAGTTTTTTGTGTCTTGATTTTAAATCATTTTAATTGTTGTTTAATTATTTTAATCGTTTAAATAAAATTTTCAATATAAACAGTTTTCTCCGTCTCGATTTTTATTATCCTTTTGTTTATTTGTTGTGTTTAATTATTTTAATCGTATGAAATGTTTTCAATATAAACAGTTCTTTTCCGTCTCTTATCCTTTTAATTGTTGTACTTAATTATTTTAATCGAATTAAATAAAATCAAGGCACAAAAACTCTAATTGACAACTTTGACAACTAAAAATTGACGTTTCTAATTTGTTGTTGTAGTTGATTTATGAAAAAATATACATTTCGTAAAATTGATGTACATCGAAAAAACATTGATGTTTTTTGACGAAAAGAACATGATTTTCGATGTACATCAATTTTTTTTGATGTTTTTTGGCAAAAAGAATTTAACATAAGTAATGTTAAATTCTTTCGGAAAAAAACACCCTGAGGGTAAAAAATTTTACTCGAAGGGTAAAAATTTGACATTACAAATTCTTTCTGAGAAAATAAAGCACTTTATTTTTTGCTCGAGAGCATTTTGCTTTACTCTGGATTTTTTCATAGATTTGCTTTACTCTTTACAAATACATAGAAATGTGAAATGTCAAAGTGAATTGGAAACAAAAATAAAACTCCATTTTCATATTTCATTTGTTGTTTATTGAATATTAAAATGCGCTAAAATTAATTTGTTCCATCTTGTTGTTATAACAATAAAAAAAGTTTTACTGATCTGACTGACAGTAAAACATAACCTCGCTTTATTTTGCTCTTTTTACACCAACACAACTACAAAAATATTTTCATATTCTTTAGGAGATAAAAAAGTTACTTTATTTCGAGTAATCCGAAAGTGGAAAGGTTAGAAGTCAGTTTGAAGGAACCGAAGCTGGCTTCACCGTCTGGTTGCCCCATAACATTCATCCCTGTTACGAGTGAAGCACGAGGCGGAAGCAGCGTCACAGTTAGGGGCGGTGTTGACGGAAGGAGGTGTATTATTACGCTGGATACCGGAGCAACCCACACAATTGTTCGGAAAGATTTGATCGCAGGAGCAGTGCAGCTGGTTGATGGGTTAAAATTAAGAATGGCAAATGGGGAGAGTGCAATGATTAAAGGGAAAAAGATCGTGAGCATAAGAATCGGCAAAACTCTTTTCCCACACGAAGTTCTGGTCGCAGACATTGTGGACGAGGTTATTTTGGGAACGGACTTCATGAGGATGAATGGCTTTGTGTTGGATTTTGGACGAGGAATATTAAGTAGCGATAACATCGAGCTGAAACTTAAATTTAACGGTACGGATGTGACAGTAAGGCGAGTAACAATCAGTCATTGCGAGGAGCTGCCATCGAAATCTGAAACAATTGTTGAGGAAACGAATGAACACCGGGTTAAACAGATATTGGATAAAAAGGACCGAGTTCGCGAAGAGGATTGCTAGTGTTCGGTGGCTGCATGAGGGATCGTTATGACAAACAAGCCAACGGCGGAAGATTTGGAGAAAAGCGGCTGAAACGGAACCGCGTTCTACAGTGGAAGAAGGATTCGTCGTCGAAAGTGCAGCCTATATGGACGGCACCCTACAGGACAAGAAAAGGACAAGGAGGAAAACCAATGGCGGTACATTTACAGAGGCTGGCCCTCTACCGAGGAGGTAATTTCGGTCCTGTTCGGGACGAACAGGCTTAGGTGAGGGGTAGTGTGACGGTGATACCTAGTGTGTAATAGAATAAGTAAAACTAATAGCTCAATGTTTAATGTACTAAATGGAATTTTCCATGATAAAAATTGTTACGTAATGTTTCTACGCTATTCCAACTGGAAAAGTCGTGAACTTTCGAGAAGCTTGGTTTGTGTATATAAAAAGGCGAACAAGATCGAATTGGATTATTAGTATTTGGAACGCGATAGAGTAAACTTGTAAGATTATTAGTAATATTTGGTAAGCGATAGTATAAAGATTAAAAGGAATTTAAAAAGTGATTTAAAAAGTGTTGTAGTGCGATAAATAAAGTAAAAGTGATCAGTAAAATTTAAGAATAATTTATATTAAGTGATTTTGTGAATTTTTATTAATAAACTGTGTTGTAATAAATTTTGTGAAATAAATAAATTCGTTGGTGATAAATTGAATTGAGTTTGTATTATTCACAATCCAGTGATACGAACCTTGATTGACAAGGCAAAAACGTAACAATATTGTTACGTTTTTGCCTTGTCAAATAAGGTTCGTATCACTGGATTGTGAATAATACAAAATCAATTTAATTTATCTCCAACGAATTTATTTATTTCACACAAGAATTATTACAACACAGTTTATCAATAAAAATTCACAAAATCACTTATAATTTTTATTTCCACAAAAACACTTTTTTAATTCACTTTTTAATTCCTTTTTAATCTTTACTATATTGCTTACCAAATATTACTAATCCAATTCGATTTCGTTCGCCTTTTTATATACACAAACCAAACTTCTAGAAAGCTCATGATTTTTCTAGTTAGAATAGTGTAGAACAATTTTATCATGGAAAATTCCATTTAGAACAGTTTAACATTGAGCTATTAATTTTAACTTATTCTATTACACACCAGGTGTCACCGTCACAATATTAGTATTGTGACGATGATACCTAGTGTGTAATAGAATAAGTAAAACTAATAGCTCAATGTTTACTGTACTAAATGGAATTTTCCATGATAAAAATTGTTTCGTAATGTTTCTACGCTATTCCAACTGGAAAAGTCGTGAACTTTCGAGAAGCTTGGTTTGTGTATATAAAAAGGCGAACAAGATCGAATTGGATTATTAGTATTTGGAACGCGATAGAGTAAACTTGTAACATTATTAGGAATATTTGGAAGGCGACAGTGTGAAGATTAAAAAGTAATTAAAAAGCTATTTAAACAGTGTTGTAGTGCGATAAATAAAAATTATAAGTGAATAGTAAAATTGTGTAAAAATTGTTTAAAGTGATTTTGTGAATTTTTATTGATAAACTGTGTTGTAATAAATTTTGTGAAATAAATAAATTCGTTGGAGATAAATTAAATTGATTTTGTATTATTCACAATCCAGTGATACGAACCTTATTTGACAAAGCAAAAACGTAACAAATTGGTGACAGCGGTGGGATTGTGAATAAAAAGATAAAGAAAATGATTCTCAACGAATTAAAAGTTCCAGAATTAAAAAGAGAACTAGAGAAACGGGGTTTGGCTACTGATGGTAATAAAGCAGCTTTACAAGCGCGACTACGTGAGGCCATGCAGAACGAAGGGCTGGACGCGGAACATCATGATTTTGGAGAGAAAGTAACGGATGCGGCAACCGTAGAGCAGAAAGCAGAAGATAAACAACCGTTGGTCGAAAAGACACAAGAACATTCTGGAAGTTTCGATTTGTCGCAGTTAATAGTTGCTATGAACCAGATGACGGGGCAGATGAGTCTAATGAAACAACAAAACGAACGACAAATGATGAAAATTGAGCAGTTGGAGACTATAAACCAGTCAAACGAAGAAATAAAACGACAGTTGGAACAACAAAATCAGTCTAACCAAGAAATGAAACAACAAGGAGAGGAAATTAAAGACCAAATTATAGATGGTCAAAAGAGAATGGACGAGAAACTTCTCGAATTATCTACTAACTAACATACACGGCGAAGTGGAGCTTGCAAATGGAGATTCAAAAGGTTGACGAAAAATTTGAAACGAAGGTTCAGCAGGTCGAAGAAAAATTACAAGCGGAGGTTCAACGTCTCGGGAAAGAGCTAACTGACGTCAAAGCAAGTGGAACAACGACGCAAGTGGTCCAAACCGTTCAATCAGTTAAGTTAAAACCACCAAACTTCGACGGTACAACATCTTTCGGCATTTTCAAATTTCAATTTGAAACGGCAGCCAATCAAAACCGTTGGAATGATGAACATTTTGTCGCAGCGTTAATAGTGGCCCTTAAAGGTGAAGCTGCGGAGGCCCTACAAACAATTCCGGAAAAAGATCGCAACAGTTATCTCGAAATTATGAAGGCGCTGGATCGGAAGTACGGCAGTGACCACAAGCGGGAAATCTATCGAATGGAATTGAAAAGCGGCTACCAAAAGGAAGGAGAATCACTTCAGGAATTTTCATCGGCAATCGAGCGATTAGTACATCTAGCGCATACCAGTACGTCGGCCGATTATATGGAAAGGCTTAAAATTGACGCATTCATTGACGGCATCCGAGATCCAGAAACACGCAGGGCGGTGATGTTGTCACCTAAAGCGACCTTCGCGGAAACCGTTGCGTTTGCGTTGACGATCGAGGCTGTGCAGAACTTTACAAGACCGTCATTATTTAGGCGCCAAATGAACTCAGACAAGAACGGCATCAGGGAGCAAATGGTACCGAAAGGCGGAAGAGGCAGGCTTAGGTGTTGGAAATGTGACAAGTTGGGTCACATCTCAATGGACTGTCAGAGTGTTATACAGAGAAAGATGAGATCGCCAACTTTTATGCGGACAAACGCCGAACGGTCGGGACAAAGGTCTAAAAGCAGCGAGCGAAGATGTTGGATATGTAACAGGATTGGCCACATCTCGCGAGATTGTTTGGAAGCAGGAGAAAAGCGGCACGGATCACCATCTTCCGTGGAAAGAGCACGAAGAGGAGAGCAGGGAACGGATGAGCGGATGGCAACAGTCGGTAAAGTGGAAAGGTTAGAAGTCAGTTTGGAGGAACCGAAGCTGGCTTTACCGTCTGGTTGCCCCATAACATTCATCCCTGTTACGAGTGAAGCACGAGGCGGAAGCAGCGTCACAGTTAGGGGCGGTGTTGATGGGAGGAGGTGTATTATTACGCTGGATACCGGAGCAACCCACACAATTGTTCGGAAAGATTTGATCGCAGGAGCAGTGCAGCTAGTTGATGGGTTAAAATTAAGAATGGCAAATGGGGAGAGTGCAATGATTAAAGGGAAAAAGATCGTGAGCATAAGGATCGGCGAAACTATTTTCCCACACGAAGTTCTGGTCGCAGACATTGTGGACGAGGTTATTTTGGGAACGGACTTCATGAGGATGAATGGCTTTGTGTTGGATTTTGGACGAGGAATATTGAGCAGCGATAACATCGAGCTGAATCTTAAATTTAACGGTACGGATGTGACAGTAAGGCGAATAACAATCAGTCATTGCGAGGAGCTGCCATCGAAATCTAAAACAATTGTTGAGGAAACCAAAGAACACCAGGTTAAGCAGACATTGGATAAGAAGGGCCGAGTTGTGCGAGGTAGAGTGCGAGTGTCGGGCGACTGGATGAGAACTCGATGTGCCATACGGGCAAATGGCCAGGGATTACACGAGGGGCAATTAGTGTGGCTTCACAACTCGCAACAAAAGAAGGAGGATTTATCGGCGAAAGTGCAGCCTATATGGACGGCACCCTACAGGACAAGAAAAGGACAAGGAGGTAAACCAATGGCGGTACATTTAGAGAGGCTGGCCCTCTACCGAGGAGGTAATTTCGGTCCTGTTCGGGACGAACAGGCTTAGGTGAGGGGTAGTGTGACGGTGACACCTAGTGTGTAATAGAATAAGTAAAACTAATAGCTCAATGTTTACTATACTAAATGGAATTTTCCATGATAAAAATTGTTACGTAATGTTTCTACGCTATTCCAACTGGAAAAGTCGTGAACTTTCGAGAAGCTTGGTTTGTGTATATAAAAAGGCGAACAAGATCGAATTGGATTATTAGTATTTGGAACGCGATAGAGTAAACTTGTAAGATTATTAGGAATATTTGGAAAGCGACAGTGTGAAGATTAAAAAGTAATTAAAAAACTATTTAAACAGTGTTGTAGTGCGATAAATAAAAATTATAAGTGAATAGTAAAATTGTGTAAAAATTGTTTGAAGTGATTTTGTGAATTTTTATTGATAAACTGTGTTGTAATAAATTTTGTGAAATAAATAAATTCGTTGGAGATAAATTAAATTGATTTTGTATTATTCACAATCCAGTGATACGAACCTTATTTGACAAGGCAAAAACGTAACAGTATATTTTATTAAAAATAATTTAGTGCTAAAATCATCCATAAGGTAAATATTGACGAATATTTTATACATATAGTTATTTCATTTAATTTACTTATAATTTTCAGCACGACTTTGCGGACACCAACTAACTTAGTTTGTATGTCTCGTGTATTTAATTTAAGGGTGCAACGATACATTTAAGAACTTTATTTTTATATGGTAGCAAGACACATACATAGATCATGTTAGTTTAATTTAATTTAAGTGTGTAACTTGCCTTTGAAGCTGAAGTGTGTAACTTGCCTTTTATAAAGCATTTTATAATTAATTGTTTAATCAAATTACTTTTGCGCAATGTAAATGCTCATATAAATTTTATATGTACATACTTAGGTGAATTTATTTATATTTAATTTATTTAATTTAAAATTGTTATTATGATGTTATTTAATTATTAACTAGTTTAATAATAATAAACTTATATAATTATTATAAAATTTGCTAATAAAACAGTTAAAATCCAAATAAATTTTTGTTGTTCATTTTCATATTCAAAACCAAAATACTGCCGCTTAAATTTATTAAGTTTGCTCCGCCCACTTTTTGTGTAAGACATAACCTAACTTTTTTGTCATCATTTTCCGAGTTTTTGGGCCAACTTTCATAGGAAATCTTATAATAAGTCGGACATTATTCCTGACAAAAGTCGGTGATGAAATCCGCAAAATGTCAGGAAAATGCAAAAATTTTCGGAAATAAAAATACATGGGTAGTAAAGAAATGTACTAACATTTGAGAACGATTTATTTGTACACAATTTTTTATTCGTAAAATTATGATTGCGATAAACAATTGATATTTTTACAAATAAAAAAAAATGATATCTTACAAATTTTTAAACCATTTCCACGAATTTAATTGATTAAACCAGATTTTACTACTTAACTTTGGTTATTCTCCTAATAGAATAATCAAAGTTACATAGTGAAATTTTTAATTTTTGAATCACTTCAAACTATTTTGATAAACTTAAATTAGAAATCAAAACGCGAGAATGGCTACTATATTTGGGGTCATAATGTAAATATTTAAATAATTATTATGTATATTATTTTATACATTTTATTCTCGATTTTCAAGGTTACTCTTTATAATACTATTTAAATTAGATTTAAACTAGACAAAAATAAAATAGTTAATAAAGATAATAGAATAAATAAAAATCATAAATAGTTTATTGGCAAAGGCATTTCGTTTTAAATCTAAACCTTCGCGCATTCAAATTTAATTGCACAATAAATTATGAAAACAAATCAATTTATACATAAATCAAACTATACTAAAATACATACTTTCATCCATAATACATATAATTTCTTTTTGTTAAATAATAATAACAACTATAAATAATTCACTTGAATAATAAATTATTATAAAAACATGTCTTTGAGTCACGTAGAATCGAATAAAAAAAAAAATAGATTTCTCGTCAAATTAATTATCTAAAACTAAAATTAAACTTTGTTTTTCTAGCGCGATTATTTTTATCATTTTGATTTAAGTACCATAAACGAGATAAAATTTTAGTTTTTAGTTAAAATTTAAAAACTGTTTTTTTAATATAATTAATATATTATTTTGCTCATTTTTATTTGTATATTTATAAGAAAATAAAAAAATTAAAATAAAAACTACACATAAATAAATCGTATGTATATTGATGTTTTAGTGTTTTCGCGAATAAAAAGAAAATACAAAAATGTTAAATGGAAAGATAAACTTGTATAGAGTTTTTTTTTTAATTACATTTTGTAGTACAGTAGAACATTATATTTGTATACCGTTAAAGCATTGTTTAACAAGTATTTGACAATTCATTTTAATAATACCTTAAAAAAATAGCGGGTTTTTGTAAGTAAGTTTATGCTGCTTCCATTACACGGGTGCTTTCAAAAATTCAGTCGTTCAAATATTATTTCTGCACCGAAATAATCGCAATTTGACATTTAAAAATGAAATTTCCAAGAACAAGCCTTAAAGCAATTTTTGCAGTCTTTTTGTACTGCCAACATTGATACAAAATCGATTGTGATTTCTGGTATCGGTTGCAATATCTGCGCAGTTGCTGAATACTTGAAAGCACTCTTCGGTTTAAAGGATGAACTTCCGCTCAATTCAGTGTCTTTTTAATAAAATTCGTAATGAAAAATTCTTCTTCTTCGATCACGGGATCGGATTAAAATATGTACTGTATTCTATATATGTATACAAGTGATTACAAAATTTAACTAATTTGCTTTTCCACAACTATCTTTTGCAATAGTAGCAAAGAAAAAAATATTGTGGGATTTTAAAATGGTCTGTTCTGACCATCGCATCATTTTGTACCTTATGTTATTTAAAACGCCTATAATTAGGGTTATACCATGCGTCATTTTGTACCCAACGGCATTCTAAGGTCAAATGTACTTAATTTTTCCAAACGTTTTTGATTAAATATAGAAAGAGTGATTTGTATAAAATTTGTAACATGTTTTGTGGAATGTGAATGGAGCTGTAAATTCAAACGCCACTTTGGCAGGAAATCTCTTTGAGCCATGAAAAACAGAGTCAAAGCTGTTCTCTAAAAATCAGTATATGTCATTTCACTGAAGTGTAAACAACAAGTTTTTTGTGCTCTAACCATGTCAACCTTTGCGCCAACAAAAGAAAATTTGCGGGAAGCGCTGCTTTTTTGTTTTAATTTGAAAACAAGTGCAGCTGGTGGACATCGATTGCTGTGTGAAGCATTTGGGGAATATCAATAAAAACATGTCAGTACTAGTTCCTGCGTTTTTAAAATGGCAATTTTGACACCAGTGACAAAGAATGCAAAGGGAGGCCAGTAAAGTTTGAATACCCTGAGTTGGAGGCATTATTGGACCAAGGTTCATCCCAAACTCAAGAGGAGCTCGCTGAAACTTTGGACGTGACTCAACAAGCGATTCAAAACCGTCTCAAGGCCATGGTTATGGTGCAAAAACAAGAAAATTGGGTTCCGTATGAACTCAAGCCAAGAGACGTCGAACGCCGTTTTTTCACGTGGGAACAACTGCTCGAAAGACAAAGATCGGAAAGGTTTTTTGTATCGAATTGTGACGGGGTACGAAAAGTGGATCCACTACAACAACCAGAGCGTAGAAAATCGTGGGCTAAGCCCGGCATGCATCAACTTCAACGGCCAAACCGAATAATCATGGCAAGAAGCTAATGCTGTATTTGGTGGGATCAGTCCGGAGTGATCTACTATGAGCTACTCCAGCCTAATGAAACCATCACTTTGGTACTTTATTAACAACAATTGATGCAATTAAGCCGAGCATTGAAGTTCAAACGGCCGCAATATGCCAAAAGACATGACAAAGTGATCTTTCAGCACGACAACGCTCGGCCATATGTTGCAAAAGTCGTCAAGGAAACTTTCGAGGGGCTTCAATGGGATATTCTACCCCACCGCCCGTGTTCACTAGACATTGCTCCTTCCGACTGCCACTTGTTCCGGTCGATGACTCATGGCCTGGCCGAGCAGAAATTCACTGCTTATGGAGAAGCCAAACATTGGGTTAATTCTTGGATCGCCTCAAAAAGCGAGAAATTTTTTCGACGCGGAATCTGTATGCTGCCTGAAAGATGGGAAAAAGTCGTAGTTAACGATCGACAATACTTTGAATAAAATACATTGTACCAATTTCTGTAAATAAAGCTTCAAAGTTATAAAAAATACCTTAAAACTTATTTGTACCCCCAATAAACAAAAATATTTAAAAGAAATATCACAGCGCCAAGTTTCGTACGGGTATTTTGCTACTTCTTGCCGTAGTTTATATTCGATTACATTTAGAAAACCTAAACATATAAAATAAGTAAAATAAATCGGCCCGAAGCTGTTAAATTCTACACTTAACCTGTTTATATAGAGTTGTAGTTATTGTGACATACACTGCGCCAATTAAAAAACGGAACAGAAATTTTCTTCGAAAAAATACCCAGATTTGAACGCTTGTATCTTGGTGAAATAACACCTTTCAAAAAAAAATTTTTGTTTCTAGTTGAAGGAAATTTTGTTTTTTGGTCGATACTGGAAACCGTTTTATTTTATTTTGTTTTTTTATGATTTTTTTAAGTAAAACAAAAGAAAAAAAATTTGCTGCTGTTTGAAACTGTAAACGAACTTGCTCGATATTTAATTCAAAAATCCAAATCTGCCATTTTATAGAGAATTTAGAAAGAAACCTTGCAAAATGTTACTAGGAAAATTTCTGTGCGGCCACTCCTTGTCGAGTTATTGAAGTTTTAGAGAAAACGTATCAAAAAGCGTATACACGTTAACAAGGACATTTTTTTATCTTGTAAACTAAGCAATCTCCGATAAAATTTTGAGCCACATTTTGATATCAGGCGTAATTTTGGTGATCCAAAATCAAGGAGAAAATATGTTTTTACAGTGAAAAATATGATTTATTTCATAAGGTATATTGCAAACCAAATCCTTTAAAACTTTATTCAAACGTAATAAAACTAAAATCTACGAACAAACTGGAATTTTCAATAACGCGTGTTACCTCCTCTAGCCCGCATTACTTCATAAATACGCCGTGGCTTATTTAAAACATTGCGTATTTGTTGCATGGTGATATGTTGCCATTCTTCTTGTAAAGCGTCTCGAAGTTCCTGCAAATTTGTTGGTTGCCTTGTGCCAGACGTGTTCTATGGGGTTTAAATCTGGACTTCGCGGAGGATGGCTTATTAAATTAAGCTGTTTGCAGAAATTGGTGTGTGTTTAGGGCTGTGGGCGGCCGGGCATTATCATGCATAAAAAAAAATCCGTGCCCAATTTCTCGATAAGTTTCACCGGCTTCAACTAAAGCCACAATTTTTGTAGCGCGAACGAGTAATTGTTCTTTTCGATTCATCTCGCTTGACTCTTCAAATAACTATGCGATAAATTAAATTATTGTTTTCCATAAAATAACGTAAAATTTAAAGTGACTCAAAATTTTATCGTAGAGTGTTTAGTTTACAAGATAAAAAAA
Source organism: Tipula vernalis (assembly GCA_958295665.1). Classification (NCBI taxonomy): domain Eukaryota; kingdom Metazoa; phylum Arthropoda; class Insecta; order Diptera; family Tipulidae; genus Tipula; species Tipula vernalis. Next base: position 277,239,765 of record OY282558.1, read on the forward strand.
TGTCCTTGTTAACGTGTATATGCTTTTTGATACGTTTTCTCTAAAACTTCAATAACTCGACAAGAAGTGGCCGCACAGAAATTTTCCTTGTATCATTTTACAAGGTTTCTAAATTCTCTTTAAATGGCAGATTTGGATTTTTGAATGAAATATCGAGCAAGTTCGTTTACAGTTTCAAACAACAGCAAATTTTTTTTTTTAGACACGTTTTGTTTTACTCAAAAAAATCATAAAAAAACAAAATAAAATAATACGGTTTCCAGTATCGAACAAAACAACAAAATTTCCTTCAACTAGTAACAAAAAATTTTTTTTTTGAAAGGTGTTATTTCATCAAGATACAAGCGTTCAAATCTGGGTATTTTTTCGAAGAAAATTTCTGTTCCGGTTTTTAATTGGCGCAGTGTATTATAAAAGTATTTAGCGATTCGGTTTTTTCATTATTTTTGCTCTCTATACATTAAAAAATTTTTCAATTAGTTACGAGTATCTAATCTCAATTATTTACGAGTATTTTTCATCCGGTCTACGTAATCCTGTCCACATAAAGCCGCTGATGGTACAGCCCCAAACTTTAGATCTCCAGGTAATCGTAGGTGTCATGTATTGCTGACCGATAGGCTATCAGGAACATCGGTCTATGTCGATCCCAGTTGCGTTGGTTTTTCTTCACGACCTTTGCTAGATATTCCTCCAATGTCCCATTGAATCTTTCCACCATTCCGTTGGACTGTGGATGCAAAGGCGTTGTTCTTGTTTTATTTATACCGAGCATCTGGCATATTTCTTGAAATACCACAAAGTTCCTTCCTTGATCAGCTATTGTTGTCGTCTCCTGATTGAGAATGGGGTACACCTCTGGCCATTTGTTGAAATAAACCATTATTACTAGAACATATTTACTGCCGCTCTCGGTGGTGAAAAATGGTCCCGCTACATCCCTTGCAATTCTCTCGAATGGTGCTCCAACGTTATATTGTTTCATGGTTCTAAGACGTGCGGGTTCCTTCACCGCCGCACATCAGTCACATTTTTGGCAACATTCTATCACCGACTGTCTACATCCTGCCCAGTAGAATCGATGACGTATCTTGGCCAGTGTTTTATTAATTCCGAGGTGGCCTCCACTTGCTCCTCCATGGTATTCTTTCAGGATTTCCGCAATCCGCCTCTTCGGTATCAACAGCAACAATTGCTTTACTTTGCCATCCCTGCTTTCCCACATTCATTTTAAACACCCATTCTTTATTCGGAGGCTATCCCATTGAGCCCAATAAGCCTTGAAAATGGGAGTTTTGTCCGCGATCTCGCTCGAAGTGGGTCGGTGTTCGTTTTCCTTCAATTCCATGATAACCGATAAATCCGTATCATCCAATTGCTCTTTCCTGATCATTTCGTCGGTCCACCCCTCATCAGGCAGCACTTGCGTAAGCCTAACGTCGATGATGCCTTCCTTTGCTTAAACGTGACCACTATTATTAAAAAGATTTTATATAATAAAACTCAATATTTTGGTTTTGTCACTTTCTTAATGTGATATTTATTTTATTTGAAATTGAAATTTCTAACAAACACTCGCGACTGTTTGTTAGAAATTTTATAAAGGGGTAACATCCGAAACGATCGTAATTTCAATTTCATATAAAATAAATATCACTTTTTTAATTTTTGTGAATGTTAATTAATTCATGTAATTTCTAATATGCTACCGGTGTTTTTATTAACACGAGAAGTATATTAGTATTTACGAACAATCATTCAACGAAATTGACTAATAGACAGAATTCTATTCGGAACGTATTAAAATCATATAAATTAAAAAATTAAATAAATGGAATTCTGTCTATTAGTCAATTTCGTTGAATGATTGTTCGTAAATACTAATATACTTCTCGTGTTAATAAAAACACATTTAAAATGGTCTAATCACCGGTAGCATATTAGAAATTACATGAATTAATTAACATTCACAAAAATTAAAAAAGTAAAATTAGCTTACACAGAAATAGAGCTGTGTGAATGTCGTGGAGGAAAAAAATTGTAAGAGAATTTATCTGTATTAGTATGATTCGCTAGTACCATAACGCACAGTACATTCTGTATATATAGAATGTAAATTGTGGTATAATCAGTCTAGTCGCCGCGGCCTGATGAGAAGATTGATTTTTTCATAATCATAAGCTTATCAGTTCGAAACTGGATTGAATTCTCTTAAAATCCTCGGAACGTATTAAAATCATATAAATTAAAAAATAAATATCACATTAAGAAAGTGACAAAACCAAAATATTGAGTTTTATTATATAAAATCATTTTGTTAATGATATTAGTCCTCGAGTAAACAAGAAATATGTTGTGACCACAATGTTTACATTCTACTGGACATGGTCGTTTTTATAATGCGTCGGCATTTCCGTGTGCACTCCCCTTTCGGTGTTCAATCTGGAAATCGTAGCTTTGAAGACGTTCGATCCAATGTGCTACTTGTCCCTCTGGGTTCTTGAATTGGAACAGCCACACAGGAATACGCAATAATTACGCTCCAGTTTTGATAAGTTTTGGATTAGTATGCAATAACTCGTTCTAGGCCATCCGTTTTCTGTCATAACACTCCTCCTAGACCGTCATTACTTGCATCGGTGTCTAAAATAAATTTCACGTTGGGTATAGCGTATGCAAGGATTGGTGCGACGCACAATCATCTTCTTCCTGGTCATCCTTCCATTCGAACGCCTTTTTCTTCCTGGTACCAAGTAGCATTTCGTATATATTATGATTACAAATTATTCTTGTACAATTTACAGAACATTTACATTAGCGAACATTTGTAGATGTATGTATCTATATTTGTAAAAAATCTGGTTTCAGAGTTTGCACAGTAAAGTTACACTGTAAAGGTTCACTTATAGTTACGAATGTAGTGTTACTGTTTATGTTCTGGGTCATTGTATCGTAACAGTTACAAAATATTTACCTTTGTAGAATCGTTGAGAGCTTATAGCTACCGTGTAGATGTTCTGAACAATTACTTTGTAAGTGTATTTATATCTTCATAAAATGATTAGATTACACTTTGTAACTTTGAAGAGAGCTTAAAGCTACCTCATGATTTATACTGAACGTTTACTTTATAATTGTAATTATACGTATTAAACTGAGTACAATTTTTAACTTTGAAGAGAGCATATACCTTGTAAATTTACCGAACATTTACATTGTTAATGTATTTATACCGTCAAATAATTTATACCGTGTTCTTTAATAAAAAAATATATCTTTTGACAAAGCTAATCAATAAAATAAAATCATTTGTTATTTTGTCCGAAAAGTGAAAAACAAATGAAGATAAATTCTAAACCTTTTCATTTAACATCATTCTATTATAGGAAAGTAAAAAAAATTAAGAAATTTGGAAAGAAACTATTTGAATGTTTTCTCAAAAATGGTGTTCCCACAATATAGTATTACAACTCAGGAAAATTTAAATCGTTTTCTTATATGTAATTGCTAGCGAGCGCAATATTTCTGATACCTCGACTTTACCACAAAGCGTGATCAATATTTCTAGAAGTACTTACGTATTTTCTGGAAAATAACCTATTTCAGTATTTTCTGGAAAATATACTAATACTAAGTATACTAATTTTATAGGAAAATGTAACTGCACATTTACTTTTACATAACGAATACATTATCGTATACAAGTAAACATTTGTAAAAGGAAAACTCAATTGAATTTTTGTTTTTTCTTATATTTGACAGCTAGAAAGGCAGTATTGAGTGCTAGTTTACGACCATTTTCTGAAGAAAAATTTTCAACAGGCAACCAATCGACGTAGTCTATTTTGTAAACAAATTTCCCCTTCCGAACATAATTCTTTTGTTTTCCATTTAAAATATATTGAATCTGCTGAAAATTTTTCTTCAGAAAATGGTCGTAAACTCGCACTGAGTAGTGAGTAGGATTGAAAATGACATTTATAACAATAAGGGGAAATTTCGGTTTAGGTTTATGAATAACAAAAAGCACGTTGCTGTGGTTACAACCGAGGTTTATGAACGCTTTAGAACTATCATTCCCTATAAACAAAAAAATCGATTCGGAAATAACGATACTATTGCGATATGAGAACGATACATATTTTTTTTATATCACACCACGCACTTTCTTATTTGCATTTCTACTCCCATAGAATCAACGAAAATAAAAATTGTATATTGCGCATTGTCTTAAGTGCTTATACCCTTACCCATTGAAAAACGAAAAGAAAAATCGGATTTAGTTTTTTCGATATAATTCTAAAATTATTGCTTTGTTTTCGCTAAAAACTTCTTGTTTTTGAGCGAGTGTACCATACAATACTATTTTCAATTAAAAAATTTCAAAAAAATTTCAATTAGCTGAGAAAATGAAAATTTAATTTTTTTCGTCCGAAAAAAATTGTTTAGAACCGAAAAAATTTAATTTTCATTTTCTCAGCCAATTAAAAGTGTTTTTGAATTTTTTAAATTGAAAATGGTATTGTATGGTAAACTCGATCAAAAACGAGAAGATTTTAGCGAAAATAAAGCAATAATTTTGAAATTATATCGAAAAAACTAAATCCGATTTTTCTTTTTTCAATGGGTAAAGCACTTAACTCGCCATTTCAATTCAAGTTTAACCTAAAACAAAAGCGGACGGCGATATTTGTGTAAAAAGAAACTAAAATCATTAGGAAATATTTGGTGTTGTGAGTTTCACAAAGTAATTAAATATTTCTTTTACAATTTATTTAAACCATTTTTGTTTATTAATATAATCCTTTTATACTAATTGTTTATTTTTTAAGATGTGAGAAAATTTTACTACTGCTGATTGAATTGAGGAGCGAAGTATTATGAAACCCGATGTAATTAAACCGTCATATAAAAAAGTAAATTTTATATATTATATATAATGTAATAAGTATTATAATATAGAAAATTAATCGCATTATAAAACCGGCTTTTTATTTTTGCTAATCCAAAATAAATACTATCGTAACCAACGCGAAAAATACGATACGTATACGATATGAAAAGTAAGCGTCGTAAACGTATCGTAAAAATCTTTCTATATACGTTACGTAAAAAATTCTAATTATCGTGGGACGTTGGATTCGTAAACATATCGATTTCGAATCGCAAAAACGATTCGTAAACGATATTTTGTATGAACAACAACATCATTTTCGTATCGTAAACGAATCGCTTTGTTTAGTGGGTTGTTAACAATATTGTTACAATGTATAGTTTATGAACACAGTCCGGTGGCGTTGCTATTTTACACATGAATTAAAGCAAGAGCTGAGATATTCGGAATTTGTAACGTACATATAAGGTAGATTTTTCGGTGAATATAAAAGAATTGTGCCAAAAATGTGATTTGTAGGTTATGTTGACAAGGCACTTCGCTTTGTATTACTTTAAAATGTTGCAGTCGAGTGTCGAACGCATAGATAACTTCATTGCAATATATTTTGATTTTTTTAAATTATCACTTAAAAATAAATTATTTACAAATTAAATTTATTTCTATAAAATATAACGTTGTCAATCGAATAAAACTAAACTACTTATACCAGGTTTCACAAAAAACTATCCAACCCTTAGTTAAATAATATTTTCTCCCTTTCATCTTTTATAAAATTACGTTTTGTTTCATAATACAAATTCTATGCAAGTTGATTATATTTGATTTTTACATAGAAATATTTAGCCTTCAGCTAAATATTTAGCTCGACGAAATTGGGCAGTTAAATATTTAGCTCTCCAGTTAAAATGTTCATATAAAAATGAAATAAAATTAGCATGCGTTGAATTTGTGTTATGAAATAAATTGCAATTAAATAAAAGAAGAAAGGGAGAAAACATTATTTAACTAGAGATTACTTCTTTTTTTGTGAAATCGGGCATTAAAAGTACATAGTACAAACCCAAGTATAACAAACTGGAACTGAATTTGACAGTTCCAACTAATGCTCTATTTTTCTCCATAAGCAATGGAAGTGATGGAAATGGTTTATTTTTATATAGTCGAAGTAGTATGTGTGCGACTCGGTGGTGTGGCGTCTATTGGAGAGCGGGGGGGGGGGGGGCAAAGTTGAGTAGATTAATCTACCAGCTCCGTAACCTTCCAGTAGGGTGCGCATCGCGTGAGCTGTTCTGGTCTTGTATTAGGCAGCTGCATGATGGGTACAATTGTGTAAGGGGTAACCTGTTCACAATTCGCAAGTGTACGTGCTGCCTCCTCGTGGCAACCACTGGTAACTAAGGCCATTTGGCACAGGCTAAAGTACGGCGCTAAAGGAGAAAACCTTGACAAAAAACCCTAATCTAAGGTGGAACAGCATATGCCGATGGATGAATGGCTGATAGGTTAATCAGTCCAAAATATGCGGACTCTGCATACCAGGCACCCTCCAGTTCTATTTAGCCTTTCTATAGTAAAGCTGGGTGACCTACAGGCGATTTGCAATTCCCAGCAACTCGTAAGAGTAAAATCAAACGAAATACGGGGCAGGAGTAGGAATATACGGGAGTGGGACAACCCTCTCGAGGTCCTTGGGCTCCAATGCTACCGTCTTTCTAGCGGAACTATTTCTTTAATGACTTATTATTATGAACAAATTTAAGTTCAAATGTAGATTTTTTTTACAATTGTCTTTCTCATATGCCCATTTGTATTTAAAATTCAGCTAAAATTAGAGGTTTCCAAGCATTTACTTCAAAAACAACAACAATAAATATAAATGTTCAAAAAAATGAAAAGAAATGTTTCATTCATCGCCTCAAAAAATACAAACTTTCGTAGTTTGACGCGGCTCTATGTGTTCACTAAGTACTTTTCATACCAGGCGCCTTGGCTTTGAGCTTCGTAAATAAAATTGTTTTATTTCGTTTTATAATTATGTAAATTAGTTTTATTCGATTGACACCGTTTAATTTTATAGTAATAAATTCAATTTGTTGAGAAATAATTTATTTTTAAGTGATAATTTAAAAAAAAAATATATATATTACAATGAAGTTATCTACAAAGCCAAGGCAATGCGTTTCACACTCGATTGCAAGATTTTAAAGTAGTACAAAGCGAAGTGCTTTCTCAACATAACCTACATTTTTTGCACAAATATTTCATACTTATCAAAAAATCTAGCTCCTACTATATGTACGTTACAAATTTAGAATACTTCAGTTCTTGATATAATTCACGTGTAAAATAGACCTAAATAAAATATTTGATGGCAACCGAATGTTCACAGCCAACGCCAACCAGTATGAAAGGGTCTCAGCTTCGCATTTGTGGTAACTAAATATTTCGAGGCGAGGCGCCTGGTATGAAAAGTACTTTAAGGTTGTCTCATGAAAATTAAAAAGTTGAAAATGTGTGATCTCACGAGCTCAAAACAGTAGTACCAATTCCTTTTTTTTTTTTCTTTTTTTGCTCATTCTCCTTTTTGTAGTTTGCTAATTTTTGAATTTCTTAAAAGTTTTCTAGTGGACAGATATGTTATCGGTGTAAATTTTTAAGTGTTCTAATTTTGTTTTTTGTGTTTTGATTGTGCTATTTGTGGAATTTTTCTTATTATTTTACCATTTTATTAATAAAACTTGTTTCTTTTTCGTACGATTTAAAATAATTTTTGATATTTGTATTTTTCCCGCGATTTAAAGCAGTTTCATATTTTAATTTTTTGACATCTGTGTAACTAGTTTTGTTTTTATATGTATTAAATTTCATTCTAATTTTCGATTTTTTTTGTGTTGTAACAAAATGGCAGAATTACCACAAGAACTGTCTTTATCCAGACAACAACAATTGTCTTTATCAAGGCAACAACAACTGTTTTTTAAGACAACATCTGCAAGGTCAGTTGATGTTGTATTAAAAAAGACAGTTGTTGTTGTCCTGATAAAGACATTTGTTGTTCTCTTTATAAAGACAGTTCTTGTGGTAATTCTGCCATTTTGTTACAACACAAAAAAAAAAAATCGAAAAATAGAATTAAATTTAATACAAATAAAAACAAAACAAATTACACAGATGTCAAAAAAATAAATAATGAAACTGCTTTAAATCGCGGGAAAAATACAAATATCTACAATTATTTGAAATCGTACGAAAAAGTAGTACCAATTTTTTTTTGCTCATTCTCTTTTTGTCGTTTGCTTTTTTGAATTTCTTATTTAAAGTTTTCTAGTGAATGGTTATGTTATCGGTGTAAATTTTTAAGTGTTTTAATTTTGTTTTTTGTGTTTTGATTGCGCTATTTGTGGAATTTCTCTTATTATTTTACCATTTTATTAATAAAACTTGTTTCTTTTTCGTACGATTTAAAGTAATTTTTGATATTTGAATTTTTCCCGCGATTTAAAGCAGTTTCATATTTTAATTTTTTGACATCTGTGTAATTTGTTTTGTTTTTATTTATATTAAATTTCATTCATTTTTTGTGTTGTAACAAAATGGCAGAATTACCACAAGAACAGTCTTTGTCAAGACAACAACAACTGTCTTTTTTAAGACAACATACACACAAAACAACAGTCGTTGTTGCCCTGATAAAGACAATTGTTGTTCTCTTGATAAAGACACTTCTTGTGGTAATTCTGCCATTTTGTTACAACACAAAAAAAAAATCGAAAAAATGAATAAAATTTAATACAAATAAAAACAAAACAAATTACACAGATGTCAAACAATCAAAATATGAAACTGCTACTTTAAATCGTATAAAAAAGAAACAAGTTTTATTAATAAAATGACAAAATAATAAGAAAAATTCCACAAATAGCACAATCAAAACACAAAAAATAAAATTAGAACACTTAAAAATTTACACCGATAACATAACCATCCACTAGAAAAATTTTAAGAAATTCAAAAAAGCAAACGACAAAAAGGACAATGAGCAAAAAAAAGAAAAAAGAATTGGTACTACTGTTTTGAGCTCGTGAGATCACACATTTTCAACTTTTTAATTTTCTTGAGACAGCGTTTAGCAAACGACAAAAAGGAGAATGAGCAAAAAAAAAAAGGAATTGGTACTACTGTTTTGAGCTCGTGAGATCACACATTTTCAACTTTTAAAATTTTCATGAGACATCCTTTAAGGAAATACGGGTATTTTAATTTAGCGCCGCTGTTCGCTCCGCCAATGTGTTTGGGATAATACATATACATATACAATCAAACATATTTAGTTCCATTAGTTTAGGGTTTTTGTTCCACTGTTCAAAGGAAATCTTATAATAAAATGGAGCTCAAATGTCGTTCTCAGTTCCAAAAAAAGTTCCAGAAAAACAAAAATATATTTGAAGTAATAACACTTGGGAAGTGGTGCTTTGTCAGCATAACCTACAAATCACATTTTTGGCACAATTCTTTTATATTTACCGAAAAATCTAGCTCTTATGTACAGTGCACGTTACAAATTCAGAATATATCAGTTCTTGCTATAATTCATGTGTAAAATAGACCTGAATAAAATATTTGATAGCAACCGAATGTCAAAGCCAACGCCACCGGTATGAAAGGGTCTCAGCTTCGCATTTGTGGTATCTACAAATTTTGAATCGAGGCGTCTGGTATGAGAAGTACTTAACTCTATGTAAAATCTAATCGACAGAAAAATTATGTTTTATTTAGCCTGTTCACACGATGCACACAGCGCATCGCAACACTTCCTCGTTTCATACCTCTTTGCCAACAAACTTTAACAAGTAAATCAAAGTTTGTAGGCGCAAAGAGGTACGAAACGAGGAAGTGTTGCGATGCGCTGTATACATGGTGTGATTGTGTGAACAGGCTAATTGACAAACATCATTTGGCATCGACAATAATGCCGATATTTGCAACCGACACGAATTAAGTACTTTTCATACCAGGCGCCTCGGCTTTGAGCTTCGTAAATAAAAAAATTTTATTTCTTTTTTTAATTATATAAATTAGTTTTATTCGATTGATACCGTTTAATTTTATTGTAATAAATTCAATTTGTTGAAAAATAATTTATTTTTATGTGATAATTAAAAAAAAACAAAATATATTGCAATGAAGTTATCTAGAAAGCCAAGGCAATGCGTTCCACACTCGACTGCGAAATTTTAAAGTAGTACAAAGCCAAGTCCTTTCTCAACATAACCTGAAAATCACATTTTTTGCTCAAATATTTCATACTTACTAAAAAATCTAGCTCATATGTACGTTACATATTTAGAATATCGCAGTTCTTGCTATAATTCACGTGTAAAATAGACCTAAATAAAATATTTCATAGCAACCGAATGTTCAAAGCCAACGCCACCGGTATGAAAGGGTCTCAGCTTCGCATTTGTGGTAGCTAAATATTTCGAGGCGAGGCGCCTGGTATGAAAAGTACTTTAAGTACTTTTCATACCAGGCGCCACGCCTCGAAATATTTAGTTACCACAAATGCGAAGCTGAGACCCTTTCATACCAGTGGCGTTGGCTTTGAACATTCGGTTGCTATCAAAAATTTTATTTAGGTCTATTTTACACGTGAATTATAGCAAGAACTGAGATATTCTAAATTTGTAACGTACATATGAGCTAGATTTTTTGGTAAGTATGAAATATTTGTGCAAAAAATGTAATTTGTAGGTTATGTTAAGAAAGCACTTCGCTTTGTACTACATACATACTTTAAAATCTCGCAGTCGGGTGTGGAACGCATTGCCTTGGCTTTGTAGATAACTTCATTGTAATATATATTTTTTTTTTTTAAATTATCACTTAAAAATAAATTATTTTTCAACAAATTGAATTTATTACTATAAAATTAAACGGTATCAATCGAATAAAACTAATTTACATAATTAAAAAACGAAATAAAAAAATTTTATTTACGAAGCTCAAAGCCGAGGCGCCTGGTATGAAAAGTACTTTATTATCAGACCCGCTCCGCCCTTATTTTTTGTCAAGCTTATATGTTATAATGAAAGGCTCTGTTGAAAACCCACCCGTGCAATGCTCATTTAGGATGGAAAGTAAGACCCAGAGTGATTATGTACCAAGAGGAAGGAAAAATAGAAAACAAGTGCTAGAGCAAGTTTCTGAACGTGAGGATAGCTCTAAAGATTAAAAATCAACTTTCACCAATAGCCGATGGTTACCGAAACCAATTGAATCGATACTTTTGAAAATGACCAAATTTAAACTTGCAAAATTATAATAGGAGCTGTTTTCATCTTAATCTAAACAATTATTAGGATTTAAGAAAATTATATTACCTTGTGCAACACCATCATCTGAAATCTTTAAACTGCCTCCTTTTATCATGGCATCATAGTTTGGTTTGATATGAGCTAAATTTATAGTTACTAAACCAAACATTGAACCAGTTTCACAGTGATCTTCAAATGTAAAGAGGGAACCAATATCTTTAACAAGTGCTCGTTGAACAGTTGAATACCTGACGGTTGTAAAATAATGATACATTCAATTCTATTCTACAAACTACATACAAATTTACTATTATTAGTACATACCACGATTGAGTTACACGACGTGGCATAGTTGTTAAAGCTTCCCAATACTGCTCAATAAACGGTATGATTTCTTTATCTTTACTGAACATAAACCTTGGTTTACCCTCTTTTGTAGCTGCTTGTTGCATATTAGCTACAGCTGTGACGCACATTTGTGGAATAGCTAGAATATAATATATATGTGTAAATAAATACCTGCTAAGAGGTAAAAAAATTAACAAAGCTTACAAGCTTGGTTTTTACGAAAAGTTTCCAAACCTGTTGGTGAACATATTTTACAGACAAACACATAATTGGTTAAAAATGGCATTAATTTTCCCAATTGATATCCAATACAAGATTCGTGATAAAATTTATTACAAGTGGCACACAGCAGTTCAACTATATTGAGATTTCGATCTTTTCCACTGAAAATAGACCATAACAACAAAAAGTTAGGTTATGTTACTCAAAATAAAAACAATATTTTCGCTTAAAATTTTAATAATTAATCTATATTATTTTAATAAATTTAGAAGGCGCTTACCAATAACAACTTCCAGGTTTATTTTCTAATGTATGAAGAGCTTTTGTTTCATTTTCATTCAATTCAACGATTAACGATTCCATTTTGAATGAATGGCTATTTTAAGTGGTTTATATCAGATATTTTTACAACAAAATAGACAAAAAACACAAATTAATAAAACACACTATTTTATTAATAAAATAATTAAAATCTCTTAAATTATTACAAAAACTAACCGGCTGTTGATTTATTATGACAATTTCCAGAACTAATTTGACACTATAAAAAGAGTAATTTGACAGTATAAAAAGTGTCAAACAAACTTGTAAAGTGCTCATTCAAGTAAGTACATTACATATACATATTGAATTGGAAGAAAGACAGGCTAAGTCCCGTATAAGCTTAAGCCGGCACCATCAATCTTAAAAATTGTAGAGACATATATAGGTATGTATTATGTTTTAGGCTACTCTCTTATAAATCTCGGTCTTGGGGGCTAAAATGTACAATATATTTATATGCTGAGCTTAAAACAATCAAGAAAACAATAGGCACTTACCAATTTGTAGTCTTCAATAGCAAAATTAATTACTGGCTTGTTCCATTTTAAAATGGGATACTGATTAAATAAGAGGCTTCTTTCTGATTTCTTATAATGTAATAAATTCATCTTACGTTGCCGAAATTCATAAAATATTTCATCATAAACATTTTCCATTTGTTTGCTTGAGCAATTAGAGGCGTGTGCCAAGACCCTGGTTGAACTATACAACTTCATATTACTGGTAGTGATAATATTTTCCTTATTCTCTTCTACTTTATCTATATTATTCGAAGCTAGCTCAGAAGTACTAATTACTCGTTGGTGTAAAGATTTCACATTTAATTTTAATTTTTTCATCAATTTTTCCAGATTTTTTATTCTTTTTTCAATTTTATGAATTTTTCTTGGGTAAATAGGTGCTACATGAGTTTGGTAACTCGGCAGGATAAAATTAGTTGGTCTACTTAAATTAGATTGATTATTTATAAATTCTTCATTTTTTTCAGTCAATCGGAATGTTCTAAACTTATTATCAGACGATTTCTGCTTAACCTGATCCTTTGGGGTGTTTTCGGGAATTATTGAACTATGATGTATTCTGCTTAGTGCTCTGTTAACATTAGTAACACTCATTTCGTCATCAGCTTGATTAACATCTTGGTCATCTTTTTCGCCTTCATCGCCTACTCCAAGCAAATAAAGTTCAGTTGAAAGTTTTTCTAGCTTGTTGGCAGTTGTGCGAGAACTTATTATCTTATTGATTTGCTTCGGCAACTCAACATCTAATACATTTTTTACAAGTTCTCTACTTGCGGGATTGCCAATTACATTAGTTTGATTTGATTTGAGCACGGCAGTTAAAGAAATAATTTTTTTCAATTGCATTTCATCTATCAGATTTTTCATACTATTTGTCATTTTATTCATATTTTCAACATCATTTGCAGTTTTACTTTCTGTGTGCTCCACGGGATCATCATATTTATGGAATAAAAATCTGGGTTTATACTTAAATTTTTCATTTTTATTGTTTGAATTTGGTTCCTTATCAATATTAGTCGTAATATTTTTTTTAAATTGTAAAGCTGGATTATTCATATCTATTTTATCTATCAAATTATAAAACTCATGATTTGAGACTAGAAAAATGAAAAAAAAATATTTTAAATTTCAACAAAAGCCGTAATTTTATCGAGTTTAATATTCAAACCTTCTTCACAATCTGATACTAATAAATCTCTTGTTTTATACAAAGATCTAAGCGAAGAATCGGAGAAAGCACTGTCTGAATGTGGCTTCATTATTTTTGATAATTTTACAAATTTTTACTTATTTTTATTTAAACAAATAATTTTTTAGCTGCACTGTAAATTTTATATTCTTTTTTTTATAAATTACAATTAAATTATTTAGAAAAAAAAATAAAAGAATTTTATTTAGCTAGCTACTTTGATGCGGTGAGATAGGAATTCTCAGGAATATCTGTGTCATTAATAAGGTTGATTTGGCGTGTACCGTCCTCAAAATATTCTACTCGAATTAACACCCATTTGTATTTTGATTTGCGGTCACATTCGGGTGACGATGTCTCAGATGTTACAGTAATTGTTTGATTAACTTGGGTGGACTTTTGGGCAGTAGAAGTCTGTAAAAGTAAATGGAATTTTCAAAAAATTCCGTTATAAGTACACAGCCAGTAACTTACCATTAAATTTTGATTCGGCATATTTAAGTTTCCAGATTTTGAGTCTTTTTTCAACGAAGTTAAAAAATCTGCAAATTTTTAAGATATTTTTATAACTAAGCAAATTTCAGATATTTATTTGTAAAATATGTACTTGGCGTAAAATACAACATGGCTTCAGCCCAAAAATTTTTGTCATCCTTTGGTGGATTTCTGTTTGAATTGCATGGTCTTATAACGCATTGGTCGCATTTTCTTTCTTTGGTGCTTTTTAAGCAATTATACAATGATTCGTGCATTTCAAAACAACTTTTACAGTATACGCAACGATGCTGGCACGCCGGACATTTGAACGGTTCAGCGTTTTGTTTGAAACTTTCTGTAGACCCACAACAAGGACAACTTCTTGAGATATTTCTCTGGCTGGTATTTATTTCACTTTTAAATAGCCCATCAGACTTATGTGGGACTGATTCAATAACAGAATGTTCTCCCGAATAACTATGGTTCATGTTTGAAAAGACTTCATTTTTAAAAGCTCTTTCTTTGTCTTGAATCAATCTCGAATATCTTTCATCATCATGACTTTGATTTGTAGGCCTCCTAATATAGCTAACAGAATTAGGAACAGTTTCATTAAAATTACGTGAAAATGATTTTAGATCAGGATTATTTTCGCTCAAACTTTGTTGGAACGTGGATCTCCTCTCATTAATATCGTTACCAGATTTACGAGATATTTCCTCAGTATAACCAGAATCAGGAACAGTTTCATTAAAATTACGTGAAAATGATTTTAGATCAGGATTATTTTCGCTCAAACTTTGTTGGAACGTGGATCTCCTCTCATTAATATCGTTACCAGATTTACGAGATATTTCCTCAGTATAACCAGAATCAGGAACAGTTTCGGTAAATTTACGTGAAAATGATTTTAAATCAGGATTATTTTCGCTCAAACTTTTTTGGAACGATGATCTCCTCTCATTAATATCGTTACCGGATTTACGAGATATTTCCTCAGTATAACCAGAATCAGGAACAGTTTCGGTAAATTTACGTGAAAATGATTTTAAATCAGGATTATTTTCGCTCAAACTTTGTTGGAATGAGGATCTCCTCTTATTAATATCATTACCTGATTTACGAGATATTTCTTCAGTATAAACAGAATCAGGAACAGTTTCGTTAAATTTACGTGAAAATGATTTTAAATCAGGATTATTTTCGCTCACACTTTGTTGGAACGAGGATCTCCTGTTATTAATATCGTTACCAGATTTACGGGATATTTCCTCAGTATAACCAGAATCAGGAACAGTTTCGTTAAATTTATTAGGATTATTTTCGCTTACGCTTTGTTGAAACGAGGATCTCCTCTTATTAATATAGTTACCGGATTTACGAGATATTTCCTCAGTATAATCAGAATCAGGGACAGTTTCGTTAAATTTATGTGAAAATGATTTTAAATCAGGATTATTTTCACTCACACTTTGTTGGAACGAGGATCTCCTCGTATTAATATCGTTACCTGATTTACGAGATATTTCCTCAGTATAAATGGAATCAGGAACAGTTTCGTTAAAATTACGTGAAAATGATTTTAAATCAGGATTATTTTCGCTCATACTTTGTTGGAAAGAGGATCTCCTCTTATTAATATCGTTATCGGATTTACGAGATATTTCCTCAGTATAAATGGAATCAGGACGAACAGTTTCGTTAAAATTACGTGAAAATGATTTTAAATCAGGATTATTTTCACTCATACTTTGTTGGAAAGAGGATCTCCTCTTATTAATATCGTTACCGGATTTACGAGTTATTTCCTCAGTGTAACGTGGCGATTCTTCTATTAAGTCAAGATTATTTTCTTGCAGACTCTGTTGCAATAACGACTTCCTGATAATATTGCCATTATCAAATTTACGGGATTGTACATCGCTGTTACGGAATGATCTTTCAGAAGCAGGCATATTTTCATGTAAGCTCGTTTGGAAAGTCGTTTTCCTGTGAGTATTAGCACAAGAAGTTCTATTTTCAGGATCATTGCTAAGCAAACAATTAGCAAAATCAGGATCATCTTCATATAAACTTTTTTTAAAAGGCGATCTCTTGCGATTGTTAATACTGTTACGTGGAATTGATGTAGCACCAGATGGTCGATTGATCACAGATCTGCTGTTTTCAAATTCAGTTTGGTTATTATCAATGTCACCTGCAATTAGTTCAACATCAGAAACATTTTTATTAGAGTCTAATTTGATGCAATATGATAATCTATGAGTGTTAATGCGTTGCGTTTTACGCGAATTATATTCTTCATCATTAGAAAATGATGCGAAATCAGACAAAACTCTGTCAAAATCATAATTAATGGAACTTTTCTTCCGCCCATCCAGATTTTTTAATTGATTTTCGCTTATTTTCATTGGACTAGAAGTTTCAGATACATATGAACGATTATCCTCACCTTGTACATTTTTATCATTTACGTAACCACTTTTCATAGAATTATTTTCCGCAGTAATTTGTTGCTCACTAATCATTGTAGAATTGCCACGGTTTACAGATAAACTTTCATTTTTACGCTTAAAAAAACTTGAAAGTCGTTTGCCTGGTGTAAGTATACTTGGTGTTATTGATCTTCGATTATCTCGGTTTTGACTCAATTCAATACTTGGTCTGCTTGCAGGTAAATCATTTTCAAGAGTAATAGATAAATGCAAATTTATATCATTTTCTTTAAGTTCTGACTGATTTGTAGAATTATTTATTAAATTTTTGGTGGAGACATTTTCCTTTTTAACTAATAGAGCCTCATATAATTGTTTTACAATTTGAAGAGATTTTTCAATTTCTTCTAGTAATTTTAAAAGTAATTTTATGTTGTCCTCCATGGGTGTTAAATTATCCACATGTCCTTTTTGGCTGTTCTCTGGTAAGGAATTTGAGCTTACACCATATGGGGTTGGAGAAATTGAAGACGATGGTGGTTTGCTTGTAGGAAAATAAGAAACTGATCTTAATGATTGGTTATTAATTGGGAATTCCCTCACTGTATACGGTGGTTCGCTCGGAAAATTTTCCGCAACCGGTCTAGACGATTGATCGTTAAGTAAATATTGTAGTTCTTGCGAATATGTTTCATTTCCAGTTTGAGTCTGAACCTCAAACAAGGTTACCCAAGATCCACCATCTTTCTCCAGTTTATAATCTTCTTGGCTGTTACACGAACAGCAACAACATGATTTATCTTGATGTTTTTTTGATTCGTTAGTTTGTGTATATTTATTAGCTACTTTTGATTTACCACACGAACAACAGCTGGTAGAATGACGTGTCCTCTTTCTTCGAATTGGCCCTGTACCTGCGGGGGTATCGTTGCCGAAACTAGAGGGTTTTTGTTCATTGGCTTCCTGGTTTAATAAACCAAATTCACTTGTTTCATCGGAGCGTTTCTTTGCATGACCTAAGAAACTAGCATTTCTACCCGTTTGGGAAAAATTATTTACTTTATGTTGCGATTCATAAAATTCTTGATTCAATTTATTTGAAGTTGCAAAATTGTTGGTGATATTTGTCGTATTAATCAAAAACTGATTCAATAACTCAATTAGGGTACGAATTTGTTTACTTAGTTCATCCCAATCACAGTTTGCCTTATTATGTTTTCTTGTTTGATTAAATTTTCGTAAGCTATCCGCCGCAGAAGCAACGTGGCTGTTTAATCGTTCGATTTCATTATTAAACACCAAATAACTTGTTTCCATTCCCGAAAGGAAATCAAAAAAACATTGTTTCTCACCATAATTAATTTGTAAATTTTTGATATAGTTAATAAATTTATCAAATAATTTTTGGTTTTGGCACAGATTATTGTAGAACGTGCTTATTTCATCATTGTATCTATTGGTGAAAATTGTCGATTTATCCCACATCATGTGAGGAATTATAAAGCCAAGCTTATCGAAAATAT
This sequence comes from Tipula vernalis, assembly GCA_958295665.1. Classification (NCBI taxonomy): domain Eukaryota; kingdom Metazoa; phylum Arthropoda; class Insecta; order Diptera; family Tipulidae; genus Tipula; species Tipula vernalis. The sequence goes on from OY282558.1 coordinate 277,258,018, forward strand.
ATTAATAAATCAAAATATTTTTTATTTAATTTTCAATGGTAACTTTATTATCCATGCGGATTTGGTGGTTATCAATATAAAAAAAAATCCACAAAGGTGGCTTAAAATTTTATCAACAATTTTATCGTACTTGCACTTACATAATTGTATTTACACAACCAGCAAAATTGTATGTATTTGCTTTTATTACACTAACCAACTAATAACTACGGCAAAAGCTGGGTGCTATTTGTGAATTGTGAATTCGATTCGATTGTGTTCGATTCTTCGAAATGTTGGATTCTTATTTGAATTGAATCAGATTCGTTTGTTTCCTATTTTAATCAAGTATGAATCGAATTGACCAGCGAGTCTTGAAGCATCCGTAATGCGGGCCTCAGATGATCAATAAGTATTGCCAATATAATATTGTCAATACGTCTATAAAAAAACTATTGGCAAACAGCAATTTATCATGTTTCCATGATAGAGTTAACCTAGGTTCAACTCGGTTTATGTGCATGGAAACGCGTATTAGGGTAGAGTATGGTTAAATCCATATAAACTCGACGGATCTTGTTTGTTTGAGTTAGATTCTATCTGTCAAACATTTTTTAAAATTATAAATGGCGCATATTACTAAATATATTTCCCCAAAATAATTTAAAAAATACACAAAAATGTCGTTGTCAACGTTATGACGATATATCAAAGCGAAATAAAAGTTTGGATTTTGTTCAATACGCAATTTTATTTTTTTTATTGTATCGAAATATTTTTCTTCAACTCTAATGCCGAGTTTACGACCATTTTCTGAAGAAAAATTTTCAACAGGCAACCAATCGACGTAGTCTATTTTGTAAACAAATTTCCCCTTCCGAACATAATTCTTTTGTTTTCCATTTAAAATATCTGCTGAAAATTTTTCTTCAGAAAATGGTCGTAAACTCGCACTAAATCCTAACTCTGTTCATGGAAACGGATCGGGTTAGCGCCGCCATATTTTCAACTCAACGAAACCTAAACCTGTTTAAACTCGATACATGGAAACATGGTAATTGTCTCAGACGATCAATACCATTGGCAATACACTTAAACGTCAAACAATAAAAAATATTTATTTTCAGGTAATACTCCACTTTGAAGCATGTTAGACAAAAGTAAAGCTTGTGTAGCGATTATTTCGGCATTATCAATGAAATAAAAATAAAAAGGAAATAATATGGTCTATTTGGGCATTAATGAAAAAAAAAATAAAAAGGAAATAATATGGTCTAGGGTGTTGAACCTTTTTTTATTGTATGCCAGATTTTTTTTCCTCGCTTGGTCTAATCTTTTAGTTCTCTATATGTATAAACAAATCTAATTAACGCTTCTTGATTATCAAGGGTTTCTGGTGTATTCCTGTTCTCCATTGAGGTATTACTTGTGATATCGGTGAATTCCATACCGCACCATGTAGTATACCATATGTATATATGTATTTGCCAAGATTGTAAATATTATATCAATATTAAATATATTTTGGTTTTCATTAAACCCACGCCACAATGTTTTGTGTATGTATTAACAATGCTTCAATTAGCGTATTTCCTTGACAAATTTACAACAACAATTGCATAGGCGAAATCCCCGCAAGAATAACATTAACCCAAAAAAAAATTGGGTTTAATTAAACATAATTCTAATTCTTGGTTATGATACCTGCCACCAGAGTCATAATTCATAGTAAATTTGTATTTTATTTCGAAAGGTTGGCTTTTGTCAATTAAATCAAATTGGCTATTTTCTTGGAAAACAAATAAACCCAAAATAATTCAAATTAAATTTTGGTCAACAAAATACGCTTAATTAGTGTCCTCACACGTTCAATAGTATTGCCAATACTGAAATATTGGCAATAGATATTGATCATCTGAGGCCCGCTTAACAAACTTTACAGAATTTAACGAAAATATATTGTTCAGGAAATTTTGAGAGATCGCCCAGTGAATCCGTATAGCATTGACCAGCGAGTCTTTAAGCATCCGTAATAAAACCTTACATAATTTAACGAAAACGTATTGTTAAGGAAATTTTGACAGATCGCCCATCGAATCCGTAACACGATTTGACAACAAAAAACAAGGAATATTTGTAATTGTATTTTGCAATAATTGTTTTGTCACATTACACTACATAAATATTATGTACATATTTGAAATATATATAAAACATTATTTTAATTAATAAAACATAAATAGGCCATGTTTCACTGTTTGACGTTTCTTCCTTCAGTTTGGGCGGTAATTTTCGCCCTTGTTAAAGAATGTTAAATGACAATTCAAATTTAACGAAACTGAACGAAAAGTTCTTAAAGTTTCGCTGGTCAGTAATATGCATGTTCCTATGGTCGTATTCTTACTTAAATTTCTTAAAGACTCGCTAGTCAATGCACTTCGAAGAAGTCGAACACGTTCGAATCAAATTCACAAATAGCCCACCTTTGAGAAATTTACAACAACAATTGCACGTGACAGAAATTAAATAATTCGAACAAAAAATTTGAGTTATTTAATTATAGCTCGAAAAAATAAAATACGTAACTGCTTGAACGAAAAACAGAAGAAATACCAATGAATATAAAAATTAAATCGAAAAAATATTTCGCAGCTTAATCTGTTAAGAAAAAAATAACTTCGAAATAATTCGAATTAATTTTTTCTCAACAAAATACAGCTGATAGCGGCATGCTCATACAGAAGAGACAGAGCAATATTTTTGCAGAATCAAAAAATAGCGTAACTATTGCCTTGTTTCGGAGAGATCAGGCAGATAATTTATCGGAGAGAACAGAGCGATTGTCATTTAATGCCCGATTTAGATAAAGAAAAATGTTTGCCTTGCAAAAAATGTTTGCCTTGCATAGACCTGCACGCAATAAAAAAATATCCATTAGTTAAAATGAGAAAGACTGTAAACCAAAATGGCGATGCTATAATTTTTGGCGGCTTCTACATAATTGGATGTTATATTTTTTGACATTTATCAGTAGTGTGCCAAAATAAAATTTATAACAATAAATAAAATTGGTAGTGCTAAAAATAAAATTGGGAAAACTGCTTTTGATTTGATTTTTTCTGCTATAACAATTGACTTCTGGCCATCGTATAGGTTTTCATAATATACTTTTATTGTGTTTGTGTTTGTTTGTTACTCTTAAATATCAAAAAATATAGTCGGGTCGAGTATATTTTATAGTATCAAATTTATTTTTAATGGTTTTATAATAACAATTGGTAAAAAAAAACAAAAAAAAAAACGCTAACATTATTTTGCATGTTTATGTTTTATTCTTGTCATTCAAATGAAAATTGTAATATACTAATCTTTTCTTTTTTTGCAAGGCAAACATTTTTCTTCATCTAATACCACGTTTACATTATATGTACCTAATAAGTATGTACTTTTTTGCTTTTTCATTATTTTTCCGCTGCAGTTCACATTAGCTTTGCGACTTGTAGTGTGAACGCATACTATAAAAGTTTGTTGTTTTGACAGATAGTTTTCTGTATTCAATTCAGTTTATGTTTTGTGAATTTCTTCTCAAAAACTCTATTAGATTTGTCGGCAAATTATTTGATTAACACCCGAAATTGTAGTTTAACAAAAAAACGTATAAATTTTTGTTTTGACAACAAATATACGAATGACATTAACATATAGTTATTAGTTAGAGTTCACATTACAACGTAATATACTAATACTTTTTTGATACATACTTTAGCGAAATATCAAAAAAGTATGTGATAAAATATTTGAATATTTAAATTTGAGTTCACATGACGATACTTTTTTGCTACATACTTTTATTCTACTAATGTAAAGTGTAAACGTGGTATTAATCAGGCATAAAAAGTAGGGCTCGTCTCGAGCATTTTCGTATTTCGTAATTTTAGCTGTTTTTTTATTCACTCCCGATAGCTGCTACCGAGAGCCGTCATTTGTCTATACCTAAATTTAAATTTGACGCGCTGTTTATTGGTAAATTAAATTTGTTTAACATCAGACTATAATTTTTAATTCGATAGTTTAGCGAAAACTTGATATAAAAAATATTTGGCTCTACCTATTTATACGGAGCGCTATCGGGAGCCACATTTTATATGACGGCTCTCGATAGCAGCTACACGGAGCGAATAAAAAAACGCAGCTTTTCTAAATTTGACGTCTCTTCTGATTGGTTTAAATTATTTTCCCTAAATAAGCAAAAGACGTCAAAATAAGCACGTTCACAGCACAACGCACGTCTAAAGCCGCATCCACACGAGGTGTGAAATGTACACTTATGCGCGCGTATTCGGTTAAAGCCGCATCCACACGAGGTGTGAAATGTACACTTATGCGCGCATTTAGCGAATGTACACGTCGTGTGGATGGTTTTCGCATGACGAATGTAACTGAATATTTTCATTTGCTTGTGTTCGTCAAATAGGCGGTAAACGACACACATCAAAGGAAACAATCGATGCATTTGTGTCCCATCCACACGAAGTGACAAAATGTTAACAAATATAATTTGAAATGTTAGTGCATTTATCTTTAGAATTTTTTTTAATGGAAATGTTATTTATTGAACTTTGCATTTTTTTAGAGAAATAATATCTGAAAATTCTTGAAACGTAATATATAATTGATTTCAAAAGTAATGTTAAATGCCAATTTTCATTTAAATGGTCGGAATGGCTGTTTGGTCGGATATTACCAAATTTGCTGTTAATTTTTAGTAAAAAACCGATATTTAAATACTTTATTTTTATTTCTGTTTAATAACATTACAGCACAACTATTTATTAATATTACACTGGCCAAATCAATCTCATCGTCGCTATTTATTTCCATTTTCAATTTTGAATAAACCGAAAAACTTGAAAAATTTTTAAAAACAACAAATTTGTTCAATTTGAAATTAAATGAAAACATTTTACGATATATGTACTAAAAATGTCTATCAGTAAAGAAATGTTCATTAACATTCGCCTACATGTGATCAATGAACATTTAACGAATCGTGTGTACCGAGATGTTGATAAATGTACACTTCTCGCTTAACCGTCTACATTCGTCAATTAAGCGAATACGCGCGCATAAGTGTACATTTCACACCTCGTGTGGATGCGGCTTAATTGACGAATGTAGACGGTTAAGCGAGAAGTGTACATTTATCAACATCTCGGTACACACGATTCGTTAAATGTTCATTGATCACATGTAGGCGAATGTTAATGAACATTTCTATACTGATAGACATTTTTAGTACATATATCATACAATTTTTTCATTTAATTTCAAATTGAACAAATTTGTATGTTTTTCTTGTATTATTTTCTGAATTTTATAAAAATAAAATAACAAAGTTTTATTGCCACACAAAAATCGAAGATTCGCCACACGAATTAAGAAATCAAAATGGTGTCTTTTTATTACTATTTTTTTGTTGTTTTTATTTTTCGACTCGACTCCGTTTATAGTGGCTGTTTTTAGAGTTAACTCGACTCGACCCTAGAAATTTTTTAGGTCGAGTCGAGTTAACTACAAGATGACTCGACTCCGTTTATAGCAAAAGTTAACCTAGGTTCAAACCAGGTTTAACCCTAAGCATAAACGTACTCAATGTTTTAAGAGTTAACTCGACTCGACCCTAGAAATTTCTTAGGTCGAGTTGAGTTAACTACAAGATGACTTGACTCCGTTTATAGTAAAAGATAACCTAGGTTCAAACCAGGTTGAACCCTAAGCATAAACGTACTCTATATGCTGCGAGTCGGGTCGATTATGCTATTATACTATTAACGATGGAAAATCAGTATTACTCTATTCACAATGAAAAAGCTTTTTACTGTTGACTTACAGGTTTGTATGAATTTCCAACATAACGAAAAAAAAATTTTGTTCGTTATGTTGGAAATTCATACAAACGTGAATGCTGTGTTTCAAATGAATAAAAATCCCCATAAAAAGTTAAATTTTTGATATTTTATTCACCAAAAAATTTTAACTGATTACGGACCAGTTAAAAATTTGTAGCTTGTATTTGGCTTTTATCTACGCAAAACAAAAATAAAAACAACGTCACAATTTTAACCAGTTTCATTTGAAACACCAAAACGATTAAAAAATGAAAATTTAATATTTTTTCCCACAGTTAAAAAATTTAACTTTTTACCAGATTGAAACACATACTAAAGATACATGTTAAACCGAAAGTGATCTGACTGAAAACGTCTGAGTTAAATTCAACATGTAAACGGCGACTTGACTGAAAGTGTTCTGAAAGTAGTCTGAGTTCGGTCAACTTAAATTTGGTTGGTTGAGTCAGTTTGTATATTGAGTTAAACATGTAAACTTTAGTTTAGTTGAACTGACAGATTTTTTCATACTGTTAAAAGGGCAAAATGTTTTTATACATTTTCCAAGTGGTTTTTAAATTATTTTAAATAATTTTTTAATAATTTTAGAACAAAGTGACATTTGAACTGTCAGCTCAGATCAAATAAAAAAGTCCCATGTAAACACCAACCCAAATTTTCAGTCAGATCACGTTCAGATAAAACTCAGTCAGACCACTTTCGGTTTAACATGTATCTTTAGTAACAGTCTACTCTGTTAAGCCGGGTTTCCACCAAACGAACTGTTATATAAAAAGTAAACAGTTTTTAAAACTTTTTTGTCGGAGAACAGTGATTTTAGCAAACAAACATTTTCCCATGTCGAGTCGGTAAGATCAAAGGAAAAGAAGTTTGTTTTCGTTTTTTAGTCTGTTCTGTTGAAACAGGTTTTTTTCAGTTTTGTTTTGTGTACATTTGGTTAAACTTAAATCACATAGTAAAGGTGTAACCATACTTGGAATAAGAAAAATAAAAAAAATAAGAATTTAAGCTTTTCTTATTTCATTTTGACATTTCGACTATAGATAACTTAAAACATTTTAAGTTCAAAGTGAAATATTTTTGTTTGATTTTTCAGTTATTTTAGGAAAAATTATACTAAATTCATTTATATCGTAAAAAATTATTAATTGACATTTACTAGTTCTAATTAATGATACAGAAACACTACGCTATAAAACATTGTTTGTTTAAAAAAAATTGCATATCTCAATTTTATTTTTTTAGGTTATGTTTCAATTTACACACATTTACATTAATTGCTCAATTACTTATTGTCTAATTTAATGATCAAATGTTCCCATTCTGATTTATTTATTAATAATTAACCAAAATGTTATAATTTTTACCAAACCAGTTCTTTACTTTCTACAGTAAAAAGTTGTGCAACCTTTTTCAAGTTTTATAAGCTGAAAAATTATATTAAATTCATTTATATTGTAAAAAATTAATTGATTTACATTAACTGTTTCTAATTAGTGAATCAGAAACACTCTGCAATGTTTTTTGTTTTAAAAAACTGTAATATCTCAATTACATTTTTTTAGGTTATGTTTCAGTTTTTGTTTGATGTTTTAAATGTATATACATTATTAATACTCAATTATTATAGTCTAATTTAATATTCAAATACTCTCGTTTTAATTTATTTATTAATAATTAATGAAAATGTTATAATTTTTCACTAAACTGGTTTTTTATTTCCCGCGTTAAAATTTGGTGCAACCTTTCTTAAGTTTTTTAAGTTTACACGAAAAATTTCGCTCCATTTAACAGAAATAAAAATAAAGTATTTAAATATCGGTTTTTTACTAAAAACTAACAGCAAATTTGATAATATCCGACCAAACAGCCATTCCGACCATTTAAATGAAAATTGGCATTTAACATTACTTTTGAAATCAATTATATATTACGTTTTAAGGATTTTCAGATATTATTTCTCTAAAAAAATGCAAAGTTCAATAAATAACATTTCCATTAAAAAAAATTCTAAAGATAAATGCACTAACATTTCAAATTATATTTGTTAACATTTTGTCGCTTCGTGTGGATGGGACACAAATCCATCGATTGTTTCCTTTGATGTGTGTCGTTTACCGCCTATTTGACGAATACATAAGCAAATGAAAATATTCGTCATGCGAAAACCATCTACACGACGTTTACATTCGCTAAATGCGCGCATAAGTGTACATTTCACACCTCGTGTGGATGCGGCTTAAGAGACAAATATACTGTATATTCTGCGAGTCGAGTCGAGTTTAATCCGAGTTTAACTCTCACTATATACGGAGTCGAGTTATTTTCTAACCAACTCTAGGTGTATATACTGCAGAGTTAAATTATATAGGACGTTAAACTTTTTTCTTTATTAAATTTATTGAATTTGTTCACAATTTATATTTCAAATTGCGAGTTATGCAGCTGTTAATCTGTTAAATCGATGATGTCCTTGCCGAGGTCCTTTGACGGCGAGTAGAAAGAGTATTCAAGCAGAATCTAAACGGAGGAACATCCAGCATTTGTGAGGTGTTGTGACCCTGGCTAAAAACCATCAATTTTTGTTTTTTAATACATAGTTTGTTCATTCTTTCTCGAAACTTTATTGTGTGAGCGTCCTTTTTAGTGAAGTGTTTATAAATTAAAATTTTCATTTAATTTAATTAATTGTTTTTGAATTTAAATAATATCTTAATAATTTTATTCTGTTTTGTTTGTTTATTTTCGGGTAAGTCTTTTCATAGTTTTTTCCATCCACAAAATAGTAAATCCATCCAATACAAGCAAGGAGGGGCAAAGTACGCAGTACTTTGCACCTCTGCCAATTTCCGGTGATTTCTCCGACTCTGATTCTGAAAATGTAATAAATAAAAATAAAAAATCCAAAATCGTCATTAATAATAACATAATAGAAAACAGTGAATATAATAATATGCGTAATAAGGACTTGAAAAGAAAACAAATTAATAAGCAAGTCGCAAATGCGTCATATAATGAAATAACTCCCACTTTGCCTCCTTCAGATATATCTATGGATCAATCTAATATTTCAAACATGACGCTTAACACTGAAACCAAAATCAATTTATATAACAAATTAGACATCGGCCCATTTGCCGTTTTCGTGAGTAAAGAGAATTTAAATTTAGTTTTATTAGGTAAAGCAATCAAATTTAACAAGTTCAATGACGTCAAAAATATCTCAATGGTTAGTAAAAATGTGGCCAAAGTTATTTTCAACAAATTTGAAGACGCAAATAACTGTGTCAAATCTGAAGCTTTCCATAAATTTGATAATTATACAACATATATACCAAAAAATTTCACTTCTTCAATCGGTATTGTTAGGAATATTCCTATTGTACTCTCAACTGATGAAATTAAAGAAAATATTAAATTAAAATATAATATCTCAAAAATAGAAAGGATGACTAAATGGAATAATACCACCAAAACAGCCGAAGATATCGAATCAGTTAAAATCACTTTCGATTCAGGAATTATTCCACACAATGTCTCCCTTTACGACAACATTTTATTAAAAATTGATTATTTTATTCCTACCCCGTTATTCTGCAAAAAATGCTTGAATTACGGTCACACAGCCACTAGATGCAGATCAAAAATTAATAGATGTATTACATGTGCTAAAACTATAGAGGCCGACCATGATTGTGACAAGATAGTGTCTTGTAAATATTGTGGAACGGGCCATGCTACTAATTTTTTCCAATGTAACGAAAGATTCAGACAGAAACAAATTAGAGAGCATATGATAATAAACAAGTCAAGTTATAGAGAATCTAAAAGCCACCTTTATGGTAGACAACAAAATATTCCAAAACCGATAGATTTCAAAAACGACATAAGTAATAATAATCAAACTTGGCCCAATAATAATTTAATGAATTTTGAAGCTAGAAAAATTAATGTCTTAAATGAATTAGTAAAAGAGTTAAGAAGTCAACTAAGTGAAAGAGATTCAATCTTTAATGACGTCAAATTACTCTTAGATAATTCCGATGACTTTAAGAAAAATCCGGCTAACATAGACTCTCTAAAAATTAAACTAAATACACTTATTAAAAAATAAATTTTTCTTGCCATTTTCGTTTTCTTTTCATTTATCCATTCATTATGCAGTCTTTAAAAATTTTACAAATTAATATTCGTAGTTTAAATAGTAACAAAGATTTACTATACCATTATATTCAATCCAATCACATTGATATCGTTATTTTATCCGAAACATGGACAAGTCCAAATAGTAATTTAATTTTTAATAATTACAATCTCATTACTGATGACAGACCAGATGGTTTTGGCGGAGTAGGTTTTTTAATACATAAAAAACTTTCTTGGAAGTCTATTAATTGAAATTTTCATTACACCCGTTTTCAAGCTTTCAAAATTAACATCAAATTTAAAAATATTGATTTTAATATCTTATCTTTTTATAATAACTCGGTTATTAGGCCGCAGGAAATCATTAATGAATTTGAACACCTCATCACTCAAAATCTAGATAACTGTTTAATAGCGGGAGACATAAATATTCATAATAGTCTTTGGGATGGTTCATTACCCCTACTCACGACAGAGTCGGCGATAAAATTGCAGATATAATCACTGCTAATAACGTCTTTTTATTGAATGATGGATCTCACACTAGACTAGATCTTTACAGAAATAATTCTTCAGCATTAGACATCACTTTGTGCTCAACCAGTTTAATCAGAAAACTCTCATGGAAAATTGATCCCATCAATTTAGGAAGTGATCATCTCCCAATACTTATTGACTATAAACTAAACTATTATCAAAAAAAACAAATCACAAACTGGTCAAAAGTATTGAGAGATTTTGATCTAAATAATATTGATGATAAATGCAATGTTGAAGAATATCTAGAAAAATTAATTTCTGAAAACACTTCTATCATCACAAGTAAAAATACATTCAAACCTAAACCCTGGTGGAACGACCTTATCCAGAGACTATGGACCATCAAAAAACACAAACAAATAATTTACAATCAAAACAAAAATATTTTTACCGCTATTGAACTAAAAAAATCGGTACAAAAACTTAAATTAACAATCAGAAGAGAAAAGAAAAAATCTTGGAACATTTTTTTGATGAGTATAAATCATAAAACTAACAATTCCGATCTCTGGAACAATATCAATAAAATTAAAAATAAAAAACAATCCAATTATAGAATTCTAGAAGACCCTATACTAGCAAATAAATTTTTAAATTATAATTTTCCTGTCTCCTTTGAATCTCATTTTAATCTCTCTAATAATTTCAATCCTATTAATCCTGCGGAATTTAATAACTCTGAAATTCTTGACATTATTAAAAACTCCAATAATACTGCTCCAGGATATGATAAAATCTCATATAAAATCATTAAACAGTTAATTTCCACTAATCCTGACTTAATCAACATTATTACAAACCATTTTAATAACATCTGGCATAATCAAATTTACCCAACTAAATGGAAACCTTCTTATATTATTGCCATTTTGAAAAAGGGGAAAGATGATCGAAACATTATTAATTACCGTCCTATTTGCCTGTTACCAATTTTCTCAAAAATCTTCAATAAACTCATTTTAAAACGAATTAATGACCATTTAATCTCCCATAACACTCTCAACTATTTTAATTTTGGTTTTAGGAAAAATAAAAGTATCACTGATTATTTTGTAGAAATGTTTAATTTCATCAACTCCCTTAAACAAAAACAAAAAAAAATTGTTTTAATTAACATTGATATTTCCAAAGCTTTTGATAATGTAGATAAAAATATTTTATTAAACACCTTTAAAAACTTCAATTTCCCTAATAACATTACACATTGGATTTCTCAATTTCTCACAAATAGAATTATTTCTATTCAAAATATCAATCAAGCTTCCATTCATTACACTAATAAAGGCATTCCTCAGGGTAGCTGTTTGAGTCCTACCCTTTTTAATATATATACCACTTCTTTACACAACATCAATAACCCCTATTCACAAATTTTTCAATATGCCGATGATATTTGCATAGTAATTTCTGCTGATAACCATGATAACTTACAATTAATAGCAAATTCTACTTTACTCTCATTAACTGATAAATTACAATCTTTAAAACTACAAATTAACACTGATAAACCTCATTTTTTAAGACTATTCACTAACAAAAATAATTCCAAATCTCTAAATTTAAAAATTAATAATATCAATATAGAAGAAAGATTAACTACTAAGATACTGGGTACAACTTTAACAAATAGACTTTCATTATCAAATCATTACACAAACTTAAAAGCAAATATTTCCAATTCCATTAATTTACTTAAAACTCTCACCCATTTTAATGGATGTGTAAATCCCGAAACAATGATCAATATTTTTAAAGCAATAGTTAAATCAAAACTTGAATACACTTATGTTTTCACAGACACTAAATATAAAAAAGATATTAATATCTGTCAATCTATTAAAAATGCTTGTCTGAGAGCTTGTTTAGGCTTCTTAAGAACCACTCCGATTCCGGCTATTTTATCCGAATCCCTAGAAACAACCTCAGATCTAGATTTTACTAAAAAATCACTAATTTATATTACAAAAAATCTGTATAATAATTCCAAAATCGGTAACGACATTAAAAACAATAGTTCTCTTCCTAAACTTAATGACTTATATTCTAACTATTCTTTTCTTTCCAAAATTAAACCTTTTCATATTAAAAAAACTTCTCCTTCTAATTTTAGCATTATAACAAATATTGATGGAATTACAAACAAAAATTTCATAAACCATTCGGAACAATATGCCTTATCCATGGCTGAAATTAATAAATATTATAATTTCGCAAAAATTTACACAGATGGCTCCATAATTAACAATAAACCAGGAATTGGAATTTTTGTTGAGGACAAAAATTGGAATTTTGCCATCCAACTAAATAACCCTACTTATATTAAAAATATCGAAACCATTGCTATTAAAATTGGAATTACCATATCTCTAATCATCAAAAACAAAAATATCATCATTATTACTGACTCTCAAAGTTCTTGTATCTCATTAAAAACAGCTCTATTACACTATACAAATAGACACTATGAAAACCAAATTATTGATACTATCGGCCATAACCAAATTAAAAATTTTGTCATTCATTGGTTCCCGGGTCACTGTGGCTTAAAAGGAAATACTATAGCAGATAGTTTAGCAAAAAAAGCAGTTTTTTCACCTACTCACTTTCTTAATAATGAACCTACCCTCACAGACCTATTTAACGATATCTCCAGAGGCCCTATTCTCGAATTTCATATCCATTTTCCACATGTGGACATCTGTCAAAGCTGTCAAAAAATGCTTCGAAAATTGTAATTCGTATATAAAACACATGCGGCATGGACATTTTCTATATGGGGAATTTTTTCACATGCTTATACCCATTCGGAAATATTCCCTTAGTACCGAAAAAATTCAAGTTTTATGAATTTTGACAGATGTCCACATGTGGAAAATGGATGTGAAACTCGAGAATAGGCCCCCAGGTCCATAAATAATAAGTGGAAGGAAAACTACCCACATTAATGTGTAATTCATCCGGCCACTTTTATAAACAAATTTGTCCTTCTCCAAGATCATATTTCCTATTCAAAGACTCCAACTTTACATCTTGTCAAACCAGGATAGGAACCAAGCGCAAATTTTAGCGAAAAAAAACCTCGATATAGAAATTTATTTAAAAAACAAAAAATTGAATGCAACCAAAACTGCTGTAAAATAATTTCGTGCATGAAACCAAATTAAAAAACTCGTTATATTAGAGAAAATCTTAGTAGTACGATTGAGGGTACTTATAAAATTTTAAAATGTTGTTTATATATTTTTAAATCAAAATAAATTATTCGTTATAATTTTTAACAAATTATATAAGTTATGCGAGCAAAATTTCCATTCATATTTCTAATCCTGCTACTATGACGATACATATAAGTACAGAATTTAAGAATACCACTGGATTATTTGATTTTTTAAAATGCTACCTTTGCTAAAGTTTTCTACATTAATTTAGTCAATTGCTTGAGGAGCATTTTCTGTTTATTCAAGGTAAACGAATGCCTCACTTTTTTTTGTAATTTCATAATAATAAGTTTTCCTTATAGGGAAATAGACAACCGACAAAAAGACAGAACCTTATTGTAGAAAATTTGAATTCCGTTTTACCCTTAAACTTTCGCGGATAAACAAAAATGTTGGTGGATCTGCTGAGACAAACGCTAATTTTTCATATAAAATTCAAGAATTTAAAACAGTATGAAACTTTAAATGAGTCAAAATTAAAGTCAAACGATGTTTTGCTGGGACTAGGACTTAAAGATAAAATTTTAGCTGCAATTTCTGTTATTTTATTGGAAAGTTCCATTTTATAGAATAATTTTATTTAAACGATATGTAGCAGCATTTTGTTTGATGGCATATGCCAGTATATCCGCAGAAGTGTTAACAATATTTGCTGCACATTGGCCAAAAGATTTTTTAAACTCTCATATTAGATACCTAAAATTTAATCAATATATTTTTAATTGGAAAAAATTAAAATCGCGCAAACTGAAAATAAGTGCGTCTGATCTTTATGCCACAACAATTTTTTCAAAACGTCAAAGTATTTTGTAAACATAGCAAAATGAATAAAAAATTCACAGCCGTCTGCTGTAAAAAAAAAAAAAAATTAGAATTGAACGTACGTTTTTCTAGCCAACTACAATAAATTTATATCGAGGTTTTTTTTCGCTAAAACTTGCGCTTGGTTCCTATCCAGGTCAATTTACAGATTAATCTCTGGTCATACAGTTAACAAGAAATTTAAATTCCTTTTGGGACTTGAATCTACATCTAATTGTGAGATTTGCAACACCGTAGAAGATAACGAACATATTATTAACGATTGTGTTATATATAACAATATAAGAAATAATTACCCTCTTTTATACAGAAAATCCTTATTAGACATCTTAAAGGATCAAAGAATGGAAGAGTATAAAATATTGTGTGATTTTGTGGATGGAATAAATTATAAACTATGAATTAAGACTACACTTATTTTTATTGACTTTTTTCACATAATGATCTTTCTTTTAGAATCATTTCATTTTATTTCATTTTATTATAATATTAAGATTTATGAACTTTGTTTAATTTAATATAAACACTTTTTTAAAAAAAAAAAAAAAAAAAAAAAATTAAAATCAAAATCAAAAAAAAAAAAAAAAAAAAAAAATTAAATTAAGAATTAAAAAAAAAAAAAAAAATTATGAATTATAAACTTATTTTTAATTTCAATTCTTTTATTTTTATGTATCCTTTATCTTCTCTCTAATATTTTTATTTAATAACTTTAATTTAATCTAATTTAATTATTAAACTTTGTTTTATATAATTATGCTTTATCTTATTTAATTTATAAATCTAATTAATTTATGTACACTTCATTCAACCCTCCAGAACCTCCCCTGAGTGGTCTCTGGAAATTTTGGGCTGTTCTCAACTCACTGGTCTTATGGATTGAAAGATCTGACCTGAGCAAATTTAAAGACAAACAAACAAACAAACATACATAGTTTGTTAATTATGTGGTTCATCATTTGCTGTACACTACATTATAAATGAGCTTATACGCTCAAAATCTAGTGTATAACATGGAGAAAACCGTCGTGAATAAATAAATAAATAAATAAATATATATGCAGAGTTCAAATAGGATTGAAACCGAGTTAAAAAAAATGAAACAAAATATCATTTCAGATGATCATAAGATTGATTATTCTTTTTGTTGATCGCTAATATATGTTATTGTCATTTTTCCAGCGATATTATGTCTAAAAAATTCAAATTAATTTTTAATCAAACTCCATGAAAATTACGGGATAGACCACCGAAATGTTGGAGTAATTTTTTCGAAAAAATAAAAAACTAAATACCAAAACAAAAATTTATTATTAAAATTAATTAATTAAAATCTTAATAAATAAGATATTTAAAATAAAATAATAAATTTAATTGAAAAAATTAAAACGAATATTTTTTAATATTGGTGCACCAATTTTTCTTTAATTTTGTTGTTGTTTTTTTAACTCTATGCGTATATAGTGCGTTTTTTAGAGTAGAGTTTAACTCGACTCTACAAATTATTAGGTCGAGTCGAGTTTAACTCGACTCCGTATATAGTGAGAGTTAAACTCGGATTAAACTCGACTCGACTCTCAGCATATATGTACAGTATATTTGTCTCTTATATGGGGCATCAGATTATTTTTCTCTTTTCGTTTTTTTTGACTGTCGGTCAATTTTTCTCATGGAATGCAGGCTTAAAGTATGTTATTATTTTTGCTCTTTTTGAGTACGTTTATGCTCAGCGTCGAGTCATCTTTTAGTTAACTTTGGATCATCTTGTAGTTATCTTTTTTAGCGTTTATACTGCAGAGTCAAATCGTAGTCGAGTCGAAACTAGGTTGAAACCGAGTCAGAAACGTCAAAAATAATCATTTACTATCGTATGTTTATATGTTTTTCTTGTATTATTTTCTGAATTTTATAAAAACAAAATAACAAAGTTTTATTGCCACACAAAAATCGAAGATTCGCACACGAATTAAGAAATCAAAATGGTGTATTTTTATTATTATTTTTTTGTTGTTTTTATTTTTCGACTCGACTCCGTTTATAGTGAATGTTTTTAGAGTTAACTCGACTCGACCCTAGAAATTTTTTAGGTCGAGTTGAGTTAACTACAAGATGACTCGACTCCGTTTATAGTAAAAGATAACCTAGTTTATTTATTTTTTGGAATATGTCCATTTTTGTGCACTTATACCACAATGTTTAATTAATTTGAATTTTAAATAATTAAATTAAATAAAATAAAACAATTTAGAATACTTTCTTTCTGTGGTATTATTTATTAAAACTTATTTAAAGTAAGTACATGTTTCGGGTATTCTCCCTTCGTCAACTTTTTAAAATATTCTCATATAACCTAGGTTCAAACCAGGTTGAACCCTAAGCATAAACGTACTCAATGTCATTCTTACAATCCTATAATGCCGGGTTTCCACCAAACGAACAGTTTTTAAAACAGTTCTGTTTGCAGGAAGCGGAACAATAACGAAGACCACTGTTTTTATTTTATTGACGATTGTAAAAGTAGAAAAAGCGCCTCTCGAAGAAAAAAGTTAAAATGAGGCAACCGGCAAAATGACATTTCTCATAAATGCGACGAAAGAAATTTTTGGAGTCCGGTAATTAAAAATTGTTTTTATATTCCAAAATTGGAATTATTTACAATTATTATCAATCTGGTAGGTAAAAATTGTGTTTATAGTTCAAAATTGGAATTGTTTACAACAATTTCGAACGTCAAATTAGCAGCTACCTCAGTTAAAAAATTTTCCACTAGGTGGAATCTGTGATGCTTTAATTGTCAATTGACGATTGTAAAAGTAGAAAAAGCGCCTCTCGAGGAAAAAAGTCGAAATTGAGGCAACAGGCAAAATGACATTTCTCATAAATGCGACGAAATAAATGTTTGCAATCCTGTAATTAAAAATTGTTTTTATAATCCAAAATTGGAATTATTTACAATTATTATCAATCTGGTAGGTAAAAATTGTGTTTTTTACAGTTCAAAATTGGAATTGTTTACAACAATTTCGAACGTCAAATTAGCAGCTACCTCAGTTAAAGTTTCCACTAGGTGGAATCTGTGATGCTCCAATCGTCAATAGACAAACAATTTTGCTGTAAAAAAAAAAATAAAATAAAAAACGATGTCCTTGTCTCTTATACGGGGCATCAGATTATTTTTCTCTTTTCGTTTTTTTTTGACTGTCGGTTAATTTTTCTCATGGAATGCAGGCTTAAAGTATGTTATTATTTTTGCTCTTTTTGAGTACGTTTATGCTCAGCGTCGAGTCATCTTTTAGTTAACTTTGGATCATCTTGTAGTTATCTTTTTTAGCGTTTATACTGCAGAGTCAAATCGTAGTCGAGTCGAAACTAGGTTGAAACCGAGTCAGAAACGTCAAAAATAATCATTTACTATCGTATGTTTATATGTTTTTCTTGTATTATTTTCTGAATTTTATAAAAACAAAATAACAAAGTTTTATTGCCACACAAAACTCGAAGATTCGCACACGAATTAAGAAATCAAAATGGTGTATTTTTATTATTATTTTTTTGTTGTTTTTATTTTTCGACTCGACTCCGTTTATAGTGAATGTTTTTAGAGTTAACTCGACTCGACCCTAGAAATTTTTTAGGTCGAGTTGAGTTAACTACAAGATGACTCGACTCCGTTTATAGTAAAAGATAACCTAGTTTATTTATTTTTTGGAATATGTCCATTTTTGTGCACTTATACCACAATGTTTAATTAATTTGAATTTTAAATAATTAAATTAAATAAAATAAAACAATTTAGAATACTTTCTTTCTGTGGTATTATTTATTAAAACTTATTTAAAGTAAGTACATGTTTCGGGTATTCTCCCTTCGTCAACTTTTTAAAATATTCTCATATAACCTAGGTTCAAACCAGGTTGAACCCTAAGCATAAACGTACTCAATGTCATTCTTACAATCCTATAATGCCGGGTTTCCACCAAACGAACAGTTTTTAAAACAGTTCTGTTTGCAGGAAGCGGAACAATAACGAAGACCACTGTTTTTATTTTATTGACGATTGTAAAAGTAGAAAAAGCGCCTCTCGAAGAAAAAAGTTAAAATGAGGCAACCGGCAAAATGACATTTCTCATAAATGCGACGAAAGAAATTTTTGGAGTCCGGTAATTAAAAATTGTTTTTATATTCCAAAATTGGAATTATTTACAATTATTATCAATCTGGTAGGTAAAAATTGTGTTTATAGTTCAAAATTGGAATTGTTTACAACAATTTCGAACGTCAAATTAGCAGCTACCTCAGTTAAAAAATTTTCCACTAGGTGGAATCTGTGATGCTTTAATTGTCAATTGACGATTGTAAAAGTAGAGAAAGCGCCTCTCGAGGAAAAAAGTCGAAATTGAGGCAACCGGCAAAATGACATTTCTCATAAATGCGACGAAATAAATGTTTGCAATCCTGTAATTAAAAATTGTTTTTATAATCCAAAATTGGAATTATTTACAATTATTATCAATCTGGTAGGTAAAAATTGTGTTTACAGTTCAAAATTGGAATTGTTTACAACAATTTCGAACGTCAAATTAGCAGCTACCTCAGTTTAAAAATTTTCCACTAGGTGGAATCTGTGATGCTCCAATCGTCAATAGAATTTTTAAATCGGTCTCCACCTCTGCAAATAAATACCGATGCAAATAGAAATATCGACTCGACATACGACATGTAGAGAAGACGAAGACGAGACGATATAAATTTGTCTAGTTTTCTCTGTCACAGCACAGCAGACAGCAGGGATAATATGTTTTCTTGCTTTTTCAAATTTCAATCGAATTAGTTCGTCGCTGATTTTCAACAAAAGTAGGTCGATAAAAGGAATTTTTGGTGGAACAATTAAAAGCGTCAATAAAATTAAATTTATGAAAAGGTTTTTACTACATAAAATTGCTTTTTTATCATAAACATATTTAATTTCAATGATTAAAAAATTCTAAGAAGAGTGATTAAAGTTAATATAAGAAGTTTTTCAAAGTATAAATACATTGTTACAAATATATAATTTCGGGTGAACGCATTAATTGCATGTTTTAATTACTATATTATATAAAGTTCTACTTGCAAAATCCAATAATAATGAAATTATTATGCAAAATTTGAATATTTCATCGAATTTTGAAAAAAAAAATCAATAATAAAATTTTACTTTGACAATTTCCCAACATGGCGGCTTTCAATAAAATTTATTTTTTTTGATTTTTGTTTCTTGGAGCCGAGCCAAATTAGCTATTTCCATAATTATATTCAATCAATGCAATGAATCATATTTGATTGGGTTAAAAAATTAATGTACATTTACAAATTTTAAAATAAATAAAAAATTATACATTGTGATAGAATACATAACATACAGTCATACAATCATTGTAAATGTAGTAGATGTTCTCATAAAGCATTTAATCATCGCTTTTGTTTACAGAAGTAGCTACATAGATATTTCTATTATCAAATTCATAATAGCTATCGTATATTCGGAAAATTTATTTGTGGGATACATTGACTAAAATTGATCATGAAGCATTTATTTAAAAAAAATTCTCGTTTTTTGTTACAGTTTCGCGATATAATTTACTCGAATAAAAGACCACGTAAGAAATGGGGTCACTTTTCCGTAGTGAGGAAATGACATTATGTCAACTCTTCCTTCAGAGTGAAGCAGCATATGCATGTGTATCAGAGTTGGGAGAGTTGGGATTAGTCCAATTCAGAGATGTAAGTATATAATAATAATTACTTAAATCAGTGAAAGCAAAAAATGAAAAACTATTATATATAACACAATTCTACTTTAATTAATTAATTTGATGTATTATGTGCTCTGCTAAATAAACGACACCAATTTTTCAAGTTAAGTAATAGAAAAATTAATCTCGTTTTCGATCGACCAAAACATTTTTTGTAGCTTCTTCATTTCTAAAAGCGATGATCGCAAAATAAATCATTAAAAAAATTTAGTTTACGTGTTTTAGTGATACTAAAACTTCTAGTCTATATTTACGTACATACATATACATTCCATCGTTTGATTGAAATATTCTACTTTAAAATATCTCTACTTTAGCCATCTCTGCGTGCGCTAGATGGACCAATTGTGATGGCACTTTTAGCACCATCATTTTCTTTGAAGCATATATTAGATATGCCTTCTTCGTTTATTTTCTGCTAAAATTCCAAATTTATTGCTTTATTTTATCTAAAATGTTAATTCCGGTATTTGACCGAATTCATCACAATACTATTTTCGATTTAGAAATTACCAAACAATTGTGTTGGAGCACTTAAATTATATGTTTAGTACTAACATTGACAACCAAATAAATATTTTAATTCAAAAATACATTAAGTATATGTTTCAATGTGCGATTTGACGATTTCATCGTCCCATCGTAAACGAAAAAATAAAAATTGAAACATTTCGTTATTTAATAAATTAAACTACGAACATTGTTTGTTCAAATTTGTGGCTCTAACTACACATATTTGGTAATCTCTATTAAACATATTTAATAATTTAATCAAAAAAAAAAAAAAAATTGTTTTAAATGTTCTTATCACTGGCCATGGAGCTACGCCCTACTAACATACGAGCAAAATTTTTTTTTCCAAAGTAAATTTCATACAAACCTGGAAGACAAAAGTAAAAAGTTTTTCATTGTGAATGCTCTGTAACCCATAGTCATTTCATTTCAGGCGACGTGACTAAAGTCACGTGTCGTCGCATGAAAATTGATATTCTTGAAGTCGGTTTGAAATTACAAATAAAATCGTTTTAGAACAAAAAAGTATTAATTTAAACTACAACTTACTTAAACAAGTGAACAAAATTACACAATTAAAAACATTTACAAAAAATATTAGGACTAAAATTTCGCCCTTCCATTGTAGTCGCATGTCACTTAAAAAATTTAAGTGAGATCTGTATAAAGTGACTTTAGACGTAACAAACAACTAACAGGCCTATTCTGACGCACATTCATAAACTAAAAAAATCGTCTTAAGGTCCTATCACACCAAACGCGGCGCGTCGGCGGCAAATTTAAATATACGTTTTTCGCTTATGAAGTGATAGGAAATCATAGCTAGAACAAAATTAAAATTATTATTCATAAAATCATTTACAAACTTTATATTTTTAATAGAAAATGGTATAAAATTAAATTTTATCCGCCGCCGCGAAACCGAGTTTTTTTTTGGTCAATCGAAAGCTACATATGATTTCCTTTCACTATATAAGCAAAAAAAACGTACATATTTAAATTTTCCGCTGACGCGCCGCGCCGCGCTTGATGTGATAGATACTTTATCTAAGACTTTTACTTTGTTTTAGCACTAGCGTCTTTAGCTAAGACTATTTGAGCCGTTCCGTGCACAAATCGATTACTCCATTTTTTGAAAAATCTTAAATTTTAAATGTCAAAACACTTGGTATAGTCATAACTTTTTATATTTATAATAACTTTTTGTAAAATTAAATTTTTTATTTTAAAAATTTTTTGGTCATTGAATAATAAGTAATTTATTTCAGAGGCCACTTTGGAAAACAATGTACATTATTTCATCGCATTTCTCAATTTTTTGTTTTTTGGAGTTAATCGATTTGTGCACTGAACGGCTCATTTCGTATTCTGCATATAGTCATGGTTGTCATTGGTCTTAAAATCGGCATGGTTTAATTTTTAATAATCTACACTGTTGTGCAAAACAATAGCAACAAACTTTGAAAACTTTATAAAAAATAAATTTATTTTTTCACTTTAGTCATTTCCAAGAATAAAAAAACATCAAATAATTCATTCATCGTCTCTATATTTTAAATCTATTCTTATCTATTCTTAAAAGACAAAAAAACTTGTTAAAACAACAAGAAAACGAGGCACTTCATTATTTTTAGTGTGCAAAACTAAAGCAACAAATTCAATATTTGGTATATTAACCCTTATTTTTTATTACATCCGCACATCTGCGAGGCATGGATAATATTAAATTATTAATGGTTGATTGTGTAATACTTTGCCATTCATTGTTTAATGCTTGGAAAAAATTTTGCCTGTTTCCGAAGCGTTCCCCACTAACTTTTCGTTTCAAGATTCCGAAAAGGTTTTCAGTGGGATTCAAGTCTGGTGATTGTGCCGGCCAATGAAGATCTTGAATCCCGTTGTCTTTTAAATAGTTTTTTACCAGCTACGATGTGTGTTTTGGGTCATTGTCGTGTTGGAACACCGAACGAAGCGGCATATTCATATATGTTTTTAACATTTGGTTCTCTAAAATACTATTATACTTGAAGGGGTCCATAATGCCATCAATTTGATAAAATGAACCAAAATCATGACCCTGAAAAACAAGTCCACACCATCACATCCTCCTTGCTTCACTGTGACCATGCAGTTCTTTGGATTAAGGCGTTCACCTTTACATCATCTGACAAAACAAT
The DNA here is from genome assembly GCA_958295665.1 of Tipula vernalis. Lineage (NCBI taxonomy): Eukaryota > Metazoa > Arthropoda > Insecta > Diptera > Tipulidae > Tipula > Tipula vernalis. Next base: position 277,281,117 of record OY282558.1, read on the forward strand.
TGCCATCCGAATTAAACAGAATTAATTAAACAAAAAAAGTAGAAAAGGAAAAGACTCATGCCGAGTTTACGACCATTTTCTGATTACCAATTTTCAACAGGCAACCAATCGACGTAGTCTATTAAACAAATTTCCCCTTCCGAACATAATTCTTTTGTTTTCCATTTAAAATACATATATTGAATCTGCTGAAAATTTTTCTTCAGAAAATGGTCGTAAACTCGCACTAAAATAATTTAGGGCCGTTAGAATTTTATTCAATGGATTGGAATAAAGAGGGTTGCTTAAAATAAAACAATTAAAGTTTAAAAAATGTTTTTGTTTTAGTTACAAATACACGGATAATTATTAAATAATTCAATTTTTTAATAAAATTAATTTTATCAACTTTTGATATATAGTAGCCCGATAACTATGCTGATTTCAAATAAAGAAAATGTAAAATAACCCATTGTTATTGTATAACCCACGCTGCTAGGGGTAACGTGAGTTATATTTGGTATAACAAAATGTTGAGTAGTCATTGGAAAATTATTCGTAGTCAAATTGAAGGAAAAACTAGATTCCAAAAATTAGTTAAATTAAAGTATACCATGACAATTTAAAGAACGGTCACTATGATAAAATGTATTTCAAAATTCAATGCTGTACTGTGAAAACACAAAATGGAACTATTTCTTATTAATTTACGAAATTTATTTCAACAAAAGTGGATAAAACGTTGTATGCCACTCGTGACCAAAGAGATATTATCCACTCGGGATAATGTCCCACTCGGCTACCGCCTCGTGGGACAAACTTATCCCTCATTGATAATATCTCTTTTTGCTCACTAGTACCATAAATAACTATTATTATTAAAAATAACTTTTCTATAAACGCGCCATTATTTTACACTATTACTTTTAACATTTGTTTTTTTTTTGATAATTATTAATAAATTTAAATTAAAATTGCACTTTTTTATCACAACTTACAATTTTTATATCACAATTTTTATTTCGTTATATGTACAGGTTCCTTCGAATTACACGGTTTCAAACCACACGATTTTCGAGAAAAGGCTCCAACCAGCGAAAAATATAAACTTAAAAATTTTAACGACACTAATTTTTCATAATTTTTTTTGACATTCCAACCAGCGAAAAATTATAAACTTAAAAATTTTAGTGTAACCATTGCTTATCGACATTTGATTTCTACCGAACTTTCTTTACTTCTAACGAAATCAACTTCCAATATTTTAAACTAATTTAGTGTGTCACAAAATAAAAGCAATTTTAAATTACAAACTGTTATTCTTTATGTGTCACCGAATTTTCACATTTTTAGGATTTCCAAAAAAATTCGGCAGAGAAATATGGCCAAAATAACAAATAAATTAATAACACAGTAAAACCTAAAAAATAACATTTAAATGAATAAATATAATAAAATCCTTTGAAATAAAAAACTGTCGCATCAACAATTTATTTGGATTTGACATCTATTTCTTAAGTTTGGACGCAAAATCGGGCATTCTTAATTTTTCTTAAGTGATAGTTTAACGAAGCTTCGGTAAATTTCTAAAGTGACGTTAATTTTTCTCTGGGCGAGAATATAGAAATCCCACCTACCGCGTTTTTAAGTTTTTTTAATTCTTAATTTTTAAGTTAATTTTTCGCTGGTCACGTGTCTGGTTGTAGTCTCGAACAACACTGCTTTAAACAACACGGAACGAATTAATCGTGTTCTTCGAGGGTTACCTGTATATAAACCAGAATAAAACTTATCGATGAAAATAAATTCGCGGTAATTTGTTTGCCTTTAATGTTATGACATTTTTCGTTTTAAAACCATTTTTCATAAATGTTTTTTTTAATAGTTTTTAACAAATAATAATTAATTATATATTTTTTATAATTGTTTTGTTTTATATGATAATTTTTGAATTTATACGAAACTACGCACGACCACTTTTAACTCCTGCTCTCAACCTGCCATTAGCATCGAGTTATAACCCTTAAAATTCGAACATTTGCTAGTGGAGACACGAAATTGCAACGACTTGCCATATGTCATACAATCATTTGCTGGTAAGAAGGCATAACTTGATCCTAAATTTGAACCTAACCTAAATTTTGACGTTCCTTAATTGGATTCAAAAACATCGCTACCAGTTTCGAATGAAATTTTTTTAATTTGTAGTTAGAATCTACTAGAATTCTTGTAAGGTGGTGTCGCACCTGTCACGAGAAGATTTTTTCTAAAAAATTTTTTTTTACGAAATTTTTATTTTATTATAAATTCATAAATTTTTACTGTGGGTTTTTAATATAAGAACGAAACAAGAAATAATTAATTTAATTCAGTTGTACGGAAACAATGGAGGTCTGTGGAACATAAATTAAGTTATTAATTTTTTAGTTCAGTCTCTCCTAGAACTTATTGTTACAACCGGATCGTAACGACGATATTCCGCCTTTTAAAACCGTATTTTTAAATTCCATTTTTTCATAATCCTGCTTTAAAAACCCCGGTTCCGCAAAAATAAAAATCCCGGTTTTGTTTTTTGTTTTACTTTTAATTATAATTTTCCTTCACCGCGATTCTCGGAATTATGGGATTTTGTACCGTCGGGAGTTTGTACCGTCGGGATTATGTATCCTCGGGATTTTGTACCCTGGGGATTTTGTACCCTCGGGATTTCGTAGCCTCGGGATTTTGTACCTTCGGGATTTTGTACCTTCGGGATTTTACACCTTCGGGATTTTGTCCCTCGGGAATACGTCGCGCGGGATTTTGTTCCGCGGGAATACGTCACCAACCCAGTTTTAGTGTTTACTACTAGAGTAAATATATTAAATATATTTAGTTTTAGGAGTTAATATTAAATAACAATTCTCAATTTTTCGATAAATTAGAATTTATCATTTGGAATTATTATACTTTATTCAAAAATTTGTTATCACTATTTTATATGTGTTAAAATTTTAAATAATAATTATATTTGTAGAGGTTGGTGCCAACTGTTTAAAGTAAAAAAAAAATTATTCTTGGCTCTTACTTTGGGCAAAAGTTCATTCCTATCCCAATAGGAACAACTTTTACCAAAGTAAGACGACATTTATTCGCGAGAAAAATGTATTTCGCCACAAAAAATAAAATCAAAATGCTGCCAACCTCTGAAAACCAATCATTGAATTCTATGTTTGGTAATGATCTAAGTTTTATATTTTTCAATTTACAGTTAAATCCTGATTTTAATGCTTTTCAAAGAAAATTCGTTAATGAAGTCCGACGATGTGATGAAATGGAAAGAAAATTACGTTATCTTGAGAAGGAAATCAAAAAAGATGGTATTCCAATGTTAGATACAGGTGAAAGCCCTGAAGCACCACAACCACGTGAAATGATTGATTTAGAAGTAAGTATTCATGTGAATCTAAAGATATTTTAAAACTGATGTTATGATTATTTCAAAGGCAACGTTTGAGAAACTTGAAAATGAATTACGGGAAGTAAATCAAAATGCAGAAGCCTTAAAGAGGAATTTCTTAGAATTAACCGAATTGAAACATATTTTAAGGAAAACTCAAGTATTTTTCGACGAGGTAAGTTAAAGAAAATTTATTCAAGAAAATATGTATATAATTTTATATTAAAACTGTTGAGAAATATTATTTCTATATTCTGTTTATGTCATTCTCATAAATCTTCATATTTTACCACATTTTTTAAATATTGTATTGGATTAATATTGTGAATATTTAAAAAAAAACTAACTGCGATGTCCTTAATAATTTTAGAATTTAATTGCATTCTTTGGCATTCGGATTTTTTTTTTGTACAAAATTTGGATGCCAAACGAACAAATTGCTATATTATGTATATGATAATATAATAAAATAATTGACTAATCACGGCAGAACTAATATTAATAATCAACTAACTGTTTTTCGTTATGATCCTAATTACAAAACGTCGTTAATCAAGAAAAAATTACGAGAGTTTTTATAAAACTGCATACAGTTCGAATACGTATTTTCTTTATTAAATGCGTTCTTTTGATTTTAAATTAAATTATTTTAACTTGGTAAACACAACTGAAAATTAGTTTATTGTTGGATAAGTACAAAATACGAAAACTATTAGAAGCAGGTCTATTGAAATTATTTTATAAAAATCATCGGATAAATATTTTTTTTTTTTTTCTATATAATGCCGATCGCTTTTTGTATTCGCAAATTTAACTGGTGGTCAGGTTCGGTGTTTGATTTACGTTAAACCGAAAAGCAGATTTATTTTTAAAGGTGTTGGAATAGAATTACTTAATTTTATTACGAATGTTTGTATAATTCACTGAATTGAAATTGTTTATTTTTGTTTATTTCATAATTTACTGTAGTTAATATTTATACAGCAATCTTATATTATTTATTTTTAAATTCCTTGAAAATAATAAACTTAATTAATTTGTGTAACTTGTTGTGTTTGAGAAATCCTTTTCCCCAAAATTTCAAGTTAAATTCACCAATTTCTTTGTCTGTTTATCAAGTTTTAAGATTCAGAGTTTCAATTTTATAGTCATGAGAAAAGCTATACGCAGTATGTTAATATTTTTTTATCAATGAATAGTAGTATTAATACTTTAGATTTTGTTATAATTTTAATTGCGTTTTATAAAATACTTTTTAAATTTTTCAAATAGACTATTATTATATTTGTAATTTTTTCTTTTTGTTTGAAGAACGAAACACAAATACCAAAACAGAATTAAAAATAAAATATTAATATTAAAGAAACTAATTATTACAAGAAAATATAAATATTTTACATGATCACAATCAATTTCATTAAAAACTAATTATTAATTATGATAACAATTTTTGCATGATTCCACGCTTTTTACATTGTTAATTTCTTTTCATAAAGTTTCTATTTTGCTTAGTTTGTATGTGTGCTACAATATTGTAAATAAAACCAAAAGAAATAATTGAGAGAATTTAGAGACCCCAGAGTTTTCTCAATTTTTTTTTTTTTTAATTTGTTTTAGACTTAGATATTTAGAAATTTATTAGTGTTAGAAAACCCTGTTTAATGCTTTATGCAAAGTTTAATAGACACGCACATTGGATAGGGGAATCTGTGTTTCTTAACGTGTGAAAAGTGCTCTTCCGTTATACATTTCCGTGACATCTTTCTAATTGGAGATCTTAAAAAGGTCAATAGCTCAAGTCGTCTAATAAATTTGCTGTAGATTTTTTTTTTTTTTATTAAATTTTTAGGACAACTACGAGAAGATGTCCAATTACAAAAATAAAAATATTTGATTTTAAACCGACTAAATTCGAAAAATTTGTTTCGCGAACTTGGAGCACGTGGAATAAAGGAACGCGCCTAAAGTTAGAAAAGCAAATATTGACTATTTTTTTATTAAGCATCGGTTTAATATTGACAAATACATACAACATTACTCAAAGAATGATCAAATAAAAAATACCACAAAATTAATATTCAAATTTGTAATAATTCACTTAGGTACTCAAATTTATCTATTTTCCGTAAGTATTACATGGGATGAAAAGTTTTCTGTATTAAGAATACAACTTTAAAAAAATATGACATGCATAATTTTACAGCAAAATGTGTATAGTAACATGTACTCGTAGAGCGAAAGCCCGATTTCAGAACAAAACGGCAATTCCACTCTTTCTTCTTTTAAGAAATGGCAATTTGTTTCATAATTCAAAATCAATGCTACCTGATTAAATTTCTCTTTTACATGATCATTTTAAAGGGAGAATTAAATATTTTTTTGGGCGATATTTAGCGTATTTCCCTGAGAAATTTACAACAATTGCATCCCCGCAAGAATAACATTAACCCAAAAAAAAAAAATTGGGTTTAATTAAACATAATTCTAATTCTTGGTTATGATACGGTTGGTTATGAAATGTATATTTTATTTCGAAAGGTTGGCTTTTGTCAAAGGTTGTGGGTTTTGAAAAAAATAAACCCAAAATAATTCGAATTATTACGAACAAAATACACTTATTGAAAAGTCAAATATTTAATTCTACGATACAAAATACACTTATTTGAAAAGTCAAACGAAACAGTTACGAACAAAATACAATAATTGAAAAGTCAAATATTAATATTTAAACGCAATGTTGCAAAATCTGTGCTGCTGACCGATTTCTTAAAAGCACGCCTTTTATTTTTTGTATTTGTTTCACTTCGACTTTAGAGTAATTTCACGTTTTAAAATGTTGATTGATTTTAACCCAATGTGCGTTAATTAATGGTTTTCATTTCTTCAAATAATAAAATTGCTTAAATGTTTTTATTTTCTTTCCGTGTAATTTCCGCCAACAGTAAAAATGGTCCGGTCATTATGGCATATTTTATTAAGGGATATGACACTACGCCATGGTTCAGTAAGGCACATTTCAGTACGGTATATGGTATACCACGTCATATTGCAGTACGGATATTTCAGTACGGCATATGGTACACTATAGTAAGTTCCGGAAAAAAATTAACTTTTCCGGAAAATATTTTTCCGATTTTTTTTTTTTGGTATCCTGAAATATGCCTTAGTGTACAATATGTCATAATGAAACGTACCACAGTGTACCTTACGCCGTAGTGTCATATTCCGTATTGAAATATACCGTACTAAAACATGCTGTAATGAACGGATCCCCAGAAAAATATATTTGCTTAATCTGCACAGCTTATTAAAAAAGAATAGGTAAGGGAAAATAATTTTGAAAGGAAGTATCTTTACAGTTTACTGTCTTTAGAGTATCCTTAGGTTAATAAATAATAAAACTAACATATTTTGGGTAACTTACTAGTAGTAAAACTGCAATCGCCAGGTTTAAGAGTAAATTATCAGGTTAGGAAGTTACAATTTGATAGGGGTAGTTGAAAAAAAAGGTAGGGGTCAAAACTAGGCATCGTTTTTTTTTCGGTTGTGTTACCAGGCTGCTCCATCACTGTCCGATTACGGTTTACTATCCCGCTATCAACAGATGGCGGAAACTCACAGAGAAGAGGAACAAATTCAACTTCTTGGAGAGGAAGGCGTTCGTCATGCCGCTCAGGGGCAAAATCTTAAACTTGGGTAAATATATACAATTTTCTAAACCAATAAAAACAAAAATTTTCCAAATAGGATTTGAAAATTAGGGAAGTATATGTTATGAACAAATAAAATCTTTGTTTTTTGCTTAAAATTAAAACTAAAAACAAATTGACATCGATTTACGCGGGCTTATTTTTATCTAATTTGTATTTTCCTAATAAACCGTAACAATATAATTTTGTATTATGTAATTTAATACTCATTATTTATTTCATTAAACATTTTCAAAATTATAAATCATATAAAAAATTACATATTTATGAGTAAAACAATATTGATAAATTTACAGAAAGTTGTACCAGATGAAGATTACGGCTTATTAAAATCGCGCATAAGGCAAGATAAGTGATTGGTTTGTTCAGTGAAAAATCTGTTGCTGCGTTTGTCTTTTAATATTTTATTTATTTTTCTAATCGAAAGTTAGTTGTTCCCGGAAAGTAAAATGCAATTTACTGTTTTATAATTAATAATTAAGCAGCAAGAAAATATATCATTGAATAATAAAATTGGTATTAACATTTTTACTACAAAAATGCACATATTTATCGCACTAATATTTTATTTGTATGGACTTGATTTGGTGTTTGTGGTTATTAGGGACATAGATATTATTATGCATGCTTATTATTATTAACACTTTATTTATTTTAGTATCTTTTGCACTTATGTCATAAAATCATTAATCATCAAACCATATTGTGTCTTACAAAAAATCTAAGGAAATATAAAAAAATATTTATTCATCTAACTAACTCTTTAAAAAAATTAACCAAAACATAATTTTACAATTATTTTTTTTTTATAATTTTGTATAATTGTACGAATTTTTTATTATTATCCTTGTCATTGTATTTCGTCCTTTAAACATTTTGGTGAATTGTAGCAAGAAGGTAATCCTACTGAATCGATGACCAGAGCATTAATAACAGATGAATCACGTTCTGGAAATGCAATGGGACCCGTACAGCTTGGGTAGGTTAAAATTTAATAATAAACGAAAAATACCAAAACATTGAGTTAACATTGAAGATGAATCGGATATGTTAATTTTTTTATTGAAATTTTGGCAGTATTGTTGAATTTATAACGAAAGCAAACTAATTGAAAATATTTTGTAAAACATAAATGAGCTATAAAATGTTGTTGAATTAAATAATTATTATTTACTAAAATCAAATATACAAATTCTGCTAAAATTTCTTCTATTTAGAGTTTTCTATTGTAATACTTTAGTTATGATATAATTATCGGCACATTAATTTCTTAAAAATGACATTAATATTTAAAAAATTCAAAATTAAATTATTTAATACTAATTTTATGATTAGTTTTCTGGAAAAATCACAAGAGCCTGAAGAGTTTCTTCCATGGTCAGTAAGATTTATATAAAACAATTTAAAAAGCCTATATCCATAGATTTGTGCTACTTGAATAATTCAATCTATTATTCCTCAGTTTGTATGTCAGTAGTTAAATGTGTTTAGAATATATTTTTAAAATAATGCTTTTACAAATCTATTTTATGTTTTAAATTTTTGTTGCAAACGAGAAATATAATATTTTATTTTATATTTTTTATTTTGTACTATGATTTTTGTTTTATGATTAAGTGTTCATATATTTTTAAATGCTTTTTTTAGGGCCATATTACATATTTTCCAGCTTGTTTAATTATTTTATATTCATTATATTGATGGAAGCTTAGCTTATTTAAATAGTTTTAAATTTGTGAAAGTATATTGTGTAATATATCCCCACATAATTAACTAATAAAAAAAATATGTGCATTTTCTAAAATTAATTCGTAATTTTTGTAAAATATGTGTCATTTAAGGTGAAATGAAGGTTTAATCGACAATCTCTTAGAAAAGTTGCTTAACTGTTTGTTTGATTATTTTGATAACAGGTTTCTAGTCCTCACTGCTTATTTTATTTATTCGTAATGGATTTGGAAATGAAACTATAGCGGTATTTTGTTGAGAAAAATTTAAACAAATTAATGTCGAATTCGATTGTAGAAAATTTTTCACTCGAAGGGTAAACATAGTACTCTATTGGCTGTCAAACCGTTCCATTGAAAAAAAAAAATGCATTGAGTGCGAGTTTACGACCATTTTCTGAAGAAAAATTTTCAACAGGCAACCAATTCGACGTAGTCTATTTTGTAAACAAATTTCCCCTTCCGAACATAATTCCTTTGTTTTCCATTTAAAATATATTGAATCTGCTGAAAATTTTTCTTCAGAAAATGGTCGTAAACTCGCACTGGGGGTAAAATTTTTTTGCACTAGTTTTGCACTAGTGCAATTTTTGCTACTCTAGCTTTTTTGGTCGAGTAAAACCCCTCTTTTTACACACACCAACAAATATGACAATAATATTTTGTCGTAATGACATTTTGATTTGTCGCGATGACATTTTGATTTTAGGCGGCTATTTGATTTATGAAATTTTGTGATTTGTCGCTATGACATTTTGATTTTAGGCGGCTATTATTCATGACATTTTGTGATTTGAATGGTGACATTTTGAATTTGGCCATTAAATTATTCCAACACCGCCAAGCCCCACTCATTATAACACATCCCTCGATATCAAACATCAAATTGTAATCTTCCAAATTAACATTTAGTTTCTCCGTTTATTTTTATTATTGTTGATATTTTTCGACCAAACACACACACAATTAAACACTAGTGCAATAAAATATTTTCATTCGATTGACGTTAAAAAATAGGATACTCTATCTAGTGTACTCGAAAGAGGGGAAAAAATCAATCGAAATCGACGTTAGTTTTGATTTATTTTTTGCCCTATTCTTTCCTATATACTACTACGATTTAAATAAAGAAACATTTTTTTGGCTTCATTTAAATCATGTGGCGCTTTATATCCAATGCAATTATTGTTGTAATTTTGTCAACAAAATACACTTTATGAGTAATGATAGACAAATAAATACTATATACATGGGCTGAAAAGTTTCCTATATTGATTCCTATAGTGTTGAGTTATGAGTTATTATTCACAGTATTCCATTGGAAACAATTTGCTACTACCAAGTACTTGTGAGTAAATGCTCAATGGAACGCCAATTTTTGTGACAGTAGTAAAACATAACTTCAATTTAAATAAAACTGCTGCTAGATTGTGACAAAAAATGCGTTGTTCCTTTGATAATAATAAGTAATAAAACATTAAATAACAAAATAATTAAAATATTTTTACGATTTAACAATTGGCGCGTCGTACCACAAACATAAACAAAACTTATTTGTTTTGAACCCTGAAGCTTGATTTACATTTGCGACGTGTGACGTGTGACGGGTACTTATAGCCAATCAGAGACGAATATTTTGACCGTCACACGTCACACGTCGAGACATGAACCAATTCTATCTTTTCCGTCACGGTTACACACACCACTAAAAATTTTGTGTATTAAAAAAAAAAAGGAGCCGTTGTTTATACATGCATTTTATTTTTGTTTAAATTTAAAAATTAATGTGTCATCGTTTCTGCTTGGCAGACATTTTTTTTATTCTGTGTTTTTGAATTGTGATATGATATCGTGGAACAACTAAAAAAAATAAATTATTATCTAAAAAAAAATAAATAGTCGAATACAGATAATATGGATTGTGTAACCGACGAAAAATTAATTCGAGCCGTGGAAAAACGCCCGATTTTGTATGATATTACAAATAAGCTTTATAAAAATAATGGCTATCGGAAAAAATTATGGCAAGATATTAGCCTAGAAATTGCAATTCCCGGTAGGTTTATATACTTTTACTTATGTGCTCATGCATTATTAAGATTATTAATTATTTTGTTAAATTTTTAGCTGATGTTTGTCAAAAAAGGTGGAAGAGGCTACGAGAACGGTTTTGCGAGCTTAATAAAAAGGTAAAAAGTGGGAGTGCATTTAAGCCTAAAACCTATTGCTCGATTTTAAAAACGATGGGGTTTCTTAAACCTTTTTTAAATGACCATCCAAAGTACGTAAATATACATCTTTTTTGTATTTCATTTAATTAATAATCATTTTATATGTTTAGGTTTATGGGTAGCAGTTTCTCAATTAATGAAAGTCAGACGAGCAATTCAGAAAGCAATAGCTCCAACATCTCGCTCCGATCATTTTTTGCGGAGACGGATCCGGATACACTGCTAACACTATCAGACGATGACCAATCCCGTTTATTAGGGTTAGACGATCCAGTGGAATCGGCGGCAGAAGTTGTGGCATCATCAACCCCAAAAAAATCCCGTTTGGAGAAAAGTACGGTACTAACGTAATATTTTGAATTTATAAAGATTAGATTATATTTTTTTCAGATAAAACAACTGAGATTTCAGATCTCATTCAAATTTTAAAAGAACCGGTAAAGGAGCTCGATGCCATTGATTATTATTGTATGTCTTTGGCAAACGACATCAAAAAATTGGATACTGCTGAGCAATGGCGAATTAGAATGGAGATTACAAAGATAATGTGCACGGCCAAGTTTAATGATGTATAATCTGTTTTCAACATACAAGACATAATATTTTTATTTATTAAAATTTCAGTTTGTAATATTTAAATATATAATAAAATGTATATTACGAGTTATACACTCTTAAGTTCTGCCAAGGCAGAATATTAATTTCGTTAAAATAATTTTTGAAATTATTTCTAATCTCCACAGCATTTGCTGATGAATTGTTGGAACCTGTTCGACCAATACGCTGTAGAGCTCCATTGTTGTCTTCCCCCGTTTCGCGACGCCATCGTCCTTCTACAATTTCCCCATTTTCAGTTTCCACGTCTGTATAACCAGCTGGGCAATAACAATCATTCCTTTTTTTTACCCAGTTGTGCAAACAAACCGCGGCCTTTACAAATTTTAAAACGTTCTCTCTCTTGGCATGTATGGGCTTTCGGAAAATTCGCCATTTAGCTGATAGAATCCCAAAAGAGTTTTCAATGACCCGCCTTGCTCTCGATAGTCGATAATTGTATATTGACTCCGGTACAGGTAGCCCATTACAAGAATTCCTTCCCGGAAATGGCCTCATGATACGCCTTACCAGTGGAAAAGCCTCATCGGCGACGATCACATAAGGAGCACTTATGTTGGTATGTGGTAAACATCGATCAGGAGGTATATTCAAAAATGAATTGTCGTCTATCAATGCTTTTCCAAACGCAGTACTTTTAAATACGCTGCTATCGCTGAATCTCCCCGATGCTCCAATATCTACAACTAAAAAGTTGTAATCCGCATCACAGATTGCCATTAAAATTATGCTATGTGAGTTTTTATAATTGTAGCAATTGCTTCCACTATTATTAAACGCCTACAATTACGACAAAATTAACTTTAGTAGAACAACGTAATACAAAATTACCTGAACTGTGCAATGTTTGCCGTCAAGAGCACCAATGCAGTTTGGGAAATTCCATTTCGTTCGAAATCCACTTTCCACGGCTTGCCATTTGGCTTCGGTCAACGCATCGAATGAGGAGCGAAAAAGTGAATGCCATATTGCGTCACAGGTTTCAGCAATAATAGAACTTGCAGACGCTTCGGAAACCCTGTAATTGTACGCAAGTGACTTCATCATATCGCCACTTGCTAGATATCTAAAAAAAATATTTAGAATCTTGCAATTATGTAGAGATTTTTTTAATCACATCTTTACCTCAAGGTTAGAGAAAGTCTTGCTCCTGGCGATATAGGCTCTCGAAATAAATACAGTTTTTCAATCCTATTTCGAATTTTATCGAGTAAATTGTCGAACAAATCAACCGACATTCGATGGTAATTAAAAAATTTGTGGCTTTCATAAAGCCTCATTTCTGCCACCAAATTGTTGTAATGGCCTTGTTCGTTTCTTTTTAAAAGAAGTTGGTTCACCCAACATCTTTTCGAAGATTCTTTTTGTATTAACGACAAAATTAGGAATACCTTTATTTTCTTTTTTCTGAGATTTTGGTTATTTTGCCACATTTTTTCGAAATAATTCACTATAGACAGAAATACTATAAACAAAAATTAATTTTTTCAAAAACTACCTCGTTTATGGAAACAGTTGGATTATTCGCCACCAGAAGGTCAAAAAAAATTTTGAATTAGTGTGCGTGCGACTAACCCGTCACATATGTAAATCGTTGTCAAGATAGCGTCACGCTATTTCCACCCGTCACACGTCACACGTCGCAAATGTAAATCAAGCTTAATCCAACCAACATATTGCTGTTATGTCAGTAAATTGAAATTTTAATCAAATAATTTACTAAATTTTTGCAAAGAATGCCAAGTACGTTGCATGAAATGTATGGAAATAAAAACCGATCCATTTTACAAATAGCCAAAAAGCAACACCTTGGTTGGATTAGGATTAAAAGATGACATTTTATGCGTAACTATTTCTAACAACTACACCATTATTTGAGCATGAGTAGTTGCGAGTAGATATAAATACTTGTGAGTAGTTTGCTAACGCCAATGGAACACGCTTATTATTAAATTTCGAAACTCGATTCTTTTATTTGGTAGGCGCCAGTTACATTTTTTTAGGTTTAGTACGTTGATCTCTTATTTGGTTTGCATTTCACAAGCAGCATTGATGTAATCTGCATTTTGTGGGATACATCTCAAATTCGTGATGCAATTTAATATCTTTATTTGAAAGGCTTATCAGCAACTGAAATCAAAAAGGATATGGATCTAACTAGCGAGTCTTCACCATCCTATGAAACTGCCCGTTTTGGGTCGATGAATTTAAACGTGGTCGCACAAGTTTTTTGATGACGATCGCAGCGGACGGCCAAAAGAGCTGACGTACAGCTATGTACAGATTTGTATTTGCTTTTATTTAATATAATTATTTTAGTTTGATATAATATAATATTTATCAAACATGGCGCCCTTAATATTTATCTAACATGGCGCATCGTTTTTATTCACATAGCTAATTGAAAATGCGATACTTATCGCTCGAAAATAAAGCTTCGTACCCATTATAAAAACCTACATAGATTTGATATAGTTATCAATTTTATGTAATATTTGAGTGAATGATCAAAGATAACTAATTTTTTTTTCAAATCTTGGTACGAAGCTTTTTTTTGTCCGATAGAGCACACATCCTCAATTAGAAACTAAATTGATGTCAAAAATTTGACATATTTACGTTTATTTTCAATTTTACACTGTCATTTTAAAAATGTTTCACGTAGAACAAAATTTCCCTATGCTTACACTACAAAAATTAAAATATACATACTGTACGTTTGTATTCAGGAGTACCAAAGCATTTACGGATCAAATTGGATTTTCTTTCATATACAGATTCGTATTGAATTCAGAAATAGGAGGGACCCTGGTCAAAGCGACCAAAAACAAAGCAATCAGCAGGAAACACTACCGCCACTATTTTTTAGTACAGACATAGAATATTGCTCATCGACTATCTAGAAAAAGGAAAATACTATAAGTATTTTAGTGAGTTATTGTGCAAATTGAACGAAGCAATCAAGGTGAACCCATTTGGTGAGGAAAAATTCCTTTCACAAATAATCAATGGTTATGGTAAAATTGCATCAATTACACTACGAATTGCTTGCTACCCTTCGAGGTATTTTCCAGATGTAGCACCTGGCGACCACATAGTATTTTCAGCGAAACAAATAATTTGAAGTGTTTGAAAATCGCTTTAAAAAACCGGTATTGAAATGTTAGAAAATGTTGGATGAAGTGTATTGAGTAAAAGGAGATTATATTGAACATTAAATAAAAACATTGCCAAAAAAGTTGCATTTCATTATCAGTACAGGAAACATTTTATCTCATTTAGTACATTAATCTTTGTTAGTTGAAAAGGTGTCCGATAATGATACGTCAAAATTGTCTTCACAACTCATTTATTATGTAACTTTCCCAAGGAGTAATCATTCTGTAGTCTTATTAAAATATTTGTGTTCGGTAAATGATGCCAAATTGCACAATAATACTGGGCTAAACACTAATGTTAAATTCGTTTCGCCAAAAAACATCAAAAAAAATTGATGTACATCGAAAACCATATTCGATTTGCCAAAAAACATCAATGTTTTTTCGATGTACATCAATTTTACGAAATGTATATTTTTTCATAAATCAACTACAACAACAAATTAGAAACGTCAATTTTAGTTGTCAAAGTTTTCAATTAGAGTTTTTGTGCCTTGATTTGATTTAATTCGATTAAAATAATTAAATACAACAATTAAAAGGATAAGAGACGGAAAAGAACTGTTTATATTGAAAACATTTCATACGATTAAAATAATTAAACACAACAAACAAACAAAAGGATAATAAAAATCGAGACGGAGAAAACTGTTTATATTGAAAATTTTATTTAAACGATTAAAATAATTAAACAACAATTAAAATGATTTAAAATCGACACACAAAAAACTCGTATATTCACAACTTTGACAAATACAAAATGAAGTTTCTATTTTTGTTGTTGTAAGTAACGTCAAAAAAAACATCAATTTGGTTTCGTGTACTTTTCGCACCACAAAATTTACATTGATTTGAAAAAACGAAAAGAATTCGACATAAGATAAACTGTTCGGTTTTGTGAGTAAATAATAATAAGTTTAAAGGGCAATTATTTATTACAGTAAATAATTTCTCTATAAACTTATTAATAAAGCTCTGCACTATTCGCGACCAACTTAATAACTGATGTCGATTTTAGGTCAGAGTTAAGATACCTACATAACTTATGAAATAAAATGTATTTTGTTTGCCTATCAGTTATGTTATGAGAAATAATATAGACCAAATATTATAAGTTTCACAATAATATTTTTAATTAGAGGCTACCTAACAAACTACTTTCTAAGAGAAATTCGTCGTTTAACCAAAACCCTTTCATGTTAAATATTTATCAAAATTCAAATCGATCATAAACTAATTATTGTCTTGCGTTTTATTATTATATTATCTATTATAATTATGTATTAATAAATAAATCATTTATCTTTGGCCGTGCCTTTAATACAAAAAAACATGTAAATTAAACTTTATTTAAATATAACTATTAAAACTTTTTTAAAATTCTTTATTTTTTATGAAAAATAAAATAGTTTTGTTGCTGGTGTAATATTACGAGAAAGATTGCCAGCTTTTGAGCGCATGTTATGGCGTGCTTGTCGTGGTAATGTTTTCTTACGTCAAGCTATGATTGAGTCTCCATTGGAAGATCCGTCAACGGTAAGATATTAAATCAGTTTAAGTAGTTTCCAATTGGTTTTATAATAATTATGTTTCTTTGATTGATAGGGTGATAATGTTTACAAATCAGTGTTCATTATCTTTTTCCAAGGTGATCAATTGAAGACGCGGGTTAAAAAAATATGTGAAGGATTTCGGGCAACTTTATATCCATGCCCAGAGGCTCCAGCTGATCGTCGTGAAATGGCTATGGGTGTTATGACTCGTATTGAGGATTTGAATACTGTTCTTGGACAAACTCAAGATCATAGGCATCGTGTGTTAGTCGCTGCAGCCAAAAATTTGAAGAATTGGTTTGTAAAAGTTCGAAAAATCAAGGCCATTTACTATACGCTAAATTTATTCAATCTGGATGTTACCCAAAAATGTTTAATTGCGGAGTGTTGGGTACCAGTTTTGGATATTGAAATTATCCAGTTGGCGCTGCGTCGCGGAACTGTAAGTTATTTTTATTTTAACTCCAATCTCATTTTAAATCCACCAAATCTGGTAAAATTCATTTACTGTGCTAAATAAAGGCTAGAATCTAAGACTAAATTAATGTTATAAGGACGCACTTCCAAGATAGATAAGCAGACAAAAACACCTGTAACACCTATAACTCATTCATTTTATTTGAAGATTAAATTTTGTGTCTGCTTTTGCAATACAAATTGCACAAGTAAATTTTTATTTTCATTTCTTTTTATCTTGATTGACTCCAGTCTGAATTACCACCTATTGGCACCTTATAACTGGATCATTTTTTTATTTGTGTTAAGACGTCTCTATAATATTATTTTACTCTATCCTAAAATGGTTTAGAAAAAAAAAATATTTTATTGACTTGATGAATAAAATAACAAAAACATCTATACGTAAATTAAATTTTTTAATTAAAAAACAAAACAAAAAAATTTTGTTTTATACGTAATACAGGCTTTCCAGTTGAGTTCTTTAGCACCCGCTAGCAGACCACTAATATAAAGTTTTATGTCTTTGCTAAATGGTATTTCGAAACTTTAGGAAAGACAGAAACCTTTATATTAAGTAGCGGTGGGAAAACTGGAAAGAAACTTAGGCCCGAATTTATAGTCATAACTATTGCTATTATTATAGCAACGATTTCCGAAAATCATTTCAAAATGATGTCTAAAATTCATGTCATAGGTGTAGTAACGACTATAAATTCGGGCTTAACAATAAAATTAATGTCGTTTTCGATACAACCAAAAAAGCAATCCGTCGGCAAAAAGTGATTTTTGTGCTGTTAAATTGTTCGATCCGTCAAGAAAAACCAATAGTGCCGATGTGTGGTTTTACCTCTTCTCGGGGGTGGAAATTAGCACACTCAAAATAATTACAGAATTCGATAAAGGGATGAATTCTAAGCAGCAAAGTTCTATGAAGTTTTTTCGATAAATCAATATTTTTCGAGTTATTTGCGATTGAAAATGTTGATTTTTTATCTAAAAAATCCATGTTTTAGAGCGATTTTGACGAATAGCTCGAAAATCTTACGTTTTATCAGAAAATCATGGGGATCAAAAATAAAGCTTATAAAAAAACTAACAAATCTAATGTTTTTCGGAGAAACGACGAATTTTTGGAGGAAAACTTGTCAGACCTTTTTAATGTTCCTGAAAAGATCTTCAAAATGAGCTTTAGTAGAAGTAATTAGCATGAAAACTTACGGAGTTATGATAAAAATAAAATGGTTGTCTATCAAACCAACGGCTTATCAGCAAGAATTGAAATTAAACGTAATTCATTTAGAATATTCTTTATTTAGGTTCTAACAATACGTTCTAGAAGTTTGAACGGTTTAGAATGCCTAGATTTGAAAAAAAGTTTTATTTAATTTTGAAATGATTTTTGAAATTTTTGAAAAAATTCCTGTTTTCACAATAATTCAAAAACTAAAGAAGATTCGTACAAAATGCAAGAGTTAGGCTTGCAGAATTCGTTATTGTTTTATTTCCCTAGAATGAAAATTAATTGAGATACCACCGTTTTAAGTTCGCATTTGAGTGCGAGGACCACTTTCTCTTGAGCCTTTAAACTCAAAAATGTCAAGAACGAAGAGTTCAAGGAAGTTCAACTTTTACAGGCCTTATAGATAGCGCTTGAAATTTCCTGCAAAATAGTTTTTGGAGCGATTAGATATCTTAAAAATTGGGGTTTTTCTATGAAATTTTCGGATTACTCTCAAACGCGTTTTTTAGATGAAAAATTAACATTTTCAATCACGAATAACTCAAAAAATGTTGATTTATCGAAAAATTCATAGAACATTTTTTGTTTAGAATTCATCCTTCTATCGATTTCTGTGATTATTTTGAGTATACTAATTTCCTCCCGCGATAAGGGGTGACATTCCCTCCAGGGTAAAAATACATCGGCACTATATAAGTTCTTGATCCATTCCCTACTTACTGTTCAAATTTCACATCAAACGGTTTTGTCCGAAAGAATTCTGAGCTAATAACCTATTTTTACCGTCAAACACTGGACTAAATAAAGATTGCTTTTTCAGGGAGGGGTGGGTAGAAACGAATTGAAAACGCCATAAGTTTTTTCGTGGCAGTTTTTGTTTTTACATTTTTATGTATTATAAGTAAAATTTTGTTATTTTTTATGGTTCCGAACAAGGTGTTCTGTTCGCCTAAAATTTGAAAAATGTACAGTTTTTTATCATGGACCAAATTATTAGCAAACATAAAATCGACTTTTACCATAGTAAATGATTTACCCGAATTTTGTACCACAGCATAAGAATCCTCAAAAATTTAATTATTTAATTCATTTTATTTTAGGAACGAAGTGGTTCATCTGTTCCACCAATTTTGAATCGCATGCAATCATTCGAAGATCCACCCACATACAATCGAACAAATAAATTTACGTTTGCTTTCCAAGCTCTAATTGACTCATACGGCATTGCCAGCTATCGCGAAATGAATCCGGCACCTTATACAATTATTACATTCCCATTTTTATTCGCTGTGATGTTTGGCGACTTGGGACATGGAATAATTATGGGCTCGTTCGGATTATGGATGGTGCTAAAGGAAAAACCGTTACAAGCTAAAAAGTCAGACAATGAAATCTGGAATATGTTCTTTGGAGGTCGTTACATCATACTTTTGATGGGCTTATTTTCTATGTACACAGGTTTTATTTATAATGATATATTCTCGAAATCATTAAATATATTTGGATCCCATTGGAAGACGAATTACGATACATCTACTGTCATGACAAATAAAGTGCTACAGTTGGATCCAGGCACGGAAGATTATATTGGAACTCCATATCCAATTGGGTTAGATCCTGTGTGGCAAATAGCACCATTAAATAAGATTATTTTCCAGAATGCATACAAAATGAAAATTTCGATTATTTTCGGCGTGCTTCACATGATGTTTGGTGTGATCATTAGCTTGTGGAATCATCGTTATTTCAAGGATACGGTGGCCATATACACCCAATTTATCCCACAAGTTATTTTCCTATTATTCTTGTTCGTGTACATGTCGATACTTATGTTTATCAAATGGGTGAGATTTTCTGCATCAAATGAAGGTGCATTTTCCGAAGCATGTGCCCCATCAATTCTCATTACATTCATTAATATGGTCCTATTTAAACCTGCTCATGAAGATCCATCCGGAATTTGTTCACCGTACATGTTTAGTGGACAAGGCGCACTTCAAAAAATTCTGGTCATTATAGCTTTTCTTTGTATACCATGGATGTTACTTGCAAAACCACTTCACATTATGCGTCAACGCAAAAAAGCACGACATGAACAAATAATTCCTGTGGAAAATGGTGATGCTGAAAATGGATTAAATGCTCCAGTGGCACGAAGTGAACATGGTGGTGGCGGCGGAGACCACGACGAAGAGGAAATGTCTGAAATATTCATTTATCAAGGAATTCACACAATTGAATATATTTTAGGATCCGTTTCACATACTGCTTCTTATTTACGTCTTTGGGCATTATCACTCGCCCATGCTCAATTGGCTGAAGTATTATGGAACATGGTTTTACAAAATGGTTTGAAACAGGATGGATGGGTTGGTGGTATTATATTATGGGCTATCTTTGGATTCTGGGCGATTCTTACAGTCGGCATCCTAGTAGTTATGGAAGGTTTATCAGCTTTTCTTCATACTTTACGTTTACACTGGGTCGAGTTCCAGAGCAAATTCTACAAGGGTCTTGGTTACATTTTTACACCATTTTCATTCGAAACAATCTTGGATGGCGGTGGTGCAGCAATTGAAGATTAAACTTTAATAAAAATAAATTAATCAATAATGTTAAATTCGACATTTAACCCATTTGTTCGCTTAATGTTTTAAAAGCAGATTGGTTTTCTAATCAATGCATGATGATTCAGAAAACCATTAATTATATAATTATTCGAAATTCAATAAAACAATATTCTTTGGTGTTAAATCATTATTTTATTGAAACTTATCCCATGAAATTATCTAAGAACTGTATAAATTCTTTAGCATTACCAGGTGTATAAGGCTTTAATAAACTTGTGTTAAAATTGATGTTCAACATACTTTTTAACGACGAAATTGTACAATGGAATAAATATCCATCGTTTGCTAATTGCTCAGCCAATTCAATTTGATGATTATTCATGAGACCCTCATTTATGACAACAATCAATGGTTTATTATGGGATAACACATCAATACACGTACCGGCTCCAGCATGACTGATAACTAAATCAGATTTTCTTATGTCTTCTATTATTGAATCTTTTAGACGGTAAAAATTAAATTTTATATGATAATTGTCAAATTTATTAAAATTTTCGATATATTTTTCGTAATTTCCATTGCCTATTTGAACTGTTAAATTTTGACACTTTAACTTAACAAATACATTCAGCATTTCTTCGGTCGCTAGATATTGAATTAATTGGTCAAACTCTGTTGTGCCGACAGTTACAAAAACATTGTGAAACGACATCCTCTTCTACGTAAATGAATGACAAATTTGTATCCTTTAAATAATGTCAGATTAAGAGATATAAATAAAAGTGAAGTTAACAATAATTTAATGGAAAATGCTGCCAACTGTGGTAACAACCCTCTAAACAAAAAACGCTAGTAGTAAAAAACCGAAACGATACGTAAACGTTTTATATTTTTTATGTGACAGTATGACAAATACATTTTTACCCCAAATCCTATAATTATAGCGAAATAAAAAAATCGTATAGCACATTATCTTTGTCATCATTTCATTTCGAGGCATAATTTAATGGAAAATGCTGCCAACTGTGATCACAACCCTCTAAACAAAAAACGCTAGTAGTAAAAACCGAAACGATACGTAAACGTTTTATATTTTTTATGTGACAGTATGACAAATACATTTTTACCCCAAATCCTATAATTATAGCGAAATAAAAAAATCGTATAGCACATTATCTTTCTCGTCATTTCATTTCGAATGTAAATATTAATAATTAGTTAGAAGATAAAAAATGGGTTTTTTTTTGCATAAAATCTTTTCGAATAATACAATAATTAAACAAATATTTTTATGGCGAGTAAGAATAATTTGAATTGAACGGTTTGCTTGATTCTACGAATCCGAACACCCGACTACATAGTTTATAACAGCATCATTTTAAAAGCAAAAGTTTTTTTCATGTGAAAACATCTTTAGCGGGGGTAAGTCAAAAATTTCATGTAAAAAAAGGAACGAAAAATCCGGTATGAACGAAATAGCAAATTATATACATAAGAGAAAAACGGTCACAAAATGCACCGAACTTGCACACTATAATAATTCGAATTACAATTTCCGTCGGATTAAATTGGACAGATAAAAAAGTTATGCATGTGTAGTGTAAGTGATTCAAAAAAGTGAAATGGAAATACATTAGAAACAAACAAAATTACATGCATACTTTAAGTATTAAATATTATACATCTTCGCGAGCTGTAAAAATCACACTTATACATTGATACATAATAAAATAATAATTTTGAAATTATTTAATCGGTATGCTATGTTGTATGTTTAGTGTTGCTCGTTCTGTTGCTGAGTTTGGTTATGAAAGGAGTACAGGAAACTAAAACTATAAAAGTGGTAAACAGATTCGAATGATATTCTCTAAAGATGCACGCAAGAAAGAAGCCGCAGGAAGACATGCTACCGTCTTTCCAGCTGTTATGATTTTAAAGCGTATAGGATTTAGATGATTAAGTTAAAACAACTGTACTTTGTTCAAGCTCACCGAGAAATGGTTATACTGAAATTTAGTCGTTTGTATTTTTCTTTATCAACAAATAAATTTCAATTTTAAATTAAACAATTAATGTCGGTAAGGTTCGTCCTCAAAATCCAATTGGAATAACTTTATAACCAACTTTATAAACCAAAAATGTAACGAAATTTAAATAGTGAGCGAACGACAGCCGTCTATTTGTATTGGTTTCTCAGGCCCATCGAAGAGGTTTTAAATGATTCAATGGATAGGTTTTCACATATTACTTTTGCGAGTTGAGCGTGAACTCGTCTGTTTTTTATTTATTTTTGCTATTCCAAATAAATGTCATGCAACCGATATGAAATATACGATACGTAAATATGTCGAGACATTTAAGTACTTTTCATACCAGGCGCCTCGCCTCGAAATATTTAGTTACCACAAATGCAAAGCTGAGACCCTTTCATACCGTTGGCGTTGGCTTCGAACATTCGGTTGCTATCAAATATTTTATTTAGGTCTATTTTACACGTGAATTATAGCAAGAACTGAGATATTCTACATTTGTAACGTACATATGAGCTAGATTTTTTAGTAAGTATGAAATATTTGAGCAAAAAATGTAATTTGTAGGTTATGTTGAGAAAGCACTTGGCTTTGTACTACTTTAAAATCTCGCAGTCGAGTGTGAAACGCTTTGCATTGGCTTTGTAGATAACTTCATTGCAATATATTTTGTTTTTTTTAATTATCACTTAAAAATAAATTATTTTTGAACAAATTGGATTTATTACTATAAAATTAAACGGTATCAATCGAATAAAACTAATTTATATAATTAAAAAACGAAATAAATTTTTTTTATTTAAGAAGCTCAAAGCCGAGGCGCCTGGTATGAAAAGTACTTTAGTCTTTGGTATGAAAAACGCAAAATTCATGCTATTTACGATAAGCACCAACACCAAGAAAATACATCGTAAAAAATTCTAATTATCATAGTACGGAGGATCCGTGAACGTTTTTGGATCTATCTTATATAAACAACAAATATCATTTTCATATCGTAAACGAATCGCTTTGTTAAGAGGGAAAGCCCTTCCAACATGAAAATGTGTACATATGCATATCATTCCGAGTTTATGTACATACATCTCCAACACGTTTGTGTTAGAAACTTGCCAACATAAAAAAGTTGAAATTTTTGAATTTTCACGAATTTTTAGTGGTATTTCATTTGCCATTGGATTTGGAATTCAATTTTAGTCAAATGAAACAGCCACCCAATTCTTTTTTGGAATTCGATTAATTTTTAAAGATTGGTACCATTTTGAAGCTAATTATTAATTGGGGCTTTCCGAAAAAGACCGTAGTAAATTTATAGTTAAATTTATTTTTGTTATGTTGGTAAAACATTTACTGAAATTAGCTTGCCCATACAAAAAGTTAAAATATATCAAATTCAATATCGAAAAAATTCGAAGACGCTTTTTGATGGATATTAAATCGCGATTAATTTAAAACATTTTTTTTTGTTTAATTCGATATAAAGTAAAGTTTTGGTCACATAAATTCAGTCACAAAAATAAAAAATTTCAAAATAATAAAAACAACAACATTTATTATAAATTTACTACGTTCGGAAAAAGATTGACAAAATTTATCTTCGAATTTTATTACAAATTTACTTTGGTCTTTTTTCGAATGGGCGCAATAAATACAGTTTTGGTTTCGTAAATAAATGAAGATGAGCAGCACCGGAATTCCGGTTCTATGATAAATGAGAAATGATTTAATTTTTTTTTTTCGACTAAGTAGTCAGTTCTCATACTCACCAAAATTCCGATTCCCGTATTGGAGGTAACCCAGTAGGAAACTTGTCAACATGCATGTGAATTAAACTTGTGCGAAAAACACACGTTCCTGGTTCTAACCTTGTTTTTGTCATGCGTATGAAAAAGAAAGTAAATATTTTTATTTCGCTTTTTCATGTCATGTTGACTAAATAACCAATTTATGACAAGTCATATTGGATTCTCAAATGAGAAGTTGCCTGATTTTCCACGATGTACGACAAGTATGAGACATGTCATATGTAATTCTTCTTTCATGACGAAGTCCTTAACGAAACATATACGACAAGTCTACGATCATTCTCTTTATAAAGGTGGATTTATATTATCCGTTCCCTTCAGCTCCTACCCGTATCGTGTCACACACCATCAATTTATACTATCCGTACTTTTCAATTCAGGCATTTTTTTCGTATGATTATCGTATATATTCGTATGTTTTAATTTTAGTAAAGATAATTCAAAACAATACAAAAATGTTTTAGTAGCAATTTAATGGACGACGAGCAAAAATTATACCAGTATTTCAGAATGCCGCAATTCACACACTCAATTAATTTTCGTTGTCCATTTTGATTAATTTAAAAATTTTAAACAAAAATACTGTCTTTAAATTAATTTTTGGAATTTAAATATTTTTGTGAATTTATTTAACCACCTGTTGTAATTGTAATTGGTATATCCGGCAATCGTAATATAGTTTTATCTCTTGTATTTAAAACACAGTTTAAAGATACTTTTATTCTTAGTTTATGTACAGCGCTTTAATCACTTTCTTATTTCGACAAGCTACAAGTTGTATATGTGTTATTCTTATGCTACCTTCTTTGACAGTCCTTTTCTCTACTCCTGCTGGCCACGCGTAACGCAAACGTTCATTTTACGAAGAGTCTCTGCTACTAAAGGGTTCGTAACTGTTAACTAAACACTAAAAACTTAACACTAAAAATGAGTAGAAATGTTACATAAATGATACTTTTGTCACATGAGAAGTGAAACAAATTTGCGAAGACTTTTGTATGTGTACACATTTTACGTAACATTTTTGAACTCACATGGGCGTAACGTTTATGAGCCTTCTAAAATAAACATTACGTACGGTTTGAGTATTATTCCGCAAATAATTTTAAATAAATTATTAATGAAAACAACGTATTTTGTTTTATTTTTAGCAAATATATCATTTTATTTATTTGATATTATATCAATTAATTATTAATTATACCTATACTAAATTTTATCACATTTTGTTTTACTTATACTCATAAGTGACAAGATTAGTGCTTCTTAATAAAACATTAGATATATTACATTTGAATTCTGTTTCAAGTTCAACTAATTCACTAAAATATTTAAAAAAAAAAACATAATTTGTAAATAAAAAATAGCTAATAATCTATTGTATATATTGTACAGTGCTGGTAAAAAAAAATTGGGCAAACATATTTTGTTACAGATTGGAGTCTTTTTTTGCTAAAATTACAAAACTTTTGAAAGCAATTGGCTTATTGTTTCATTTTATATACATGTATGACGTAATTTTTTGAAAAAAAAAATTTACCTGCAATTTAGGGGGAAAACCCGAAAAATGCCAAAATTTTCAAAATACGCTGATTGGAGTTAAAGTAATGGAATAAATTAAACACTTATTATTTAATTTTTTTTTGTTTTTTACTGATTTATAGAAATTCTATCTTTAATATTAATATTTTGTTGGACCGCCATTTGCTTTTATTACAGCGATACACCTCTGATTCATTGAATTTGATAAATTTTTCAATGTCGTAGAAGGCATGGATTCCCAAATCGTCATTAACAAACTTTTTCAAGCTTGAATTGATGCTGGGCGCTTTCTTGCTACTTCTAGCTTCATTATAGACCAAATATTTTCTATGGGATTTAAGTCTGGACTGTACGGGAGCCAGCCCAACACATCGATATTTTTTCTGCGAAGTGCTTTTTTACCTTTAAATGAAGAGATAAGAAAAAAAAACAAGTTTTTAGCAAATTATTTATGTTTATCTGAAAGGCAATTTTTCTATCTACAATTCAAAATGAATAAATCACAACTTTGGCGCTAAGGCACGGAGCGTTGTCCTGTTGAAATATAAATCTGCAAGTCTCGTAAAAAAGCTTTAACAAAGAAGGCTCAAATTCGTTATGTAGGACCTGCAGATAAACAGCTGCTGTAATTTTGGAACTAATGAAGCACAATCGACCGGTTTAACTTCCAGAAAGGCATACCGAGACAATAACTCCTTCATTTTTCGGTGGAAGTCTTAAAAGACATCCGATGCTAAGCCTCTCGCGAGATTCTCTCCTTATGAGAATTCTTCCATCTCCAACATGCAGCTTGAATTTTGATTCATCGGAGAAAATCACATCATTCCACATCTCATGAGTCCAAGAAACATGCTCCTGGGCCCATAGCAAACGTTTTTTTTGTCACTCGTAATATGAACTCAGGCTTGTGGACTGGTTTAAGTGCTTTCAAACCAGCTTTAACAAGTTTTTTTCTCACTAAGCTGGCTGAAATTTGCTTTCCCGTTGCTCGCTCAAGATCCCCTCTTATGTCCGATGAAGTTTTAAAACGGTTCCGACGACATTGTAGTATTAAAAATTCTAAAATCTCTAAAAATTTATCAAATTCAATGAAACAGAGGTGTATCGCTGTAATAAAAGCAAATGGCGGTCCAACAAAATATTAATATTAAAGATAGAATTTCTATAAATCAGTAAAAAACAAAAAAAAAATTAAATAATAAGTGTTTAATTTATTCCATTACTTTAACTCCAATCAGCGCATTTTGAAAATTTTGGCATTTTTCGGGTTTTCCCCCTAAATTGCAGGTAAATTTTTTTTTTCAAAAAATTAGGTCATACATGTATTTAAAATGAAACAATAAGCCAATTGCTTTCAAAAGTTTTGTAATTTTAGCAAAAAAAGACTCCAATTTGTAACAAAATATGTTTGCCCAATTTTTTTTTACCAGCACTGTAAATGTCGCTGTAGCTATCATTCCCTAAATTGTATTTATAAACAACAAAAATAATTAACAAATTAAAAATTTACTAAATATTAATTAAATATTATTTGCTTTATCAAAAATCACATTCTGTTTAGAAATGGAATGAAGAAAACTATAAGGTTATGTAAATTCATAAATGAAATCTGAAATTGTGAAGAAGTAGTAGTACCGCATATAAAAAACCGTTCGTAAACTGTTCGTAAGTGGTTCACTTTTTATGTATACTTTTTTGCGCCTGCAGGGACCCTACTAAAACCCTACATACTATACATTTCATATTTTATGTGAAGTCAAAGTCATGTAAACGCACGGTTTATATCAACTCTTCCCCTCCAACAAAAAAAACAAAAAAAAAAAAATTCATGATTCTTTTTTTTTTTTTTTTTTTTTTTTTTTTTACATTAAAAGTTTAAATGCTACAAAATCTAAATGCTTAATTTTAGTTTTACAAATCCAATCTTTCAACTGGTTTTCTAATCCTGATGGATCTTCTTACAATACTATTTTCATTATGTAATTTATCTTCAACGGTATACTTTCAATAACGGTATCTGCAACAATATTTGCTTCCGTTTCGTTCTCTGAACTATAAAAAACATTTTCCCTACCGACTGAAGATCTGTCACTAGTGATGGGCTAAATCGATCTTTTTTGTTAAAAAACATATGAGAAAATAAACAAAACAGAACGAAAAAGATCGATTTAGCACATCACTATCTGTCACATCGGCCATGCATCTGGTCTGGGCTGGGCACGCACTATTGTTTTTGCTCTGTGTCCCTGACGTTTGTAATTTTATGTCGTCATTAATCGAATCATCACTTTCTGATGGAACATTCAAATTCAACTCTAGATCAGTGGTATGAGATCCAATTTCTCTGATTTGATCTACATGTCTCTTCCATATATGATTGTCATCAAGAACAACAAGGTAATGTGATTCGCCCATTTTTTTAGAAATGTAACCAAATCTCCACTTGATTTGTCTGGACAAATATTCCCGAGCCGCAACTCGTGCACCAATTTTAAAATGTCGTACTTTTCCCGATAAACTATTATTTTGAGAATTTTTTCCAAATGGCAACATTAAATCCATACGCGATCTAATCTCCCTATTAAACATCATCATTGCAGGAGTTTTCCCAGTGGATGGATGAATTGTCTTTCTATAGGTCAACAAAATATTTGCTAAATGGAAATTTATTTCCTTGCGATCGCAGTCTAATGCTTTTAATTTTTCCTTTATCGTACGTACGTATCGTTCCGCTTGTCCGTTGGTTGCTGGGTGATATGGAGCGCCCATTTTATAAACTATTCCATTCATTTTTAGAAAATTTTTGAAATCATCGCCTGTAAACTGACTTCCGTGGTCTGTCACTAGAACGGATGGTATGCCAAAACACGAAAATATAGAACGACACACTTTGATTTCTCCGAAGTCAAATTTCGTAGTATATGAACTTCTGGCCATTTTGTATAAGCATCTACCAGTACAAAGAAGTATATACCCATGAAAGGGCCAGCAAAATCTGCATGAACTCTTTGGAAAGGTTTGGTTGCAGTTTCCCAGCAGTGCAAAGGCACTTTAACTGGATTTGCCTGTGTGATTTGACATTTCGAGCAATTCTTTGCCAATACTTCTATATCTTTGTCCATTCCTTCCCACCAGCAATAACTTCTAGCAAGGGATTTCATACGGCTTATCCCGAAATGAGTAGAATGTAACTCGTCGAGAACAATTTTCCGTAATTGCAAAGGAATAAAAACTCTCATTCCCCGCAACAAACAACTTCCTTGAAGGGAAAATTCAATTTGGTCGATTCCAAATCGATTATTAGATGGAACTTGTCTTCCTGTTCTCAGGCCGTGTATTAGTGTAGACAACGATTTATCCTTCATTGTAACCTCGGACAAATCTTGAACGCGTAATGGTAAGGTCTCTATTAGATTTATTCCCAACACATCAACGCCCTCGTACTGAAAATCTGGTATATTTTTGACCGGCAATCTAGACATGGCGTCCGCATTCCCGTGCTGCTTTGTGTTCCGGTATTTTATCTCATACTGAAAATCTCTGAGGAGTAACTCATAATGCTGCATACGCATTGCTGAGAATAAGCGTACTTTGTTGACCAAAATTGAATTCGAATTATTTTGGGTTTATTTTTTGTCCAAGAAAATAGCCAATTTGATTTAATTGACAAAAGCCAACCTTTCTAAATAAAATATAAATTTAATATGTAATCTGACTCTGGTGGCAGGTATCATAACCAAGAATTAGAATTATGTTTAATTAAACCCAATTTTTTTTTGGGTTAATGTTATTCTTGCGGGATTTATCCTATGCAATTGTTGTTGTAAATTTGTCAAGGAAATACACTTAATGTCGGCAGTTCTTTATGTGGTGAAAGAATTTGTATTAGTGGTTTGTTTTCCACTAGAAGAGTAAATTTCCGTCCCACTAAAAATTGAGAGAACTTTTGTACTCCGAAAATTATTGCGTAAGCCTCTTTATCAATTTGAGTATACTTCTGCTGAGTTGCAGACAGTGTTTAAGACGCGTATTGGAGTGGTCTTTCTGATCCATCTGGATAAGTGTGACTTAGTACAGTTCCTACGCCATAACTTGAAGCATCCGTTGCTAGTACCAAAGGTCAAGCATTTTCGCATTCCTCATCCCAGACAAATTTTGTCTCTTTTTTCAGAAGATTATTTATCGGATAAAGATTTGTTACGACCCGCATACGTCTCCACTTAAAACAGAAGAACAAAAATTTTTGCGAAAATCCCAAACGCTCAAATGAAAAAAAAAAAAAAAAAATTATGGTTAGAAAATACCATGACCACCATGGTGTTATATTTATGCTCGACTTTATGATTTCCGAATTTAAATTTAATATTCCCTCCGATTGTTATGTAAACATATTTTAAATTTTTATGCATTTATGTGTTTTCTTTCTATTCTATGTTCTCCTCATTGTCATGTACAAGCATATATGATATCTCTTGCGAGTTGGTGTGTGTACATGTATTATGTAGTAAGAGATGGAATGTTTGCGTTATTAAAATGTTCAATCTGGAATATTCTATTTTTCTTTCTGGTATCTGTTGTATTCTGGTTGTCCAGGTACTGGTCCCGGTTCTCAGCTAATCAATTATACACACTCAACTCGTTAACTTTTATATCAAAAATGCTTTATTTTCATATACTTCTGGTAACATCACCACTTTAATTCATTCCCCGCGCCGTACCACCATTAACTACTATATTATTCTCAACGTCACCTTTTTACAGTATATATCTATTGCTCATAACTTCATTTGGATTCGTTCGGTTCTTACCGATACTACATTCCTCTCAACCTTTAATAAAGTTCGTACTCTTCCAAATGCTTTGGCATCCGTCGACTTCGGAAGGATTGCTTAGCTTTTGATGATACAACATCCTGTTCAACTTCACTTGGATTCGGTGGTTGAATGAAAAGTGTCGGTTGAAGTTGACCTTCTGTTGATGTTAAACTTTCAAAAGAAACTGGCACCTGTTCCTGTTGGTGTTGGTAATGTCGCTGTCGTTGTTGTTGTTGTTGTTCAATCTGGTCCTGTTGCTGTTTTGGTAGTATGTAATCATCCGTTATTTGATTGAATGCTTTTGATGCAGTTGGAGTTATTCTTTTAAAGAATGATGCATTCCAGGTTCTGGATCAAAAGGAGTCGTCAATTTATTGTCTTTCGACTGTTTGCATATTACTGTTTCTCCAATTTTGAAATCATGGTGTTTTGCTCGTCTTCTATTATCCGCATACAACTTCTGCTTTTCTCGTCCTTTTATATCACTATCACCTTCTCCTGCTGACGAACATTTAAACTGGCTAATATCTGGTAAAATTGTTTTTACTGATCGACCAAAAATGATTTCAAATGGTGTTTTCAATGTGGCAGGATGCGGTGTGGCTCGATAATTAAATAAATAGGCATTTATTTGCGCTGTAAAATCATTTTGCTCAATTTTCGCACACAACAATGATTTTTTTATTGTTCGCACTAGTCGTTCCGCTCGTTCATTTGCTTCTGGCCAATATGGGGTGATACGATGATGGACAACATCTAGTTGCTTCAGGAAATCGTGAAATTCATGGCCATTAAATGGAGGCCCGTTGTCCGATGTCAACATTCCTGGTATACCAAACATCGTAAATATTTCGAATAGAACATTTTTGACTACTTCAAATCTTGTAGATGAAATTACTTTAATAAATGGATATCTGGAGTGTTCATCAACCATTATGAACACATATTTTCCATTTGGAAACGGTCCAGCGAAGTCAATTGATACTCGTTGGAATACACACTCTGCCGGCTGGATTATACAAATGGGATCCCGATGTTGCGTTTCGGTAACAATTTGGCATGTTGTGCATTCCTTAATTGTGTTCTCGACCATCCGGTCTAGATTTGGGAATCAAACTTTTGTTCTCAGTAATTGTTTAGTTTTAACAATGCCCAAATGTCCTTTATGTGCTAAATTGATTGCCTTCTGTTGAAGGTTTTCTGGCAATACAATCCGATGATCTCTAAGTAAGATTCCGTTCTGAACTGTTAACTCGTTGAATACCTTACCCAACTGTTTGCAATGTTGTGGTAAACCGTTGTTTTCTTATATGCTTCTGATAACCTCTTTCAAAATATTATCGGCCTCTGTAGATTTTTTGATCTGGTCAATGGTTAGTGCTGTAGGAATGCTGTTGTTGATGATGAAATGGATGTATTTATCAACTTTTCCAGCTGATATATCATCAGGCGGGTTTGTTGGATGCCTCGAAAGGTAATCTGCTGGATTATCTATCCCTTTTTGGTAAACAATCGTGAACGAATATTGTTGGATTCTGAGCATTAGCCTTTCGATTCGAGCGTTGGAACATGATTTTGGATTTTTTAAAATAGCCACCAATGGCTTGTGATCTGTATGTACGACAGAATTAGTACCATACAAATATAAATGAAAATGCTGTAATCCACAATTTATGGCTAACATTTCCTTCTCGATTTGGCTGTATCGTTGTTCCGTTGGTGAGAGAGAACGGCTGCCGTATGCTATGATTGTGCATTCACCTCCCGTTGATTCTTGAGACAAAATTGCACCCAATCCATCTGGTCCCGCATCGACGTGAGTATGTGTTTGTTTTTCTGTACTAAAGTACGCAAGTTTATTGGTATTCGCCAGCTGATGCTTAAAAAATTCAAACAACTCTTGATGTTCTACTGTCCATATCCATTTTGTATCTTTTTTGATTAACTCACGTAAAATTCTGGTGTTACTGGCTAAATTTGGTAGAAATTTCCCCACAAATGTCAGCATACCTAATAAGCTGCGGCATTCTGACTGGTTCGACGGAGGTTCTAACTTTTCCAACGCACTTATTTTCTCCGGGTCTGGATGTACTCCCTCTTTAGTAAACACATAGCCGAAAAATTTAACTTGTTCTTGGCTGATACTACACTATTGTATGTTGATTGTTAAATTATGTTGTTTCAGCCTATCCAACACCATTCGAAGTGATTTATCGTGCTCTTGCTGATCTTTTCCTGCTACTATAATATCGTCACTGATGTTTATCATTCCTGGTATGTTGACAAGCACCTGTCTAATTATATTTTTGGATATCTCAGCGGCGGCATTGATTCCGAAGCTGAGCCGTTTGTACCGGTATAATCCGCAGTGCGTTGAAAACGTTGTTATGACTTTTGACTCTTCGTCCAGGGTTATTTGATGGTAGCCATTTTTTAGGTCGATTTTACTAAATATTGTCATGCCGTTTAAAATATGAAAAACGTCATCGATAGTTGGAGTGACATGGCGCTCGCGTTTAATTGCTGTGTTTGGTACACGCATGTCTACACACATTCGAATTTCATCTGGATTGTTTGGCTTCGGCACTATTACTATCGGTGATACCCACGGTGTTGGTCCCACTGCCTCTTCGATAACATCCTCACTAATCAGGCGATCTAATTCGTCTTCAACTTTGCTACGTAAATGGAACGGAACTCGTCGATGTTTTATTGCCACTGGTGGAATGGAACTATTAATGTGAAGATGAACTTGAAAATCCTTTAATTTTCCAACACCGCATATTAGTTCTGTGTAATTTGATTTGATAAACTCTATACTGATCCCATAATTTACACTGAAACTTGTTTTGATAACTTTTAGTTCTAACGCGGTTTTAAAACTCATCAAAGATTCGGCATTGCCATCTATTACGAAGATTTCTGCTTCAGTCGATGTTTGATAGTATGAAAATTTAGCGTCAAATTTTCCTACGATGGGCAAACTGACATCCGAATTGTATGGAAAAATATTCTCGTCTGCCTTTATAAGCGGCGTATCCCGAAAGTTTTCTTTCCAAATACTTGAATTGATTATGTTGACAGATGACCCGGTATCAATCATGAAAACCACTTTCTGACCATTTACACCTATCTCGACTGTAGGACGCCTTTGTTTTTCGTTTGTCACCGAAAATATTTCATCAGAATCTGACTGGTTGCTTCGTTCTACCTGACTGCTACTTTCCATTTGATTATCCTTATGTAACAGATTTACCGATGGCTGCTGCCTGCTTTGATTTTGATTCGGCTGGTATTTTTGATTATTTGTTCTATGAGCTCGTTGAAAATGTTTTTTTTGATCTAGCCTCGACTGTTGATGTTGACTTCTGTGTTGTGATGTGATACGTAACCTAGCAAAATGACCCACGCGACCACATTTATGGCAGTTTAAATTTTGAGCTGGACACGAACTCAAACCTCTCGTATGCCATAAATTGCCACAATTTTTACATCGTTGATTGATCTGAGGTTGACGATTGTTATCACTTGGATTCTGACTATTATGGTTTTGCTGCGGGTGATAATTTTTTTTATTGTGCTGATTATTATGGCTGTACCGTTTGGTATCAGTGATACTTGTACCATAAACTATTTCTTGCCGATTTTCAATTATTGCTATTTGTTCTTCAGTTTGCTCCAACGTGTTTGCATATGACAATAATTGTTCCAGTTTTGGTTGATCTCTTAGACCATACCGTCGTAGATTTGATGATGTTGTGTGCAAGATTATTTGTGATTTTATCTCGTTCGATTTGTTCTTAAAATCATAATGTGCACACAATTTTAACAATCGACTGTAATATTGATCGATATTCTCGCCTGGTTCTTGCTTAGCCTTACGGAAATTGAATATCTCGAATTCAACATTTGCTTTTGGAACAAAGTAATTGGTCAATTCCTGTTTCGCAATTTCTAATTCATCTGTATTTTGTGCTTGCTGCGAAGTTTCTTTGTTCGTGCTGGTGCTGGTGTTTCCCGATGTTACTGCTGGTACTAGTTCATCTGGTAATGATTGGAATAAATCAAAAATTTCTTCTCCACCCACATGAAGTAAAATCGCACGTTTTTTTTGGTTCTTCTACTGACGCCGCTTCGAAATAATTTTCTAGCCTCAATGTCCATTTTATCCAACGGCTTCCAATGTCCGTTGTCGATCTGGTCTCAAAACGTGGTATAGCGTTGAGGTTATGTTCCATTTTCCTCTTTTTATTTTTTTATTTTTTTATCCTCGTCGCCAATGTTGTATTCTGGTTGTCCAGGTACTGGTTCCGGTTCTTAGCTAATCAATTATACACACTCAACTCGTTAACTTTTATATCAAAAATGCTTTATTTTCATATACTTCTGGTAACATCACCACTTTAATTCATTCCCCGCGCCATACCACCACTAACTACTATATTATTCTCAACGTCACCTTTTTACAGTATATATCTATTGCTCATAACTTCATTTGGATTCGTTCTGTTCTTACCGATATTACAGTATCATTGGCTTAAATTGACGCGTGATATTTTCTCTGAGTGGGGATTGAACCGATCGGTGTTTTCGACATGAATCCGATGCGGCCGTACACAAAAACATCTATAATTCCAAGACGAACTATACGAAATTTAAAGGTACAAAGTGACTACTGCCAAAAACATCTATAATTCCAGGGCGAACTATACAAAATTTAAAGGTACAAAGTGACTACTGGCCATAGTGTTAGTTGTGTACAAATAAGCCTTCAATAAAAAAAACAACCAACACTAATCTAATTTGTTTTGTTTTTTTTCTATAAATATGAAAAAAAATAAAAAATCAAAAAATACATAAGAAACAACAACAATTTACATCAAGACAATGCCGTATAATAATATCAAATAAAACGAAAGCTATTTGTGTGTATGTTTCTTGGAACAACAAATAAATTACAACACAATCAGCATATTTTGTTGAGAAAAAATTGTAATGTATGGATATTACTAATGGAATGATTGTTTTTTTTTTCAAGAATATACATACATAAGTCGAGAATTATTATTTCGATTTAATTTGTAGCTTTTACATACGTTGTTAATTCTCCTGTTTTTATGTCAAATATTTACGAATTTTATGTGTTCGAGTTTGAATTAAATAATTCGAATTATTTTTTTAATTACTTAATTTCTCTGCCTAGTGCAATTGTTGTAAATTTCTCAACAAAATACGCTAAATGTTTGTTCTTCATTCGTCATTTCAAAAACAAAACCAATAAAATGTCTATAAACATTTTAAACATTTTTGTTGGTTTTAGGAAAAAGATCTATAACCTATCTTTATTACAGTCGTAGACCAAAAAATGGCATATGTCATTGTTTTAAAAAATACGAATAAGCCTACATATTTCAATGCTTAACTAAACGTTAAATATAAAAATATTAACGCACAATTCGATTTTTAATATCAAGACACCTTTTAAATTTAAATATCTTAATAATTTTTTTATTAAATTCAAAAATGAATTTGAACATGTACAATATTTTTGTCAAGAGTGTACAAATAAAAAATAAATATGTGTTTGTATGAAAATAAATGTAAAGTAATATGCGACGTTGCCGTCGTCATTTAATTGCCAATACTACTTTAAGTAGCAATTATCAGACAATAACAAACAATAGTTCGTCTTGGAATTATAGATGTTTTTGATCAAGTGCGTCGTAGCAGGAGCCATATCATGTTTCATTATAATATAATAAACTATAATGTAGTTCGTCTTGGAATTATAGATGTTTTTGACTTGATAGATGGTAAAATTTTTACCTTTAATATGTGTTGGTGGTTTAGTATATAAGAGTATGGTATTTTCTCTTTTGGTGTTTTTGTATTCATGAGACATTCAGAGTCTTCTTGATCAAACATGATCTATGCAAACGCAACAAACATTTTAGTGGATTCGACTCAAATAGGATTCTTATACTTTGTATAAGAGAGTAAATTTGAGTCATATCGGAAGCCATCATAGTATATTTAGATATGATTTATTTTCTTATAGGGTATTATAAACTACATTAAATTATATTGTATTTAATTAATTTTTTTAATATTATAAGTTTAAAAATTAACTAAATTATATAAATGGTTACTAATTTGGAAATATTAATTGTGAGTTGAGTTGAGATTTGGTTTGCAACACATAATGACGTATTTATTTATGCATGTCAAATTTTGATTAAAAGAATGTGAACAACGTGGAATTATGTAAAGGCAAATCGCGATGCTAAATGTATTGAACTTAATTAATTAACTTAATGGATTTATTGAAGTTTAAATTTTAAAAAATTATTGTTTCAGTTTCTTTCATTGTTTTATTATTTTACTTACTTTGCATGCTTGATTTTGCAGGGTAATATGTCTAGAAAAGGAGTAGAAGTTTTATGAAGTATATAAGTAATAAATTTTATAGATGTTGATTTTTGTTTGTCTTAATTGAGCCAGCGAGATTGGTGAAATTGAATCATTAATAATAATAATAATTTTTGATGCCCTGATTTGGATTCAAAAAATCCTGAGTTATGGTGTATTATTAATTAAATGGTATTTTATTAATTAAATTTAGTTTTCAGAGTCGCCTGGGAGTTTTATAGTAATTTGTTTTGTTGATTCTTGATATATTCACTGTGTTCCATTGGATACAATTTGCTACTGCCAAGTACTTGTGAGTAGATGTTCAATGGAACGCAAATTTTTGTGACAATAGTAAAACATAACCTCCATTAAAATACAACTGCTAGATTTTAATAAAAAATACGTTGTTCTATTAATAATAATTATTAATAATACGTAATAAACATTAAGCAACAAAATAATTAAAATATTTTTACGATTTAACAATTTCGCATCGTATCACAAACATCAACAAAATTTTTTTTGTTTTTAACCCTAATCGAACCAACATATTTTTGTTATTTCAGTAAATTCAAATTTTAATCAAATAATTTACGAAAATGTTTGCAGATATTGAGTAGATGTCAAAGACGTTATATGGAAATGTTTCAAAATAAAATACATAGAAGTTTATAACTAAATTCACATTATTTTGAAAATCGATGCATTTATCAAACGAGTCAAAAAGGCACACAATGCTTGGATTAGGGTTAAAAAATGACGTTTCACACAACTAAAATTGGTATAGAGCCATCTATTAGAATTTTTTAAACTAAAATCCCACTTTCGTTAATTAAATGCGTAACTACTTCTAACAACTACACCATCACTTGAGCATGAATAGTTGCAAGTAGATACAAGTAATTGTGAGTAGTTTGCTAACGCCAATGGAACACGCTTATTAATATGTAGTACCTAATTGAATTATTGATAAGTATAGGTGTTGTCGTGCTGTAAGATTTGTAGTGCTTTTTTTTCGCTCCAGATAGCTGCTATCGAGAGCCGTTATATAAAAATTGGCTCCCGATAGCGCTCCGTATAAATAGGTAGAGTCAAATATTTTTTATATGAAGTTTTTGCTAAACAATTGAATTAAAAATGATAGTTTGATGTTAAATAAGTTTAGTGTACCAATAAATAGCGCGTCAAATTTAAATTTAGGCGTAGAAAAATGACGGCTCTCGATAGCAGCTATCCGGAGCGAATAAAAAAATGCAGCTATTATCATTTACGTAAGTATGCATTCACAGTATTGTTTTCGCCCTGCGTTTCGATGGTGATTTGGACTTATCGTGATACAACAACAAAAGTTATTTAATTTTTATTTATTTTTAAACTGATCGTTTTTTGCGACGAATGACATTTAGATTTGTTGTTGTTGTTTTTATAGTAAATACTTGAAAACTCGTAATTTTAGCTGAAATTTACACCCAACCCAAGTATAACAAAACCTAACTCAAATAGAGCAATAAGTTTTTCCTAAGTTTTTTGATGAAAAAATTCGAACCTAACTTCATGCTGTCATATATATACAAAATATACAAGTAGAGTAGTGTGTATATCGTATATGTACATACCCAAAACCAACAAAAATGTTTATACATTTTATGTTATATGTATAGACGTTTTTTTGGTTTTGACATAATGTAGAAAATCTACTTTTTAAAATTGTTGTGCGCATTGGTTGTTTAGTTTAATAATATTTTTTTTTTTTTTTGTGTTTCGATTTTTTTTATAAATATTTATATTTTAATTTAATATACAATTGGACGCTCAACGCCTAATTGTGATTTTGGGTAAGTTTTGTGAGTGATTGTTTAATAAACCATATTAATATTTTATTTTGTGAATGCGTCATTTTCTTTTATAGCCTGATGAGATTGATTGAATAAATTTGTCATAGTCTTCATCGGATGGAAACGAATGGAAATGGAATTTTTTTTGTTTTTTTTTTTTTTTTTTTAATTTAAAATAAATTTTATTTATTTATTTTATGTAATTACAATCTAGTCTCCTGGACTAATGAGCAATTTGTTTCTGACTTAATTTACTAACTTAAATTAATCTATGGATTCTTCCCATTGGCGTTCCATAGTGTTTGGTAAATTAAAGTAAACCACATCTTTGTAGTGGATTTTAGATCAGCATAATGCTGCTTAAACTGACAGTCACACCAGCTCAAAAGGTTTGGTTCTTTTAAGTCTGCGAACTAAATTCGTGATGCTTAGGAGCTGAGTTGCCTCAATGTTCACATGTTGGCGGAGCCTTTCTTCGTGTCTCCGTGCTTTTTCCTGGATTTCATTTAAGATGAGGTTCATTTTAAGGTCCCTATGAAGGTCATTGTTCCTGACATACCAAGGTGCATCAACGATGTTCCTTAATACCATATTCTGAAATCTTTGGATGATATTTACGTTGCTCTGTTTGGTACAACCCCAAAGCTGAATACCATAAGTCCAAATCGGTTTCAATATTTGCTTATAAAGTAGAAGCTTGTTGTATGTTGATAAAGAAGAGTTCCTTCCCATCAGCCAATACATTTTTCTGTATTTAAGTCTTAATTCTTCACTTTTCTTCTTGACGTGTGCTTTCCATCGTAGTTTAGCATCCAGGGTCATGCCGAGATACTTAGCTGTGTTTGCATGCGGTATTATTTCCCGATTTATGGTAATCGGAATATGTTCGATTCGTCTGTTTGTAAAGTTGATGTGAACTGATTTAGCTTCATTTAGTTTTATTCTCCATCTTTTTGTCCATTTATATATTTGAGTTATAGCTGATTGTAACTTCTGTGTTGATTCTTCGTTGCTTTTTCCAACAGCTAAGATCGCCGTATCATCTGCAAAAGTTGCCACTGTGTTGTTTTCTAATATAGGAAGATCATAAGTATATAGTAGGTATAAAACCGGCCCTAATACACTGCCCTGTGGAACTCCTGCATTGATTTCTTTCAATTCAGAAAATGTATCATCTAACTTAATCCTGAAGAACCTATCTTTCAAGTATGATTCTAGTATCTTAGCAAATTGCATTGGTAGAAGATTCCTTAACTTGTGGTTAAGTCCTTCATGCCACACTCTATCAAACGCTTGTGCAACGTCTAGAAATACTGTTGAACAGACTTTTTTCTCCTCTAATGCTTTCTCAATTATACTGGTAATTCTGTGTACTTGATCAATTGTTGAGTGTTGGTTGCGAAAACCGAACTGATGATTTGGGATCAAGTTTTTACTTTCGATTATCGGATTTAATCTTTTTACCAGAAGCTTCTCAAAGAGTTTGGACATGACTGGCAATAGCGAAATTGGCCTATAAGACGATGTTATGTGTGGTGGTTTCCCAGGTTTTGGGATCATAATTACTTCTGCAATTTTCCATAAGCTTGGTACACATTTAATTCTAAATGCTGCATTTATAAGATTGGTGAGTTTCACCAGAGCTTTCCTTGGCAGTTCTTTTAAGATTTCTGCAGTAATAAGATCGTACCCAGGAGCTTTTTTCGTATTCATATTAGCTGTTATCTCACGCATGACTTCTTTTGGTGTTGTGGGTAGGATTTCTGTACTTTCTTGCACAGCTTGTTCAGTTATTATCTCGGCTTCCAACGTTTGGTCTTCATGTGGCTGGAATATTTTTTCGAGGTGTTCGGCAAATTCTCGAGCTTTGTCTTCATTATTTCTAGCCCATTTCTCACCTGCTATTTTTATTGGGGGAATCTGCATTATTGGTCTTTTGATTCTTTTGGTTGCTTTCCAAAGAGAATAATCAGTACTGTTATCATTAGTTAATTTTCTTAGATAGTTGCTGATTGATTCATCTTTCAATTCTTTGATCTCTCTTCTTAATTGTTGAGTGAGGTTGTTCAAATGAGTTTTATCTTGGGGGGCCCTTGTTTGTTGCCATACTCTTCTCGCTCTTCTTTTTTCTGCGAGGAGTTCCCTAATTTCCATAGGGTAATTGTTTCCCTTGATTTTCGTTTTAATTTCAGGAGTATTTTCCCAAGCTGATTGCTGTATATCGTTTAAAAATTTGTGAACTTCTTTGTCTAATTGTTCTTCAGTCTTTAATGGAACCATTAAGTTAATTTTTTCTTCTAGCGATAGTCTAAAGCATGCCCAATTAGTGTGATTATTTACTAGGAAAGGGTTTCTTTCTTTCTGAATGATTTTTTCACTTAACGTTAGAAGTATTGGTGAATGATCAGAGTTTAAGTCGTGGCTTTCATCTACTTGTACATAATTTACAGATATGTTCTTTATTATAAAGAAATCAATCAGATCTGGCACTTTGTTTGGATCAGTTGGCCAGTAGGTTGGTTTTCCAGTTGAGAGGGCTTCACAACTGCATTTTCTGATAGCTTTTAGGAGTTCTTTACCCTTAGTTGTTGTTAATCTGGATCCCCAGTGGACATTTTTTGCATTAAAGTCTCCTCCAAGTACAAATCGTTTTCCTAATTTACTGAGGAACTCGAGATAATCTTTTTCTTTCATTGAGTGCTTCGGTGGGCAGTAAATACTAGCAATACAAATAGAACTACTTTTGGATTTGACAATAACAGCAGTTGCTTGTATTTCTTCCGTTTCATATTTTAACTCCTCATAGTGATGAATACTATTTCTAATTATAACAGCACTACCTCCTTTAGCAGTGTTTCCAGGGTGAATAGTGTGATATATTTGATAATTTTTGAATTTCACCAAATTGTGCTTGAGTAGTTCCCGACACTCTACGATTTACTTCGGGTCGGTTCATCTTAACCGCTTGTTTCCTGAATGAACTTGGATTTTTAGCAATCACGTTCTTATTTTTGATATTTTGCAGTTCAATAGCAACGCTGCATCCTCTGTAGTTAGCCGGATGGTTTTCTCCACAGTGAACGCATTTAGGTTGAACATTTTGGGCTTTTACACAATCTTTGGTATGATGTTTACCTAAACATTTGACACACCTAGGTTCCCTGTTGCAATATTTTTGTGTATGTCCATAGGCTTGACATTGTTTACATTGTGGTATAAGCTTAGACCTTCTTAGAGGCTGAATAACCACTTTGCACCCCAAGATGTACTTAATTTGATAAATTTTTTCGATATCTTCATCAGTATCGAAAGTCAACATAAACATGTTGAGAGGTACTTTGCCTCTCCGTTTTAGCTTAATCGATGCTTCAGTTGCCTTAAATAATTTTGCTTTCAGGTCATCAATTATTTTATCTGGTTTACACGTAGAGTGTAAGTTTTTAGCCATGACCCTAATTGGTCTGGTTTGTTTATCTTCAAACGTGTGCCAAGCACGTTTTTCTTCATTTAACATTTTTGTCATTTTTCTGTATGTTTCAGCATCTTCTAAGTTTATTTTGATGGTGTTTCCATTCATCACCTTTGCATTAAACTTATCTGTAGCAGTTATTGTTTTTATTTTTTCATAGAGTACATCGTAGTCTTTGACTTCATCTATTACTATTGGTGGTGGTGGAGGTATTTTTTTTGGTTGTTTCTGGATAATATTTGGAACATTATCCTTTAATTGAGGTGGGGAGGGCGTATTATTCCGTCTCCTTTTTTTTCTCCCACCTTTAACTCTAATCCACTCAGTTTCTCGAGCTAGTTCTTCTTCATCCGTATGATACTCTTGTGGAGTTGTATTCTGGTTAGGAGTAGAACCGATGTCCTCCTTTGGCTTAAGAGCTTTAACTTCGTTTTCAAGCGTCTTCATACGCTCCTGCATCCATGCAATTGTAACATTCAGTTGCTTATTTAAATTGTTGGCTTCAACTAATGCATTATTAGCTTTACACAATTCATTGTGAAGCTTTTCTTCGTTTGTAGAACGAGTGTTGTGGCTGCTGGCCTCAATGGAGGGACTACCGCCTCTTTTCGGAGAATACGCGACTTTGTTACTCCTCTGGAAGGGATGTGAATTATCCTTTTCTATTTCACTCAAATGAGCTTGTTTATTCACCAACATGTCTTGGGATTGGTTAAAATAATTGTAGTATAGCAATGGCTGGTCTCCCCCAGAATCCATGAGACCGACCTCCGAAGAGGGTGGATTTACCTGAGCAACAGGTGTACCACCTGGGGTATTAGTTTCCTTATTTGTTCTGCTCATTGCTCATTTATAGTGTATTGCACTCGCCTCTAGTATTTCGCCGATGCTTCACATCGTTGCCCGGGTGTTACCACGTGGAGGTATACTAGACACATTTGGTGGTTTCTACATAGTTGCAGCGTTGGAATATAGACCACGAGATACATGGCTATAGACGGTCAACCCCTACCCTATTGAGACGCACCCAACACCCGGAAATGGAATTGAAAACTATTAATAATTTCAATTCTTCATAATAATCATAATAACAATAAATAATTAATATTTATATTATAATTTAAAAATTAGATTTAAAAGATAAAAGCCGTTTATATAAATATGTAATTTTATTAATGTTAAATATAATAAACAAGTTTTATTAATAAATTTCAGTATTGAATTTTTAATTTGTTTCATTTTAAACGTTTAATTTACCCGCCAAATTTTGCTGATGTTGACACATGCATACATACACAAAAATGTTCCCGCCCATTTTATTTTTGACATTTACATACACACACATTCATACATTTTCATAATATTGAGTT
Source organism: Tipula vernalis (assembly GCA_958295665.1). Taxonomy (NCBI): domain Eukaryota; kingdom Metazoa; phylum Arthropoda; class Insecta; order Diptera; family Tipulidae; genus Tipula; species Tipula vernalis. The sequence goes on from OY282558.1 coordinate 277,325,077, forward strand.
TAGTCCAGTTAAGACTTTTCGCGACAAGTTTCATACGACTTTTTAGGATAAGTCCTAACTCAAACCTAGAAAAAGTCTTAACTAAGTTAAGACTTATTCTAGGTTTTTTGACAAAAAAGTCTTAAGTAAAAATACTTGGGAACCCAAGTATAACAACACAGAACTCAAAATTGAGCTACTGTATTTTCCTTTGGATTTTGACAAAATATCCGAAACTCACACAACTCGAATTCATTAAAAATACAACATAGTATTGGTGTGCAAAATTAAAAATAAAATTTAGATTACTTTGAAAGAGCGAAATAAATTTTTTTTGTGTTTATCATTAGAGGGTAAGAGCGGAAAAACAAACTGAAAAAAAAATTTATTGGGAGCAAGAGCGAAAATTTTTATAAAGAGCCTCTAAAGAGCGAAAAATTTAAACTCTGAATAAATCTGATAAGGTTACCGAGGTAACCCTTAATAACGAAAGAAAAAAAGATGCATAGACACAAGGGTTAATTATTTTACTGAGCAAATCTAATCTATTTCCAAATTCAATATCTGTCAAATTTCGCTTAAACATTTTCAAAATATGGGTTTTGATTTTAATTAAATCTCAAAGATCATATGACATCTATGCTGCCGTGCTAAACATGTTTTACTGATCTGCAAAAATCGCATTTCGAGGAAATTGATGTTAAAGTTTTTCGAAATATTTGGGGAATAACTTGCTTAAAAGCGGATTTAATTTACTTTCAAAGACTTCAAATTATGCATTAGATCATAAATAATATGTTTCTCGAGAAAATAACAATAAATTACACATAATTAATTAATAATTTGTAGAATTAGTCTTTTACTTTAAATAGGCTTTATAAATAATCGATTGGTACTAAACAAAAATAACTTAAGTGCAATTAAGTCATTTATATCACAAAAGAAAAACTAAAATCCTGTGTGAATAAGAAGAATATACACCTTATCTGCCATTTAAGGTATTTATGTTTAGTTTATCGTTACATTTATTTTCAAAATAAACTATAGAATACAACCTTAAATGCTACCAAAGTCGTGTTTACTAAACCTTAAATGCTACCAAAGTCGTGTTTACTATTTGTTAAAACTTTTGTAACAAAAGACTAGTTTAATTGCTATGTTATATTTATTTATAACAAAATAAAAACCAACTATTGAAATCATAAAATTGATCGTTTTTTAAATAGCTTAAAAATCTAGTATGTAGTTTAAATTAATTCATAACATTTCTTTTTTATAAAAATAAATTCAAAACATGTCAGTCAACTGAAAAATTACAAAAATTCAATCAAATTGAATTAAAAATTAATATTTTTTATCACAAGAATAAAATTCAAGACTTATAATAATTGACGATCCATTAAAACAATTCAATCTCTACCGATTGCCGGAGGATCCGAAATTGAGAGGTTCATTTGTAGTACAGAATAACATTACATTACGATAAGTTAAAAGTCCTTGTATATAAGTTATTATTGATTCAATTCACGTATAGAAAATTTCAAATAAGTCAATTTTGCTATTGAAAATGAAAATTCTTAAATTGCCATAAAAACAATATCAAGTATGAAAATAAGCAAAAGTAACTTAACTTGCATATTTGAAAGAAAAGGACCTTATTTGTGCCATAGATAAGGCGTTCATGTTTAATATCAAGTAGTTAAGTCGGTGTTACTTCAAATTTGCTATTTTTTTCGATTAGAGCGAAATTTATTTTGTTTAATAATGCATTTATTAAAGTAGATTTAATTATATTTATTTATGTAAAATATAAAGGATATTAATACCTTTTAATTGGCATCAATAACTCAATTTCGCCAAAAATGTAGATCAGTAAAACTTGTTTAGCACGGCAGATATGTATACATTTTATATAACAATTTTTTTTTTACTTACGTAGTTTATCAGTTTGTTTTTGAGTCTTGTTATAATAGGTTGATCGGTGCAGTGCTTTAGTGATATTAATTTTTTTTTTTGTTAATAACTAGTTTTACGGACGCTCGATACACAATTCGACACAAATCTAACTGAAGATCAGGCGTCAGTAAAACAATTGGTAATTATAACAAGTTTTGTGAAATTTCCATATTTCATTTTTCAGAAATCAATAATAATGAAAGAAGAAGGGTACGACTTAAAACAGTTCATTAGATTGAACTTGAAAAATATTTTCACTGACAGCTCGTCCCGGAAGTTTACGTTTAATGGACGGCAAGGGAATTTAAGTGCCAAACATTTAACATTATAAACATTTTGAGAGGTAAATTTTGTCGCACAAATTTAATAATTAATATTTAACAATTTTAATATTTTATAATTTTAGATTGTACTTTGGAGAAATTTCAAAGCGCGACACAAGCAGAATTCAAACAAATATCAACTAAATATTTTTATTATTTAAAAGATAATCGTTTTTATATACATATACTAATTTAATTATATTTTTAATTTTTTTTAATTAATAACTAGAGTTAAGAATTAAATGGCAATCACAATTTTCTGTGATATTTTGAAATATTTATGCCTTATACATCTTATTAAAATTTTGAATTACTAAATAATTCTAAGAAACGATAAAAATGTATGATCAATTAGAATATTCTGTGATAACATGTAATAATACAAATTAAAAATATTTACATATATTTGGTTACCAAAATAAAAATACAAAAATATAAATTTTGTTTCATTAATGAATAATTTGATTTACCCGCCAAATTTCGAGCTTGACATTTACACACATACACATTAAAAAATATTCCTGCCAATATTATTTTTACACACACACACATGTAAACAATTTTTATATAGTGAGTTCTGTGAGTTCCCAATAATTGCGACATGGTGCATATGTTTTCTTATAATAATTCGTAACTCAAACAAAGGTTAACCAAGAAGTTAGAACTAAGTTATGGATATATTATAGAATATTATAAAATAGTTGGATTTACAAATACTTGGGAAATTGGCATATGAGAAAGCAATTGTAAAAAAATCTTATTATAAATAATATTGGTAGAAAACTGGGATTTTTCCATGGCAACGATAAGATTTTTATATGGTAAAGGAGCATTTCTTTGCTAATATCGTGAAGAAAAACCACAGAAAAAACTAAAATCTGAAAACACATCGAAACACAGAGCGAAAACAATAATCGTATTCCATTGGCGTTAGCAAACTACTCACAAGTACTTGTATCTACTCGCAACTACTCATGCTCAAGTGATGGTGTAGTTGTTAGATGTAGTTACGCATATAATTAACGAAAGAGGGATTTTAGTTTAAAAAATTCTAATAGATGGCTCTTAACCAATTTTAGTTGTGTGAAACGTCATGTTTTAACCCTAATCCAACAAAGGTGTGCCTTTTTGGCTCGTTTGATAAATGCATCGATTTTTAAAATAATGTTAATTTGGTTATAAACTTACTTGTATATATTTTATTTTGAAACATTTCCATACAACGTACTTGATATCTAATCATTCTCTGAAAAAAATTTCGTAAATTATTTGATTAGAATTTAAATTTACTGACATAACAAAAATATGTTGGTTCGATTAGGGTTAAAAACAAAAAATGTTTATTTATGTTTGTGATACAACGCGCAATTGTTGAATCGTAAAAATATTTTAATTATTTTGTTGTTTAATGTTTTATTACTTATTAAAATCTAGCAATTTTATTTAAATTGACTGTCACACAAATTTGCGTTCCATTGAACATCTACTCACAAGTACTTGGCAGTAGCAAATTGTTTCCAATGGAACTCAGTGAATAGATCATGTTTTCCGAAAGAAGCAGCACGATCAAAGAAAAAGTACAGAGCGTTTGCCACTAGATGTCACTACACAATCAAACAAATATTACTGACGTTTTTCAAAAGTACCCCACTAAACAAAGCGATTCGTTTACGATACGAAAATGATATTTGTTGTTCATACAAAATATCGTTTACGAATCGTTTTTGCGATTCGAAATCGATATGTTTACGAATCCAACGTCCCATGATAATTAGAATTTTTTACGTAACGTAAATAGAAAGATTTTTACGATACGTTTACGATGCTTTCTTTTCATATCGAAAACAGATCTAATTATGCGATATATTTACGTATCGTATTTTTCTTGTTGGTTGCGATAGTATTTATTTTGGATTAGCAAAAATAAAAAGCCAATTTTATAATACGATTATTTTTTTTTTTTTATTTAGTTGAAGTATTATAATAAAATAATTATTACATTATATATAATACGTAAAATTTACTTGTTTATATGAATGACTTCGCTCCTTAATTCAATCGGCAGTAGAAAAATTTGCTCACATCTTAAAAAATAAACAATTAGTATAAGTATTAAATTAATAAACTAAAATGGTTTAAACAAATTGGAAAAGAAATGTATAATTACTTTGTGAAACTCATAACACCAAATATTTCGTAATGATTTTAATTTCTTTTTACACAAATATCGCTGTCCGCTTTTGTTTTAGGTTAAATTTGAATTAAAATGGCAAGTGAGAAACGCATAATATACAATTTTTATTCTCGTTGTTTCTATGGGAGTAGAAATAAAAATAAGAAAGTGCGTAGTGTGTTATAAGAAATTAAGTATCGTTTACATATCGCTATCGTATCGTTTTTTCCGAATCGCTTTTTTTGTTTAGAGGGACGTTTACAAAAACTTCTCAAAAAAATTTAACTATCACGTATTGAAAATAATCACTTTTATAACACGAAAATATTTTTGCTTATGTTTACAAAATCCACACATAAAAATGTCATACAATTTTTGACATCAAATATTTAGTGACACCAAAAATTATGGGAATATATCTAACGGTTAAAGCTGTTATATGTGACCAAGGATCGAACAATCGAAAAGCTCTGAATAATTTGGGAGCTAATACTAATAATCCAATTTTAAGCGATGTTAGCTCTTCTCAAATTGTAGGTTTATTTGATCCCCCGCATTTATTTAAATCTTTCCGAACATGTATGCTGAAATCTGACCTCGAAACACCTGATGGTATTGCGAGCTGACAAGTTGTTCTTAAGCTGTATACGTTAGAACAATCGTCCTCCACTCGAATATGTCCTAAGTTAAGTGATAAACACGTGAAACCCGGCCATTTCGATAAGATGAAAGTTAAACTATCCACCCAAGTATTTAGCCGGACCGTGGTAGCTGGAATAAAAACACCATTTGAGTTAAATAAAATCTCTGATTCTGTCAAAAATAAAGTACCTGCCACCTTGATTTTGATAATTTTTACAAATTGTTTGATTGTTTAAATTCAAAATGTTTTTATGCTGCAAATAAATTTTAATGTGCTCTAACAGTTGAGGAAAGCTGTTGCATATTCAAATTCCTGAACGAAATGTTGATTTACATGCAAAACATAAAATTAGTCAACGAAAAGAAAGTTCATTCATTTGATGGAATGGTGCAAACGATTCGCGGAATTCTTTTCCTCCTTAAGTCATTTTCACAAGGTAATGCCCATTTTAAATATTTGCTTACTTCAAGACTAAATCAAGATGCTTTGGAAAATACATCCTCTTTGATTAGATCCGCCAATGGAAATAATTTTAATCCATCCGTCCAAGAGTTTAGTTACACAGTCGCTAAATTGTTATCAATTAAATATATTACACCGTTTACGACAGTTTCAAATTGTGAAGAAGATACAGATGCAACGTTATTGGACGTTATTCGCGAGGAAAAACAAAATGAGCTATCTTTAATAGATACTGGAGAACCTCAAACAAGTACCACCGAACTTTGCTTACTTAATGACCAAACCAATGAAAGTGATAGCGACGATCATTTAATTGTAATCGAGATCGAAGAGGAATTAACTGATTTAGGCTCTTCGTTTTGTCAAACTAATACCAACTCAGATCCTCAACTAGGTATTTTTCAGGATATCTAGTAAATAAAATACTAAAAAAATTTAATTGTGCTGTCTGTGTCTTAACACTTTTAAAAGAAAATGATTACCTAGAATAAACTTCTGAGTTATTAATAAAACACAAAAATTACATGACGGACTGCTTTGGCAAGATTCAAGCACCGTCTCAATCATTTTTTGAGCTATGTATCAATCTTTGACAACTTTTTAAAGCGCAGTCTCATGTAGTCGGATTGAAATGTAAAATATTAAATATTTTACTAAATGAAGATTATAAAGAGTTTTACGATAATAATCATTCCTGTTATAATCATCGTGTGGCTTTACTAAATCTAATGATAATTATACTAATCAGAAAGAATTGTAAGTGGCAAGTCGAACAAGCTAAATTAAATAACATGAAAACACGAACAAAAAATAAAAGATAATGGAGAACTATATTGGACTAAACTCGCCCTCCCGATTAAAATAATAACACCACACTTCTCTAAAGAAATAAATTTAAATGTGATCCGCTTTCGATCATTTACCACTCAGTCGACCACTGTAGATGTAAATCCGATCGTTTAACAGCCAGCCAGTCATAACGAGCATGTCAGTCATCTCTTTGAATTTATTCATTACTGATAAATTCAATAGTAGGTTCACTTCCAATAGTTTACGAGTCATTCAGTCACAATAAGCAAGTCAGTCATTTTTTTGAATTTATTCATTACATATTTTCAATTGTAGATCCACTTTCAATCGTTTATCAGTCCATCAGCCCAGCCCGTCTTTGGATTTACTTGTTACTGATAAATTCAATTGCAGATTTGCTTTCGATCATTACCAGTCAAACAAGCATAACCACCCAGTCATCTCTTTGAATTTATTCATTACATATAAAATTGAATTGCAGATCCACTTTTGATCGTTTATCAGTCAGTCATTTCTTTAAATTTATTATTACTGATAAACTCAACTGTACATCTACTTCAGATCGTTTACCAGCCAATCGTTCATAACGGGTCAGTCAATCATTTCTTTGAATTAATTCATTACTGATAAATTCAACGGTAGGTTCACTTCCAATATTTTACGAGCCATTCAGTCACAATCAACAAGTCAGTCATCTCTTTAAATTTATTCTTTACATAAATTGAATTGTATTGTAGATCCAGTGAATCAGCGTCTCTTTGAACTTATTTATTACTGATAAATTCAACTGTAGATCTACTTTTGATAGTTTATCAGCCAATCAGGTACAACCAGTCAGTCAGTCAAACACCACTTTGAATTTGTTCATTACAGAAAAATTAGATTCTCAATACTTCTTCTCACTATCTTTCAGTTACTCCAGTCAGTCATTTTGATGAATCTTATCATTAAAGTACATAGGCATATGTACAATGTACATATAAAACCATCATAAACAAATTTGCTATTTTCCAAAACTATTACATTTTTGATAAATTACAACTGATTTTTGAAATCTGAAAATATTCATTACAGAAAAGCAACAAAAATGCAATAAGTAACTTGGTCAACAGACGGGGTATGATTATTTTTGCATGAACATAAACTAAAAATAAAAACATAATTTATTTGAATTAATTATATTATGTACAATAAAAAATTAAAAATTTAAAGTTTACTGCAACTTTAACTTTAAGATCACCAATTGTGTAAATAATAATAATAAATAAAATTGTGCACTTACACATATTCGTATAACTTGAAACTTCTATACATTGGCAATTATTGTATTATTGATTGTATATATACATATATAACACTTTGTGTGCGCACGGGGACGTATTAAATAAAAAATAAAAAAATTTTTGGTTGGATTGTTGGTTTTGATACTATATTCTTTTCTAACACAATTCAATAAAGGTTTTTTTTTTTTTTCAATTTTCTTTATCCATTTACTGGCAATGTTCTTCATTCTAGTTTCTATATGCATAAACCTACATACACACAAATTCAAATTTAGGTATATTATACAATTTAAATGTATGGTAGTATTAGTAATATGTCATGCGACGATCAACGATTTTAATTTTTTTACCGCTCTCTTGTATATTCCTTATACTCTCTGGTGACACCTAATGGAATTATGTGAAAGTTGCAGATCATGTTTTCCGAAAGAAGCAGCACGATCAAAGAAAAAGTACAGAGCGTTTGCCACTAGATGTTACTACACAATCAAAAAAATATTACTGACGTTTTTCAAAAGGACGTTTATAAAAACTTCTCAAATCAATTTAATTATCACGTATTAATAATAATCACTTTTATAACACGAAAATATTTTTGCTTATGTTTACAAAATCCACATCCAAATTTTGAATTATTTACAATTATTAGAAATCTGGTAAGTAAAAATTGTGTTTACAGTTTAAAATTGGAATTCTTTACACAATTTCGAACGTCAAACTATCAGCTAGCTCAGTTTAAAACATTTCCGCTAGGTGGAACCAGTGATGCTCCAATCGTCAATAGCTGTATTTTGTTGAGAAATTTACAACAACAATTGCACGTGACAGGAATTAAATAATTCGAACAAAAAATTTGAGTTATTTAATTCGAGCTCGAACAAATAAAATACGTAACTGCTTGAATGAAAAACAGAAAAAATACCAACATGGAATATAAAAATTGAATCGAAAAAATATTTCGCGGCTTATTCTGTTAAGAAAAAAATAACTCCAAAATAATTCGAATTAATTTTTTCTCAACAAAATACAGCTAATACTGTGAATGTATACTAAACCAAGGCTTTAAAATACAATAGACTAGAAATAAACAATCGTCAAGCAAGGAAAATTCTGTGCGAAAAAAAGAAACGGTAAAACAGTTTAGGGTCGTATCATAGACAAATTACTTTAAAAGATAAACAACTTTGGTACTAACCTGTTACCTATAAATTAAAGTATTATAATTTTTCGAACAGTTTGGAGGAAGATTGAACGAAAGGAATATATGTTTTATCTCTTTTCGTCATAAACTTTCCTACTGATCAATGAACATGAATGACGAAAAGAAATAAACATATTCTCTATACTCCTTTAATTAAGCAATTGGTTTTGATATCTGTAGTTTTTATTTTCCTATATCAAAATAACATATATAGACTCTCTTCCTTTACATTATGTTACAACCAATTGCAAAGCAAATAATTTAAAGGTAAATGTAATTCCTTTATTTTTCATTGTTTTTTAGGTTTAGCTGTTTCTGTAAATTTTGTTTTGAAAAATATGTATGTGTGTTGGGTTTTACTATTTTCTGTTTACATTTTTTTTAAATAATAAAAATATCGAAGTACATATATCTGTTCCACATTTGAATATGGTTGTAACATAATGTAAAGGGAGAGAGTCTATGTTATTTTGATATAGGAAAATAAAAACTACAGATATCAAAACCAATTGCTTAATTAAAGGAGTATAGAGAATTTGTTTATTTCTTTTCGTCATTCATGTTCATTGATCAGTAGGAAAGTTTATGACGAAAAGAGATAAAACATATATTCCTTTCGTTCAATCTTCCTCCAAACTGTTCGAAAAATTATAATACTTTAATTTATAGGTAACAGGTTAGTACCAAAGTTGTGTATCTTTTAAAGTAATTTGTCTATGGTCGTATTTAGAATTTTATTCAGTGGATTGGAATGAAGTGGGTTGCTTGCAAAAACACATATAATAATTTTTAAATTCAACATTTTTAATAAAATTAATTTTATTAATAAAAATAACTTTTCTAAAAACGTGGAATTATTTTACACTTTAAGCACAGATACGAATAGAATCTTGTATGAGCCATATTTACATTCCAAATTTCAATACCAAATTCCAATCCAATCTGTTTAGACCAGGACGTATATATAATTTCCACTTCCATCCATATTTATCCTTTTTTACGCATGACTATTTTTATTACATCAAAACAAAAACAAAGCATTTGGTTTTCCTTTGGATATATATATAAATTCAAATCGAAAAAAATGAATGAAACTAAATAGAAAAGGCGACCACTACATATCTAAAGAATTATACAAGAGCATTCTTGAGTATGGAGCCGTGATTTCCATAGGAATCCATAGTAAAAGTGGTGTTTTTTAGCTGCAAGTTTTTCAATGAAAAAAGAAAAAATATTACACTGTATAAAAGTTTTCAACGTATCTTTAACAACAATTTACAAGAAGGCTATATTGGTATTTTGTAAATGTTAGTTGCAGAAATATTAAAATGAAATTATTTCTAAAATATATTTTTCGAACTTTCATTTTGAAAAATACATGGTAAATTTATCTTAAGTTTTACTAGTGTACGTCAGATGTCTAAGATGTTTACAGAAAAATATAAAAAAAAAAATTATTTAACCACTAAATTGTCACATGTTCTTAACATTTTGTGACTTTGTTTTGCTTTTCCTACAAGTTTCGAACCTGAAATTTCCCCAGTTGGTAATTTTTGGTACGATTTAACCAAATTTTTACGGCCATCACTGACATCTATGTAATGTATTTTTGACTTAATGACCAAACGAACTGTAGTAAGCTTTTATTTCAATATGACTGAAGAAAATGAAAACGATTTACTTAAACGACCTTCAAATATGTTGAAATTCAAATATTTATGAAAGTATTTCAAAAATCATAATTAAGAATTTGTAACGTTTTCATTTAAAAATTTGTCTTATTAATAAAAGTGATTTAGTTTTGTGTGTTTTACTATGAAAAGTTTGGTTTTTTCCTCGTTTCTAATTCCCTTATAAAAGCTTCGTGTTTTAGACTATGGCTTTGTATAATCAAGATTGCTTTGATTATACCAGAGCACCCTGTATTTTATAGAGCCATAATCAAAAAATCTGAGCTTTTATAAGGGAATTAGAAACGAGGAAAAAACGAAACTTTTCATAGTAAAACACACAAAACATATGGGAAATCACATTTTTTCCTAAGGCAAATTTTTAAATGAAAACGTTACAAATTCTTAATTATAATTTCTGTGATACTTTCATAAATGTTTGAATTTCAACATATATGAATGTCGTTTAAGTAAATCGTTTTCATTTTCTTCTAATAATTGATTTATTTAAACCAAAATATTAAAAAAATTCATAACACCAGCATTCTGGTCAAATTGAAATAAAAGCTTACTACGATTCGTTTGGTCATTAAGTCAATATATATTACATAGATGGCAGGGATGGCCGTAAAAATTTGGAAAAATTGTACCAAAAATTACCAGCTGGGGCAATTTCAAGTTCAAAAATTGTAGAAAAAGTAAAACAAATTCACAAAATATAGGAACGTGTGATAATTTTGCGATTAAACAATTTTTTTTCATATTTTTCTGTGACCATTTTAGACATCTTGCGTACACTAGTAAAACTAAAGATAAATTTAGCAAGTATTATTTTAGTTTGTCAGAGCCAACTTTGATGTATTTTTCAAAATGAAAGTTCGAAAAAATATATTTTAGAAATAATTTAATTTTAATATTTCTGCAATTAATATTTACTTAATACTAATATGGCCTTTTTATATATTGTTCTTAAAGATATGTAGAAAACTTTTATATACACATTTTATGACATTTTTGCTTTTTTCATTGAAAAACTTGAAGCTAAACAACACCATTTTTACTATGGATTCCTATGGAAATCAGTGAAAAATTATACCACTAAAAAAGCTTCTAAAAAATACGTCATTAAGATTATGGCTCTATACTCTAGAAGGCTCTGATTATACTCGTGGCAAGACAATATTATGATTATTTTAATTTTCTAACTAAACATGTACTTTTTTACCGTACAAACCTAATTAATCAATTTAACTTTTTACAAGTTATTTTTTATGAAAATTCTCAGCTATACGGTGACAATGAAGATGACCATCTTCATCTAATGTATAATCAACCGAACCAAGATTTTGATTTGCTTTTCATTTAATAATAAAATAATTATTTTGGCTTTTTAGCTTAATTTTTATTTTTTGTAATTTTTTAATAAAAGTATAAATTGTACCCTTAAAAATGATGGGATGTACCGTCGAAACGTCGGGCTTTTTATTAAAAAATTAATAAAAAAATAAAAATTAAGCTAAAAATCCCAAAAAATTATTTTATTTTCATTTAATTCTACATATACAAAAAATGTTTTTATACAATGTTAATATTAGACTCGATTCTGAGAATTTAAATTTGTTGTTGTTGTTTGTTCTTGATTTATTTTTACCGTCCTACTTTACGCCTGGAGTAGCCAAATCGAGGACGGGCGGCTACAGATCCGTCTTTTGAAAACCACCTGCACATTGCATTGCTTCATGCCAACCTGTAGTGTTGACATGAAAGATGGGTCGGCCCATGGATTCTGCACTTACTTAACAGGGGGTCATAGATGCGTTCATCTTCATCACCGATCGTAATCAGATGATGAAAAATCCCTTTTGCATCCCGCCTCTATAGGGATTCGAACCCGGTACCTCCCGATCCAACCGCCACAGCTTTAACCACTGCGCCGTTTGCTCGGTAAATTTAAATTTTATGATATGTTATGTTCGTTTTTCATACTAATTCCAAGCGGGAAAATAAAATAACATAACATTCATTTTATCGTTCTCGAATCGGCACAATATGTTATTGTATTGCATTCAATATTTCCCATTTCATATAGGTAAATAACGTTCTCCACTTCTTTATCCCGAACATCGTCTCTGTTTATCTCAAATTCCTTTAAACTTTGATTGCATTCTATTTCAAATTGATCCCAGTCAAAAAATGATATTGTCGCTTTCTCAAATTTGCAATTGAATCGATTCATTTGAAAATAACCAAAATGTGAATTTTTCTCTTTAACCTTCGCTTGAACGTAAATTTTATTTTACTGTGAAAATAAAATAATTTAATTTAATTTTAATTTTTGTGACATTTTTGCGAACATTATTTGAATCCGGTTCTGTGAGATTCTGTGCTGTTCGGTGCGTGTTATTCTGTGCTGAGTGTTAGTCGTATAGTGATCGTAATAACTGTGAGGTGTAATCCTTTGTGATTCTGAGCGATTGTGATTTTTAATGGAGAAGAAATGCCATGATTGCGGTTAGACTACAAAAGAACTTTACTTTTGTTGTGTTGCTTGTGATAACTTATTGATTTTAAATGTCTTGGCATTAAAAGCAAGACAACTTTTGAGTTGATTGTTCAATCAAAAAATATTTGCTACGTTTGTAATGATTGTGGCCACCTGCTGAAATTCCAAACTGGATTACTTACAAATTTATCTGAATCAGTGGGTATAATTAAAAACAGCATGAATAAGCTACAGGAAGAGGTAAATACTATATTCTCCAGTTTAAATAAAATTTGTAGTCGTCATTTTATTGGGAATTCTCCCCTTATAAACAATAAAAATAATAAAAATATTAGTGTTATAAAATGGGTTGTAACAGCTCCTATTATCGTTTGTGCAAAATCACTGTCACACGTTTCTATGGTAGATCAATCGGTGGTACCTACCGGTAATAAAATTACCGATTAATAACAACGAATCTAACAACAATAATAATTTAATGGGCATCATAAACTCTGAGGAAACTCTGCATCGATCTGTTGATCTACCGTGTCAAAAAAATGCCTGCTTTGCCGTTGTTTCTGCACAAAATGAACTGGTACCTGCAGTCAAGGATAAATAGGGACCCAATGATAACAAAAACCTTGCGATTAATAGACGTTTTAACCAACATATGCCGTCGTCACGAACTACTAGATCTAGGGGTTCGTCATCCACAACAAAGGCTGAGTCGGTTGCTGCTACCCAATCAGTAAGTGTTATTAATAATAACAATTCTCCCAAAATTATTATTGGGAGTGATGGTCTCGATGCTACTCTGCGCACTGTCGATCCTGTTAAAGGGATTTTCGTTTCACGTCTGTGCAAGGATGTTGGTGACGATGATATGGTTCGGTATTTGAAAAATAAATTTGAGATTGATAAACCCTTTTTGGTTCGGATGAGGCGAAGTGATGACCGTGACTATGTCTCATTTAAAATTGGGGTTCCTGAGAATAAATTCAACCTGGTGTTGAACTCATCATCGTGGCGTCCTGATGTATTTATTAAAGAATTTTTAAATTATCGTCGGCAATCGTCGAATCATTTTTTAGTACCTCGGTCAGCTTTAACTGTTTAAAGCCAGCATTTAATTCAAAGTCAAGTTCAGTTTTAGTAAATTCTAATACTTATCATTGTAAAAATTCTGTAACCAACATCTTTAGTTTCTCTGTTGTCCATGCGCGAAAATTTTGATAAACTGGTTGTAAATTTGAGTTCATTTGTGGTTTGGTTGAATGGTTGAGAGAAATAAATAAATAAATAAATAAAATAAATACACTACTAGAAGAAGGACCAATCGGCGGCCACTTGCATAATTCTAGAACTTGCTAGATACTGCCTCACTTACAGCGTACATAACACAAGCTACAAACAATCCACAAGGAGAAGGAGTTGAAAAAAAAACTGGCGACGTAGGTTACTACAAGTATTAGGGGAACAATTGGGCATTCCTTTAGTAAGAACCAGATCACAAAATCGACGAGTAGTTGGAAAATTTGCCATAGGAAGCGCAGTTGAGTTTGTTTTGGGCGAACCCCTCATACCTGTGTCAATTTCAGAAAACCTATATGCGTAATAATCATTTATTTTGCTATTACATGGGGGTGAGTTTTATGAAATAAGCTTGATTTTTTTTATACCAAATCAATATGTTTAAGTATTTATTTTATTTTTGAGTATACATAAAATAAAATTATATCTATAAATACTATAGCTTTTCGGACTTTCACATTTTAATATAAATAAAACTAATGAAAAAAAATATCTACCCGGGATGATATTATTCTCTCAGAGAAAAAAGAAACAAAAAATTTAAAAGTAAGTGTTAAATGAAACTGTAAAACTTGTTTTTGGAAATTTTTTGAAATCTGTAAATTGAAAAATTAGTCACATAGCTGACGCCAAAAACTCAATGAGTTGAAAAAAAAAAAAAAAAAAAAATTATGATATCTACCACGGTAGATAGTGTTCATGTGAAAGTTAAGTTACGAGCCGCACCATACTCGGTTTACTTTGAAAATCTATGCGTTTCAGAGTAAAAAACAATTTATGATAAAAAAACAGTTTCCCAGGAATGACGACTTTGGTCGTTTTCAAATTAAACGATTCAATTGCAAATTTGATGATAGCGACAATATCCTTTTTTGACTGGGACCAATTTGAAATAGAATACAAATAAAGTTTAAAGAATTTGGATAAACAGAGACGACGTTCGGGATAAAGAAGTGAAGAACGTTATTTACCAATATGAAATGGGAAATATTGAATGCAATACAATAACATATTGAACCGATTCGAGAACGATAAAATTCATGTTATGTTGTTTTATTTTCCCTATAACATATCATAAATTTTATAAAAACAATTTTTTTTATAGAATTAAATGAAAATAAAATCATTTTTGGGGTTTTTTATCTTAATTTTTATTAATTTTTTAATAAAAAACCCGGCGTTTCGACGGTACATCCCATCATTTTCAAGGGTGCAATTTATACTTTTATTAAAAAATTAATAAAAAATAAAAATTAAGCTAAAAAACCAAAACAAATATTTTATTATTAAATGAAAAGCAAATCAAAAATTTAGGTTCGGTTGATTATACATTAGATGAAGATGGTCATCTTCATTGTCACTGTATAGCTGAAAATTTGCATAAAAAATAACTTGCAAAAAGTTAAATTGATTAATTAGGTTTTATTAGGTTTGAACGGTAAAATAGTACATGTTTAGTTAGAAAATTAAAATAATCATATTGCCTTGCCATGAGTATAATCAGAGCCTTCTAGAGTATAGAGCCATAATCTTAATGACGTATTTTTTAGAAGCTTTTTTAGTGGTATAACTTTTCACTGATTTCCATAGGAATCCATAGTAAAAATGGTGTTTTTTAGCTTCAAGTTTTTCAATGAAAAAAGCAAAAATATTATAAAATGTTTATATAAAAGTTTTCTACATATCTTTAAGAACAATATACAAGAAGGCAATATTGGTATTAAGTGAATATTAATTGCAGAATTATTAAAATTAAATTATTTTTAAAATATATTTTTTCGAACTTTCATTTTGAAAAATACATCAAAGTTGGCTCTGACAAATTAAAATAATACTTGCTAAATTTATCTTTAGTTTTACTAGTGAACGTAAGATGTCTAAAATGGTTGCAGAAAAATACGAAAAAAAATTATTTAATCGCAAAATTATCACACGTTCCTAAATTTTGTGAATTTGTTTTGCTTTTCCTACAATTTTTGAACTTGAAATTTCCTCACGTGGTAATTTTTGGTACGATTTTTCCAAATGTTTACGTCCACCACTGCCATCTATGTAATGTATATTGACTTAATGACCAAACGAATCGTAGTAAGCTTTTATTTCAATTTGACCAGAATGCTGTTGTTATGATTTTTTTTTTAATAATTTGGTTTAAATAAATCAATTATTACAAGAAAATGAAAACGATTTACTTAAACGATATTCATATATATTGAAATTCAAACATTTATGAAAGTATTTCAGAATTCATAATTAAGAATTTGTAACGTTTTCATTTAAAAATTTGTCCTAGGAAAAAAAGTGATTTTTTTATATGTTTTGTGTGTTTTACTATGAAAAGTTTCGTTTTTTCTTCGTTTCTAATTCGCTTATAAAAGTTCAGATTTTTTGATTATGGCTCTATAAAATAAGGGTGCTCTGGTATAATCAAAGCAACCTTGATTATACAAAGCCATAGTCTAAAAAACGAAGCTTTTATAAGGGAATTAGAAAACGAGGGAAAAACTAAACTTTTCATAGTAAAACACACAAAACATATGGGAAATCACTTTTTTTCCTAAGACAAATTTTTAAATGAAAACAAAAAAATTCTTAATAATGATTTCTGAAATATTTTCATAACTGTTTGAATTTCATTATGTATGAATGTCGTTTAAGTAATAATCGTTTTCATTTTCTTGTAATAATTGATTTACTTAAACCAAATATAAAAAAAATTTCATAACAGAATTCTGGTGAAATTGAAATAAAAGCTTACTACAATTCGTTTGGTCATTAAGTCAATATACATTACATAGATGTCAGTGATGGCCGTAAACATTTGGTAATATCGTACCAAATATTACCACCTGGGGAAATTTCAGGTTCGAAACTTGTAGGAAAAGCAAAACAAATTCACAAAATATTAAGAACGTGTGACAATCTTGTGATTAAAGATTTTTTTTTCATATTTTTCTGTAAATATTTTAGACATCTGACGTACACTAGTAAAACTAAAGATAAATTTAGCAAGTATTATTTTAATTCGTCAGAGCTAACTTTGATGTAGTTTTGAAAATGAAAGTTCGAAAAATATATTTTCGAAATAATTTAATTTTAATATTTCTGCAATTAATATTCACTTAATGTTAATATGGCCTTCTTGTTTATTGTTGTTAATGATATGTAGAACACTTTTATAAAATCATTTAATAATATTTTTGCTTTTTTCATTGAAAAACTTGAACCTAAAAAACAGCATTTTTACTATGAATTCCTATGGAAATCAGTGAAAAGTTATACCACTAAAAAGCTTCTAAAAAATACGTCATTATGAATATGACTCTAGAAGGCTCTGGTATAATTCGTTAGCTATGTAGTGATCGCCTTTTCTATTTAGTTTCATTCATTTTTTCGATTTGTTTTTATATGTATATAAACGGAAACAAAAAAAAAATCAAATGCTTTGTTTTTGTTTTGATGTAATAAAAATAGTCATGCGTAAAAAAGGATAAAAAGGGATAGAAATTTAAATGATATATACGTCCTGGTCTAAGCAGATTGGATTGGAATTTGGTATTGAAATTTTGAATGTAAATAAGGCCCATACAAGATCCACATCTGTCTATTCTTATCTGTGCTTTTAGTGCGGACCTTGTAAAATAATTGTAATCAAATCGTAAGCAGCCAACACCAACAAAATTTGTTTTTTTGATAATTATGTAATAAATGTAAATTTAAAGTACATTTTTTTATCACAAATTTCAATATTTACATCACAATTTTAATTTCAATATATAACAACCAGAATAAAAATTACCGATGAAAAGAAACTCCCGGTAATTTTTTTCTTTTAATGTTATGATATTGACAACATTGTTTTATTTTATTTGATAATTTTTAATTTTCACGAAACTACGCACAACCACCTTTTAACAACAATAAAAACTAAATGGTTTGTTTCATAAAAAAAGACCAACAATATATTATTTCAAACCAACCATATATATCCATCCCTCTTCAACTGTCCATGATTGAAATAGAAGATTTTATATGGGAAAATAATTTGTTTCTAGAACAAATAGTTTAGCCTCTTTGATTATAAAATATTTAAATCAGTACATAATATGTAGCTAACAAACTTGATTTATAAAGTAACTTTTTGCTTAGCATATCAAAATTAACTATTATCCCAATATTCCGCCTCATACTTAAAGCCATCATTCGATTTAACCAACAGAATGTCGTTTTTAGACTCAGCAGATAACCAGTTTCATTGTTCTGATAAAAGCAGCCTCAGTGAAGAGAAACATTGGGCATATCCAGCGCAGATAGATCTCACTAAAAAAAAAGAAACCTCACAAATTCTATGCGCTGGATACAAAAATCTCAGTAAAAAATGTAGATTAATCTCACTGTTTTAGTGAGATCAAAAATTCTTGTCTACATTTCAAAACATTTTTTTTTTGGTTCGAGTATTCGCTTTTTTTGACATCGTTTTCATGCATTTTAATTTTGTTTTGTCTTCTTGCAATTATATTATACGTTAATTATACGTAGTGTAAAATAAATATTTAAATTAATTTCTTGTAAGCCATAGTTATAATGGAAGAATATAACAATTATCAGTATGACAATGAGGGAGGCAAGTTTTATTTAATTACAAAATCTGTATATAATAAGTTAACTCATGTAATAAACATAAAAAAAATAAAAGTTGGTTTCTAACCAAACTTTACTTATTCATGTTAATTGCTATATCTTTTTTAATTTTGTTATTTTCTACATTTATGGAGATATTCAATATGAGTTTGAGTATCTCGAACAGGGAGATTATATGGACGAAGAGGCTGTGAACGAATTGGCTGTGGACGAAGAGACTTTGGACGAAGAGACTGAGGAAAATGTCTTGAGTACTCCGTCTCCAATGCCAGAACCAGAAGTAGAGGGTTTCAAGTGGACGCATTCGACAATAAACATATTAACTGCTGAATTTAGAGCAAGGAAAACTAAATTTCGTGACCCCAAAATCAAAAAAATCACTTTGTGGAGAAACATCCGCAAGGTATTTTTAAATTTGGGATATGATGTGGAGGCAGCCGAAATTAACCAAAAATTTGCGAATCTAAAAAAAACATTTTTAATAGTAAAAAGGAGCCGCAAAAAATCGGGCAACGGAAGATCTCGTTGGGAATACTTCGAGCTATTTCAAGATATATTTCGGGATGATATAACGGTAGATCACTCCGGAACCAGGATGTTCTATAGATTCTGTTACAGACGACAATACAAATTCGTTCAGCGGAATTACTGTCCGATGCAACGAGCTCCGCCAATTTCGGGAACAGCAAATCCGGGTTGAACAAGAAAAAGTAAATGCTATGTTAAAACTGGTGAAAGCCGTGGAAGATAATTTCGAAGTCCAAAAAAAAAGGAATGAAATTTTGACTGCTATATTAGAAGCCACCAAAAATAATAATAGTGTTTAAGTGTTTATTTTATAATTTAAAAAAAAATAAAAAATGAATTTAATAAAAAAATAAATGAAATTAATAAAAATGAATTTTATAACTAAAATAACGAAGCAAAATATTTTTTTTTATTTTGGCGAACTTCTGGTTGTATTGTAGCGTCGAAGTCATCAACTATGGCAACGTCTAAAAATTCATCTTCAGTAATGCCGTCCTCCAACAAAATAAAATTATGCAGGACACATGCAGCATAACTACATTTTTAACCGCGAAATGGCAGTTGTTTACGTCCAAATATTTCAACCTGCGAAATTTTCCCTTTAAAAGAGCATAAGCCCTTTCAATCACTGACCGAAGAGAACGCAAACGGGTATTATATATTGATTGTGGCTTGGTTAGATGTCCATTGTCTTTATAAGGCGTAATCATGTAGTTACATGCGCCGTATGCTGAATCTGCCATCAGATGGTTGTCCGGTCCAATCGGGGACTCTGCGCTCTCTAGCAATTTGAATAGCGGGCTATACATTTAAATATTCTTGAGTCATGGACTCTGCCGGGCGTTTCAACGAATACATCAACGAACTTTAGTTCATGGTCACATACACCTACAAAAAATTTATGTTTTGAATTCCAATTTAATATTCGTTTGTTAAATAAATTTACCTTGTAATACTATGGAATGAAAACCTTTCCTATTATAAAAATCCGTTGGGTTGTGTGGTGGTTGTTTAATAGGTATGTGACACCCGCCGATAGCCCCTACACGGTTGAAAAACAAGGTGTAAATTTAATCAATTTTTGGTATACATATAGGTCTACTAGAAAATAGTGTCACTTCAATATATTTGAAATCTATAAATTTTATTTTATTGCTGATTACTTTAATAAAAAACACATATTAATTATTAATAATGCTAAAAGCATTAATTTCATAGGGCTTAAATATAAAACTCATTTCAATACAACTTAACTAATAAATTTTGATAAGTAATATTATTCAAACATTTAAACCTAAAGAAGTATTATGTACTTTAATACAAAGTATATCAAAACTGGTAATACCTTATCTTATTAACGTGATATAGATTTTTGTATTAAATTTCAATACAAAAGATATATTAAATTTATAACAAACTTTGTATTATACGAGTACTTTTCTAAACAGCGGAATGAACTAATTATAATTTACAGGTGTCAAAAATTTAGGGGTTTCGGAAATATCAAATAAATTAACAAATAATGTTGATTCTCAGAAATGCTTTATTTAGTTTATAAAGTAAAACTTAAAAATAAATTATATACATCTTTTTTTTGTTCAGAATTTCTTTAAAATATAAGACTTGTTTGTTCTTCTTGAAACCACAAGTTCGTAAGAATAACTATTATTGTCTAAAAACTTTTTTATAAGTAATTTTTGGCACATAAGGTCTTCTTCCACTTCAAAGGCTTTATGAAAATTATCAAAACATTTAATAAAATATTTTGTACATAAAATTAAATACTCATTTCTAATCTTTACAATGTATTTAATTTGGTAAAATTTCAAAATCTCATTATCCTTAGAACTGATCATCAATGATGGTCTGTAATGTAAATCGCTTTCAAAAAAAGATGCGAGAAAAATTAATTCATTTTCATTATATTCTAAAGAACTTAAAACGTCTTTAATTTCTGGAAGTAAATCATTTGGAGGGTTACTTAATTTTCCTGTTTTAATTGGTCGACCTAAGTCCAACCGATTCCAAGTTACAGCAAACTTTTTTTGGTGTCTATTAGACAAAGTCTTAGGTAAATTAATAAAATTCTTTAAATTATTAGCAATATTTTTGAAATATTGATGCTTAGATCCATCCATCCTCATTGTATATACTGGCTTACCGGACCCAATCGTGCCATTACACTGGGGTAATGAACGAGAATGTGATGTTTAGGGATGAGCTTAAGATGAAAAATGTTTACAACAGCATTTAAATGGGTTTCAATTAAACTTTTAAGTTTATTTATTACCATAAATTCTACTGTTTTAGAAAAAGCTATCTTTAAAATTTCAAGAATCGTTGTAATAGCCTCCCAACGAGATAACATTGAAACCGTAATTAGATCACCAAATATGAATGGTAAATGTAGAATTAAACACCAACATTGCGAAGCCGACAGGCCTAGCGAATCCTTATTAACAGCTAATGTAGGAAGTGTTTTTCGATATAAATAACCATAACTAAATGAATGAATTCTATCGTTTATTTGTTCGAAATTTATGATTTTATATTCAGAAAAATAATTAAAGAGAGCTAGAATTATGAAAGGTACAACCCCTTCTAATAAATCATGCATGGGGTCAACAGTGCAGTTTTCTATAATAACCATTTTACTCCTTTTTTTAAGTGTGTTTCAATATTAGAAGAATGAATCTATGTATCTTTATCAATGCTTTCCTCAAATGTAATTTGCACTTCTGTTTTATTCATTTCACAAAATCGACAGAAATAATGCGCATTAAAACTTCCGGAAAATCCTAATATTTGATTTGAACCCAAATTGTCATGAGTCAAACTAGTTATGATACCAAACATAATTCCCGAATCAGTTATAATTCCACTCCTCTCTAAAACTAATATATCGTTCACAATTGGTCTCATAATCTGATTGTATGATGAACCAAATTTACGGTGTTCACATTAAATAAAGCTACTAAATGAATATTTTCTAAATGCGATAACGATTCATTGGGTAGATTTAGAACTGTGAAGTATATAGCCCCAATTTTATGAATGGTTTTACGACTTCCAAGGGGTTAGTACATTCAAAATCATCATAAAAGAGCTGTAGCTGAATAGCAAGATGGTTTTGATAAAATTTGTTCTGCTTGAAAAGAGAACCACAGCAAAATTTCGAAAGCTGTTGGGGTGTACAAGTGTGATGGTTTTCAAAAATTTGTTTGGCAAAATGTGTATTTTTAAACAATACTTTTAATGTTTCTATTGTAGAGATATACTGATAAGTCGTCTGCACTAAGCATTTCTTGTAAGTTTTATATTTTTTGCAATATTTACGGTCCCAGCGGGTACCAATTGTAATTTGAATAGGCTTAACAAAATATGCCGATGTTTTAAATTTTGTATTTCTTTGATAACGCGACATGACATTTTTAAAGTAATTATTATGTTGGTTATTTATTATGTCGATTTTTTCTAAAAGCTCTGGCTGAAAACTACCTTCTGACCTTACGATGACCTTTGAATAATCATTAGAAAGATTTTGTAACAATTCTGAAGATATTTGTACTATTTTATTCATAGTTAAATCTGGTAACCCTAAATAATCTAACTCGGATGCAAAAGTAAAAACAGTTTCTTGGGAATCTATTATATCATTACTGAGTGCAATAGAAGATAATCCTGGTGCTTCAATAGCAGTGATTTCTAAATTACTTTGTTCGTTTATGTTACCATTACCACTAATAAAAGAATCAGCAAATTTTTCGTAATTACTAATTTTAGCAAATTTGAATCTAATGGTTCTTTATGGGCCTTTTTAACTTGGTTTGAACATTTTACGACATGTTTTCGAAGACCTGAATAGGTATTACAAGTATATGCACAGGTTATATCATAAACACACCGTAAAATAAGAGATTTTGAATCTACTTGTTGATGCATCAGTCTCAAATGCTTAATTAGTGTTGATATGAAGGAAGAAGTTTTTTGACAAATATAACAGACGTAAAGGATTTCACGATTCATTTTCCCGGTTTTCTTTTTTAATTTACAAAAAATAAATATATTTATTATAGTGCATACTGGGGGTATGTTAGTAAATCCCAATTATAATGTTAATTTTGTTATGATTCAGTAAATTTTAAATAAAAAATAAAAACTTATAATTCAACAAATGATAAAAAAAATAAAATAATTTTCAAAATCACTATCAAAACTTAAATTTAAAGAAGTTAATTTTCTTCCAATAATTTCTTAAACTTAATATGAAGATCAATTAATGTTATTGGTATATTAGCTAAATCCATTTTATAGACGTATTTTTGTAAAAATAGCCAAAAAGCCTTAAATTATTATCATATTTGATGTTAAAAATAAAGTGTAGCTTGTAAACTATATCTAAAGCATCAATAAATTGAAATTCCGGGGCCAATGGTATCAAATTACCATCCAACACAATAATATATTGATTAATTTTTCCTTTAGTTATCCCTGTTGCAATAATATATGGTGCCCTTTGTTTAGCGTTGATCAAGTAATCTTCGTTTGTTAGACCAACCTAAAATTATAAAACACCATTAAGAATAAATAAAAAATATTTTAAAAATTATATCTTACGGTTTTAAACTCTAGATCAATAGCCTTCTCATCCATCATGCGAGTAAATTTGGTCCTTCCAGGTGGTGATGGAGGTAAAAGTCGTATCAAGATAAGAAAAGATAGCGTACAGCTCTCCCAATCTACGTATATACATACATATATAGTAGAAATATTTGAAATACTTTTATAAAAGGATTAATAACACATGCCCTTACAATAGAATCATTAAAATGTATCTCAAATGTAAACCGTATACTCCTCAAGTCTTATAGAAATTCATGTTTGAGGTTCATTTTAAAATTATTGAATCAGTTTTGTGCTTTGTGAGTGATACAGACCTTGGAAGCAGTTGAGCCTTACATTGGTTTAGTAATTTGCGGGGATTATTTTGTACTAGAAACTTATTAAAATGTAAATACCTCAGAGTTGATGGGTTTAACAAGAAGGTTACATAACGTTTAACAGAAATTAATTTGTTCAAAAAAAAAAAAGTATATTACAATTTTATGTAAAATCAACTTTATAATGATCATAGGTTTACTAATTATTTAAACTGTATTTGAAAAATTAGTATACTATTCCCGGAATCGGACATTTTAATCTAAAATTCTGGAATACAAAATATTTAATTATCTAAACACATAACAAACACTTACAACCCAGCAAGATTTTTGCGATTACTTACTATTTGCGATGCGCCTACGATAAGTTTAAATGCGACATCGTAATCGCAATAAGTTTTATAAATCAACGCATTGCGGCAACTTACAGAATATATACTCATTGAGATCAGAAACCTAACGCATAGCGACAATGCTCACAGTTTTATTTAAAAAAAAAAGGAAAATGATGAAAAAAGAATGACACGGTAATTCAGTACGATTTAGAATTTTGTATAGTGTGGATGAAAAAAAATAATTTTTTCGATAAAATATTGGAAACTATAAAAATAATATTAATATATTAATTCAGGTGAGTAATTGTTTTATTAATTTTATATATAATGCGTGTAAATACTAGTTATTGTTTGATGAAAAATACGAAATAGAAATATGTAAAACTACGTAATATGTAGAGGTTCCAGTTTAATAACAGTATGAAAAGAGTATATTGCAAATGTGATCCCGTTATAATGTGTATGAACACCATAAAAGCGAATGTAATAATGAGTGTGGAAAAATCTATCTTATACTCATTGTCTATTTACAGCATATAACCAAATATGTAAATATTTATATATATATATATATATATATATATATAATATGTAAATATATATATATATATATATATATATATATATATATATATATATATATATATATATATATATATATATATATATATACGTATATATATATATATATATATATATATATATATATATATATATATATATATATATATATATATAATATATATATATATATATATATATATATATATATATATATATATATATATATATATATATATATATATATATATATATATATATATATATTATACATATATCTGTTTGAATTAGAATGTTTTGTTACACCCTTTTTAGGGTAAATCAAGTCTACAAGACCTGGTAAAATTAATTTTATTAAATCATGTCGGAGTTTAAAAATATATGGGGCTGCTCTAGAAAAACTTTCAAAAGACGATATCATAACGATGCTGATTCGGCCATGTAAGAACAGAATACATCAAATAATATTGTTTATGAACTACAAAATGGGTAATAAATAGAGGACTCACTGTTAAAACCATCATCTCCAATGCTGTTATCAGACTCAGAATCGTCCACATCATTGGCTTCTTACAACGAATCCTTTGAAGGAGATATACAAAAATGGGCTTGCGATTGTAATATAACTTTAAATGCATTGAATGAACTAACAAAAATTTGCGAAAACATACAATCTATAATTTTCCCAAAGATGCAAGAAATAATTTAGGAACGCCTAAAAATGTTAAAAAAGATAGCAGTTGGTTCTGGTTTTTATTCCCATTTTGGGGTGAAAATTCATGTCGAACGACATCTTCAAAATTTATGTAAATCACATATTATGTTTACGTCTGAAATATATTTAGATATCAATGTTGACATAAGCAAAAGCTCAAACAGTTCCTTTTGGCCAATTCAAGGATTACTGAGAAACCAAAAACATAAGATGTCTCAGGAAATGAGAAACCAAACATTTGTGATCATTTTTTAAAAGAACTAGTTGATGAATTAAATAATTTGATCAAAGACGGTTTAATAGTGAACAATAGAAAAATTGCCCTGCATATAGGTGCTATTATTTGTGATACACCTGCGAGAAGCTTCATTAAAGGTACAAAAGGGCATAGTGGATACTTTGGATGTGGTGATTGCGTACAAGAAGGAGAATTTCATAAAAAAATTGGCTCTCCGCAAACCAAGCTAGTCTCATAACTAACTTATCTTTTCGCAATAAGTTGCAAGAAGACCACTACAAAATCGATCGATGATGAAGATGAACACATCTATGACCCCCTGTTGAGAGTGCAGAATCCATGGGCCGACCCACCTTTCATGTCAGGACTACAGGTTGGCATGAAGCAATGCAATGTGCAGGTGGTTTTCAAAGACGGATCTGTAGCCGCCCGTCCTCGATTTGGCTACTCCAGGCGTAAAGTAGGACGGTAAAAAATAAATCAAGAAGAAACAACAACAACAACAACGACCACTACAAAAAAGTATCTATTTTAGAATTACTACCAATCGATAAGATTGATCAATTCCCACTTGATTACATGCACCTCGTATGCCTTGGGGTAACAACAAAAATTATTCTCAACTGGCTTAAAGGTGATTCATTAAAATTTAGGTTACCTTATTCAGATGAGAATAAAATTAGTAATAGTCTACTAATTTGTGAAAAGCATAGACCAAGTGAATTTGCAAGAAATATAAGAACTTTACACGAGGTAAAAAGGTGGAAAGCAATTGAATTTCGTACATTTTTGTTCTATATTGGCCCACTTTGTATCAAGGATATAGTACCTGAGCATATTTATACTCACTTCCTAATTTTACATGTTGCTATTAGAATATTAGACAGCTATTCATTACATAAAGATATAAAGTACATTAGTCTTGCAGAGAAAATGTTAGTAACTTTTGTAGAAAATTTTAAAAAATTTATGGAATTTCCGAAGTTACTTTTAATGTTCATAATTTGATTCATTTGTGCAAATATGTTAATCTTTATGGAAGATTAAGCGATTTTAGCGCTTTTCCGTTTGAGAATAATATGTCTTTTATAAAACGAATGATACGAAAAGGTAACAAACCACTGGAACAAATTCATAATCGTATTTATGAATGTCATAACGCACCACTTCGAATGGAAAGTAATAAAACAGAAATGGCCTATTCTAAAAAAGAAAACTGGTGATTTATACAAAGAAATCTGTTTGCCCGGATTTAGGCTTAATTCAAGAATAAAAAATTAATGGTTTTCAAATTCAAAAAATGAAATAGTAAAGTTTCTTCATTGTAAGTTAATAAATAATAAGATTTTCATTTGCGGGAAAAAAATTAAACTTATTGAACCATTCTTCAACCTTCCCATTTCCTCATCATATATTGGAAATTATAAATCGGATGGAAAGTTAGAACATGAAGAATATTTTAGTATACATGAAATTCGACAAAAATTATTTTGCATTCATATAAATAATGAATATACTTACCTGCCGTTATTATCATCTGATAACTAACAGTTACATTTAACAAGATAAATCTGTTATTTTAAGTATTGTACGTAAAATATAAACATAACCGGTATGTTGTTGTAGATAGGCAAATTATAATTCTATATGTTAAAAATAATAAAATTTATTTATTTTACATTTGAATGTTCTTAGTTGTCGAAACAGTAGAAAATGGGAGGAAAATGGCTTCAGCTGTTCCAAATAATTGGGTTAGTAATCTCACACTCTTTTTTGGCCGCAACATTTAAAAGGAGCACAATTAATTAACGCAAAAAGACTTAAAGAAGTGAAGGGTCTTAATTGGTCTTCGTTTCGGTTGGTATATTATTTTTTCTAATGTTGTTCAAAATTATAAAACTAATCATAAAACCACACATTTTCCTTTATAGCATTATACAAGGATGCCCTTAAAAAGGAAAACAACGCCCAATATTTTTCTAATTCTGAGGACGAGTTAGTACAGATAGTTAAAAAAAAGCAAATTATTGAAACACATGATTTCAATAGTTATTTTGGTAAATAATAATCTAATTATTACTCTGAATTTATTTCCATGACTAATATGATTATAATATTTTTATACCAGATAGCAAATTACCAAACAGCCAAGAATTTATCGAAACTCAGTGTGGATCACACACTGAAACATTCCGTAACGTTTTACCAGGAATGAGGGTTCACATTACGTCAACGCAGTTAAAGCCTTCAACTTCTACATTAAATAGATCAAAGGAAACAAATATATCTCACCTTCCAAATAGTTTTTCGGCCACATCATTAAATTGTTCCAACATAAATACTAACAGTACAGCGCAATCAGAAGAATGTGGATGCAGTAAACACATCTTAAAAGGTTTTTCATTCATTGTATTCTGTCATTTTAATATTTAAAAAAATATGATTATCACATTATCATATGTTTTTAGAACTTCAAGTATTAAAATCGGACAATAAAGATATTAAGGGCATGTTATCTTTATGCATGAAAAAAATAAATGCTTTGAGCGATGTAAACGATGATGGTGACGATGGAAACAATACAGTCCTGCCTATATTGAACATTAACGAATTTATTGAGTTAAATAATAAATGCAAGCAATCATCTTTCTCAAATAAATTGGTAGGTCAATATATTATTTATGTAAATTTATACTTATCGTAATAAATTTTTTTTTGTAATTTGTTTTTCGTTGTAAGAGATCCAGTACTAAGAGAAGAGCTGCTCTGAATAGAATAACAATTAAGAAAAAATGTATAGTTTATTGTTGTATTTTGTATACCTCAACTGTCTTTTCACATTTTTCAGATAAAGCAGCTAAACGAAAAATCAGAAAGCTTCTACAAGAAATTGTTTCCGACAATGTTTTTCTCAGTATTTCATGGAAGGGTACAACGGCGAAAACCAGTTTTTCAAGCTTTAATGAGTTAAATAGTATCCTTATAAAAACTATAAGAAAATCGTTTAAAAACTACTCAGCTGCAACATTTGAAAATTCAGCTAAAGCTTGGATTCGGGATGCGCAAGAACGAAATAATCGTCAAAAAGGAAAGGACAAAGAAAATATTTAAAAATATTCTTTTACAATATATAGCTATATACATATATTATACATATATATGTTAATCTCATGAAATCAATATTAATTTTTTTAATATACAAATATTATCATCTATAACAAATATGGAAAAAACTTAATGAAAAAACAATCTTTTGAATTAATTTACTTTGTCTACTAATTAGCCAGTTAGAATATATCTGGATTACATTAAACCTTGTATGTAGTAATGTTTATAATATGATGAAATATGAATTGAAGTTAAATAAATATATGTATATACATAAATAATTAAAAAAATTGTTTTATTAGTAACCAATTAAATATTCTAAGGATATGCTCAAGTTAAACGTAGGATAATAGAATTAAGATAAACGAAGGAATAGCCTGAGTCGTGTCATACGATAAATGAAAGAATAAATTTCAGTGTTACTAACGTATTATCGCAGCAATATCTCATTTTTAACCCTGTGAGATACGCTTCAGATCAACTGTAGCTAATCTACAGATTAATGAGACTTGTTATACTGCAGAGCAATTTTAACATGATCGAGCGTTACATTCTTTAACTTGTCGCCAGATAATCTCAAGATATTCTATAGAATAAACTCAATCCAATATAATGAGTTTTTCATGCATGTGGTCAAAGTTATACGGGTGACAAGATTTGAGAATTGCATGCGACATTGCGATAACTCGTTAGTCGAATATTCTGCAAGTTATCTCACGATATTCTGCGGTCTTGCTGGGAAGAACACTTACTTCAGCAATACGATTTTGATGCCTATGAAGTTTATACTATATTTACTAAAATTGTTTTAGTATGATTTTAGTAAATTCTTCACTTGGGCACACAACGGGATGAATATTTTACTAAAACAGTACTAAACTCAAAAATAATGTTACTCAAATAATGACATTTAGGGGAATTAAGTTGGTAAGGTCCATTCAAAGTTATTGTGTACTAAGACCAAAATATAAAATTAGTTGTTTATTTAAATTTTTTTTACTGGCCCAATAACACATTTGCAAAAAATTCGGAAGTTCTATTGGACTTAGTCTACCCTTAGTATTAAAAACTAAAAATCTCAATTTACTGCTAAAGCCGAAATATAAAATTAAATGTTTATAGATATAGCTGAACCTATAGCTTAACCGATAGTTATCGTGTGATTTTGGACCAGTAAAATTTTTTTAATTAAACATTTAATTTTATATTTCGGCCTTAGTAGTAAATTGAGATTTTTAGTTTTTAATACTAAGGGTAGCAAAGTTCAATAGAACTTCCCAATTTTTGGCATAGATATAGCTGAGCCTATAGCTTAACCGATAGTTATCGTGTGATTTTGGGCCAGTAAAATTTTTTTAATTAACATTTAATTTTATATATCGGTCATAGTAGTCAATCAATATATTTCAATATCATCAATACAGTTTTGTACGAAACCAAATATACAATTAAATTGAATTGAATTGTTTATGTAAATTAATTAAATGCATGTCGAAAACACCAATCTATCGATTTTCGGTATACCTTTTTACAAAATACGGTCATGTTAAAAATAAACTACAAGTGATCCATATTTGCGGAAGGCAAATATGGATCACTTGTAGTTTATTTTTAACATAGCGGTATTTAGGTATTTTAATTTTATAAGCAATAGTAGTAAACTACTATTGCTTACAAAATTTAAATTATTACATTTGTTTCATTCACGAAATTCAAACTTTTCGTTTTTTACACAAAATAAAAATAAAAATTAGCTTAACGAAATTTTGATTTTAATGTATTTTTATGCAACGAATAAATTCGTTAAGCAGGGAATTGGTGCAATTGTTTTTCTAAATTATCAAAATATAATTTGCAAAATTAATTTTAATAATTCCCTTTATTGATGAATTTCCCCTGAATGTATGCATTTGAGTAGCTAATACATTTATTTATATTTAGTAAGAATTAGTAAATACTTCATTCGCGTCGATTTTGTCCCTCAACATTTGTAAATTTGATGAAGGATTTCTTTAATTTAGCTAAGGCCTCTACAACACTCGTAAAAATATAATGCCCAGTACTAGACGACATTCCAAATCGGTCACTAACTGACCAGAAAGGTTCCTGTTTGCTTAAAAGCCAAACCGTTAACAAAATTTTTTTTTTTCAATAGGTATGTAGCGGTAACTCACTGCTTTGTAACTCTCGGCCACCACACAAAGTAATTTCTAAAAATTAAAATAAGTATGCAATACCAATTATTTTTAAAATATACTTGTGTATATTTTAAAAATAAATTGTTGGTGCCGGTCAGTACATCATCTATGTATACGTCACGCTTTATGACTTGCGATGCCAAGGGATAATGTTCCTGATGAATTTCCGCTAACCTCTGAACACATTTTGTTGCCAGATACGAAGCACTGGCTGTACCGAAGGTTAAGGTGAGCAGTCTAAACATTTTTAGAGATTCTGATGGTGTTTTTCTCCAGAATATATGTTGTAGCTGAGCATCATCGTCAATAACCATTATCTGACGATACATTTTACAGATATCTGCACTGAATACGTACTCGTAGGTTCTGAACCTGGCCAAAATAGAGAACAAGTCTTGTTACAATACAGGCCCCACCATAAGAATGTCGTTCAAAGCCTTTCCGGAATCAGATTTTGCCGATGCGTCAAAAACTATCCTCATCTTGGTCGTGGAGCTATCCGGTTTTAACACGCAGTGATGCGGTAAGAAGAAAGTTGTTGCGGAGACCTCTTCTGCTGTGACTTGCTTCATATGGCCTAACTCTAAATATTCTTCAATGGTTTCTTGATAGACCTTTCTCAGATTATCATTCCTGGTTAGCCGATGTTCCAGGCTGTTAAACCTTCGACGAGCCATATCTTGCGAGTTACCTACAACCGAGGGTGGTTGAGACATTGGAAGTTTCACAATAAATTTACCTGCGGCCGTGCGTCCATAGTGTTTCTTAAAATGATCCTCCACATACTGTTCTTGCTTGGACATCGCAGGACATGCGGCGTTGAGATGTTCAATTTCAAAAAAATTTCGGAGTTGCTCATTTAGACTGGTTTCTTCTATTGATAGCGTTTTGCATACATGGTAGTTTTGTAGTGATGAGCAATAATTTGCAGTTTTGCCCACTATGACCCAGCCTAGCAAGGTGTGTTGTAAGATAGGCATGTCTGGACCCAGGAGGATTTGGCCGACCGCTTCTAGAGAATAGTAGAGATCTGCCCCTATCAGAAGATCTATGTGCTGTGGTGTTGAAAATTCTGGATCGGCTAGCCTTATATTTTGCGGAATCGTCAATTGACTTGTATTTATGCCAATTGTAGGTTGCGGTCCCGAAATTTTTGGCAATAGATGAACGTCAATTTGGGCCGTATACGCATTAATTCGTGATTGAATCGTTACGGCTAACATGGAATGGCATGATAGTGAGGAAGCTCCGATTCCAGTTATAGCTATGTTGAAGCTCTTGCGTCTTAGACCAAGCCGAGCTGCAAATTTTTCAGTCATAAGACTAAGTTGGGAGCCACTGTCAAGAAGCGCTCTGGCAATAATTGGTGTTCCCGTATGATCCAGAACAATTACAAGCGCGGTTGCTAAAAAAACTTAAGCATTAGAAGAACGGATGTGTAAGATGTTTTGATGTTGTTCAACGTTTGAGTGGAATACTGTATTTTTAGTCAGCTCATTTTGTTTTGTGCTATCAGATGTCCCCACAGAGTGATTATTGATCTCTGTGTTGGTTGGCTTATTTAACTGATCTGCATGGAGATGAGGCTGAGCGATATCCGGATGCAGGAGTGAGTGATGACGAATTGAACAGCCGGGCTTATTGCAATGAAATAACGATGTACAGTTGTTTATTTGGTGATCATTTCGCAAACAATTTATACAAATCCGAAGTTTATTAATTTCCTGACTTCGGTTTGGAATTGATAAACGAAGGAATCTTCGGCACTGATTGATTCGATGCCCCGGTATTTGACAAAAAGCGCAAGCGAATATTAGTTTTTTGGAAGCGACCACGGTTGCTGAATATGAAGAACGTGATGACTTAGAACGAAATCCGCTGCCTTGAGAACCTGATGTTGTTGTGATGTTGTGTATTGTTCTTCCTTCTAATGCATGAAGACGCTTATTAAGGAAAGCCAGGAATTCTGCAAGAGTAGGCAGCGTTTTCACCGGTTCTTCATCCTCCCATTTCGTTACAGTATTTTGATCAAGCTTAGGTAGTATAATTTCTATCAATAAATCATCCCAATGTTGTGTAGGGCGGCCCAATGATTTTAGGGAACGCAAATTTGAATTTAGTTGATTGATTAACTCCGATAATTTATCAGCAGATGGCTTGATTATACGCGGGATTTCGAAAATTTTCCTCATATGGTCACGACATATTATTTTTGAATTATTGTATCTCTCTTTCAAAAGATTAAGAGCCTCTTGGTAATTATTTTCGGTTAATTCTAAAGAGCTGATTAACTCCGCCGCTGCACCATCGACTGAATTAAGCAAGTGTTGGAATTTGGATAATATGTTTAGTTGCGAATTTTTATTAACCAAACTATCAAAGGTATTGTAGAAATCAAGCCATTTTGTAAAATCTCCACTAAACACGTTGATTTCTATTCGAGGTAATTTAGCTATAACGTTACCCTGGCTAACGGTCGGTTGAGTTTCATTTTTTACAATCGGCGTGATCGCTGATATATGATCGAGTATAGCGGGTTTTAATTCATAATACGTCTCTTCAAATTTAGCGCGTGTTTCCGCATGCGTCGTTTCTTCCACCAGCTGCTCCAAAGCTGACTGTGTTGCATTGAATTGCTCAAATGTCGCTTCTAAAGCTTCTAAGCGCACCCTTGCGTATGTTGATGTTGAACCCGCTAATTTGTTGTCAACGAATGCTTTAATCCGCTCTAACTTATCGATCCAAACCTTTCGCATGGCTTCATATTTTAAAATCTTAACATCCGCCATAATGAGGACAAGATGGTTTCAAGCAGACGCACAAAAAAAAAAAATGCCGAATAAACGCAATGCAATGTATTCCACACACAAAAAAAACCGTTTCACTTTAGTCTGGTTACTCACAATATAGCACAAAAAGTTTATAATCGTAAATTGCAATGAAAATTTACGAGTAAATCAAAAAAAAAAAAAGAATATTTACAAAAAATTCAATTATACTTCCCAATAATACATAATGTATGTCCAACGAAGTAAATAATCCAAAAATTATGCGCGAAATTCTAAGCACGATAACACTTGATGACCTTCCAAAATCAGCCGATGAAAATACCCTCAAAATGATTCGAGAATGTTGAATCCCACTTCTGACACCATGTGTAATCTTGGGCCTTTCCAAGATTCCAGCCAATTTCGTCGAAGATGATTAAATCAAAAAAAAACTTTGCCAAGCACTTTATATCACCGTGGCGACTAATTTCATTTTATTCAATTTATTATGTTTATAAAAGTGCACTGATTTTTGAAAGCACAATAATTTATTGGATGTTACTTCTCCAATATTCGATATGCAATTCATTTTATTTTACGTTAACAAACTAGAAATTAACAATTAACTACGTCATGGATATAACGCAAACCCAAATCAGCAGATTTAATAGTTTGAACGTTATATAAACAAAAATATGATAATTATGTATGTACGGATGTTAAATGAGGGTGACCAAAAAGTTTTAAATGCAATATGTAATAATAAAAATCAAAATGAATGATTTTGAAATTAAAAAATAATAAAGTATAATAAAAATTAAATTACGAAGATTATTCAATACTAATTAAATAAACAAACTTCAAAACACATTCTGGATATACGGAAATGTCCCTTAAACTCGTCCAAGTTATATTTCGGGTTGGTTTCCTCGTAATAATCGTTGTTGCGAGTGTGGGGCATATCTGTTTTTTTCTGCTCGTCGGCATATTTACAATCTAAAATTACCATTAGTGGCACTAGTGCATTTATATGGAGGTCATTTGAGTCCGCCAATTCCTCCAAAACTATATGTTTAACGATATTTTCCATTTTAAATCAAGAATTCAAGAATTTCTAATGTTCTTGAGTTAAAATTTTTTATTTGTGAAACAAAAAAATTGAACTGTCAAAAACGACTTATTATCCAAGACATAAACATCATTATTATCCTAAATATATGTATACAAATTATATCCAGCGCATGTAGAATCTACAAGTGAGATTATTCTACTTTTGAAAAATATTTCATTTGTAGATCTATCTGCGCTGGATATGCCCATTGTTCAACGGTGCTGTTGGGCTGCGAGCGTGTCGCCAATGAAAAATCAAAAGTTGAATACACTGACGGCTGCACAATTCTCGTATATGAGCCGGTTTTATATTTATAATTTTCAATTAAGCACTACAATATTTATTGACTAAGATCCAGCACCAGTTGTATTATAAACTAGGAAATTAATTAATTAATTCAATCGCGAAAAAATGTTGATGGACATAGATTTCATAATAACAAATATTTTATTTTTCTTTTCTTGTTAATTTTTGACGTGTGTGTCTGGCAAATTTTTAGGAAAATAAAAGTATATTGTTCAAGACGATGAACCAAAAGATATGAGATGAATTTTTGCGCACTGAAATAAAAGTAAAATTCAGCTAAAACATAATTTGCTGATTAGTTGAGAATAACCACCAAAGATGGTGGTGAAATTGTTTTGAGTGTTGTATTAAGGTGTCCAAGATATTTGTTTAGTACAAACATAAAATAATGAATAATATAAGAAGCCTTAAGCGTAAATAGTGCGAACTTTGAAATAATTTAGCTACAGTTTGACTATGAGAGGGCTGCCGATCTGAAATTTATGGATTTTTTCAGTTTTTAACTACAATAAACCAATGAGTCACATGAATGCAATATGAACAAAACATCAATTTATATTAATTTTCTTCCAAATCACGCCCATTTTAATTCTTGCCCCTTTAGTACTGTTTAAATCGTGAAATAACAAATGAAAGAATTTGTAAGGAATGCAGCGTAAAAATGTACCGTTTAAATGAAGTTGTAGTTTTACCAAATCTAGTTGCATCACAATCTTCAACACCGTCTTGTAATACTTCAGGTCAATCGGAAAGAAGATCACTGCCACAAGAATTTCTTCAAACAGCGTATCAAGATAGTTTCTCTGAATCATGTGATCAATTGGGTGGATCATTTCTCAAGAAGCACAAGAACCAGCTTATGGCCATAAGACTGGAGAAAATTGGAAAACTCACTTGAGAAAATGTTCTGAGTGTTCCGGTTCCCGAAATAACACAGATCAATGAAAATCATGCAGATTTTAATGACGTAGGGGAACTTCTTAACAACATCATGGAAGCATTTAATCGCGAGGAGAAATACGAAAATCGCGTGTTCCTGCGCTCTTTAATACTTGAGCATTGGTCAGTGTCCAGAATTTTGGAAAAGTTCCAGGCAACAAAACAAATATAGTAATTAAATCAAAGAACTTAATCAAAGAGTCAGGATACGGCATCTTTCCCGGATCAAGAAAAAAAGGGGTCGGGAATTTCTTCAGAAATAATTGCCTTAGTTGAGGAATTCTACATAAGTATGGATATCAGCCGACAGCTTTCTGGAACGAATGATCGCATAAGTGTAAGAAACTACTTGTTCTGTGCAGTTTATCTGAGGTATATTAACATTTTTTGGAAAAAAAATACATTTTCTACTCCTCCTAATATGTGTTTGTATGTGTAATATAAAACTGGAAATTGGTTTGTTTACCACAAGTGTATTGTGTTTTGTGCCTATGCAGAGTAAATGTACTTATGTTCGATTCAGATGGGATTCTTATACTTCGTATAATCGAGTACGTTTGTACAATACATAACAATTTATTTATTTATGCATGCGAAATTTTAATACAAAGTATTGGTTAAAGAAATGCATCAAAAAGTGGAAACATAACAATGATTTATGCTTGTATACGTTTGTGACGGGAATGGGAAATGTCAAAAACATCTATAATTCCAAGACGAACTATACAAAATTTAAAGGTACAAAGTGACTACTGGTCATAGTGTTAGATAAGACACAACAACAATTTACATCACGGCAACATCGTATAATAATATCAAATAAAACGAAAGCTATTTATGTCTATGTTTCTTGGAACAACAAAATAAATTACAACAACAATCAGCATATTTTGTTGAGAAAAAATTGTAATGTAACTAATGGAATTATTAACTTGTAGTTTTTATGTTGTTAATTCTCCTATTTTTCTGTCAAATATTTACGAATTTTATTTGTTCGAGCTTGAATTAAATAATTCGAATTATTTTTTTAATTACTTAATTTCTCTGCCTAGTGCAATTGTTGTTGTAAATTTTTCAACAAAATACGCTAAATGTTTGTTCTTCGTTCGTCATATTCGAGATAAATGTTTGATGACTCGCCTGGTCTTTACATAAACAAGTCAATGCAATTAATAATCTAATTTATTTTACACCAGAAAACAAGACGCCATATGTTTGGCGGTGCACAAACGTTTCCGACAAAAGAGAGAACCAGCCAACATTTAAGACATTTAACGTAACAGTGCGGTATATGGAGTTTACATGTTACTGTCCAGCGAACCTTTAAGAAATGTTCGTTCAGTTTCGTTAAATTGAAGTGTCAACTTAACAGAGCGAAAATTATCGGGCAAAACTGAAGGAAATGTCAAAAATCCAAATTGCCCTTTGTGCAAATCTTCTTGTGGGAGCTCATTGTACATTTTAAGCATAAATTCAAAATTATTTATTTATGTTCATGTATGTAAATTGAAAACCGAATTATTAAAGACTTTATAAAGTGTAACATCAAATTATTTATTTTCGTTTTTTTTCTTTCGCCACAAGATCTGTGTCTTTTATTATTTGTGTTTATGTCCTTTAAGAATTTAAGGCTTTTTAATAATTGAAATAACTTTCGGAGTTCCTCCAATTCCATCGCCACTTCAAAATTCTACACAAATTTTTAAAAATATTAATACGAGCTACCGTCACCATCAAAGCAATTGACAAGTTGTGTTACAGTTTCGCTAGCCAATCTGTCAAATTTTCCGTAAGAAAAAACTTTCGTTAAATTCTGTTAAATGTCTTAAATATTCGCTGGTTGGCTCTAAAGAAATCTCTGCCTTTGACATTTGAGGAAAAACAAAATCATCAAAAATATCTATAAACATTTCTATTAACATTTTTGTTGGTTTTGGGAAAAAGACCTTTAACCTATCTTTATTACACTCGCAGACCAAAAAATGGCATATTTCATTGTTTAAAAAAATATGAATAAGCCTACATATTTCAATGCTTAACTAAACGTTAAATATAAAAATGTGAAGGCACAATTCGATTTTCAACATCGAGACACCTTTTAAATTTAAATTATCTTAATTATTTTTTTATTAAATTCAAAAATGAATTTGAACTATTGCAATATTTTTGTCAAGAGTGTACAAATAAAAGTAAATATGCCTTGGTATGAAAATAAATGTAAAGTAATATGCGACGTAGCCGTCGTCATTTAGTTACCAGTATTACCTTCAGTAGTCATTATCAGACAATAACAAACAATAATTCGTCTTGGAATTATAGATATTTTTGGAAATGTACATTGCAATTTGTTGTATTTCTTGTGATCGTGTATTGCTCGGCTTAGCTGAATTGTTCTTATCGGAAAGTAACTGTAATTTTTAGGTAAATACATGTTGTTTTGAATTAGTAATTATAATTAATAAGCCAAGAGTTAGTTTGTAAAATATCTTCTGCCAACTCATCATGTATTCCCCATGATCCTGTTTTTCTTTTAATATTTACCATATAATGCCCTGATAAGTTACGAATTTTCGCTTCTTGTTAGTGAATAATGGCAACTAACGTTAGCTTTATCATTCTCAAAGTCACTTCCGAAGTAATTTTGAGGATTTTTATGCTATACAATTTATTTGGATTTAATGGTTGGACATCTAAAACTGCAAACCCATTGATTGTTTTTAGTTCCATTTCCTCGGGATTTTCGATCTGTTGTTTACAGTTACTGTATTTACAACCATGCAATTTAAACGCTTTTTCAATTGATTTTAAATCAGCCTCTTTAAAATTAACATAATCCATCGGAATATAAAAGTTGTCAGTTTGATGGGGCGTTAAGCAATTGAGGCACTTAAAATTTAACAAAATCGAACGCTTCAGAAAATATTCAATATATTTTGATATGTACGTTACAAATACAGTTTAGCTCGATGTTGGTTACCATGTAACGGTCGCCTGAGATTTTTGACAAAATCTCATACAACCGTTAACAGATCCACTAATTATGCTTCCCGATAGCAGCAAGTTTGCCGGCTAAAGCTACAGGAGAAGTGGGCGTGGTCTCTCGGGTAATCAGTGGATTTAAGTGAGCTGCTTTTCACAAAAAAACAACACTTAAATAAATCAACACATCATTCTCAGTGCATGTCTGCCACAGTGGAAAACGAATTCACCCCATAATAGAAAATTAAAACAAACGCATCATCTTAGATTCAGACATAATTATTGAACAACAAAAAAAACAATAATTGAAATCATAATGACATAAATTTTTGTTATATAATTTAAATTTGCATGTAATTATGAAAATATGTATTAAATATAAATTTATGATACTAAATAATAAATAACGTAGGAATATAATAAAAATAACTTTAAGCAACAGTGTCACATTGCGA
This sequence comes from Tipula vernalis, assembly GCA_958295665.1. Classification (NCBI taxonomy): domain Eukaryota; kingdom Metazoa; phylum Arthropoda; class Insecta; order Diptera; family Tipulidae; genus Tipula; species Tipula vernalis. Next base: position 277,365,195 of record OY282558.1, read on the forward strand.
TAACTGTAATAAGTGATATATATAAAAAAATGTACCTGATTAAGTCCGGTTAGAAGTAGAGCGCTCCAATTCCACCAGTGTTGTGTATCAATCTATATTTTGAGAAAAATTTCACTTATTCCTACAACAATGTAGCACTATTATTTAACTTTATGATTGACTTATTCAATGAATTAATAAACTATAAATGCAACAAAAATTAAACCCTATTAATGCATTTATTTGGGAATTTAGTATTAATAACTTAGCAATATAAATAATTTATGATTGAAATTAACACGTTAACATATAAAAAAAAACTAATTATTAATTGCTGTACAGTGTACAGTTTAGTTTGTCATACAACCAAACAATTGTATAAGCAATACTTTCAGTATACGAAAATAAAATGTTGTCTTCCTCCAAATTACCACACGAACCATGTGGTGTTGCGGGATGTATAGCGGATGAACGGAGTACCGTATCAAGATCACGATTTTCTACTACAGCCAATTTCTTCGCATCCACGTTGTTGACTTTTGTGTGATTCTTATATACTCGAGTTTATAATTCACCAATGTATAATTTATTTAACTCGTTTAGGTATAAGTTAAGCGGAGGCAAAAAGCGGTCCACTACCTTCGTCTACACAAGGGAAAACAAAAAGGTTTATGTACCCATAAATTTTTGCCGAAAAGTCACAATTATAATAATTACTCACCTATAAAAAGTATAGCACTGGTCGTGTGTTGGAAATTATTGTTAAGTATTTTGTTTTGTTTTTAATCCAAAATTTGAAATTTTCAAGTTGAAAATTGGAAGAAGACTGATTGATGTGTAACACAAAACAGACGAGAAAAATACAATTATAATTATCGATTACATTTCCCCTACTTATCGTTCTAAAATTCAAGTTTTGGTGTATCAACTGGATCATGACGTCATGGTTTTAAATAACATACAAGAAAAATGACAATTAGGCTACAGCTTCGTACAGCCGATAGTATAAGAGCGTTTCACCTAAGACAATCAAAAATATCAATTCATTAAATGTTGAAAGTTAGAACTCAATCCTTTCAACTCGTGGGGACGACCCATACCCATGAGAAAGTCTCAACAAGCCGGGCTTTTTATATCAGCGTTTCTAATCGTATTATATTCTTTACTTAATATCCTTTACATGATAGACTCCCATTAATTTACCTTTAGGATCGCGCAGTTCATATGCCACGTTTCCAACCGGTTTATTAATATAGGCCTTTATGTATTTCGGGGCTAGTTTAGAAGCAAATTTATTTGGAGCGCTACTCTGTGTAAAGTTTCTTGCGAATACTTCTTGACCAACTTGGAATTTCCTAGCACGACTGCGCAAGTTATAATAATGAGAACTCTGGTTATAAGCTTTCCTTAAATTTTCCAACACAGTTTTCTGTGCCAAGGTTAAACGGTCGGAATTGGTAAGTTCGACATCATTATCATCTAGCATTTGAAGGGTGTGCAATATGTTATAGTCCGACCCATGTTCAATATGATGGTTTCCAAATACCATAAAATGAGGGGACCTGTTCGTACTTTGGTGGGTAACATTTCGAAGCGCTGATCCAATTGAGTGAATATGTTCATCCCAATTAGAATGATCTTGCCGTATATATGAACGTATACTAGATAAAATGGATCTGTTTAGTCGTTCAGACATATTCGATTGGGGTGAGTACTTTGGGGTTAGAACTTGCTTCACCCCAAATTGTATTAAGAAATCTGAGAAATAGTTGGAACAAAACTGTTTGCCGTTATCACTCAAAATAACTTCTGGAACTGAAAATACGTGAAAAACTCTATTTTCGAGGAATTTTACAACATTCTTTGCGGATGCATCTCGCATAGGCTCAAGCAAAGCAAACCGAGAATACTGATCCAATACTACAAACAGGTAAGTATTGCCTTGTTTGGATCTCGGATATGGCCCAAGAAAATCTATGTAGAGTTTTTGCCACGGCCGAGCGACTGGAATATAATTACCCATAGGCGGACGACTAATATTATTTACGGGCTTACACATTTTACAGATTTCGCATTGAGACACAAAATCATTTACGTCCCTTGCCATATGATTCCAATAGTAAAATCGCCGAATTAAATCCAATGTTTTACGCACTCCTAAATGAGCTGCAGTAGGTGGACAATGCGCATTTATTATAATTGCTTGGATCATACCACGCGGTACAATTAACTTCCATTGTGGGATATCTGATGATAAAGATTCGCTGTTTAGCTTTCCCGGTTTAATGAAAGCCCGATTGTCGACTACTTTCATATTGGAAATATGATCATTTTCGCTTTGGATTGTTTTGATTAAGGACTGATAATCCGAATCTAAAAATTCTTCCGAATCCAAATCAATAGGAATTCGACTGTCGATATTAGCATTTATAAAATCAATTTCATCCATATATTGCCGGGAAAGTGCGTCTGGTACCAAGTTTTCGCTGCCCTTTTTATATTCGATTTTAAAGTTAAAACTCTGTAATTGCAGACTCCAGCGAGCGAGCCTACCTGTCAGCTCTCTTTGACTCATAAGCCATTTTAAACTGGCATGATCAGTTATGATCGTGAAAGGGAAACCTTCGATGTATTGCCTGAATTTCTTTACACTCAACACGGCCGCAAAGCACTCAAGCTCAGTTATGCTGTAATTTCGCTGGGCCGCGTTGAGCTTCTGAGAAATAAAGGCTATTGGTTGTTCTTCGAGACTGTCAGATTTCTGAAACAAAACGCTCCCAACGCCCGTCGTGGAGGCATCGCATTGTATATAAAATGGACGCGTGTAATCTGGATTACACAGAACAGGTGGAGAGGAAAGTGACAACTTTAAACTGTCAAAGGCTGATTTTGCGTGCTCATCCCAAACAAACTTCTTACTCTTCTTCAATAAATTTGTAAGAGGTGCCGCAATTTCGGAGTACCGGGGTATAAATCGCCTGTACCATCCAGACATACCTAGAAATCTTCTTACTTGTCGGACTGTTTTTGGCTCAGGATAAGAAGTTATAGCAGCCACTTTCTCAGGGCTGACCTTCAATACGCCATCACCCACTATATAACCCAGGTAACGCACTTCTTTTAGTACAAATTTACTTTTTTCGATATTGATCGTAAGGTTTGCACTTTTTAACAGTTCCGCTACCTTTTCTAATAAAATTAGATGCTCTTCAAAGGTCTCACTAGTAATTAAAAGGTCATCGAGGTAAACAAAAACCTGAGAGTGTAGTTCGTGGGGTATAACTCTGTGCATCAACCTACACATCGTCTGTGGGGCATTGCAAAGTCCGAAAGGCATAACTTTAAACTGATACAACGGACGATCTGGAACAGCAAAAGCGGTCTTATCCCTCGACCTCTCATCTAATGGTATTTGCCAAAAGGCGTCTTTCAAATCAAGAGTGGTAATCACTCGAGTTTTGCCAAGACGACTTAGCAAACCATCGATGAGAGGCAAAGGGTAAGCATCCTTCACTGTCACTTCATTCAATTTCCGCGCATCGAGACACAATCGGACTTTGCCATTTGGTTTGCGCACCACAGCGATGGGGGAGCTCCACGAACTACAACTCTCTTCGATTACACCCAATGCTAGCATCCTATCAATTTCTTTACTCATTTCTGCCTGCACGGCAGGGGACACGGCGTAATATCTCTGTTTAATAGGCTTTGACAGGCCCACGTTAATCTCATGTTTAACTAATTGGGTTCGCCCTAAGCCTAGTACCGCAGACGAGGGAAATTTTTGAACGACAACGTCTAACATTGATTTTTGTTCGAGTGAGAGGTCATGTTGCGCGTTCTGTTCGAGTTGTGAATCAAGTGAACTATCGAGTTCTGATATAGCGCGAGATGAAGATGGTGTTAATACGAGATCAGGAGGTGAATTCTGAAATTTTGATGGAATAACTATTTTAATTTTAAATAATTCCCAGAAATCAATCCCCAGGTACAATGCTTGTTTTAATTTTGGTGCCAGATGAAATGTTACCATGTGAGTTTGACCTGCGAAGGTTACTGGAATGCGGATGTGACCGAGAATCGTTTCTGGCTGACCACTGGCGGTTTTTATAGTTGTTGGAAAGTTGAAGAAATGAAGCCCCGGAATATCCAGAAATTTCTCGCACCCCTTCCCAATTACGCAAATACTAGCCCCACTATCCAGTAATCCCTGATATGTCTCACCCAACAGTTCCACCTCTGCATACGGACGATGATCACAATTATTGGTTAATAAAGACTCGGCGATCAAGGATTTCATATGTTTACGTAATTTCCAATAGCATTCATTGCGTTTTTGTCGTACGTTATCGTCGATATACGTTTGATTTGTATCAGTTTGAGTAGACTGATTTACGACTTGGTGAAATTTATCTGGGTTTATTTGGTTGATGTCATCTTGAGCAACTCCGGATCTGTGTTGCTCGCCGCCTCTACTTTTTCCTTCGGGGATGGAATGCTGGTGAACCCCACCCCCTTCGATGCGTTTCCCGAATGTTTCTTTTTCAGACAAGCCAAACACTCAGGATATAATCGATTTGGTGTCCCACACCCAAAGCAAAACTTATGAGTCAAAGGAACCGGGCATTGTTTAAAAAAATGATCCTCAAGGTAGCAATTCCAGCATTTCCTGATTTGCCTTAATGGATTTTCTCGCCGTACAAAGGGTTGAGGTTGCGATCCTTGAAACGAGCCTTTAGATAAATTCATCGCACATAATTCCTCGTCATATTCCAGTTGGGTTTCAAGTTGGATCTCACTAACTGAACGCTTAACACACAATAATTCGGGAACAAACCCTGTCCTAGCCCATGTATCTTCATAAGTTACACACTTTTGTACCATCTGACTTATTGTTGCAAAATGTTGATCTACTAATTTATCCTGCAACCCTGCCCTCATATTATGTCGCAGGATGTACATCAGTTTGGAATCAGTAATTGGATTCTCCAGTTGGAGGGATATGGAAAGCAGATCTTGATAAAAATCATAAAAAGGTTCTTTTATCTTTTGTTTTCTAGATTCAAGAGTATATTGAATCTCATGGTCGGATCTACGATCCTGAAATCGCTGAACTAAATCGATTTTTAACCCACTCCACGTTATCATTTTATTCCGTTCGAGATAGGTCCAATACCAGTCAGCGGCTGTACCTTTAAGCACATAACTTAAATCAGTAATGAGCTGCTTGGATGAGTGACCTGCTGCTGCAGCCATATGCTCAACTTTGAATAAAAATCGTTTAATAGGTGTCCCCTTAAGCGATCCATCAAACGAAATATTCCATCGTGAAGCCGCATTGCCAGTATTGCTAATTGTATTGGAATGAGAATTTGCTTCAACAGGACTTGAACAAAAAAAGTCTGAAGCTATCTTATTGTTCTGAGTTTTATCATCGTTGAGGAAGCGAACTTGTTCAGGTTGGTAGAAATCACCAGCGGCAGCTGATTTTGATGAACCTGGTTGATTTTCTTTTGGTACTTCACTGACGGGTTTCTTGAAATTTGTTCGATTTACATCCGTGTCGCTAGCCGAGTCAGATACATCAGTTCCGAGATCTTCTAAAATAACCTTATTTAACTGATTAATAGACTTGTCAGGCTCTAATTCGTTTGCTAAAAGTTTACTACAAATACCTATTAGACTTGAACATTTATCGAGTACACTTTTACACTCCTCTTTGACACTTTTCGAGTTCTTGATACGGTTTAATCTACTAAATAAATGTTGCAATCGAGATAAGATACATTTTATTTTAATTATGTTTTTACTTGGAATCGACTCCTGCATTGATAAATAAAGGTCTTTCAATTTAACAGAAATTTTTAAAATTTCCCTTTTGGGGTTTTTCCTAGCTGCATGGTGTGCTTTATTTCGAATTAAGACAGAGTGTTCTTTTTCCGACTTAATCGCTTCTTTTAATTTTTCTAATTTACCACCAGGGGTTCCAACAATTTCTCTAATTTCACACTCTATTTCAAATTCATCGAAATCTAGGTGTTCTGGGTCTATTGGATCCATATCGAACAGTATATTATGTTTATACCGAGTTAGAAAATTTAAGGTTTAAAACAAAAATTAGAAAAATACTTGTAATATAATAATTTTCTTTCTTTGAATAATTTAATTTCATCAGGGGTAAATTCATGACCACTAAAGATTTATACATGCACTGAATGATAAACTATAACCACTTCTACAAATAAGTCATTAAATATACTACAATTTATTTTCCATTTACGGAACGCAAAGAAAAATCACAAGGTACTAATGATGAACATCACTAACAAAATCAATCAACGGGATACTCTATCCAAATGTCAGAATCGACAGAATCATTTTGCGCTGTTCAAACTGTATTACTACCTTGTTTATAACTAATAAAACCAATGAAACTGAAATAATGTTGTGAACATACCTATAACGGACAAAAAAAAATCAAAACGTCAAGGACGGAATTCATTGCGAACAGCATGTCACTACAACAATTTAAATTACGTTACTCTAACAAAATTAATCTGATAATATTTCGTGTCTTTCACACACACGTATTGGGCGCCACTGTAACGGTCGCCTGAGATTTTTGACAAAATCTCATACAACCGTTAACAGATCCACTAATTATGCTTCCCGATAGCAGCAAGTTTGCCGGCTAAAGCTACAGGAGAAGTGGGCGTGGTCTCTCGGGTAATCAGTGGATTTAAGTGAGCTGCTTTTCACAAAAAAACAACACTTAAATAAATCAACACATCATTCTCAGTGCATGTCTGCCACAGTGGAAAACGAATTCACCCCATAATAGAAAATTAAAACAAACGCATCATCTTAGATTCAGACATAATTATTGAACAACAAAAAAAACAATAATTGAAATCATAATGACATAAATTTTTGTTATATAATTTAAATTTGCATGTAATTATGAAAATATGTATTAAATATAAATTTATGATACTAAATAATAAATAACGTAGGAATATAATAAAAATAACTTTAAGCAACAGTGTCACATTGCGATAACTGTAATAAGTGATATATATAAAAAAATGTACCTGATTAAGTCCGGTTAGAAGTAGAGCGCTCCAATTCCACCAGTGTTGTGTATCAATCTATATTTTGAGAAAAATTTCACTTATTCCTACAACAATGTAGCACTATTATTTAACTTTATGATTGACTTATTCAATGAATTAATAAACTATAAATGCAACAAAAATTAAACCCTATTAATGCATTTATTTGGGAATTTAGTATTAATAACTTAGCAATATAAATAATTTATGATTGAAATTAACACGTTAACATATAAAAAAAAACTAATTATTAATTGCTGTACAGTGTACAGTTTAGTTTGTCATACAACCAAACAATTGTATAAGCAATACTTTCAGTATACGAAAATAAAATGTTGTCTTCCTCCAAATTACCACACGAACCATGTGGTGTTGCGGGATGTATAGCGGATGAACGGAGTACCGTATCAAGATCACGATTTTCTACTACAGCCAATTTCTTCGCATCCACGTTGTTGACTTTTGTGTGATTCTTATATACTCGAGTTTATAATTCACCAATGTATAATTTATTTAACTCGTTTAGGTATAAGTTAAGCGGAGGCAAAAAGCGGTCCACTACCTTCGTCTACACAAGGGAAAACAAAAAGGTTTATGTACCCATAAATTTTTGCCAAAAAGTCACAATTATAATAATTACTCACCTATAAAAAGTATAGCACTGGTCGTGTGTTGGAAATTATTGTTAAGTATTTTGTTTTGTTTTTAATCCAAAATTTGAAATTTTCAAGTTGAAAATTGGAAGAAGACTGATTGATGTGTAACACAAAACAGACGAGAAAAATACAATTATAATTATCGATTACATTTCCCCTACTTATCGTTCTAAAATTCAAGTTTTGGTGTATCAACTGGATCATGACGTCATGGTTTTAAATAACATACAAGAAAAATGACAATTAGGCTACAGCTTCGTACAGCCGATAGTATAAGAGCGTTTCACCTAAGACAATCAAAAATATCAATTCATTAAATGTTGAAAGTTAGAACTCAATCCTTTCACCATGTTTGATTTATTAAAACACTTCAATAGTAAGTGACTTCGTATTTTATTTGTGGATTCGACAACGCCGTTTTTAAAAAAATGAGTAATGAAATTAAAAAATTCTGACTCAGTTCCTTTTAATTTGTTTAACAAGTATTGGTAATCTAATAATACTGTACGCATCATTTGTGATATTGAATCAAATTCGCATGTCGAAAAATATTAATCTTAATATTTCTTTCATTAACATATGAAAAGCCATTTGGCAAAAGGGGGTTTGAGCAATTCTGGCTTTTCACAAGGAATGATTTCAGTGACACTTTTTTTAAACAATTGTGTTGCAGAATACCTTTTTATAACATATTTCGCGATGTGCTCGGGCGAATCATTCTTAAGTATTTTTATATTCCAATTTTCTAAATTCTGGGTGTTATCAGGTTCTTCATCTGAATCATTTGTTTTCTCAAATGTTCTATTTCGCGATTTAGGTATTGGCTTAAGTGGATCAGAGACCGCTATAGAGTTTACCAGAAGTTCGGGTTTCCGCTTCAATAAAGCCACAAATCTTCCAATTCTTAAAAACTTTTTTCGGTATAAATATTTTTAATTTGGCTGAACCACTACTTTACATTAGAGTTTGATAAACGGTCTTCTATATTTATAAATTTAGATCAATATGTACTCCGTAGTGGAAGATTAGCAAAATAACGCTTCAACATTACAAACTCTGGATAGTGGATGATATTCTCTTCTAAATTTGTTTGTTTATCTTGATTTTTAGTTACAACGTTTCCGTGAATAATACCGCTTCGCTTTTATATTTATTAGTACAGATAATACAATAAACCTCAAATAATGCTCCATGCCTCCATCAATGCTGATCTAATAATTATTATTATTATTGGTGGCCCATGTGGTCGATCAGCCGCCTCGCACTTTGCACCTAAAAGGTCTATTGCGCTGGACCCTGCTTAATTATCCGTCCAGTCAATATTCAGCTTCTTAATGAACTTGATAATACTGCCAGCCGGTACGTGATACATATGTACTATCTGGGCTTATTGCTCTCCCTCCTAGATGTTTACTACAGCATGTAGTTCCGCTAAAAAGACGATAGCGTTGGGACCCAAGGACTTCGAGAGGGCTGTCCCACTCCCGTATATCCCTACCCCTGCCCCGCCTTCCGTTTGATTTTACTCTTACGAGTTACTGGGAATTGCCAATCGCCTGTAGATAGGTCACGCAGCTTTACTATAGGAAGGCTAAATAAAACTGGAGGGTGCCTGGTATCCAGAGTCCGCATATTTTGGACTGATTAACCTATCAGCCATTCATCCATCGGCATATGCTATTCCACCTTAGATTAGGGTTTCTTGTCAAGGTTTTCTCCTTTAGCGCCGTACCAGTGGTTGCCACGAGGAGGCAGCACGTACACTTGCGAATTATGAACAGGTTACCCCATACACAAGTGTACCCATCACGCAGCTGCCTAATACCTGACCAGAACAGCTCACGTGACGCGCACCCTACTGGAAGTTTACTGAGCTGGTATATTAATCTACTCAACTTTGGTACCCCCCCTTCCCCGCCATCCAATAGACGCCAAACCATCCACCTGAACTTATGTATCGCAATTTAAAATTACACAAAATATATCTAAAATAAAATTTTATAATTGGTAAGGATTTTTTGGGTTGAAAATATTAATAAAATGAGCGCATCAAATAAAAACTGATACATTTTTTTTGGTTAGGTGTATTGTATTGGACTCTAACACATTCATTTTACTAAATGTACGGAGAATATAAGCCCAAGCTCAAACTACCATATACATTAAAGGCAAAATCAATTTCGGAATCAGTGTTATATTCGATTTGAATTTCATTAAAAATAATGATAATGTTAACGTGTATACCTAATTGTACAACACAAGCATAACATAATATTCGATTACAGATATGTTTCGGGTGACATTTTGGTTTTCTGAATACACTACCTGTTGCGTCCAAATATAAAATTAATGGGAAATTCCTGTAACTGATATTTTTTTAATAAAGTAACATCTAATGTTAAAGAGCTGCAATTTATATATTTTTGTACCTTTTCAACTGTTCCATATCCCAATGGCGAATCATATCGTATACGTCACAATCCTGAACTAAATCATCCTTTTTATTTGAGTTTTTTTTTTCAAGATGTTCCCGCCCTCATGGCCCTTGCATATCTCTCCCGATAAATAAAAGCACATTTTATTTAGATCATCTATTATAAATTTAAATCGTTGAGGGTGCGATCAATATTTACGCCGATCTGTTCGGATGTTCCTAATAGTGTCATACCAAACGACTCAGGAATTTCTATAAACAATCAATCCATTTGAAATCGCTAATCTCATTTCTTCACATTAATTCATCGGATTTAAGAAAAATGTCTGTTACAAAGTTCCATTTTAAAACATGTGATTTGTAAAAACTCTATATTTTTAAAGTCAATTTTAAAGTCAGTCAATTCAGTCAGTAAACATTTTTGATTTTTACTTAGATGATATGGATGTTACTTTGTAAAAAAAAAAATGGAGGTGTGGTCAACACACGATTTTCTTTTACGAACAGAGAATTTTGAGAAATTTTATTTATTTTTATAACTTTTTTTTTTAATTTTTTTTCTAATTTTTAAATTTTAAATTTTTTTTTTTAACTTTTTTTTTTTTTATTTTGGTTTGTTTTTCATTTTTGGAAACATTTTGCATTAAGTAGTTTTTTGTAAACCTTATACTTGTTAAGATATTTGCAAAATACATTTTCTGGACCAAGGGAGTGGCCATTTCCGGTTAGCCGATTTGGAGTAAAATTCACTGGGACCTCCCGATTTATCAAAAAAGCTTAAATCTGAAGTTTCAGTTCGATTGGTTAAACCATCTGGGCTGTAGAGAGGACACAGACAGACTGACAGACTGACAGACTGACAGACTGACAGACTGACAGACTGACAGACTGACAGACTGACAGACTGACAGACTGACAGACTGACAGACTGACAGACTGACAGACTGACAGACTGACAGACTGACAGACTGACAGACTGACAGACTGACAGACAGACAGACAGACACCATTTCGAAACCCACTTTTTCGGACTCAGGGAACCTCAAAACAAATAAATCTCTAAAAATCTCAAGGTCCACAATTTTCATGATTACTGTCTATACTTTATTTTACTAGAGTAAAGGTACTATTCCACTAGAAATATTCCTTAAATTTTACTGATAGTAAAAAAAAAAGAAAAAGAGAAAGAAGTCTGAAACTCTATGTAATAGACAAAGACAACGTTTTCTTTTTTTATAGCAAATTTTTAAGGAGAAATATTGACAGCATACAAAAACATAACCAATAATTATTTAAAAAAAATTAATGTTACTATTAATTCGGTTAGTTTGACATCCCAAAATTATCTAAAAATTAAATATTATTAATATCCACATCAGAATTATATTTTTTAGTATATTTTCTGTAAAAATTTTAAAAATCTCTAACAAAAAAACGTCATGTGTTTTTTTATTTTTACTTTTTTATAGCATATTTTTAAGGAGAAACTTTGACAGCAATTGCAACATAACCTAGAAAATATCATAAATTGTTATACAAGTCTCTCGTGGAATTTTTGCAATCAAAATAATTAATTAAAGTCACTTTTTTAAACTTTTTTATTATTCCTGTACGTGTACGCATGTACGTATTTTAATTAGAAATGATAATGACCATAAAATTATTAGTGTGCGAGAAATATTTCTCATCATATACTAATTTTATGTATGTGTGTTAGTGACACTCCTATAAAAAGTTCCCGATTTGATAATTTTTATAGGAGTCTACACTACTACAGACACAAATATTTTTGTACTCAGAAGGTTTTTTGTTTCATTCTCCCATCTACCAAATATATATTTTTTTCTTCCTTTAATTTTACTCACAGTACATTTTTTCTAGTGGAATACCGCCTTAAAAGAAAGTAAAAATTATGGTCGTTATCTTGGAAATTCATACAATCCTGTAAGATAATAGAAAGAAGTTTTTTTTTCATTGTGAACTCACTGTTTTATCAAAAATAATTTAAAACTTTTCGTTTTGTGGTTAATTTAGCACATTATAGATTCGCAAAAAAACTTCGAAAATTTAAGGCAATTTCGAGAATTAAATTTATAGCTTCCAAGATCATTGGGTAATATAAGTTTATACTTTCCAAACCCAACTGTACATAGTTTATCCTGTGGCTCATTTAATAATTATAGTTGACTGCTTGGAACAAATGAGCCATCATGACAATAGAAGTATAACGATCGATTATTAATGCTAATTAATTTAGTCACCTTACACAGTTACCTAGGAATGTATGTTTTTCATACTTTCTTAAGACAAATTTGAAGTTTAAATAACTTTATTTGAATCGAGAAAAGGCCGATATTTCTTAGATAAAATGTTATTTAAAAGTCCTGAAACCTAATACCGCGAATTTCATAATTTTAAATTTATCCTTATTAAAATACAAACATAACATTTTTTTGGGGTGTTATTTGATTTAGAACTTTAGATAATGGATATGTCTAGAACACACAACATAAAAGGGTGCGTTATATGTACATTAATAAAAAAATAAAAAAATGTAATATGTATTAAATTTCTTGGCTTACATGAGCAAGTCGCATATACGAGCACATACATTAATAATATAAAGTAAAATGAATCCTATTTTTCACCAAGTTTATTTTAAAATTGAAACGAGTTATAAATAAATAGTTGAAATTGAACAGTCAGATTTAAATATGTCGTCAGTCTATCCGATGCGATTCCCCTTACGATACTTTTCCCAAAATATGTTTTATGAAAAACTGTGGCTTTACTCTGGTTATTCCCAGCGAATTAGGGCAAATTATTGCACAATTGCAAAATTCAAAACGCAAAACAATACATAACTTATTATCTAACGAAAAATGTTTGTTCAAAATCATAAAATGTATTTACAAACAATAATGAGTAAACAACAAATTAGGTCAGCGCTGAATTTGGATAAACTTACTATTCGCTGTAAGGCCATAATGATAATTTCATTATTTCTCGCCCAGTGACCATCGCTTTTGTGAATCAGTGAAATATGCTGTTCTACGGATGTAATAATCTTTGTCTTCTTTTGATGAAAGCTGATGAGACTTCGAACAATACAATTTATATACTGTCCATAACCCCTAAGGCAACTGAGGAACGTAGGGTTACATGATCGCTGGCAAAAGCTCAACATGACAATCACTTAACGCAATCAGCGACCCTCGTACATATTTAATACACCCAGATGTTGAAACATTGTTTAAGCGCGTTAACATTGATCACAGCTAAATCACTGCCACAATCAATGACATCGGCAGTATCTACATCTCCATCGACAGCAGTGACTTCGGCAAGTATTACATCTACAGAAGACCACGTCTGCGAAAACATCAGCAACTATATCAAAACACTACGTTAGAACAAAACAAAAACTACATTCAAGGTGGAGTAAGGTTTGGTGTGAATTTACACTTAACATGTTTAACTGGTTCATTTGAGACTTGTAGCCATGTGTTCTAGCGTAAACATTTTTATTTTTCTAGGCATCTAAACTCAAGCAAAGCGCTAGACCGAGAGAGATGCCTTATATCCCCGCTGTTGATGTCCGTTAACAAATAGTTATTCGAAAAGTATGTGTACGATTTTCATGAAACAAAGATATAATAATAGACCTTTAGACCTTGACCAAATAAGAAAAACATGTTATGGCTAAGTTCTCTAGGTAAAAGTCATAGAATACTATTATTTATTTATAATACTAAAATTTTATTTTGCGCATAAAATGAATGAAATGATTTTTTTTGTATGTACATATGTAGTGATGTAAACAGTAATATTCTCGGTGGTAATATTAATGGTAAAATAGGTAATTTTAGGTAATATTACCCAAAGTGGTGTTACCGTGTTAATATCGGTAACATAAATTAAAAATGTTTTTCCAAACAACTCAACTATTCTGAATGCAAAAAGATTTGTGACACCACTGCATTATACTTCCTTATGTACTATTAACCTACTACACCAAATGTTGGCTGTAAAATATAATAATCTACACCTTTTTCCTGTTTCATTGACATATCCATTTGGCAAATAAGTAATGGAGCTGGAATCTGCCCTGGAATATGATCCGTCGTTCTGTTCTGCCTGGAAACAACACTAATCAATATTTTAACTAGAAAGCAGATTGATGCTTGGTCGAACATATGCAGGGACTCCATAACAAATTATGTCATCAATACAATACTCCCAAAGCCTTTTTCTATAAATCTACTCACTAAGGAAAATCGACAGTTGGCTTTTAAAGTTGCTTTTCGAGAAAGTTGAAGCGGTGTTAAAAGACGTCGAGATTTATAAATTTATTGTACTTATTACCGACAATGGAACGAACAATAAACACCGGAATCATGGATTTCGTTAAGAACAATAAAGCGTCCCGAAAAATGGTTAACAAAAGCTATCCCTATATTACCGAGTATGGGTGCATCTGCCATGGACTTAACTTCCTCATTGTCGATATCTTCAACATTCAGTCTATCAACAGTTTCAAGCTTTCAGTCAGTCGTACGGATGGTTTCGGAAATAAAGAAATTCGCACATTTTCATGCTATATTTGATCTACATTCATGCTACATCAGGTATGCGCTGAAGGCGCTGGCTATCGAAGACGAGGTAAAATCAGTTATGAAGGCATCTACGATCTCCTATTCGAAATAGTGCACTGTGACAATCTTCTTTTGAGAGTTTGCTGTTTTGTCTAAAGTGGTGTACTGTTTATAAAACAAACTTTTGAACAAAATAAATACGCCAATTACGAATAACTTATAAGTATAATCAAATCACGGACCAAAAAATGCTTACAACCGCTACATGTTGCCGCAAATTTGCTTGAACCAGCTATTCCAGGAAAGAGTCTTTCGGAATCACAGAAACATGAAGCGACTGAATTTATTTTTAATGTCGCAGAACTTCACCCAAAATATAGGGACAAAAAATGTAAGGGCAACAAAATATATGTATGAGTCTTTGGCGCATTACAATGTTCGAAGTGAACTTTTTTCACGACCGTTTGTGGTTGCAAGTCACAAAATCACTTTATATAATTTTCACACAATTTTACTGTTGTACACCTACATATGTATAATTTTTAAATCGCACTACAAAACTTTTCAAATCACTTTTAATTCACTTTTTAATCCTTATACTTTCGCTTACCAAATACTGATGAATCCAATTCGACTTCGATCGCCTTTTTATATACACAAACTAAACTTCTAGAAATTTCATAATACATTTACAGTAAGAATAGTCTAGAAACATTTACAACAGTTTTATCATGGAAAATTCCATTTTAGTAAAATAAAACATTTAGCTATTAATTTCACTTATTCTATTACACCCTAGGTGTCACCGTAACACTGGCCCTCACCTAAGCCTGTTTGTCCCGAACAGGACCCAAATCACCTCTGCATAGGGCCAGCCACTCTAAATGCACCACCTTTGGTTTTCCTCGATGTCACTTCGAAAGCGTCTATAATAGGTGCACAATCCCAGAAAGCTTCGTAATTCCTGTAAACTTTAAGATCTTGGCCAGTTCTTTACTGTGATATTTTCTTCGTCGGTGTGAATTCCATTACTCGTTAACAGATGACCCAAATATTTTACTTCAGTTCTGAACAGCTTACACTTCTTTGCGATTAACTTTAATCCAGCTTTAACTAGTCGCTCGATTGCTAATGAAAGTTCCTGAAGCGATTCTGCTCCCTGTTGGTAGTGGCTTTTAAATTCCATGCAATAGATTGCCCGCTTACCGTCGAGATAACTGTTGCGCTCTTGTTCCGGAATGATTGTAAAGTCTCTGCTGCTCGCCTTTGCCTATTGCATCTCCGGCTTAAATTCCGTTTGCAGTTTCTCTATTTCGCCTTGAACATTTGTGGACAATTCAAGAATTTTCCCGTCCATTCGCTTTCAGCTTTCGGTAATTTTCTCAATTTGACACTCTATTATTTGGATTGGTATTCAATTTTCTGCATCTGTTATTGAATGTCAATCTTCTTGGTTTGACTCTTTAATTTCCTCCATTTGTCCCATCATTTGCTTTGACTGCTCTCCTTGTTGCACCATCATCTGCTTCATAGTAGCCATAAACTGCGACAAATCGAAACTTCCAGATAAATCGAAACTTCCAGATGGTAATTGTGTTGTTTCGACCAATGTTTTTGTTTCACCTTCAGTCTTCTCTACAGTTGCCGTATCCCTTACATCCACGCCAAAATCATGATGCTCAGCGTTTAACTTTTACCCTTCTTTCTCCATGGCGTCACGTAGTCGCGCTTGTAAGGCCATTTACTACCATCAGTGGAGAAACTCCGTTTCTCAAGTTCCCTATTTAATTCTGGAACTTTTAATTCGTAGAGAATCATTTTCTTTGTTTTATTATTCACAATCCCAACGCTGTCACCAATTGTTACGTTTTTGCCTTGTCAATCAAGGTTCATATCACTGGATTGTGAATAAAACAAAACACTTCAGTTTAACACAACGAATTTATTTATTTAACACCAAACATCAAAATAACACAGTTTCACATGTTAAAATAATTGCACAAATTTTATTGATCAGTTGTAACCTTTATTTCGCACTAAAACACTTTTTAAAAAACCTTCCAATTCCTCGCAAACAATATTGTTACGTTTTTGCCTTATCAATTAAGGTTCGTATCACTGGATTGTGAATAAAACAAATCAGTTCAATTTATCAGCCTAGAATTTATTTAGTTAACACAAGAATTATTACAACACAATTTATTAATGATAATTCACAAAATCACTTTATATAAGTTATGTGCACAATTTTATTGATCGCTTTTACTTTTTATTTATAATAATCCAATTCGATTTCGTTCGCCTTTTTATATATACAAACTAAACTTCTAGAAAGTTTATGACTTTTCCAGTAAGAGTGGTGTAGAAACATTTAGAACATTTTTATCATGGAAAATTCCATTTTAGTGCAGTAAAACATTTAGCTATTAATTTAACTTATTCTATTACACCCTAGTTGTTACAATATTAATGTTTTACTAAAAACCCTTTATTTTCAAACACATCTTTACACATCACGACGTCACACCTTTCGTTCACTTTTTTTTTTTTTTTATAATTAGCCACTAGTGACACCTACTAATAAACTTGACTAACTAGACATGTTTAAAAAAACAAAATGGACGTCTAGTTTCCGCGTTTTAATTCAGATGGCGCTATTTAAAAATTGAAATAAAATTGACATTACAGCAAAATAATTTAAAATAATGTTTTAGCAAGTATAATTTGAAAGGAGTAGAATTTATTAGCCAGTAAATAAAAAACCGGTTTTGATCATTATATAAATTTAGTTTTGATTTATTTTTTGTTCTATTCTCTCCTACCCACTACCACCCGTCGGCTAACCGACTTAATACTCCGATTATAATTTATTATGGTCGGAGGAAACCTCGTTTGGTTACAATGTCTCCGCGCTTTTCCCTGAATTTTTTTAAAATGAGGTTCACTTTATGGGCCCTAAGGAGATTATTGTTCCTAACAAAACAAGGTACATCAACGATGTTCCTTAATACCATATTTTGAAATCTTGTGATGATATTTACGTTGCTCTGTTTGGTACAATATCAAAGCTGAATACCATAAGTCCAAATCGGTTTCGATATTTGCTTAAAATTAGAAGCTTGTTGTTTGTTGAAAAAGAAGAGTTTGTTCCCTTACAAAACTATTTCTTGATTTATGGTAATCGGAATATGTTCAAATCGTCTGTTTGTAAAGTTGATGTGAACTGATTTGTTTCATTAATTTGAGTAATAGCTGATTGTAGCTTCTGTGTTGACTATTCGTTGCTTTTTCCAACAGCTAAGATCGACAGACAACAGGCAAAAATTGCCACAGTGTTATTTTCTAATACAGGGAGACCACACATGTACAATAGGTATAAAACCCATAATACACTGCCTTGATTTCCTTCAATTCAGAATAGGTACCATCTAATTTAATCCTGAAGAATCTATCTTTGTTCTAGCAAATTACATTGGTAGAAGATTTCTTAACTTGCGGCTAAGTCCTTTATGCTACAGTATATGAAATGCTTGTGCAACGTCTAAAAATATCGTTAAACAGACTTTATTCTCATCTAGTGCTTTCTCGAGTATACTAGTTATTCTGTGTGCTCGTGTTACCTCCACGTGGTGACCGCTGGTAACTAGATTGCTGATTTTTTGGCTTCTAGGCTAAAACACGGCGTTAAAGGAGTCAACCTTAAACAAATCGCTGGGCTGGGTTAAGGTGTTAATCGTACCGTGCCGATATTCGACCAGACTGGAGGCCCAGTTTTAAAACTTGCTCAGTCGTTAACGGTGGATCCGGATACTTGGCGCCCTTCGGATTAAGTAGCCTTATCTGTGTACTGCGGATCTCTGCGCAAATGGACACTTCTTTCTCCGCTACTCGTGGAACAACTATGGATCTTAATAAAACTAAACAACATAAAAAAGAGTCCGGCTCTCTAAAAAATCCGGAAAATGTGGACAAACAGACTCGGGTCTGTAGGCCTGACTCTAAGGCTACAAATAAGCAACGGGACATAAGCTCAAGCGAGGCTGGTCCCTCCACTCGGGTCACCAAATTTGAGTATACAAATACAAAGCGGAACCAAAGCACGAATGAAGCTGGTTCCTCAAAACCAACCTATAATACTAGGAGGAAGGTCTGGAGGGCCCTGGAAAGGATCAACAACATCTCGCCAGAAGACAGGACGGATAAAGACAAAGCCACGCTTGCATGGGCAAAAGGGGTCACCGAGAAAATGTCGGAAGGCCCTTCAGCTGGTTCACAGCTTAAAAGAAATAGATCTCAGGAGGAAAGTCCTAAGATCGCAAAGCGGACAAAACTCCATGCTACCGCTATGAGGCATTTTAACGAGGTCCTCAAGGATCAGCTGGTTGTGGCAGTTATTGACAAATCCCCAAAGGATGGCAGTATCACGCCCGCCAATTGGAGGAAGGTGGAAGGGGCCCTAGCCACCCTATCTGAAATACCTGTCGGAAAATCCAGAACCTGCTCCGACTTGTCGAGACGCGGGCTGGCACAGAATCAGGTGAAACTGACTGCCTGTGCAGATCAGAGCTCCCTGCTGCTTTATAAGAAGGCAGTGGGGAGACTTGGCGAGGTATAGCCCGGAGCGAGCCTTGCTGTGATTGATAGGGAGAAGATCCCCAGCAGACCAAGAGCTAGGGTGTTCATCCCTTCGGAGCCTAGTGATCCGAACGTGATACTCCAGTTGTTGCAGGTTGGCAACCCGGAGTTGAGAACGCACAACTGGAAAGTTGCCAAGCTCGAGGAGGCAAAGGCTGACTATAGGTCAGCTGTTATCATCTTAAACAGGGAGTCACTGACTGCACTGGAAAAAACCAACGGTCTAATCAAATATGGTTTCAGTGCAGTCACACTCAAAGTGTATAAGAAGGACGCGGACAAGCCGGAGGCTCCGAAGTCATCTTCAGAAAATACCGCGGAGCTTGATAGCTCATCTGCGTGCGCGGAGGTAGCCAGTCAAGCGGAAACTCTCTCCACGGACACGGAGATGTCAACGTCCATGGAATCTTTAAAGAAGCTCTCAGAGACTTCTCATCAGGGAATAACTCTGATGTTACTGTGGTGGAGAGGAGGCTGTAGAGATGACACTGACATTTCTTCAAGCCACCCTTCATCTCTCTAAGGCAGCATCAGCTGCTCTAATTTTGAAAACTGGGAAAGAAGCCACAGATGTCGTCTTGGTCCAGGAATCTTGGGTCACTGAAGACCGGGTACTTGGTCTCAAGACTCCCTATTATGGATTAATGCACGCGAAAAAAGAAGGTAAGGTTCGGTCGTGCATTCTCATTAAAAATAACATAAGTTGTTTTTTGCTATCAAATTTCAGTAATGGAGATGTAGCAGCGGTCAAAATTGAGGTCGATAAACGAAACCTCTTGCTAGTATCAGCTTGCCTAGCTTATGATGAATTGGATACTCCACCAATCATTCTAGGTGAGCTAATCTTGGAGGCTCAGAAGCGCAAGGTTGGAGTCCTCCTTGGGAGTGATAGAAATGTTCCTCACACGATCTAGGAAAGTACGCACACAAATGGACGAGGTGAGTTACTCCTCGATTACATTTTAAGTACTAACCTTCATATATGTAACATAGGCAATAAGCCGACCTTTATAACTAGTAATAGATAGGAAGTATTGGATATTAATTACTCTTGTCTCAAGCTTTCTGACGATTAGTTTATTAAACTGGAGAGTGTCGAAGGACCACTCCTTTTCTGATTATTGTTATCTTCAATTTGAAATGGACTTGGCTTCTCCAAAAAGTCCAATCTACAGAAACAGGAGGAAAACCAACTGGAATACCTTTAGAACTATTCTGGGTAATTCACTACCATTTCCGGTGCCAAAACCTAAAAAAACTGCGCAAGAGCTCGATGGCTTGGTGGACGAGTTGTCCAGCGCTATTGATGAAGCGATACGGGGCTCTAGTCCCCTTAGCAGACCTAGGGGTAAATCTCGGCCAACCTGGTGGTCCAAGGAGATTCAAAAAACACGTCGAAAATGCAAAAGACTCTTCAAAACAGCACGGAAAACAAAATCTGCTTTAGACTGGGACTCCTATAAGGAAGCCCAAATATTTACAAATATCAATTGAGAAGTGCCAAGAACAGCTCTTGGAGACTATACTGTGGCAAAATTCAGGAGTCTTCGGAGATGTCTAGGCTACGCAAAATACTAGCAACTGGTTCTTCCATCCCAAGTTATCTTCAACGGCCGAATGGGATATGTACCACTAAGAGTGCGGAATCGCTGGAACTTCTGATGGAGACGCATTTTTCTGGTTGTTCCGAATCTGTACCTAGCACATCAGTAGGTAAAAGGGCAAGTAGCCTCATAGGCACAATTATTAGCAGAAAAAAGATCCTGTGGGCGATAAATAGTTTTAAACCATATAAGTCGCCTGGACTCGATGGTATTATCCCTGCGGATATTCAACAAACTACGGATCTAACAATTTCCTGGTTAGAGGTAATTTTCAAAGACAGCCTAGAACTATGTCACATTCCTAATAAATGGACAGAAGTGAAGGTTGTTTTCATACCTAATGCGGAAAAACGCTCACACTGCAATCCCAAAGACCTTAGACCGATTAGCTTGTCTTCCTTCCTTTTTAAAACATTGGAAAGACAAATAGAAGCTCATATTAGAGGCACGATTGTGTCGGAAAACCTATCCAAATCTCAACATGCCTATTGCAACGGGAGATCTGTAGAGACTGCTTTTCATTCTCTTGTATTTTTCATTGAAAAATCGTTCGAATATAGAAACTACGCAATGGTAACCTTCTTGGATATTGAGGGGGCCTTTAACAATGTGCTTCCAGGGGCTATAACTCGGGCACTTTCAGATCTGGGAGTGGATGAATCACTCGAGGATTGGATAGATCAGATGCTAAGAGGCAGGATCATGAATGCAAGTTTTGGGAAATCCTCCGTCAGAAGATTTGCAAGTAGAGGTACGCCACAGGGTGGCGTACTGTCCCCCTTACTTTGGAACTTGGTCCTAAATGACCTGTTGCTGAGACTGGGAGACGGTGGCTTCAAGGTGGTTGCCTATGCGGATGATGTTGCTATTAGTGTCCGTGGTAAATATCCCGGCACCCTTAGTGACCTTATGCAAAATGCCCTGGGCACTCTTTCATTATGAGCTAATGGCTGTGGGCTGAATGTGAACTCACACAAAACCGAATTGGTTCTCTTCTCTAAGAAATATAAACTTCCTCACATCGATCCTCCCGGAGAGCGAAGTTTCCGGGTCTCATTTTGGATAGAAAATTATATTGGAAATCTAATATTCCGGAAAGGGTAAAGAAAGCTACGGTAGCGCTATACTCTTGCGAAAATGCCATTGGGAAAGGATAGGGGCTGGAGCCCCGCATCGTACATTGGCTTTGTACCGCAGTAGTCAGACCCATACTCTTGTATGGGGTAATAGTCTGGTGGCCTGCTCTGGACAAAACTGTCAACCAAAAGCTGTTGACAAAAGTTCAGAGAACAATCTCTCTGTAGATCAGTGGTGCACTGAGAAGCACATCCAGGCATCAGGCACTAGAGACTCTGCTATTTTTGACTCCTCTAAATATCTTGGGGAAACAGTTGGCAGCTTGTACTACCACACGGCTGAAATCCAACTTAATGTGGACCTGCAACAATACAGGGCACTATTTTGTGCAACAAACAAATTCCCAAGACCACCGACTATACTGTCCCGTCACTATCTTTTGACAGAAAGTCCGGACTAGGATCCCATCCAGTGAGGACTGGATGATGGGTGCAGTTTTGGAACCAGGAGTTATAAACTTCTTCACTGATGGTTCAAACCGGGATGGAAAATTCGGGGCTGGAGTGTTCTGCGAGGAACTTCTGTTAAATCTCTCCTTCCGTCTCCCCGACTACTGTAGCATTTTTCAAGCTGAAGTAACTGCCATAAAGGAAGTCGTGGACTGGTTGAGGATATTCGCATATACACGGACAGTCAAGCTGCCATTAAAGCGCTTCAATCACACCTCCTCACGTCGAAAGTAGTCCAGAACTGTCTCTCATCGCTTAACGATATGACAGATCAGTTCAACATCCACATTTTATGGGTGCCAGGACATTTCATAAGTACATGGAATATAAACGCCGATGAACTGGCTCGACGTGGTGCAACGGACCACTTCTCAGAAAGCAGAAAGTATATTGAAATGCCTCTTGCGGTATGCAAACTGCTGCTTCAGGAAGAAGCTAGCAAGCTGACGAATGACAGATGGTCAACTATCACCGCTTGCGTAATAACTCGGCAGGTCTGGCCAAAGTTGGACTTGGCGGGATCCAAACAGCTGATCTCACTTCAGCGAAGTCAGATCAGTGTGATTGTTGGAGTGATTACGGAGCACTGTCTCATAGGGAGGCATGCGATTAGACTTGGTGTCTTCTCACATGACTACTGTCGTAGTTGCGAGGACGAAGAGGAGGAAGAGACAGTACTTCATCTTCTTTGCACCTGCCCTCGTCTGGCACGAAACAGACTAAAGTTTCTAGGGGCACCCCCCTTCAAGGACCTGACGGACCTTTGTAGGATGGACGTCAGGAGTATCCAGCGCTTTGTTAACAGCTCAAAATGGTTCCAATGAGTTGGAGGAAACAATTATACGTGGTATGGCTATGGACCATTTTTCTGTCTATGCCTGGTCCTAGTGAAGCGCCCCCAAACCTAACCTAACGTACTAGAAATGTTTTTATTTTCTGAGTGATTTTTCCACTTAACGTTAGAAGTATCAGTGAATGATCAGAATTTAAGTCCTGGCTTCCATGTACTTGTACATAATTTAGATATACGCTCTTTATTAAGAAAAAATCAATCAGATCTGGTACTTCGTTTGGATCAATGGGCCAGTAGGTTAGTTTTCCAGTTGACAGGACTTCACAACTGCATTGCCTGATAACTTTTAGGAGTTTTTTACTTTTCTGCTTTTTACCTTTAGCCATTGTTAATCTAGAACCCCAGTGGCCATTTTTTGCATTAAAGTCTTCTCCAAGTACAAATCCTTTTTCTAGTTTAACGAGGAAGCCAAGATAATTTTTTTCTTTCAATGAGTGCTTCGGTGGGCAGTAAATACTAACAATACAAATGGAACTATTTTTGGTTTTGACATTAACAGCAGCTGCTTGTATCTCTTCTGTTTGATATGTCAATGATTCATAGTGATGAATATTCTTTCTAATTGTAACAGCACTACCTACTTTAGCAGTGTTTTCAGGGTGAATAGTGTGATATATTTGATAATTTTTAAATTTAATAATTGATTGCTTAGTGAAGTGTGTTTCCGTGATGAGGCATACATCGACTTTTTCTGGGTCCAGGATTGAATTGTCGTTGAGGTTGTATCAGTTCATTGACATTCCAGCATAAAATTCTAAGATCATTGGCCATTCTGTATAGGGATGGCTCCCTTCGTGTTGTATTTTAATTTCGGTAATCGGTAATAAAACATATTGAGTCTGCTTAAAATTAATTGAAGTGAACTTACATCGTTATTTTGAGCAATTTTGAATGAATAGCATCCGACACTCCACACAGTAAACAATTTTGTTGGAATTTTACTACAATAATCATTGGCACAACATTTGCCATTGTTTAACGTTGTAAAAAAAACGGGAAGGTGATTTTATACTTCTATAACTAATTATACATGATCTGTAAGGACAATTGGACAAATGTAGAGTACCTCCTACACATAATCTGTGGACAAATACCATTCAAAAGAGCAAGGCAGGTACACAGTGTGTAAAAGTACTTTAGAGTAAGATAATTTTACACTGTACAATATGAATAAAGTATTTAATCGATTATTAGTTCTACTCTAGTTAAAGGCGGAACCACACGCAGTTAGTAGATGTTACTGGTGAGCCAGGTAAAATCATCTTTCATATCAATATTTTCTTTCAAATAAATATCCGTGTAACAATTAAACAAATATTAAATTGTGGAAAATTATTAGTTAACATGCATTTTGCTCAAATTTGCTGTTCCAGTATATTTCAGCTCAGTTGAGTTGAACTAATGAAATAACAATTTTGAACGTAACTGCCTAATAATTTCACACCATTTATAATCAAATGTTTCTGTATTTTTTAAACGATGTTTATTTGATGTAATAATCTAATTTGTCGCTGTTCACACAACAGTTATAGTTAACAGAAATCTATTTTTTCATTGGATTAGTTTTGGGGTCACAATTAAATTGAAACAAATTCATAGTTTTCTATTAGTTTATTATAAAATCTCAAACTTCAATAAAAAAAAATATATTTATTTCAGTAATAATATTTATTTCGGACCACAGGAATTTACGGCTCATTTATCGCAGTTAAAAGACTATAGACTCTGGATTTGTTGCCCAAGGTTTTCTTCTTCGACCTACCAAACGTATTAGGTATACCTAATAAATTTTGAATTATCTACATTGTTGAGCTGATTTCTTTTGGATAACTCATATTAAAATTGAAATAAAATATAAGCAGTAGTTCCACGGCTTTAAATAACGTTTTGGTTTGTTGTACACCTTTTATTTTCGATAAAAATATAAAATGGCGTTGTTTCGGGTGCAATTTCTGTCAAAAAAGAAGAAAAAATAAAATAATAACTTTAAAAGAAGATGCTTATAATGCGGGCCTCAGATGATCCATAAGTATTGCCAATATAATATTGTCAATATAGAAAAAAAAACTATTGGCAAACAGCAATGGACTCAGACGATCAATACTATTGGCAATACACTTAAACGTCAAACAATAAAAAATATTTATTTTCAGGTAATACTCGACTTTGAACCATGTTAGACAAAAGTAAAGCTTGTGTAGCGATTATTTGGGCATTATCAATGAAAAAAAAAAAATTAAAAAGGAAATAATATGGTCTAGGGTGTTGAACCTTTCTTTATTGTACGCCAGATTTTTTTTCCTCGGTTGGTGTAACCTTTCCATGTAAACATAACACAATACTGGAAGTTCTTTATATGTATAAACAAAGCTAATTACGCTTCTTGATTATCAAGGGTTTCTGGTGTATTCCTGTTGTCCATTGAGGTATTACTTGTGCTATCGTTGAATTCCATTCCGCACCATGTAGTATATGTATATATTTGCCAAGTTATTGTTAATTGCATCACATTTATTTCGATAACAAGCCCCACTTACAAATATTTAATTTTATATTTATATTTGTATAAATGCAATGTTCCATGTAGGTAATTATTTCGTTTTCTTGGTTATGTGCACCAAATTCAAATTTTTACAGCTTTTTGCATCGGTATTTTGTCAATAAAGTATCTCAGAAGATCAATATATTATATCAATATTAAAAATATTTTGGTTTTCATCAAACCATCGCCACAATATTTTGTATATTGACAATCCTTCAATTAGTGTCCTCACATGTTCAATAGTATGGCCAATACCATGATCGAAAAAAGTAGGTCTTTAATTCATTAAAGCCACTAATAATGTTCAATTTTTTTCGAGGCTTTTTTCACTTTTGTGAAGAGAAATAAAAGCCAACATTTTTTTATGAAAGATGGAATATTATATAAAATTAAATAGAATGGACCTAAGGATTTTATTACGCTTTATAAAAATATTTCGAAGCTTGATTGCGAATTAAAGCCTACGTTTATTTTATAGCATTAAAACCTCTGGCCTTATTTCACGGCACCAAGCCTAGATGCGAAGTTATATATCTTTTTCAAAATTAAGTTTAAACATAGATTAACTGGTCCGAGTCGCTGTTTTTTATTGCAATCTTAGCCAGTTAGAATAAATTTAACACTTTTAGGTGTTTACCTATTCCAAAAGAAAAACCACTTTTACGGTTAATAAAGGCTAATTATATTTATATTTAAACTATGCAGGCATAAAAGCAACTTCAAAATTTTGTTCTTCATTTACTGTAGTCTCGAGTTCGGTTAACGAAGTCTCTTTTATTTTCTCAGCACTTATGATCCGGCTCCAATAACAGAAATACTTGTTTCGAGTAAAACTCAGGGGTCTTCAATTTCCGTGCCTTCTTCTTCTAATACAAGGTGACTGCCTGATATACCGCACCTAAGTTAACTTCGGAATAGAAACTTTTCTTAATAGCCCTCGATGAACTCCACACCTTGAATCCTATTTTTAACATCTGTTAAAGAAATGTTTTTGTTTTACTTAAGTGCGTATATTATATTTTTTTTAAATATACTTACCTTTAGCTACATTAAATAGGGAATACTATGCTGAAACAAGAGGTATTCAATGTTTTGATGCCTGTATATTTTGATTGGAAATGGAGATAATAAATTAGTATACCTAATTAGTATCCTATAAAACATTTTTAGTATGTTCCAGTTCTAACGTATGCGTATTGCCAAAGAATGCAATTTGATTGTAAGAAGCATTCACAAAAATATGAGTACATAATTTTTAAAGCTGCGATTAAATTTGTTTCATTAATAAATATGGCAAGCAATGTGTCAACTTCATATTCTATATATCTGAATTTAGCTCTTTTTGTTTCAAACCTATAATATATTTTTTCCACTACTAGTCGTAAGGCATCATTATTATGTGTTTTAGTAGCCTGAGAAATTTCTCGGCTAGTGGTTAATAATATTTTATTATTAACTACTAGTTAATAATGAAAAATGAACACTAGATGTAATGCGATTAAATGGATAGGGAGATTATGATTATTCCCCATATTGATAAAGTAGATTTGGATAAAAAAAAAAAAATCAAAATAAAATTTACAAGATATTACGCATAAAAATACATAAACGTATAAATTAGTGTAATAATATAAAGACAAATATATTTTTAACCAAAATTATATTTGCGACTATCTCACATATTTCAGGTTGTTTCTCCATTTTTTTTTGTTGAATGCCAATTTGACTCAACAAAATTAAAACTTCAAATAACAAAACCAAATGCAGTGTCATTTTAAATTTACGCTTACTACAATTCAATAAAAAATTCGGGCTACTACGACGTAGTTAATATTGTTAAAGAGCAAGTTTCCCTTATCAAATTAATTTTATTATCAACAAAAAACCTTAATGGTTGGTGTGCCTTCTACGACTAGTAGTTGAAAAATTAGTATATACACCACGCTTGAGAAGTGCTATTATAGCCCTCGCTTACTATAACCCTCGCTTGGGCTTTAGTAGCATCCATCTCAACCTTGGTGTATAATATACTATTGTCCACGACTAACGTATAATATACTCAATATACGTTTGTTTTTTCAATTATAATGATATCCATTATTCACTGCTAGGTTATCTAGTAGTCCCTTCTTCCATTATTAACTACTATCAAATAAAAATTTCATTTTTGAAATTTTATCTAGTAGTCTCTTGAAATTTTCTGATCAGAAAATCATAATTTTAGAAAACTTTGATATATTTGATGTCTCTCCGCTAGTAGTTTGGTGAGGTTTATGAAATTCCTTGCATTGTTTACAATTTTTTAAAAATACTGATGTTTATTCTCAAATCTAAGGGATGAAAATTTATTTAGAGGTCCAAATTTTCTGATTAAATTTGGATAGTGTTGTAAGTAATGATGTTTGGGAATTAAACCTTTATTAGGAAACATACTGATTCTTGCGATGTATCAAAAATTTCGGTTTATATACTTGATTATACGATATAGTATACGCAGATGATATTTGACATATTTGTATAAGATCCAACACCAATTCCCAAACACCATCTTTGTAATCAAAACGTTGCTTACAATTAAGCACTATCAAAGGAAATATCATCAATAAAGTATACTTTTGATGTGCACTGCCAGTAATACGCTTGGTTTTCTCATTTATATTTGGAAATGACGTATTTAGTTTTAGGTATGTATTAATTCAACGAGCATTTTGATTAAAAAATTCAAATGAGAAATACCGTTTTGCAATAAAATGTTGAATATATAAATTTAGATCCTTCGCAATAATTCCTTAGTAAAGATCATGGGCTATACATGGTGGTAATCCGGGATTATATATATGATAGTGTGTACACTAACTTCTTTGATGTCATTTGCATAAGTTTCAGGAGAGCGAGAAGTTCTTTAAGCATGTCGGCCCTTGTGATATAGCAATATCGACAAAAATATTGAGATGCGCTGAAATTTTCTACAATTCCACCTATTTGATGGGAACCCAAATTATCCCCACAAATAGCTACACTCAAAAAAAAAAAATTGATATGGCTACTACAATCTTAAACATTATTAATTCATTAGTAAGGTTGACATTAGTACTTATGAGATAAGCATAAACTTGTGTGGGTCTGCTGGACCAGTATCCAGTTCCCTTAAGATATAATATTCATACGGTTAGCTCATGTGGTTTGATTCGTTTGAGCCACCTTACTTCGTTTGTACTGTCCAGTAGTTGTACGGCCTCGACGTTGGTGTGGTTAAGAAGCCTCTTCTCATGTTTAATGGCACATTCGCCGATGACGTCGTCTATCAATTGTATTTTTAGATCATTGTGTATTTCCCTGTTAGTCACAAATCGGTAAGCGTTGGTGACCATTCGAAGAAATTTATTTTGGCTACGTTGTATAATGTCTCTATTGGATTTATGAGTACAAAACCATAGCTGCGCACCATACACCCATATTGGTATGAAGATAGTCTGGTAGACTAGTCTTTTGCAATACAGGTTCATTTTGGAATGATGCCCAATTAACCAGTACATTTGACGTTGTTTTAATCGTATCTGTTCAGCTTTTTGTCTCACATGATGTTTCCAGTTGAGCCTTGAATCTAAATGCAGACCAAGGTATTTAGCCGATTCAGCCTGCGGCACTTGCACCCCATTGAGGTATATGTGTAGACTGTTATTTTTGTGTCGGAGCGTAAATGTCACATGGGTTGATTTGAGCTCATTAAGCACTATTTTCCAGTCAATTGTCCATTTAATAACGTTGTTCATTGCTCGTTGAAGATTTTCCACTGCCCTTGGTTGTGATTCGTCGACTGACATAATTACAGTGTCGTTAGCGAACGTGCCGATAAATGTTTTATTCGTTGTAGGTATGTCCGCAGTGTAGATAAGGTAGAGGAGGGGTCCCAATAGGCTTCCCTGCGGAACTCCCGCTAGCGTTGGATAAAAGTCAGAACATGTTTCTTCATGGATGACTCTGGATTGGCGATCAGAGAGCTATGATTCAAGCAGCTGGCAATAGTTTTGTGGTAGCATTTTGCTCATCTTGAATGTCAATCCCTCGTGCCAAACCCTATCAAAGGCCTGAGATATATCCAGAAATACGGCGGGGCAATATTTCTTTTCTTCTAACGCTTGCTCTATTACCGTAGTTATTCGATGGAATTGATCTATTGTGGAGTGGTTATTCCTGAATCCAAATTGAAAATCAGGAACGTTTACCATTGGCTTTAGACGTTTTAGTAGTAGTTTTTCAAACAGCTTTGACAAGGTCGGAAGCAGTGAAATTGGTCTGTATGATGTTACTTCTTCATCTGGTTTACCTGGTTTCTTCAACATAATTATTTGGGCCGTTTTAAAGCATTTGGGTACATACTTCAATCTCATACAGGCATTAAATAAGTATGTGATCATGATGATTGCTTTGCGTGGAAGTTCCTTGAATAGACCCGGTGATATTTCATCAATTCCTGGTGCCTTTTTTTGACTAAGACTTTTGTCGATTTCTTCAGCAATTTCCATTGGCGTGACCCTTTTAAAATCCTGATTTGGTTGATAGACAGGTGTTACGTCAATGTTGGATTGAATGTCATGGGGTTGAAACACTGTTGCTAGGTGTTGAGCAAAGAGTTCCGCTTTTTCTTTGTCATGTCGAATCCAATTGCCTTGAGCATTTCTTATAGGTGGTACTCGAACTACAGGTCGTTTAAATTTTCTGGTTGCTTTCCATAACGAGTAATCCTTATCCATTTCTGGACCTAGCCCGCTTAAGTAGTTGTCGAAGCAATCCTGTTTGAAGCTTTTGATTAGCCTATTGACTTTGTTACTTATTCGATTGAAGGTGGCTTTGTCAGCGGGATTTCTGGTGAGATGCCATATTCTCCTTGCCTTTCTCCTTTCCTTGATTTGTTCCCTGATTTCAGCAGGGTATTTGACTTCAATCTCCGCTTTGTCCTTTAATTCTGGAGTAGCTAGACTGGCGGCCATACGAGTGTATTCAATGAAATTGTTTGTTTGTTGTTCCAATTCTTTATTACTTTTAATACTAACTTTTAATTCAACTAGCTCTTCCAGTTTTTCTCTGAAGAGATCCCAATCCGTGAATCTATTAGTAAGGTTTTGCTTCTTTTTTTTCTTGATGACTATAGCGCTTACTGACAACAGTACAGGAATGTGATCAGATGTTAAGTCGTGAATTTCTTCGACTCTAGTGTAACTGGATGAAATACCTGTTATGATGAAGAAATCAAGCAGATCTGGTATTTTTCCTGCATCCGTTGGCCAATACGTTGGCCCTCTTGGAGACAGATATTCACATTTGTTTTCATGAATGGCATTGAACAAGGCATTTCCTTTCCCAGGAGAAATTAGCCTGGAACCCCAAGCTGTATGTTTTATATTATAGTCCCCTCCAATAATAAATCTTGGACCGAGCTTATTAAAGACGTTATTAAATTGTAACTTCGTTGGTGTAGTGCTTGGATGAAGCTTTCTCGAATATCCTCTTGTTGATTATGTTTGATATTATTTTTAATTAGTACAGCTGAACCACCTCTGGCTCTTTCACTAGGATGGGTTGTCCAGTAGGAATTAAATCCCTTTATTCTGAAAAAGCTTTTGTTGGAGAAGTGCGTTTCTGAAATAAGTGCAATATCTATGTTGTTTGTATGGAGAAATATTTCCAGTTCTTGGGCTCGTTGGTTGAGCCCATTAGCGTTCCAAGTTACAATGCGTAGGAACGAGTTAATCATTTGTGTGTATGCTGACTTTTTTTGCTAGGCGGATAGAAATTAATTTCTAGTTTTGCCACCCTTTCTGTTAAGTGACCAAGTGTCTGTTGAATTTGACTAAGCTTTTTAATAATTTCAAAGTTATTAGACTCGTTATTAACTTCTATGTGTTTGTTGTTTTGGTTTGATTCATCAGCAGATAATTTGGTGATTTGCGCGTAGGATAATCCAACTGTAGATGGTGTGATTGTTGTTTGTGGTTTAGCAGCTTTGGTTTGTAATCGCTGTACTACTCTTGTTCTATTATTCTGTTGACTTTTAATTTTGTTCTGATATACGCAGCTTCCTTTATAATTTGCAGTATGTCCTTGTTGTTGACAAAGAGCACATGAAGGCGCGATATCTGGTTGTTTTTTGCATTTTATCGTGTGATGATCTCCAGCAGACTTAACGCATTTGGTTTGACGATAGCAAAAACTCTTGGTATGTCCAAGTTGTTGACAATTCGTACATTGTGGAATGTCCCTTGTCTTGTTAGGTGGCTCAATTTTAACTATACAGTACGCAAGTTTTTTGATGTTGAAACTTCTTTATTGTTGTCTTTTTGTTTTAAGTCGATGTAAAACAATGGAAAGTGTTTCCTGTCTTTTACACCATTAGTTGTGGCCATTTTGTATATGTTAGTAACACCTGCGACTTCATGTCCCAAGTAAAATTGACAATTTTGCTCTGTAAAACTGCGTACAACTAAAATTTATACATTTTACAAAAAATTGTCAGTTGAATTGGAATATTTATTTATTTAACAAATTTATTTATAAATTTAACAGTAACTTTCGAACAATTGCACTACAAACATTTTATGTCAAATTTAACTTGTTTTTGTAAAATCAACCAAAGTATAAGTAAAATATAAAAAATAACCATTAATTTTTACAACCGCCTTGTAAATATTTTTAAATTTTATTCTTTTGTAAATAAGGTAAATTTTTAAAATTTACAAAGAAACTCTATTCTATTGTGTAGATTTGACAAATACGAGTAACATTTAAAAAATTTTATAAAATGTACAAATATTAAGATTAAAGTTACAATACTTTTTGTTAAAAATAATATTGAACAATTTTTTTTAATTTTAATTTGAAAATTTTCAAAAAACAAAAAAACGTTGGTAAAATTTTGTTTAAAAATTGAGAAATCTTAATGCATTATTAATTGAAATGCATAATATCTCTTCTCTGATGAAATTTTTATTAATAGTATAATTTTAGTAGCCTTTCCTATTGACAACTAATCCTCTTTGAATCAATTAAATTTTTGTTATTTAAAAGAATTAAGGAAAATTTGAACCCAAAAATTTCCTTGAAGTGTAGAGTCATTACAATTGCCGAACTTCAGATTTAAGGAGAAATATGGTTTTGTAAAAGTTCGCTGTATGTGACCCGGAACTCAACCTATCGGAAGTGACACTTTACTTAGAAGGTTTAAGGAATGAAATAGCTGAAAAAGAATAGCTTATATTTATTTGAGAAAACAAGCGGATTTATTATGAAATGATTTTAATAAAATTTGCAAGAGATTCGTTAATTACCATTTTTCCAAAATTTTAAAAGAAATTGAAGGTCCCAGACATTTCTGAACAGAAAATCAAACAAGTCTAGTTTTTATATTTCAATTTATCTTTGTTTTTCTCGTCGCACTTTATCAGCTAAGTTTTCAAATTTGAGACAGAGCTTCGTTCCATCAAACCATTTAGTTGAATATACATATTGTTACGTTTTTGCCTTGTCAATCAAGGTTCGTATCACTGGATTGTGATTTTGTGAATAATACAAACTCAATTCAATTTATCACCAACGAATTTATTTATTTCACAAAATTTATTACAACACAGTTTATCAATAAAAATTCACAAAATCACTTTATATAAATTATTCTTAAATTTTACTGATCACTTTTACTTTATTTATCGCACTACAACACTTTTTAAATCACTTTTCAATTCCTTTTAATCTTTATACTATCGCTTACCAAATATTACTAATCCAATTCGATTTCGTTCGCCTTTTTATATACACAAACCAAACTTCTAGAAAGCTCATGATTTTTCTAGTTAGAATAATGTAGAACAATTTTATCATGGAAAATTCCATTTAGAACAGTTTAACATTGAGCTATTAATTTTAACTTATTCTATTACACAGTAGGTGTCACCGTCACACTACCCCCCACCTAAGCCTGTTCGTCCCGAATAGGACCCAAATCACCTCCTCTGTACAGGGCCAGCCTCTCCAAATGCACCACCTTTGGTTTACCTCGATGTCCCTTCCGTATCCGATAAACCACGTCGTTCATCCTTGTGATGACAGTGTAAGGTCCTTCCCATGCTGGTTGTAGCTTTGGTGATAATCCCTTTTTCCGTTGCGGGTTGTGAAACCATACTAATTGCCCTTCCTGGAAGCCCTGATTATTTGCTCGTATGTCATATCGAGCCTTCATCCGGTCACTTGACATCCGTATTTTCTCCCATACAAATTTATGAATCTCATTAAGTTCCTCTTTCATTCGGTCTACGTAATCCTGTCCACATAAAGCCGATGATGGTACAGCCCCAAACTTTAGATCTCCAGGTAACCGTAGATTATCTCCAAATAACGCTTTAGCTGGCGTCATTCCGGTTGTGTTATGTATAGCTGATCGATAGGCCATCAGAAACATCGGTATATGTCGATCCCAGTTGCGTTGGTTTTTCTCAACGACCTTTGCTAGATATTCCTCCAATGTACCATTGAATCTTTCCACCATACCATCAGACTGTGGATGCAAAGGCGTTGTTCTCGTTTTATTTATACCGAGCATCTGGCATATCTCTTGAAATACCACCGATTCAAAATTCCTGCCTTGATCGGTATGAATCTCCATCGGCACTCAAAATCTGCTAATCCAGTTGTTTACTACGGCATCAGCTATTGTTGTCGTCTCCTGATTGGGAATGGGGTACACCTCCGGCCATTTGCTGAAATAATCCATTATTACTAGCACATATTTGTTACCGCTCTCAGTGGTGGGAAATGGGCCCGCTACATTCATTGCAATTCTTTCGAATGGTGCTCCAATGTTATATTGTTTCATGGTTCCACGACTTTTGTTGCGTGTGGGTCCCTTCACCGCCGCACATTGGTCACATTTTTGGCACCATTCTATCACAGACTGCCTACATCCTGCCCAGTAGAATCGTTGACGTATCTTTGCTAGTATTTTATTAATTCCTAGGTGGCCCCCACTTGCTCCTCCATGATACTCATTCAGGATTTCCGCAATCCGGCACTTTGGTATCACCAGCAACAATTGCTTCACTTTGCCATCCGTGCTTTCCCACAATCGTTTTAAACAGCCATTCTCAAGACGGAGGCTATCCCATTGAGCCCAATAAGCCTTGACGAAGGGAGTTTTGTCCGCGATCTCGCTCCAAGCTGGCCGGTGTTCCTTTTCCTTCCATTCCATTATAACTGATAAATCCGTATCATCCAATTGCTCTTTCCTGATCATTTCGTCGGCCCACTCCTCATCAGGCAGCATTTGCGTAAGCCTAACGTCGATGATGCCTTCCTTTGCTTCAACATGGCCACAATGTTTACATTCTACTGGACACGGCCGTCTTGATAATGCGTCGGCATTTCTGTGTGCACTTCCCTTCCGATGTTCAATTTGGAAATCGTAGCTTTGAAGACGTTCGATCCAGCGTGCTACTTGCCCCTCTGGATTCTTGAATTGTAACAGCCACCGTAAAGCGCCGTGATCTGTCCGTAAATGGAAGTTTTTGCCATAAAGATACTTATGGAAATGCTTAACACATTCCACTATAGCCAACAATTCTTTCCGTGTCACGCAGTAATTACGCTCCGGTTTTGATAATGTTTTGGAGAAGTACGCAATAACTCGTTCTTGGCCATTGATTTCCTGTGATAACACACCTCATATACCGTCATTACTTGTATCTGTGTCCAAAATAAATTTCACGTTGGGTATAGGGTACGCGAGGATTGGCGCGACACACAACCGTCTCCTTAGTTCCACCAATGCTTCTTCCTGGTCATTCTTCCATTCGAATGCCTTGTTCTTCCTGGTCAACTCGTGTAAACTCTTGGCGATGTTGGCGAATCCTGGCACCTTCGGCAATTTCCCCCATCTGACGCTCTATAATTTGGTTTGACTCCTTAATTTCGCCCAACTGTTGTTTCATTTCGTGTTTTATTTCCTGGTTATACTGATTTTGTTGTTCCAACTGTCGTTTTATTTCTTCGTTTAACTGGTTTATAGTTTCCAACTGTCGCTCATTTGACTGCTCAATTTTCACCATTTGTCGTTTGTTTTGTTGTTTCATTAGACTCATCTGTCCTGTCATCTGGTTCACAGCAGCTATTAACTGCGACAAATCAGAACTTCCAGAATGTTCTTGTGTCTTTTCGACCAACGGTTGTTTATCTTCTGCTTTCTGCTCTACGGTTGCCGCATCCGTTACTTTCTCTCCAAAATCATGATGTTCCGCGTCCAGCCCTTCGTTCTGCATGGCCTCACGTAGTCGCGCTTGTAAAGTTGCTTTAGCACCATCAGTAGCCAAACCCCGTTTCTCAAGTTCGTTCTTTAATTCTGGAACTTTTAATTCGCTGATAATCATATTCTTTATCTTTTTAATTCACAATCCCACCGCTGTCACCAAATTGTTACGTTTTTGCCCTGTCACTCAAGGTTCGTATCACTGGATTGTGAATAATACAAAATCAATTTAATTTATCTCCAATTTCACACAAGAATTATTACAACACAGTTTATCAATAAAAATTCACAAAATCACTTTAAATAATTTTTACACAATTTTACTATTCACTTATAATTTTTATTTCGCACTACAACACTTTTTAAATCACTTTTTAATTACTTTTTAATCTTCACACTGTCGCTTTCCAAATATTACCAATCCAATTCGACTTCGTTCGCCTTTTTATGTAGTGTTTTTTTATTAGCTCCGGATAGCTGCTATCGAGAGCCGTCATATGAAAAGTGGCTCCCGATAGCGCTCCGTATAAATAGGTAGAGCCAAATATTTTTTATATGAAGTTTTTGCTAAACAATTGAATTAAAAATGATAGTTTGATATTAAATAAGTTTAGTTTACCAATAAATAGCGCGTCAAATTTAAATTTAGGCGCAGAAAAATGACGGCTCTCGATAGCAGCTATCCGGAGCGAATAAAAAAACACTACATTATATACACAAACCAAACTTCTAGAAAGCTCATGATTCTAGTTAGAATTCTTCTTTTCTAGTTAGAATAGTGTAGAACAATGTTATCATGGAAAATTCCATTTAGAACAGTTTAACATTGAGCTATTAATTTTAGCATATTCTATTACACACTAGGTGTCACCGTCACAATACGAAAAAAAATTATTTAATCACAAATTTATCACCCGTTCCTATATTTTGTGAATCAGGTGGTAATTTTTGGTACGATTTTACCAAATTTTTACGACCATCACTGCCATCTAAGTAATGTATATTGACTTAATGAACAAACGAATTGTAGTAAGCTTTTATTTCAATTTGGCCAGAACGCTGTTGTTATGAATTTTTTTTTATATTTTGGTTTAAATAAATCGATTATTACAAGAAAATGAAAACGATTTACTTAAACGATATTCATATACTAGTATATAGTATGTTGAAATTCAAACGTTTCAAACGTGGTCTGTTGAAATTCAAACGTTTATGAAAGTATTTCAGAAATCATAATTAAGAATTTGTAACGTTTTCTTTTAAAAGTTTGTCTTAGGATAAAAAGTGATTTCCCATATGTTTTGTGTATTTTACTATGAAAAGTTTCGGTTTTCCCTCGTTTCTAATTCCCTTATAAAAGCTCAGATTTTTTGTTTATGGCTCTATAAAATACAGGGTGCTCTGGTTGTACACGCTATTTTTTCCACGATACAATAGTCCTGTAATATTTATAATTTATATATAATTAGCAACATAAAAAATAACAACCTTGTACGGATTAACAAAACTTATAAAAGAAACGATCAGAATATCATTAAAATATTTGGGTTTTCATCAAAATCGATTGAGTAATGCATCCTTTTCTTATATAATTTAAATTCAAAAATCGTCGTCGAAAGCATAGGCTACTGTACTCTCGTAGAAAAACTGTATTACGTAATGTTGAATAACAATCCCAAATTTCTTATTGATTGCTTAAATAATTGTATATTATTTTGTTATTATTATTTTTCTAATATCATGTTATTTTTAAGTATCTATCCTACTTTTCAAAGAACGGCTTCTGGGGCGGCGCCGAATGTTTGTCATCCGCATTTAATTTAAAAAACTAAAGATTAATGTTTATTGCATTAACCCACAAAGTCTTTTTCACTCCAACCGCTGAGAATTATGACACCGAAATTAATTTATTATACCCCGGATCGCATTGCAATAGCTTGAAATTTAATGATGACCATTTCCCCTGGACCACGTCCTCTGTGTAAAGTTCCGGTTTGCATAATATGAGAGAAAATGTCCAACGGAAAATTATCTCCACGGACAACGGTTATACCCTTATGGAGGAGCCACCTTTGTTTGAGTCGCATTCTCTAAACTTTCCCCTCACCTCGTTCTACCTTGATACCTAGAATGCTCGAGGTCTTAACAACTCCCAAAACACCATGTACTCCGCTTGGTTAAAAAATAATATCCATATATGTAGTATCCAAGAAACAAATATGAGCGCTGGATCCTGTTCTTCAAAAAAGTACACATGGCAC
Source organism: Tipula vernalis (assembly GCA_958295665.1). Classification (NCBI taxonomy): domain Eukaryota; kingdom Metazoa; phylum Arthropoda; class Insecta; order Diptera; family Tipulidae; genus Tipula; species Tipula vernalis. The sequence goes on from OY282558.1 coordinate 277,403,743, forward strand.
CAAGCAAACGATACTATGGGTATTGTAAAGAAGCGTGCTCTCATTCAAACCAAGCGACTGAAAAGCGATTTTGGGGCTATACTTACATTACATGGCAAACTCATCGATAGGAAAGTGCTTTTTATATCCGTGTATGTTCCGCCCACACCTCCCAATTGAATCGCCGTCTATCCTGCAAGATATTTTCAAAGTTGCTGTCGATAGTTGATCGCTGTCTCCCATCATACGATATTGTATTGCTTGGTGACTTCAACGCCCATCTGAGTCACAACAATTTACGCTCTGAGAAAGAGAATGGAATTGCTCTCCAGTTACTTCTCATGGGCAACGACGAAAGTTGCCACTTGGACTGATGGTCGAATCTACTCCCAGTTGGACTCCATTTTGACCCGCAAAAACAACCGATTTACATAAGTTAAATTCTCGAATGCTGCCACATTTTACCCTGGCTAGAATGTACCATTCGAGACAAGCAGATGGCCCGTTCTCTCGCTACCGTGCCTGTGCAAAATACATCATTTTCCCCTCAAACCTACGCCTTCAAGACTTTAAATTTATTGCTATTAAAAGACACAAAAATAAGCAGTCTACACCAAACCATTTTGTCGAACTCCTATGCGCATGCAATTTCTACTTCCAATAAATGAAGATTTAAGTAATATCGTTAGTTGGTCGGTCTCTAACAGGTTTAAACGCAAATAAATCTCAGTCGATTATAATTTATAAAAAACCGTTAGATACCTCGTCCTTTCCTGGTATTTTTCTGCAGGGTTCGCTAATTGAATATTCAAATACTGTTAGGGATTTAGGCTTAGTTATTAATAAAACACTTTCTTGGGTCTTTGGCATGCTTATTTGTTTGTATAAAGTAGTTTGATTTTCTGATAGTCAGTTTAGGAAAAATTGTTTTTATTTTATCTTCTTCCTCATTTTATTTACGGTGACATAGTTTTGGTATTAGGAAGTTCGATCATATTTCTGCCTATTCTAGCCTTGTTTTAGAATGTAGTTTATCTATTTTTTACGAATTTCGCGTTTGTCTTTTTATTTTTAAACTTCTCAAAGCTAAGGAGCCTTGTTATCTACTCGTATATAGGAAATTAATGTTTAGTAGATTTCATTCCTCTAACTTCCGCCTAAATCGGCTAAAAATAGTTGTAGGTCGTTAAACAAGTCATTTTATGTTAGGGGAGTTTCCCTTTAGAAGCCTTAGAGCTGAGATATGATTTTTAGAATTTCAAACCGTTTGATGTTGAAAGGCCGAATGTCGGAAGGCCGAATGGGTCGGAGGGCCGAATCTCTAGTGGCCGATTGGGTCGAAAGGCCTAAAGTGTCGAAAGGCCGAATGTCTAAAGGCTGAATGGGGCGAAAGGGTGAATGTCTAAAGGCCGAATGGGTCGAATGGCCAAACATGTGGAAAGGCCGATTGGGTCGAAAGGCCCAATTTTCATGAAATTTTCCTTCACTTGATTGAAATTAATATTTAAAAAAGATTTAAGAAAATGTTTTACGTGATAACTAATACGAATATTTCGTTAAACCTGTTTTTGAATTATGCGATTAAATTATTAAATATTATTTAATAGGAATTACGAAACAATTGTAGGGAAAATGTTTTATTACTTTATAATTTCATCACTATAATTGATAACATATTCTTGTTTTATATAAAAATAAAATAATTTTTTTTATTACATGGCGGCCAAATCGTTTTTTGAAGCGCGCCTCGGTCGTTACAGTAAATTTCATTACGGAATATGACAGTTTGGCATGTTTCAGTATGCCATATTTCAGTACGGCATGTTTTGGTAAGGCATATTTCATTTATGCATACGATACACTACTTATACCTACCTACATGTATGGTACACTGGCATATGAATTTTACGACATGTTTCAGTACGACATATGGTATACTACGGCATATGGTACACTATCGCATGTTTCATTACGGCATATTTCAATACGACTGGTGTACTACGCCATATGTTATACTACTGCATATTTCAATGCGGCATACGGTAGACTATGGCATAAGGTACAAAATGGTACATTATAAGACTTGGCTATTTCGTAACCGAATATGATTAAATTCGATTTATACGATGGAAATGTTAATGGGGTTCTAAAATGATTTTTTTGATAAAGTTCTAGTTAAGTCAATTAAGGTGGAACCTGGCTTTTTCTTAACTGATTATACTAAAATTCATTCACCTAACAGAATTTTCCTTGACTTAACAAAATTCTCCTTCACGAAAATTTTCTTTCACATAATTCCCTTTAATTTGATTCACTTACCAAAATTTTCCTTCATTTAATAAAATAAAATGTATCCTCCCAGTGGAAATAAGTTGGTATTGGTTAGTTTGGAATCGCGCAGTGTAATACCATTGAATAATAAACATCCAGAAGGGACATTACGTGGATCAAGAAATTTTTGCAGTTACCTTATATTTTGTTAATTTATATCATGTTAATTTTAAGTTTTCAGCTACTGAAAGACAACTTAACACTAATGAGTCCACGTTTCTCCTTATAAAAATTGCGTTATGTCGCTTCTGGATATTCTGTGGTAATACCTTCAATTTTTCTTTAAGTAAGCTTATTTTTATCTATTTTCTTCTGACGTAACTGCATAATTAGAAATTTAGAGGTTTATTTTAAAACCAAAGGAACAAATCTTTTACGCCAATGATTAACTACGCATAATTATGGCTAATTCGTATAGTAATTGGGCGACATTTATTTATTTAAGTTTTTTTTTTATTCGAATTACCCGTATAAAATCGTTTTTAAGTACCTATTTACAAAAAAAAAAAATAATAATAATTCATCAATTAAATTGAAGAAATCAAATTCTGAGTAGATTTTCTAACGAAGACTTGTTGCGTTGGAAAGCCCCATTTTAATTTTAGCCGTGTTTTCCATGATAATTGCATTAGAACTCGATAAACTTTAAATTCCTTTTATTCTATGTAAACCGAAAAAAATAAATTCATAAGCAATAATTGTAATTATTTATTGCTGTTACAGCAATAAATAATTACAATTATTGCTTATTTAACCCATGAATTTATCGAGTGTAGTCGTGCGTAATGACGTCACCCAAAAATAAGAAAATATTGATGAAATAACTGATAGGGGACATTTTTAATTTTTAAACTTAAAATGTGTATTTATGTTAACACTAGAACTACCGGCCGGTCAAAATGACCGGTTTTACATTTATTGAATTCAATTTTTTTAATTATTATGTTAATATTTTTTTGGAAGTTTGTGATGAATTTTAACATATTTACTTTGTTGTCATATTAAATGTCATCGCAGATTCCCACAAAAATATAAACAAATTAAAAAAATTGAATTCAATAAATGTGTAACCGGCCATTTTGACAGGTCGGTAGTTCCAGTGTTAAATACACTACATATTGCCGATTTACGAATTAATTTTTTTTCGGTTTACATAGAATAAAAGGAATTTAAAGTTTATCAAGTCCTAGTGCAGTTCTCATGGAAAACACTGCTTTTAAATATTTGTTTTGGGTTTTACCGAACTAATGTAGACAGATGTTTTATTGCACTGATATTTTTAGTAAGTAACTGCTTTCTAGTTTTATAGTTATTGAAATCACAACCGGCGATAAAAAACACCCACTAAAAGTAATATTTATTTATTACCTGAATATTAGTTTACATGGTTAAAAACAATCGTGCATTTTTAATGTTGGGTTTCCCTTCTTCAGCTTAAATTAGTCAAATATAAAATAAAATTGTCCAGAATCTTATCAATTCATAAAAATTTGAAGTGTAAATCTGACTTTATTCAATTTTTAATGAAAGACGGAAATGAAAAAAAAGCATTCTTAATTTAATCAATATTTTACCGAACCAGATCTTTTCTTTTACTAGAAATAATGTCGATCAGTACAAATTCTGTTGTAGGAGATAAGGGATAATTAATTTGGCTGAATACTTTCAAATACTTCTTACCATAAATAAATATATACCTAGATAAATTTTGTTTTGTTAAACATAAAATTTAGGGATTTTCCAAAAACTGATACTACATTTATTGCTTCCTAAAACATCGTATATTTAAATGGTATTTTTTATTACTTAATACTTTACATAGTACGATTGTTAAAATTGTACGAGGGAGGAAAATAATTATGTACTATCTTTCAACTATGCAATATTTCATTGATAGGCGGTTAAACCTTTTGGGTTTTTTATTGATCTACTTACGACATTCGATCTCCCGATATTCGGTCTTCTGACATTCCGCATTTCGACCCTATTCCAAATTCATAGCCTAAAGAATTTGTTCAATAATATCAATCAACGCATAAAGAAATTTCGGATGAACGGGCATTCAATTTATATGACGTATCGGATATATCGTTTCAACTCAATGTGTTAAGAGATAATAGTATTTTCCTTCATTAAAAATTATCATTTTAAAACTATTTTGGCCGCCTCTGTTAATTTAGCGAAGAAGTAAAAATATTAGTAATGTACAGTGAAACCTCATTTCAACAGAGACTAACTTAAGCTGACACTATTATCACAGAAGAAAGATTAACCAGAATAGACATTGCGTGGATCAAATTTTTTCTTCATCTTACCTTCTTTTTTGGACATCAGTCAGTACAATTATTTTCGAATATTATGAATTTTTTGAATATTTAATACAAATTATGCTGTCAAAACAAAACTTGTCAAATAATTTCACTAACTATACTGTTAAGGATTCTCAATTTTTATTATTTAAAATAAAAACCAGTTAACCAAAGAATACATAACCCAACTTTCTCTTACCTTCGGCAAATCAAGGTCAAAAAAATGAGTCCAAATTTTTCCATACAAAAACAGCGTTATGTTTCTTCTGGTTGTATTCTGTGCTATTATGTTCAATGCAAAACTAAAGTTTTAAATTAAAGAATTGCTTGTTTAAACTAATCAATTAATATATGTACATATGGGTGTAAAACTTAAGTAATTTATTCGACATTTCCACATTCGGCTCCGATGAGTGTGAAGTGTGTGCTAAAAAAAAATAACAAAAAATTACACTGTTAAATTAGCTATTTTTCCAGTTGGAATTTAAATTATATGAAAATTTAAATTTTTTATAATTTTGAATTTTTCATACCACCAAACAGGTTCGTTTCATCAGGAAACCATGGCTGGACCATCTGTTTATCCCGTTAACCTAAACCATCCAATTGTGTTGAACATTACTATATTTCAGATAATTTAAAAGTTGACAGATTTTTGATGGTTTCAATAATTATTTAGCGCCGATCCTGGAAATGTCCCGAAGGCCCCGACATTTCTTCGAATAGCTAAGCTATATAGAGGTCAATGTCACCAAGCCGATCCAATTATGATGAAGTACAAAATATATCACAGTTTTTGGAATTTTTAATAATTTTGGATTATTTTAAAAGTTTTATATCGTCGACTGCAAAGATGTCTACAAGGTCTTGCACATATTCTCGGATGAACGCCCACATGGCCCTTCATTAATAATAATAATGATATTCAAAGAGCAATTCGTCTGTTTTAAAAAATATCGCTCCATAACATATTTTCTTCAATAGTTCTGTAGTTTAGATTGGGGGCGATATTTTTAACTTTTACGCTCCCTGTTTCTAGAGCAATATTAAAAATAAAAATTTAAATCACTTTGAAAGAGCGAAATAATTGTTTTTGTGTTTATCATTAGAGGGTAAGAGCGTAACCGTATAGTGAAAAAATATACTGTTGGAAGCAAGAGCGAAAATTTTTATAAAGAGCGATAAAAGAACGAAAAATTTAAACTCTGAGGAAAACAAACAGTAGTTTATATGAAACTTTCGTAAAATGTTTCAAAATAATTTAATTTCAATAATTATGGAATACAGAAAAATCTCAAATGGCAGAAAATCTAACCTAAAGATTAAGATTTTGCCTTTTTTATGTCTTTATTTCTTGCTCGACTTTCATAAATATATTTACAAATTTAGCTTAACCCTTAAACAAATCTCATTTAATTAAATTATTCCAAACAAAAATTATAAAATCTGCAATAGGGACCTTAAAATTATTTTTAGATAAAGTTGTGGAATATGGCCCGTTTGGTTAGAACTCAGCTATTCCGTAACTGATTTGGATTAAATTTGATATGCACTACGGAAATGAGATTCTTACATGATTTTTCTAATTCCGAGCCCCTACGCTAACATTAGAAGTTCTACTGATGCTGCGGCTGCTCTCACCCATTTTTTCTTATTTTCCTTTGATTGGGATTAAATTTCCCTGCAGATGAATAATAAATATATCAATATGAGAAACCTCAACAGCTGCCAAATTCTCAAAAATATCAATAGGCAATATCATAAAAGCTATTGTCTGTTACAGTTTCCATAAGCCATGCAGTTGGCGAGGTTTATCTGCTATGATGCAGATCGAAAATCGGTAAAGAAATATTCGGTAATTCCCATTCTAATTGGCCATATTCCACAACTTTATCTAAAAACGATTTTAGAATCAAGAAAGTAAAATCATGTTTTGTAAAAGCAAAATTGCTTGCTTCCATTATTACACCAACATTGAAAAATATTATTATGTTTTTTATTTTACACTCATTACGATACAAAATCTAATTGTGAGAAAGCATTAAATAATTTAAATATGTACTTATTTTTTATGTAATGTTTTTTAAATAATTTTATTATTTAATTTAAATTAATAAACAATTTTTAAAATTGTGAAATATTAATTGAAAACACTCTTACCTTAATATTCTGTTATAATTATTAAAACGATTATTTTGTTTTGTGTTCTACATATTTTTATGCTCCTGATTATACCTATAAATATTAAAATCACCCATCATACAAAAAGTTTACTAATTTAGTTCAAATTTACCTTTTTGAAACGGTATCATATTCAACATGCCCCTTATTCAACTTGTCACTTTTCAACTTAATTTGCCCCTATCTGAATTTTGAATATCGTTTCGGTCATTTCCTCAACAATCCTAAACTGAATTGATCCTGAAATTCCAATTCCTTGCACTCTTTGCCGGCTGTCCTTATAAACAGAACTCTGACATTTCAATCGTTAACTTAAAATAAATGTAAGTTACATATCGTCAGTTTAGCTCTTTTTTGTTCTAATTAAATATGTGTTTTGAGATAATGGAATTTTAAACTTTGAGTAACTTTTTTTTGCGTTCGTTTTAACTTTACATAAAATAAGAAGTATTTACTTTAATTCCCAATTTTGAAAATTTTTCTAAGACCCATAAATTTTTTTCAATTTAAAACCCCAAAATTGAGGTTTTTCTCAATAGAACAAATAAGAGCTAAGGCGACGATGTATAAATTTTAATTATTAAACAAAAATATAATCTTTTACCAGTTTGAAAAACTCTGAACATTTTAACCAGTTTTCTGAGTTGAGCTCACCTAACCTGCCAGCACGGAAGATGGCACTAGACACGGTATGAGAAAACAGTTTCGTTGCTAATTTTACTTTTAGCCGCTCTGCGCCTTTTACGTTTAAGTTTGATGCCGATATTTTATAGGATATGCTCAAATCTGATTTATTATTTGTTTTTGAGATTAAGCCTCCGATTATTCCTTTATGAATGACTTATCCGTCATTGTCAACAAAATTATTTCTAATAAGTTTAATTAAATGAGGCACATCAGCAAAAACATTTATATTAGTATCTTAGTTGGCCACATTTCGAAAAAAGTAGTATTCACTGTGAAACTCAGATCACGTAATAAACCTTGGTTTGATCCTCCCAAGTTGAATACTATAGCCGCTACATACATATATAGAAAATTTTCTGTCATTTTTTGATCAAACTCATAGTAGATCGATCGGCTGTTTGCAAATACCAACTAATCCCCGAACCATTGCCACTTGCACGTATTTTGCACCTCACAAAATTGTATCTTATACTATCTTTTCTTTGACTTTCATTTCGTCAAAGGAGACTATGCAAATTTTTTCATTAGTCTTCATGTCAACTTTTTCCATAATGTTTAAAACACATCGTAATATTCCCGGATAAATTTCGATTTTGCGCACCATTTTTTAAGTGTAATTTCAGCAGGAAACGGATACTTTTTTCAAAAGCAATCGATATGCTCGTGGCCCCGCTGCGTGTACCGCAATCGCGCTGGCAATCTGGTCATTTGCTGCGTTTTTCATCCTTCTTCTAAACGTCTAGCTTGTTCGGTACACCGGCTAATTGATGAACAATGGCACGAATTGGAAACGGTTTATGTTCTTGGTAATAGTTCAGTATACCTTGTTTCAGTCTCCATATTAATTACAACAGAATGGATAGGTGAGCTGTTTGTTACATCAGTAAATTCGACAAGGTTTTGTTCTGTTGATGCATCGTTAACAGAACCGTCCTGTGTTCTTTTGGTTACAGTTGCGCTATTTAAGGAAATGCCCAAATAAATATTTATTGACGTTGATTGAGTTCTATTTAAACTTACCTTGGCTGCAAAGTTCACTTTAGCATTCTTCCATTTCGTGGCATTGGCAAGCTAACTTGTTTTTCTCAGTTTATTAAACGCGATGGAACGGCATTTCGTTTTAGCTGTGCTTTTAATTTTAGTCCGAACTGCTCATTTTAGGTCCAAAATGTTTTCATATAATTTAAATTCCAATTGGAAAAATAGCTAATTTAACAGTGTAACTTTTTGTTATTTTTTTTTAACATAAACTTCACACTCATTACAATCGGCTAAACGATATTCGGCCTTTCCACCCTTTCGACATTCGGTGTTTCGCCCATTCGGCCTTTCGACACATTCGGTTTTTCGACATTCGGCCTTTCGACATTCGGCCTTTTGGCCCTGTTCCTTTCAAACGAGTCAGTTTCGCGGAAAACGCAAAATTTTAATTTTAATCAGAGCCTATTTATTTTCTTTCAAATTAAGAACCGAGTTAACCAAATGATTATTATATAATGTGGCTATTTCAAGTTGATCAGTAGCATAGTAGCATCTTTCTTGCTTTCATTGTTCAAAATTTCATTGTAATCGTAACAACATGTAAGTACTCATCCAATAGATAGATTAAACGCTGATATTAGCTGTATTTTGCTGAGAAAAAATTAGTTCGAATTATTTTGGAGTTATTTTTTTTTTAACAGAATAAGCCGCGAAATATTTTTTCGATTTAATTATTTATTCTATGTTGTTATTTCTCTAGTTTTTCATTCAAGCGGTTAAGTATTTTATTTGTTCGAGCTAGAATTAAATAACTCAAATTTTTTGTTCGAATTATTTAATTCCTGTCACGTGCAATTGTTGTTGTAAATTTCTCAACAAAATACAGCTATTATTATTAAATATTATAATTTTCAGCGCTCACTTAACCAATATCGCTGAACTTGTGCTTACTGTTTAGTATATATCAGTGAATAACTCGGGGTGAATAAAATCAAGAAAATTAATTTCATTCATACCAAATGTTACAACTTTTACTGTTAACCCTCTTGTATTTTTGTACTACATTTGAATGTACTAACTTCTACAAACGAATGAACTTATAAAAATACAAAAAAAAAAAATATTCACGATAAAACCCAATATTATGTATTTTCTTTATGAGTGAAAAAAAAAAAACGAAATAAGAAAATAACAAAAAAAAATAATTTCAAAATTGTTAGTCGATTGTTGTCTTTCGAAGAGAGAATATTTAATAAAATAATTTTGTATTGAATTTAAACAATTTATAATTTAAGTTCATATAGGATAGCTAAATGTTTTGTGCTAATAAATTAATTAAAACGTAAAATATTTTATAGAAAAATATAAATTTAAACCATGTGTATGTTTGTGTAATAAATCTACAAAATGAGAAACAACAAGTAGTTAATAAATTGAACAAAATTTGCATACGCTTAAAAAATTGTTTAATTATTTTGTTTGTGAATTTGAATAATTATCGTGCAATTTATATATAAAAATAAAACTACTACACTGTTTACTATTTTACGACACATCTGGTGTTTATTTAGTGCATATTTTTATAGTGAAAGTGAATTGCTTTTAGAAACTATTAATTACTGAAAAATTATATTGTGTATGTACATACATATATTGTACAATATATTACAGTTTTTTTTTTAATAAAAACAAAAATACCCATTTATTTATGAAATAATTATGGTTTAATATTTTAGTTCTACAAAATAGTTAATACGATTGTTTGAGTGTCGCTCTTACTTGTTCCTTTTGTGGTAAGTGTTTATTTAAACCGAACGTTTTTGTTATTGTACATTTTTTTGGATGTACTTAATGCAATGCAATTTTTTGTCATTTTTGTAAAATCGACAGATGGTAAATAAAATTAGGCGGTAATAATTAGTAATTTAATGCAGATAAGTTGAGATCATATCGTTTACCGATGATATTTTTGTGCCTTATGAAATTTGACTGACTTGCTGGGCGACAAATACACTTGTACATAATACTTAACTATACCGGAAAAAACTTGTGGATTTATTATTTGTATGTTCTTGTTTCTTCTGCTTTTTTACATGTACATTTATGACTCTTTAAATGATCCCTTTTTGTGTATAATTAATTCGTATAATGATGTAATGACTATAAAGTTAATGTTCAGAAAACTTTTACCAGGACAAAACTGGTCATTCTGCGATTAAAATTGCGATATCCGAGAAGTGAAAATTAATATGTTTTTTCAATATAAAGGTTTTCTTAAAATAAAAAAGGATTGAAAATTCCAATCTATATAATAATAAACATGGAGTCAGGCGGAACTTTTATTTATATAGATAATAAATCAAAATTTACAAATAGTCTTGGTAGTTTAGGGTAGTTAGCATAACATATTTTTAGCGTGTATCAGTGTTTTTCCGAGATATTTCATTACCAAATCAACAGCAATGAAATGAAACCCGAATTGCTATAATAATTAGAGAAGCTATTTGGAACACTACTTACGTGTATATAGTCTTTATCTGTATAGAGGCAGAAAGTCTATTTATAAAAGAATATTACGTGGAAAAGGGACTACTTTTTAAAGCTCTTGGAGTTTTCGCTAAGCAAGGGGCATAAGGTGGGCCCATGAAGTTTAAACTCTTTTGACTTTGCTTAAGAATTTTGTTACAACGATTTATAACAAAGAAATTTTCCATTTTTGGCCACTCGTTCACCGACCTTCGCAAATTCGCCGTAACATTTGCGCTTAATTGTTGTAATGCTGCGATAATGTGAATGTGACCATATCCTGTAATTGCTATTCCAACTTTATTTGAAAAAAACATCCTAGGGTTCTAGGCATTAGGCTTTCCCGACCAACCCTTTTATTTATATTATATACTTAAACAGTGATAATTTGTATTGCAAGAAAAAATTGAAAATGGAGTATAATTAGTTGACAATTAACTAAAAAACTTATAAAACGTTTAATTGGAGGCGAATGTGCTTATTGTTTTATGTTTAAATTCATTAGTTTGTTTTTTCTGGGCTATTAGCTAGGTCACTACCCCCTGGTTATATACAAATATCATTGATTTTTGCAGTGAAACTTCAAAAGCCACAGAAGTTCAAATTTAGCTAGGCCACAACGTGTTTCCGTTCTGTATAATTTTTTTAAATCTTACTTATTTTGCTAACAAACAAACAAATAAAAAATTTAATCATACCTTTCTTTTCTGAATATATCGGTACCTGACTATTTTAAACAAAAAATGAAAGAAATGTATACCCAAATTCTTCCCTTGATAATTTTATTGTGAATTTAATTTATTTGACTTTTTAATTATTGGATTGTTCACTAACTTACAACTGTTTTACCTCCGTGTAGAAGCACGTACTGTTTGTTTCGCTACAATTTGACAATACGTATAGTGCTCTGGACAAAGTGAAGAAAACGCAGAAAATTTAATTTTTGTAAGTGGATAAGTATTTTTAAAGATTTGAAATGATCCCTTCAAATTATAAAGTACCAACCAACGCTGCTTTTTAATAATCCCCTCTGAAGACATGGTCTCGAAAACTCTTTTTCCAGTACATAAGCATTATTTTGTCATCTTTTTGATTTAGAGTTCTAGAACCCAATTTGCTTACTTATTTAAATTCAATTTTTTATAATTTTTCGTCTATTAATTTATCCATGTCTCTTTGTGAATATTTAATAATGACAATCCATTTAGTCGCTCCTCACCGATTATGTTTCGTAGGTGAAGGTCCCTGAGCGGCCTGGAACTCTCCAATTGGAGAGATTATCCAGGTTAAGGGGTCTACTAAAAGTCTGAAAAATATTGTGTGCTAATTTTGTTATTATAGGTGGAAGCGTTAAAGATTTACCTGACGGTCTGTTAAACATTTAAGATCTACCGGACGATAAGCTAGGCTTGCAGAACTTTACCTGGCAATAAATAATCACGGTTGGCGACAGGGAACCATACATTTTCATTTCTTTGAAGACATTGTAAACAACACGGATTTTTTTATGATTGTGGAGCCGCGTGACGACATTAATAGTTACTTCTAGTTTACATACGTCAGATTTCGGAACGGTAATAAAATTAAATGAAATGCAAATAAAATTCAATCATTGTTAATATATAGGAATAAAGTTTGCAGTAGTGTTCCGCCTTCTGCTGAATAATGTCGATGGGCTTAATGTAAAATTGTGTAATGTAATATTGTGATGTTGTAAAAGACCTTGGGGTTGTTTTTAACAATACTCTCACTTGGGATAGTCAGATTAGCCTTATAGTGAAGAATATATATTTCTGTTGCTAAACTAAAAAAGATATTGTTTATGTCTTAATATCAGGCATGCTTAACCGAAATGAATTTCGGAGCCGCGTTTTTTATTTTCTTTTAAAAAAAACATAACATTTACAAAAAATATAACATGAATTCCTCTATTTATTCATTGTTAACAATAAAGAATTTTTTAAATAATAATTAAAATGTAGATTTCATTACGCTTAAAATTAAATTAAGTAATTACATTAAACTGATCACAATAATTTTACATTTTAATATGTAATGAATATTTTTGGTAATAGATTTTTTTATGTGAATTTTGCTTGTTCTTTTTCTTGAGAGTAAATTTAAATCGATTTCAATTCTATTTGCAGCTATACACATCTGATTTTCCAAATTTTTATCTAGTATTTTAGTCCAAGTTTTGTTTCTACAAATTTTCATCTTAAAAAAGAAGGATTCGCAAAGATAGGAACTACCAAAGCACTTATTATTGTTATCGCAAGTCTTCTTAAATTGGGTCGTTTTGTTTCCAATATATAATTTTTGTAAAATTCAATTTTACAGATGTATTCTGAAAATATATTTTTTAAATCATCGTGGCATTGCAAATCAATAATTTCGATTTGAAGTGTAGATGATACTGTTGTCACATCAATAGTAAATGGCGACGAAAATCCATTAATATAATTTCAATTTAAACGCTTTTATAGCGCGGCAAGTGGTTGCAATTAACAGGTTTTCACCTTGAAGGTCAAGATTAAGTTTGTTAAGATATTCACAAATGTCAACTAAAAAATACAAATCCATCACCCATTTTGGATCGGTCAATTCCGGGATGGATCGATTCTCAATTTTTAAAAATAAATCTATTTCATCTTTCAGCTCAAGAAATCCGCGATTCAGCCACCTGACGTTACTGAAATAAACTACCTGGCTTTGCCAAACCCTCGTGGTATTATGAAGTGTTTGTAAATTTAGGAGTTCTTCAAAAAGCGTATTTTGTTGACCAAAATTTAATTCGAATTATTTTGGGTTTATTTTTTTCCAAGAAAATAGCCAATTTGATTTAATTGACAAAAGCCAACCTTTCGTAATAAAATATAAATTTACTATGTATTATGACTCTGGTGGCAGGTATCGTAACCAAAAATTAGAATTATGTTTAAATAAACCCAATTTTTTTTTGGGTTAATGTTATTCTGGCGGGGATTTGTTCTATGCAATTGTTGTTGTAAATTTGTCAAGGAAATACGCTAAAAGATGTGTACGTTTTTGTCTACACCACTTATAAAAATAGCTAGCTGAGCATTGTCTGTCATGTCAGTGCTCTCGTCAAGACACATTGAGAATGCTAGTAATTAAACAATGTTTTCTGAAATATCACTAATTCTGCTGACTACAGTGTGGCCACAGAATACAACCAGAAGAGACATAACGCTGTTTTTGTATGGAAAAAATTGGACTCATTTTTTTCACCTTGATTTGCCGAAGGTAAGAGAAAGTTGGGTTTTGTATTCTTTGGTATTCTTTGGTTTACTGGTTTTGATGTGAAATAATAAAAATTGAGAATCCTTAACAGTGTAGTTAGTGAAATTATTTGACAAGTTTTGTTTTGACTGCATAATTTGTATTGACTACTATAATATTCAAAAATAATTATACTTCAATGTCCAAAAAAGAAGGTAAGATGAAAAAAAATTTGGTCCACACAATGTCTATTCTGGTTAATCTTTCTTCTGTGGTGTGGCGTGGTAAACTAACATTTTCAAATAATCGTTGTTATTCTGGCATGACATCTCTTATTAAACAGATTGCAGCTTCTTTTATATATTCCCCATTGGTGAATGGTTTCAATTTCTTTGCAATTAATTCAGAAACTGAGTAACTTCCTTTCACGATAATCGATGTGTCGTCTGAGATTTAACCCTTCCATACATATCATTATTTTTTTTGCAAATTAGATAGGTTAAATTTCCATTAACCATAACAGGGAAAAATGCATTTTCCCATTCGCTTTTAAATTTTCGGATTTCCTTAGACAACCTTCTTTTACAATTCATTTTCCAAATTAGGGGTTAAATTTGTACAAAATAAAAATATTATTATATGCAATCTATACATTACCTCTATTGAATTATTTTACTCGGGAAAAACGATAAAATTTAATCAAACAAAGAATTCAATACATTAAATATAATTTAAATTGAAAATAGTGGTACATATTTTGAGACATATATTGCGTGAAGTTATTAACGATTGAAGAATGAAAATTTGTAGCAAAAACGTATTTTAGAATTTGTTTGTCTATCTTTAAAACACAATAGTGCACAATCTTCAAGAACCGGGGTACTTATTTTACCACCTAATAAACACAATTGCTTTGGTTCTTCATTCTTCGTCCATGGCATCAGTTTATGGAATTGTTTTCCTGTGCATGTTAGGAATTCTTCTTCGATTGGGGGTTTCATGAAAAATTATTTTAATTTTTTTGATTTTGAAGTTGAAGTCGGTGTAAATTATCGTTATTAGTATTAGTATTAATTATTGTGTATTAATTTGATTTTTTTTAAATTGTTCATTGTTTTTGGAGGTTTAATTTGATTTGATTAATTGTAATGTGTAAATCTAAGTTTGCTTTCTAAAGTTACCGTACTTTAATATACTTTCTACAAGCACATGCTTTTATATATTAATAAATAAATAAAATAAATAAAAACAAACCGTAACCTCATAAAAGAAGATAGGGGAAATACCATTTTTACTGGAGAGTAGCTCTCCAGAAATGTTATGAACCCTAAGCTGACATATAATATGTATAAGCACACAGTGTATAAAACGGCAGAGTCATTACATCTACCGACCTACATAGCTACTCAGTAATAGTAGGTATTTATAATAAGGAATTCCTCTTCCTAAATATTTAATGTTTGTGCGAGATCCATGCTAAAATAAATAAATGGAACAATCCTGGAATCTAATTGGTTACCGGAATTTCCAGGCCATACTAACAGTATTAATATACCGATTTGTTGATAAAATGTTGTACAACAATACATTAAGTTTTCATCTTTACACTTCACTTCCCAAGTTAATAAGTGATCCATTTTCCTTATAAATACCAAGGAAGTCGTTGACATCTTTAATGGTCTCTTTTTTCTGGTTTTTGTCAATTTGAGCAAAAAGTTATCTAATGGAATGTAAGAATTGTCTGGTATTGGAAAAACCACAGCCTTTAATATATTCCGAGCTGTTTTTTGGAGTAACCAATATCCAAATATGGTTAAGTTTTTGTTTTGTCCACCACAACCATCAGCCACTAGACGTACTAAGTAAATACTTAAATTACTTTAAATCAAAGGATGTTCTTGAAATTTAAAATCTGATCTACCAGTCACTTTGTATTGATTGTTATAAGCAACTGATTTTCCATAAGAATATTTTGACATTTAGCATAAATTTCCCGGCAAATAAGAAATGTATTGTTTTTGATTCTTATGCACGTGGTTTATATTGGAATAAATGCTCTTTAAATGTAAACAAGCCAAGTGTAAAGTGTCAAGCCATACAGTATTAATGACTTAAATGACTTGCATCAGCATACATGGTGTACATTTAAATGATCCTCTATTCCACGTTAAATTATTATAAATCATACGACCATTTCACGACTTTGGGACTTTTTGGATGAATTTTTCTGAAAATTATTTTCATCAAATCAAAAAAATGAGATTTCGTAAAAAATATGCTTTGGTGATTTTAAAAAACTTGTTAGAGTTCTTTTGGCACAATATGTAGATATATTTAAGAACAAACCAAGTTTATAAGCGGAAATTTACATTTATCTATATATAATATTACTATAATATTTATATATAATATTACCATTTGTTAAACATGTTTCGATGGTATATTTCGTCATCTTCGGTAAATATCAACAAAATTGTTTTCATAACGGTTTTTGGATATTTTTTAGGTAAAATTCCAATAAACGTTATGAAGAAATGCGGTTTAATTACATTTACTTACTCAATTTCCCTGAAGAACAATTTGGTTTCATTAGAATTATGTAGGATTAATCACAGATAAGAATTCATAGACAGATTATGACGAACAAATTATTGGCAACCACACGTTGTCACCCAACCTCAAACACAAGCTTAAATGATTGGGTCTCACTACAATTCAAAAATAAAATTAAAACTTAATAAAATAAATTAAAAGGCACAATTATACAGCACTCATTAGAAAAAACTCGTACGTACGTCGAATCGAGATGTTGATGATTAATACGACAAACACATGGATACCAATTCATTCAACCACAAAATCTGTGCTCTTATCTGTAAATTGATTTAATTAAATTTGACACATTTTCATTGAGTAGAAACAAATTTTTAACAAACGGTGGTATGAATAAAATTAGCATTTAGTAACACTCGAGCAATTGAATCGTTGCTTTCAGCATGAAGCATTGGCTTCTATACGTATTATAGCAAGTTCTACTGATAAGTAGCTCCCTATATAGAAATCTGAAAATTTAAAAAAATAGTAATGTGTTTTATAGTTCTTATACTATAAAGGGGCCTCGTATCATAATGGTGGAATTGTAATTATCTTTTTTCTAGTCTTAAAGAAATTGTCGAGAAAAGGGAGTTTTATGTTATTTCCTTGTTAGAATAGTAAATTGTGTCATTCATAAGATACTTTTGTTTGGCGAGCAATTACAATATATTTGCGCAAGTGCAGAGTTTGCGTAACGGTACTTTTAATCATAAAACATTTTTTCTCCAACGAAGATGGGTCCTGATCGTTATGGTATGTTGCATGTTTCATAAAGGAATGTGACAGTACGGCTTGTTTCATTAAGGTATATTTTAATATAGCATACGTTACACTTCGGCATGTGGAACAGTACGGCATGTTAAAAAAAGGCATATTTCAGTATCGCATTTGATACACTCCGCTGTAATGTACGCTAAGGCGTAAGGTACTCTATGGCATGTTTCATTATGGCATATTTCACTATGGCATACTATAGTTTTTTGCTTTTCCGGAAAAAATTAATTTTTCATAATCGGTATTTTTAAAAAACTGTTTTCCCCGATTTTTTTCATATTCCGTAATGAAACCTTCCATACTGAACAGAGCCTCTGTATTTTGTATAGTTTTTATCTAGTTGAGACCCATTTTTTCAAAAATTTCTATAGTATTTTGATATTTTAATTGGGGATTATTTTCATTTTTAGGAAATTTTTTCATTTAATTTATAGATTATAGCCACCGAAAATACCAAAAAAAACCTAATAAATTTCAATGAAGAAATACGCCATTTTAGTTGGGAGAGAGAAGATATTCTGGAATAGAAAGGTTTAATTGTTTAACATTCCAGAAAATTTGAATGTACTTTTAAAATAAGAATGGAAATCTCCGTTTTCCAGATTATTTTAAAATTAGAATGGAAATCTCATTTTCCCGAAAATTTTAAAATTTCAGAATTTCTGGAAAACGAAATAGTTCTAATTTTAAAATTAGAATGCGTTTTTGCATTTCAACATTTGTGTTTAGAAAATCACCCCAAATTTTTGGAGCATTTTTTTACCTACTGTGAGAAGTTGTATCACAGCGTTAAATTACAGATAAATTATAACTCGTTTTGGGACAATAACATTTTATAATTTTTAAACAGCCACAGCCGCATTTAGCTTGAAATTTTATTCTTTTGGAAACAAAAAAAAATTAAATTCGTAATAATATTACAATATAAACAAACGATAACGAAATACAGAAAAATTAATATTTCATATTGTTTTAACTGGAGTTGGTATCAGGTAAATCTTATCCATTTACGATGTATGTATACTCTATTTAGATTAGGAGATTCAATAACTTTATTTTTGTTTCAATATACCTGAGGTATTATAATTATTATTATTGAAGGGCCATTTGGGTGTTCCAGCCACCTCGCACTGCGACCTAAAAGATCTTTTGTGCTGGAAGATCTTTTGCCTGACCCGTCTTCCGTTTTCACTTTACTCTTACGAGTTTCTGGGAATGGAAAGTCGCCTATAGGTCAGCAAGCTTTATTACAGGAATGCTAAATAAAACTGGAGGGTACCTAGTATCCAGAGTCCGCATACTTTGACTGATTAGCCTATCAGCCATTCATCCATCGGCATATGCTGTTCCACCTTAGATTAGGGTTTTTTGTCAAGGATTACTCCTTTAGCGCCGTACTTTAGCCTGTGCCAAATGCCATCAATGTGTCAAATGGGCTCAGTTACCAGTGGTTGACACGAGGAGGCAGCACGTACACTGGCGAATTGTGAACAGGTTACCCCTTACACAATTGTCTCCATCACGCAGCTGCCTAATACATGACCAGAACAGCTCACGTGATGCGTTCCCTACTAGATGGTTACGGGGCTGGTAGATTGATATACTCAACTTAAAATCAACTCAAAATTTAGAAAATTCAGTGTTAAACTCTTTAAACTTTCAACCTTTATTCTACTTTAGATATGTGGACGACATCATTACTGTGGTACCGATAGATAAAATCGATTATTTTTTAGAAGCGTTTAATTCAGCAAATAATAGAATAACATTTACTTTAGAAATAGAAGTGGATAACAAAATTGCTTTTTTGGACATTTTGCTAATTCACGAACCAAATGGCAAAATTTCTTGTAATTGGTATCATAAAGATACCTGGTCAGGCAGATATATAAATTTTCATTCTTGGCTCCCCATCACTTATAAAATTAACACTATAAAAATTTTAACCCAAAAAATTATAAAGCTTTCCGATACTAAATTTCACAAAGAAAATTTAAAAATTCTTAAAGATACATTAGTGCTTAACCAATATCCCGAAAAATTAATAAAAAATGTAATTTGGAAAACAAGAAATTTTCATAGAAATACGATATCTAGACCAGAAAATGAAATCACAAACTTTTTGGCCATTCCATATATAAAAAACCTT
This sequence comes from Tipula vernalis, assembly GCA_958295665.1. Classification (NCBI taxonomy): domain Eukaryota; kingdom Metazoa; phylum Arthropoda; class Insecta; order Diptera; family Tipulidae; genus Tipula; species Tipula vernalis. The sequence continues at coordinate 277,423,498 of OY282558.1, forward strand.
TTTGGAAAAAAGAATTTATCAACACAGATATGACACCAACAAAGATCTAAATTCAAATATTAGCGCACTTACCCGGCATCTGAAAAATTCAAATCATTCAATCAATTTAGATAACGTCAAAATTCTCGATAAACAAACCAATTTTAGGAAAAGATCGATTTTGGAAATGTTACATAATAAATCAAGTACAAATTCAATTAATATTGTGGTCGTGGAAGATTATGCTTATATTGGCAACTCATATGATGTATTTATATAAGTTTTTTGTCTCATACTCATTTTATTTTATTTATGTCTCATACTCATATTATCACAGTTTTTAGTAACAAATGTTTGATTGTTTTATGTCGAATTTTTATATAAAAAGGAACTCATTTTGAAAATAATTTCATTATGCTTTTGATAATGATCCCGAATTGGGATTGAAAGCTCAAGTTTAAATCTACAAAAATTAAGAGCCCTATACCAAAAAAAATAATTTGTTTTAATATTTTTTGTTTTAAATTTTAATGTGCAAACGATTATGCATAATGCTTTATTAGCTGTATTTTTTCCCAGATTACAAATCTTAAAAATTTATATAGAAATAGAAAGCTTAATAATTAATTCAATTTAATTAAAATTAAAAATTTTTAAAAAATTATTATTTGTTTCATTTTTAAAGACATTTCTGTTACATTGTAATGAAAATTTATCTTGCACAAGCAAATTTGACTACGATAGTATTATAATATAGTCATATAACCAAATGACCTATTGTATTTAATAAAATATGAAAACAAAGGAATGGGATGATAAAGAAATGAAAATATATTTTCCATATTTTTTTTACCTTCAGCCTGAATCTTTAAAAAATAAGATAATGTGTTAAACGGCCAAAGTAACTGTTTACACAATAGGTACATTCTTTTAGTCACATTGACCCGAACACCCGTATACAAATTTGAAAAAGTTACTTTATTAACTATTTATTTGAGCAAAAATATTATATTCAGTAGTTTAGGTGTCCGTTTGGAAAAGATATGGCTCTCTCTAATATATAACAATAACGTATTTCCTTGTCAAATTTATAACAACAATTGCATATGATAAATCCCCGCCAGAATAACATTAACCCAAAAAAAATTGAGTTAATTTAAACATAATTCTAATTCTTGGTTATGATACCTGCCACATTATATTATATTTATTATATTTATATTTTATTACGAAAGGTTGGCTTTTGTCAATTAAACCAAATTTGCTATTTTCTTGGAAAAAAATAAACCCAAAATAATTCGAATTAAATTTTGGTCAACAAAATACGCTTATAGGTACTATGTATACTATGTAAATTGTTTTTGTTGTTTGATAAATATTTTAGTACTAGACAGTGCGAAAATTAAAAACAACAAGTATTTGTATTCTGTTATTTTATGGTTGTTCTTTTGGAATATCGCTGTTCTCATTTAAGCAAAGTACGAAAAGAACCTATATCGTACTATTTTCTGACTCTTTAAAATTTGAAAATGATATGTTTTAAATGTTCAATTTGAGTTTCTGTCAATAGTTTACCTCAATTTTTTATGTTGGGAAAATTATTTTGTGTGAGCCTGTTAAATTAATTCAATAAAAATAATTGATTATCAATGGATCATCCTTTTCTTTTTTTATCGCAAATTTCATTACTAAATACGACAGTATGTTTCAGGTTGGCGTATTTCAGTATTTCTTTTTAGAATCCTATTTCCATCTCAATCTCACTTGTCGAATTTCATCATAAGCCGTTTTGAATTTTGCTGTTTTATGCATATTGTGGGAATCCTATTCGAGTATAAATGTGTGGCCGTTTTCGTTCAAAAAAGTGTTTTAACTACAAAAAATTGACTTTCGTAACCGCCATTTCTTAAACATGTTTTTCCGGATATTTTTTTATGCCATAATGGCATATTCCTTACTGGACAAATTCCATAGGTTCGGAACTGACCAAAAGTTCCCACAGCTTTATCTAATCTCAAATATGTGGAAAACACTAATTATCCGAAAATGATAAAATTAGGCTCATTCAAATGATTAGGGATTGTAAAATAATTATAAAATGCTACCATTTTTCTGTTCGTCCTTTTCAAAATGGCCGCCGAAATGGTATTTTTCAATTTTCTCCGGTGTTCAACTTTTTTATCTTTTTCCTCATTTAGTTTTATTAGATATTCTAAAAAATCAGTACAACATCTTGTTTCGTTTTCTTGGAAAATACGTTTAAGAATGTTGATCTACCCTTTTTTTTGAGTATAGTAATCAAATTTTAATAATGTTTTTTTCAATTTTCTGAAAACCTTTTTATTTATGGCCAACCTCATAAAGTAAGCGTTTAAACAAAAAAAAAGAAAAGCAAGGGGTACTACAATTCCCAAGCAACATTTTTTAGTTCTAGTTACGAGACATTGGTAGGAAAACTTTAATTTAGTAAATTATTCGTTATATTTACTCAAAATATAACTATCTTGCCATCTTAACTTTTAAGGCGAATTTTTTAGTAAAATTGACGTAATTCCTACAGTATTTATTAACTCTGAAGATTTTGTGTGTTTGTTAACATTATTCAAGTAAAGAAGAGATTCCAAAAACATTCGAAAACCTCACTAAAGTAAATAAAACTAGACGGTCGAATTTTCAGTAGTGAAGTCGTAACCAAACCTTTCTTACGTTACTAAAAAATAACTCGAAAAATTCTAAGTAGACATAACTGTTTTTCTACGTTCCAAAAACTTCGAAATTTCATTTAAATTTGTAGTCTTCCATCGTTACTATTCAAGTAATATTTTAGTTGTTACTACTAAAAATAGATGCTGTATAGTTCAACTTACTTTAAGGTAATTATTTACTGTTAATTTTACGTTTCCCTGACTTTCAAATTTACTTTAAAGATGTAGACATTTTTAGTAGTATAGGGAGTGAATTTTAGGAATTCGTTACTGTGAAATATTACTTGAAAGTAATATTTATTAATATCCTAAATATGAATTACTTTAAAGTAATAAAACCTTAAGTTAATAACTACAAAATTTAGATGACTTCATGGTAAAAAATTTTAATTTACTTTGAAGTAAAATTAACCGAAGTTTGTTTTACAAGTAGTATAAATCAAAGCGTCGCAAATCTTGTAAATGTCACATTTGTTTTCTAAATATTAGTATTTTAACAAACAGCAAAATTTTCGGAAATACGAGTACGTTCAAATAAAAGTTTATAAATAGTTAAAAAAAAAGGTCTACCTTATTCTTCTATTATGTCTTTAGTAATAAAAAGCAAAAAGCCATTCAGACATTCGACCACATTTTATAGGAAAGTTAAACAAAGCCTAAATACGATTAAAGATGTATCAAGCGCAGTTACAAACAATTTTAGTATCGAAGAAAATAAAACTAACGATAAATCGATTAACCAAGATTCTAACGGCCCGTGTGAACTAAATGATCAAAGTGTAAGCTCTGAAGAAGTTATTAATGAGGAAAATAGCACAAGCAGTGGTGAATTTGAAGACCCCCTATCTCTACAAATAGAACTTCGGAAATGGGCAATTTCTTGTAATATAACTCACGCTTCTTTAAACAGCTTGCTTAGCATTTTAAATAGGCAACCAAATATTAATTTACCAAAAGATAGTAGGTCCCTTTTGCGTACACCAAACATCATTACCACAATCCCAATGGGCCGTGGTGAGTTTTGGTACAATGGTATTAAAGGCATCCTAGAACGAGTTTGCAATGACGTAAAAGGATCAACATCTATTGGTCTTATATTTAATATTGATGGTATTCCCCCATTTAAAAGTTCGGGAATAGAATTGTGGCCAATTCTTCTGAAAATATCAGAAAGGGCTGATTTAAATCCACAGGTAGTAGCTGTGTATTGTGGTAGAGGGAAACCACCCTTAGAAGAATACTTAGCCTCATTTATTGAGGAATTAAATGAACTCATTGAAAATGGAATTGTTATTAATGCAAACAAAATTAATATTAATATCAAATTTTTTGTTTGTGATACACCAGCACGGAGCTTTATCAAAGGTAAGATAAATTGATCTAATACATAATAAAATAATGAATTATAACAATGTGTCTTAAATGATGTAGGTACTGTGGGGTTTAACGCTACGCATGGGTGTATTAAGTGCACAGTACTTGGCGAATATGACAAAAAAGGTCACCACATGAGTTTTCCGAGAATGGATTGTCCTCCAAGAACTAACGACGATTTTCGAAATTTCTCTGATGCTGATCACCATAAACAACCCACGCCATTACTAAAGCTGCCTATAGATTTAGTTAAGGATATTATCGTTGCTGATTCATTACATTTAATAGATCTAGGTTATAATAAAATTGTTATAAATTCTTGTTAATTTGAAATAACAACAAATTTTAATTGCAGGTGTAATGCGAAAATGCATCTACGGTTGGACAACTGGAAGTTACAATTTTAAAACCAAATTGTCTGCCAGAGAAATCACATTAATGTCCGAAATGCTCCAGGATTGTAATAGAAGAAAGCCTGCAGAAATTCATCGAGCCATAAGGGGATTGGATTATAGTAAACATTGGAAAGGGGTTGAATATCGCACCTTTTTACTATATCTCGGTCCATCTGTTTTAAAAGATTTTCTTTCTACTAAAGCTTACGACCATTTTTTGATTTTATTTTGTGCTGTTACTATTGTGTCTTGTAACACACATTTAAAATATATAAACGTAGCTAAACAGCTTTTTAACGATTACATAGAAGAATTCATTGACATATACGGTTACGATTCGATTAGTATGAATATTCATAATTTATGCCATGTGGTCGATGACGTCAATAGATTTGGACATCTCACGTCGATTAGTACATACCCATTTGAAAATTGCTTGGGACACCTTAAATCATTGATTAGAGGTGGAAACCGACCGCTTTCCCAAATAGCAAAAAGATTAGGAGAGCTTTCTGAGTTAAACATAAAAACTCCAAACACATCGAGTCAAATACGATACATAAATAGGAACAAAGTCATGTTAGCTGATGGGTTAATGTTATCCAACGATCCTAAAAATAAGTGGTTTTTAACGAAAACGGATGAAATTATTTCATTTATAAGTGTGGAACAAGTGGAAAATCAATTGTATATTACAGGATCACAAATTAAAAAAAAGAAAGATTTTTTTGATCTTCCAATTAGATCTTCACGGTTAAATATTTATACAGCAAACGAGAAACTTGAAGCCCCTAGCATATTTAATTTAAAAGAAATTAAATGTAAACTATTTTGTACACAATATCGATCATGTTTAGTTTTTATTCCATTACTTCATACATTAGATATACATATTTATTAACTATGTAGGCTAGTTATTTTTTTTTTTTATTACCTATATTAATTATATAATTTTTCTTCAGTATACGAATATCACGCTTTATTTCTTTAGTTGTTAACAACGACTATAATCAAAATAAGAAATTTAGGAACTAAGTACAATAATAATTCTAATAAATAAAAATATAAAACAATAATTCATTGAAAATAAATAATAATAAATAAAACATTTAAACAATATCTGTGCTCTAGAATTAAAAGGGCATTAGTCCACTTATGATTTATGCCCTTTTAATTCTCGAGCACAGATATAATAAAAGTTTTAATCAGAACAAAGTTCTAATGGAATTTGAACATCTAATTGAGGGTGCCGTTCATACGCAGAGTCGAGGCTTACTTCAATATTATTCTTTGAGACTATATTATCGATGTTCTGTGGTTCACCGTCAGCATCATCGCCCTTTTGATTTACTTTTAATCTAAAATAAAAAATTAAAGTTATAACCAAAAATATGTAGTTAAAATAAATTATGCAAGTTACCGTTTTCTTTGGGTTCGTTTTTTCGCGTGTTTTAATACGCCGGCCTTAAAAAGACTTTCATTTTTTTTTAAAGTGTGCCGGTTGTCCGCTAAAATAATTGTGTGATAATATAGATCGCAAATTCCTTGTAATGAGTTAAAGGGTTTTTTCGCTTGGCTTTGGTTACGTGATACTCCCGTCCAGGTATACTCCATCAATATTTCTGGATGAAAAATTTGGTCAGTTATTTTATAACCGACTTTGATCCCATCATCGGTCCCCTGGGTTCCTCCTATTTTAGAAAGCTCTCTAATCTGTAATAAAATAAGTGAGATTATATAAGACATTTCAAAAATAATTTGGCCTTCATTTTAGGTTAAAAGAAGAGGGCCTATTTCTGAAAAAGGTTCGAATTCGCTAGTCTCTTAGCATATTCAATGATCCTTATTGAAAATCAAATATGAATCTGTAATGGAACTCGCTAATTCAGAATTTATTACTCTATTTAAATGTTTTAAAGGTTGATAAATAACATAAGATACAAGCAAACTTACCAAAAACGATTTAAAATTTTCGTTATTTCTTAGTTCTTTATCCAACCGATCAACCTCATCCACTGACTCCAAAGGCAATTTAAATAGAGTAGATAATCCTTTATTTTCCTCAACAGTAGCTGTGACGTCTTCGTGCTGTTTATTAGTTAAAATATTTAAAATTTTCTCGAGGTTGATATTTATTTTAATTTGTTGTTCCTTTATTTGTTTCACATCTTGCTGCAAAACCTCCATCTCTGTTTTCATTTTGCTAATGTCAGACTGATTATCTTTTATGCCATCGTTGGCAATTAAAAATAATTCACCATTCGTCCCCAGTTTTTCAACTACCACCGGTGTTGAATGATCATTATTTAAACAAATTTGTGAAAGTTCTGGTGTCGCTGAATCGATTTCGTTTGGTTTCTCAAACATATCGTTGCGGTTTATGACGTGGTGAATTTCCTTAGATTTGTTTGTTTGTTTGTTTGTTTTTATCTCTGCAATCTGTTCTGGGGCTCGAGGCACTCCCAACTCTTTCCTTAGATTTATTTTCGGCAAAAATTCTGAAAAGTTTTAGATAAAAATTATTTTATTTTTAAGAAATAGAAGCGCAATTTAATCTTGCTATATTCTGCGAATTGAATCGTAATATACAAAGATTTCTCAGAAATACATTTTTTTCGTGTTTTTAGTAAAATGAGAAATCTATTACGTTTACCGTTATTACTAAACAATATCATTTTGAAGAAGCAGTAAAAAAAATACTTACATTTGTTCACTTTCAGTGTCGCTACAATCACAAAATTGTTTTTCAATTTGTAGTGCCTCTTTAAAACTTGAAATATTGGAACATTTTACAGTGCATTTATATTTCAACCAATCATTTTCTGGTTGAGATTTTGCATTGCACCGCAATGATTCTCTTTTATTATGAGGCAGTTTTGAAGGCCAATAAACATAATTATTTTTTTCCCAATTATGTGGAATGGCAGAAAAAAAAGTTTTGTTTTTTTCAAGTGTTAAAATTATTTTAAAAGAATCCATTTTCTTTTTTTTATTCAAAAAAAAAAATTAAATAAATTTATAACCTCTAAAATCTAAACTACTTTGTATCGATAATAATGTAAAACTAAAACATGTGCTGACAGCTGCGATTCGCAGTGACAAATCAAAACGAAAATCGTGCGTGACAACTACAAAGTAGATTCTTGGTATATACTACTCAAACAAAGTTACCATAACGTAAATCGTTATCGTTCCTTTATGGTAATATTTACTTTTTAATAGTAATCGTGCAGTTTGAACACATATTTCATATACGAAATAACTTTATAAAATGTGAAAATTACCTCAAAGTTTTTCTTAATAGTATTTTCGACTTCAAAGTTTCTAAAACATTTCCGCCATTTCCAAACAATGATTTTTAATCCAAAATCAAAATTTTTGACATGAAAAAATTTATTTTTTGCAAATTAAACAAAATGTTTATATTAGGTTTTTGGAGAATCAGATGGGCATTTATTTTTTGTCAGTACAAATATAACTTACACGATAAAATTATTTTGGCAATAATTTTACCACAAATATAGCTAAATAACAATAATAATATTATTTAATAAAAAAGTATCAAATCTAAAAATAATTATTATCCATTAAAATGTTTCATTTTTTAAGTTCAAGTTTGTTTTGTAATTCCGATAAAACATTATTATAAATAAAAAACAATTTCTAAAAGGTATTCATTTAATAATTGTTTCTCTTTCTTTTATGTGTCTTCTTTTAATACTGTCTCCTTCATATTACACAATCCATTGCTATTTAGGCAGTCGATTTAGAGTAAATATTACGACACAATGTAGAAACTTCGACGTCGTCGAAACCAAACAAGAACGTCGCAGGAACCGAAAAATCATTCCCCATTTAGGTAGAAAACATGGTGCCTGCATACCAATTTACGACGGTCGCTTGATATTTTCATTAGTGACGGGAACTAATCTATTACCTAAAATGTTGCTTGGGTTAGTAAAATAAAAGTAAAATGTTGGTTTGAGTCATGAGTTTTGTTAGGTTCAACGCTCTGATTTCCTGTACCTGTAGTTAAGAAACAGATATAATCTTTTTGGTATAAATTAGGGTCAACATTAATATTTTAAGTAGTGTGTGAAGCGATATTGATTTAAAGAAACCAAAAAATGAAGATTTAAGTTTATTTTAATAAGTGAAAGTGTAATAATGAGTAGCTAAGTGCTGTAAGCTGTTTCCTGAGTTGAACTGTTCCAAAAATTTAAGAAAAGTTAATGATAGTATCAAAACACTTAGACTAAACACCACCATTAAACGTTTCACAAAAATTTTAAGCAACACAAAATTTATCAAGATTTTTTACAAAAAACTTAACATTTTTATCTTTCATGTAATCGTACATCACCATCAGCTGATTTTTGTGTCATTAATCCAGTTTCACGGTCAGTGTTCAATACAAGTGAAAAATTATTTAATTAATTTTTTGTAAATCTTAATGATAGTACATATACGAGTAGTATAATAATTCTTCTGTCGAGTTCGACTGAAACAATTGGAAATTTATCAATTTGTTCATCCTGCTGTTTCAACAACTCTTCTAAACGTGGCAAAATTAAAATCGTATATTGAATGGTATCTAATTCTATGTGAATACTCCAGAGATTGGCAAATCCCCCTTATCGACTAGATGTATTTCTGGATTATTTCTTAATTAAGTTGAAAAATCTGATTCCTTCACATGGCCTTATTTTACTACAACAAGCTATCCTCAAATAAAACAAAAAGTTAAGTCTGAAGCGTACAGATGTACTTGTTTCTTGTGACCTTGCATTTATAATAGAAAATGCAGCACAATGTTTTCATTGGAACAACAAACAAGCTTGTAAACTACAACTCCAAATTTATCTAAAATTTATTATATTACAGATGGTGCAATAACAAATTATCAAAATTAAAGAAAATTTATGAATATATCTGAGGATATTTCAGCGTCCATTGTGAGTGGCATTTTCACGCAACAGCTCATGGAAAGAGACCGTGCGATGGAGTAGGAGGTACTATCAAGAGAATGGCGTCCAGAGCCAGCCTCACCGACGAATATGTAAATGCGGAAAAATTATTTAAATGGGCAGAACCTTGAGCATTGACATAATTGAAGTAATTGAATAGTGTTCCGTCAAATTATTTAACTCTATTAGACATAGTTGGAACTTAAACAAGTAATTATGGTACTACTGAAACAGATCAAAATTTTTGGTAAACCTAGCATTTCATTACTCTCCCAGTCTCAGATAGTTGTATATCTCTTTGCAATAAAATTCATAGGCTATACACAATACGTACATATTTGAAACTGCATAGGAACCAAGGGCAAATTTTAGCGAAAAGAAAACTCGATATGTATTTCGTGTAGTTGGCTAGAAAAACATACGTCCAATTTATAATTTGGTTTTTTTACAGCAGACGCATATGCAATTTTTATTCATTTTGCTTTAATTTTGACTCATTTAAAGTTTCATAGTGTTTCAAATTCTCCGAATTTTACATGAAAAATTAGATGATTTTTTTTCCGGCTTTTTATAGACACAAATATTAGTGAAAATGGCATTCACAAGATTTTCGTACTTTACCCCAAGAGTTATACAAAGTGTATAACCCTGAACAAAAAATGAGAACTTTCCTGGAGCTCATTGTGTTGATAGTTTAGTTTCTCACTGAAAAAGTTGGTCTACTCATCAGCTATCTACGACCAAACTACAAAAATACAATTACTACTTAACACAAATAGTATACATTTAGCGAATTATATTCACTAAATCCAAAAACTCGAGGAAAACTCTCATTTGTGTGTGTTTAATACCCACCCAATATTATGTATGTGAAGTTAGCCCGAAAACCATCCCGAAAAAAACTCTTCTAAAAGAAAAAGCCTCTCAGCCCGAAAAATATTAAGAAATAACTCAAAATAACATTCCATCCCGAAAAAACTTCTTCTAACAGAAAAAGCCTCCCAGCCCGAAAAATATTAAGAAATAACTCAAAATAACATTCCATCCCGAAAAAAAATATATCTGGAATTAAATTTGTTGAAGATGCTAACCTAAAAATAAAACAACACAAAAACATAATTATATTTAGTAAACTTAATTTTATATAGAATCACATAATGAAACTATTTTGTTATTATTATATCAAAAACAAATACTTATCTTGAACGCTAACTACATAACCATCACTAATTTTTATTGATTTTTTCATAAACAACTATTTGTTTTTTGTTTACTGACTTTTGACAGTAAGCAAAAATATTTAGCGTTTTGTAAATCAAAAATAAAATTTGTAACTACGCCTAAATGTACAGAACAGATTTACGCGTTAGCTTTTCGTATTAAATACCAGAATGTGCGCGACTTGGTAAAAAGCAGATATTTGAATTGGGTTACACTCGCGCCTAATTTAGTGGTTATTTTGGTCACCACGGGCAACCCAAATACTGTGAATGAGTCTGCAAAATAATAAAAAATATTTCTCTTTTCGTGCGACTTTCAAGGAAGCAACAACTGAGATCAAGCGACTTTCTAACAGCAAAAGGAATAAAAGGCGATTCAAGGTAAAAAATCAAGCGACAAAGCGATAGAAACGTGAGTTTTCAAGAGTTTTAAGATTTCTTTTTGATTAATAAAAAATAAAGAGGATTTATAATTTGTGAATAAACAAAATTTATTAAATTGGCGATTTTTATTTGTTTTCCTTTTACAAATTGTAATATTTATTTAACCTGCGAATTTTCATGGTCCTTCGAGCCGGATTATCAGCAAAGCATAATCTGTAAATAAAAGCGACACAGTGATTTTTTTTTTTTTTTTTTTTTGATAAAAAAGAAGATACTCTATTTGATTGCAAAATTAGTGAATCATTGAGTTTTATCGGTTCAAAATATTTATTTGAATTTATATTTAAAATAAAAATAATAATAGAAAGTGTTTAAAAACTATAATCGTGAGACATTTTAGTGATTGGTGATAATTATAAAGACAAACTTAGTGAATTTAATATTATTCTGTGATCATATAAAAATAATTTGAAATGGCCGACACGCGTGCTTTGCAACGGAAATTAAACCGAATTAAGCAAATAGAGAGTTATGCTTCGGGTAATTTAACTAAAGAACCCATTGAAGGCATTAAAACAAATATAAAGCTTCTAATTGAGGAATGGGAAGACTATAAAGCAGCCACTCATCTTTATAGCGATGCAGCTGACAACGTCGCCCTGCAAGACCAAATCGAGGCAAAATATTTCGCAATCAAAGGCAAATTGATGCAAGCAGAAATGACAATGGACAAAGGACAACCTCCAGTTGATCTTGATATTAGTTTGCAAGAACTAATGGCGAATCAGCGATCATTTTTGCACGAGGTAAGCAATTTAAATAATAAAGGTGAAAGTGATGTTCGTTTACCACGTGTAAATATTCCTTTTTTCTCTGGGATTTATTCCGAATTCGCTTCATTTCGCGATTTATTTGAAGCTTCGATTAACAGTAATCCCAAAATGTCTAAAGTGCACAAGTTACAGTATTTAAAAGGTCTGTTAAAAGGTGAAGCCGCTGCCTTGGTGCGCCATATTGCCATTACCGAAGCGAATTACGACGAGGCTTGGGAAATGATTATCCATCGGTACGACAAAAAGAAGCACGTGATTACAATGCTTCTTAAGCAGTTTATGGACCAGCCAAATATTACACAAAGTTCCGCTAAATCGCTTCACCATATGCACGATGTTTCAGATGAAGTACTACGAGGAATGAAGGTTTTAGGCGATGAAGCTGAATTACGCGACCCGTGGTTAATATACATCCTAGTGAGCAAACTGGATCCAACCACCAAACAGGCTTGGGCTCAACAAAGTTATGGCATCGAATTCCCAACAATCAAGCAATTTTTTGATTTCCTCAATAAACAGAGCGATACCTTAGAAAGTTGCGAACCTATAAAACGTATTTCTCAGCGCCCAAATTTAAATCCAACAGTGAAAGTGATGCATCTCGACGCTCAAGTGGTAACATGTTTAAAATGTGGCCAAGATCATTATCTCCGAAACTGTGATGAATTTTTGCAATTGTCTGTACATGAAAGAAGAGGTTTTGTAGCCGATAATAAATTATGTTTCGTATGCCTGTTTAAAAATCATATATCGCAACATTGTCGTTCACGTTATAGATGTGGTATATGTCGAGCAAAACACCATTCACTATTACACCAGGATTCAAAACAAACGCCATCGGTAACTACAAATTTGAAAACGGAAGTTGTACCAAGCAATTCGAGATCCACCGAACAAAATGTCGATTCAATGAGTGTTGCTCATGCCCTATCGCTTAAAAAATTGTCCGCTATTTTACCAACGGCTGTGATTCGGGTGCTCGATTCATCCAATCATTATCAAAATTGTAGAGTGTTATTAGATTCCGGGGCCCAAGCTTCTTTCATTTCCGAATCTTGTGCCCGACGGCTCGCTTTACCACGCACTCACGCGAAGATTTTGATCAAGGGACTCACACCTGGCACTGAAATGACAAGAGGTAAATTGTCCATTAACGCTGTGTCGCTTTATCCAAATTCCGAAACGATAAAATTCGAAGTGTTAATATTAAATAAGTTAACAAATTGCCTACCTACCCGTGAAATAAATACGATAAACTTCGGTAAAATTAAAGACTTGCAGTTAGCAGATCCACATTTTTATAAACCAGCAGTAGTAGACATCATAATTGGAGCCGATCACTTCTTCCACATTTTAAGAGAAGGCCGTATAGACAATCTAAGCGACAACCTAATTGCGCAAAATTCAATGTTTGGGTGGATATTATCAGGCGAAGTTCCAACTTGCGAAGATCAATCAGGTTCAAGTAGTTTAAATTACCATATTGATTTAAATGTCGATGAAACCCTAAGGAGATTTTGGGAAATGGAGGAAATGCCTGCCGTCAAAACATTTTCCCAAGAAGAGAATAATTGTGAGGAACATTTTAAAAACCATTTTTTACGAGGAGACAGTGGCAAATATATTGTTAAATTACCGTTCAAAATTTTACGAAACACATTGGGAAATTCTCTTAACATTGCTAAGAAAAGGTTTTTCAATTTAGAACACAAGTTGAACAGTAACCCTATATTCAAGAGTGAGTATATAAAGGTAATGCGTGAATATCTCACTTTAGGTCATATGGTAGCAATTCCAAGAGAAGATCAAATCATCCCAGAGGATAAATGTTATTATTTACCACATCACGCCGTCACCAAAAATGAGAGCACCACTACCAAGATTCGAGTTGTGTTTGATGGATCCAGTGAAACCACCAAAGGAAATTCTCTCAATGATGAGCTCATGGTCGGGCCGACCATACAACCTACATTGTGGACTACGCTGATGAAATTTCGATACAATAAAATTGCACTGGCAGCCGATATAGAGAAGATGTACCGGCAGGTTCTAGTCGCGAAAGAGGATCAAGATTTCCAGCGAATTTTATGGCGCGAAAATTCAACCGAACCGTTGACATATTATAGACTCACCACGGTAACATTCGGAATGGCCAGCTCAGCATTTTTGGCGATTCGATCGTTACAGCAAGTTGCACATGATTTCGAAGAAGAATATCCTGTCATTGCTAACGAAATCTTGACAAAATTTTACATCGACGACTATCTTTCCGGAGCGAATACGGTAGAAGAAGCAAGAGATCTGAAACATACACTAAAAACACTACTAGAACGAAGGGGATTTAGCTTGCGAAAATGGCAGTCAAATGCTACTCAATTGTTGGATCAACCTATTAAAAATGAAGAAATTTGGATGCCTATTGAGGAAGCCAATTCGACGACAAAAATATTAGGTCTGCAATGGAACTCCGAAGACGACCACTTATCTTTTAAGGTTCACCTACCAGAAGAAGAACATCCTACAAAGCGATCGCTAATATCTAACGCGTCTAAAATTTTTGATCCGCTTGGTCTACTGTCCCCATCAATAATAATTGCGAAAATCCTATACCAAAAGTTATGGCTGCGAAAATTAGATTGGGATGACGACTTACCTGACGACATCGCAATTGTATGGAATCAATTGAAAGCAGATTTTCAACAGTTAGAGAAACTTAGAATCCAGAGATATGTAAACAAGTACGACATTCAGTTACATGGATTTAGCGATGCCAGTGAAAGAGCCTATTCAGCGGTGGTGTATGGCAGATTCAAGGACGAGAACGGAACCATTCAAACCGAACTTCTTGCATCGAAAACCAAGGTTGCACCAATTAAACAAATATCTTTGCCCAGATTGGAATTGTGTGGTGCCCATATCCTTTCCAAATTGATGACAGAAGTAACGAAAACGTTCAATGAAGAAGCGACTCTGTATGCTTGGACCGACTCAACCATTGTTTTGGCATGGCTATCTGATCACCCCATGAAATGGAAAACGTTTGTAGCCAACAGAGTTTCAGAAATACAACAATTACTACCGAGGAATCATTGGCAACATGTTAAGTCCGATCATAATCCAGCCGACTATGCATCAAGAGGTGTTCTACCATCCAAACTCTTAACACTTCACCAATGGTGGAAAGGACCATTATGGTTAAGGGATCCAGAAGCCTCGTGGCCAATTATAAAAAAGGATACTTACTATGATGACACCCTCTGCGAAGTAAAAAGCCAAGCCACGTCTCTACCACTTTTTCACATTCAAGAAGCAAACAGTGAGTGCGACTTATACGAGAGATTATTAAATAAAACTTTTTCCTTCAGTAAAGTGATCAGGATATTGTGTTATGTAAATAAATTCATCCAAATAGTCAGAAAAGGGAACGGGTCACAACACATATCTGCATTAACTGTAGAGGAGATTAACAAGGCTACCGAGAAATTAATCAAATGGGTACAAGATAAGGCGTATTCAAAAGAGATTCGCATGCTAGCCAAAAATCAGGATTTAGCTAGACATGACAAATTGTCAACACTAACTCCATTTATAGATGCGAATGGCTTATTGCGTGTCGGCGGAAGACTAAATAATTCAAACTACCCTTATGATTTTAAACACCCAATCATTCTACCAAAATCGCATATCCTCAGTAGAATGATTATTTCCTTTTACCACCTTAAATATCTCCATCCAGGCCCAACCCATACATCCCATCTAATCCGCCAAAATTATTGGATCGTGAACGGAAGAGCGACTGTGAGGGATGAATTAAGAAAATGTGTCCAATGTTTCAAAAGCCGAGCAGCTACTTCGAAGCAACTTATGGGAAATTTACCATCAGTTCGAATCACACCAGCGAGACCGTTTGCAAAATGCGGTATTGATTACGCCGGACCTATCAGTTTGGCCAGTAAAAGGGGTCGTGGAGCCAAAATTATTAAAGGTTATATTGCTGTCTTTGTATGCATGGTCACAAAGGCGCTCCATCTAGAAGCAGTCACAGAGCTAACTACAGAGGCATTCATAGCAGCGCTAAAACGATTTACAGCGAGAAGAAATTTACCGAGCGACATCTACTCTGACAACGGCACCAATTTCATTGGGGCTAACCGACATCTAAAAGAGGTATATAAATTCCATAATTTGCAAATTAATGATTCTATAATTTCAGAATATTGCGCTCATAATCATATAAATTGGCATCATATACCTCCGTCTGCTCCACATTTTGGCGGCCTGTGGGAATCCGCGGTGAAGTCCGTAAAAACCCACTTGGTTCGAGTGACAGGAAACACAAATTTAACATTCGAGGAAATGTCAACTTTGTTATGCCAAATAGAAGCCGTATTAAATTCCCGTCCGTTATGCCCAATATCGGAAGATGACGATTCGTTCGAAGCACTTACACCGGGGCATTTTTTAATGGGTTCGTCTTTGGCATCTGTGCCTGAGTGCGATTTAGGCGATTCAGCGATATCCAGGTTATCGAGATGGCAGCAGGTCGAACAGCGAGCCCAGAGTTTTTGGAAACGATTCTTCAAAGATTACCTGAATAACATGCAACAGAGAAAAAAGTGGAAAATGCGTGAAGACAATATCAAGATTGGCGATTTGGTTTTGATCAAAGATGACAACTTACCGTCGTGCAAGTGGGCGATGGGCAGAATTATCAAAAATCATCCAGATGATAGTGGAATGGTTCGTGTTGTTACCATCAAAACAACATCAAACATCATTAAACGGCCTATAACCAAGGTGTGCAAACTTCCGCTCGATTAATTATTGTTGACGAAATATAAATTAATTCGTCAACGGCGGGGACTATGTTGAAGATGCTAACCTAAAAATAAAACAACACAAAAACATAATTATATTTAGTAAACTTAATTTTATATAGAATCACATAATGAAACTATTTTGTTATTATTATATCAAAAACAAATACTTATCTTGAACGCTAACTACATAACCATCACTAATTTTTATTGATTTTTTCATAAACAACTATTTGTTTTTTGTTTACTGACTTTTGACAGTAAGCAAAAATATTTAGCGTTTTGTAAATCAAAAATAAAATTTGTAACTACGCCTAAATGTACAGAACAGATTTACGCGTTAGCTTTTCGTATTAAATACCAGAATGTGCGCGACTTGGTAAAAAGCAGATATTTGAATTGGGTTACACTCGCGCCTAATTTAGTGGTTATTTTGGTCACCACGGGCAACCCAAATACTGTGAATGAGTCTGCAAAATAATAAAAAATATTTCTCTTTTCGTGCGACTTTCAAGGAAGCAACAACTGAGATCAAGCGACTTTCTAACAGCAAAAGGAATAAAAGGCGATTCAAGGTAAAAAATCAAGCGACAAAGCGATAGAAACGTGAGTTTTCAAGAGTTTTAAGATTTCTTTTTGATTAATAAAAAATAAAGAGGATTTATAATTTGTGAATAAACAAAATTTATTAAATTGGCGATTTTTATTTGTTTTCCTTTTACAAATTGTAATATTTATTTAACCTGCGAATTTTCAAAATTGTTTTCGTCATTTTCGGTTTATTAATAATTTATTAATTTATCTGTTAATACAAACGAATATGTAAAATGTGTACTAATATTTAATTGAGGGAGCGACAATGTTAAAAAATTGCTCAAGTTTCGATTAAACGCGATTAGTTTGTCCCATCTTGTTTCTAAGATAGCTTTTAATAATTTTTAATTTGCTGAAAGATCTTTCAGATGAAGCTACCATAACCGGAATGGTAAGAAACAATAAGATGGCAGTACTTCCTTTAGCATAATAACTTTACATAAAGGCGTATTTTACCATTAGCAAATCTGCCAAATCTTTCATGGTAGTTTTATCATTTATATCATTTTTAATAAATAATGAAACTACATTTAATAATTGTAATGGCAATTGTTTTGATAAGTCCTCTAAGTAGTTAATTCGAAAATTTTTTCGGAGTGTGTGCCTTGGCTGAATATACTGAAAGTTTCGTGAGGGCCCGAAATTTCCAAACAAAAACTATTTTTTTTTAGTTTCTATCTCAAAAAAAAAATTGAAATCGTCAACTATGTTTACCTAAATTTTAAAATATTTAACTAATTTAATATTTTAAAATTCATAAAATTTAATGGATACTTAAAATCTAAAATAAAATTATGTACACCAATATAAATTATAGTGTATCGGTGTCCACAGGGATTTCCAAACATATCGGCTGATGCCAAAAGATAGTTTTGACTTCTTTGAGTGCAATCTATGTAGCCACATTGCCATATGAGGTCCATTTAAGGTTCTTACAAAATATTGTTAAAACACCATTTGTAAAAAATGTAAAATTTTATTGAAATATCTCAATATCTCATCACTTGGCCGTGTCCACAGGGATTTCCAAACATATCGGCTGATGCCAAAAGACAGTTTAGACTTCCCTGGGTGCAATCTATATAGCCACATTGCCATATGAGGTCCATTTAAGGTTCTTACAAAATATTGTTAAAACGCCATTTGTACAAAATGTAAAATTTTATTGAAATATCTCAATATCTCATCACTTGGCCGTGTCCACAGGGATTTCCAAACATATCGGCTGATGCCAAAAGACAGTTTAGACTTCCCTGGGTGCAATCTATATAGCCACATTGCCATATGAGGTCCATTTAAGGTTCTTACAAAATATTGTTAAAACGCCATTTGTACAAAATGTAAAATTTTATTGAAATATCTCAATATCTCATCACTTGGCCGTGTCCACAGGGATTTCCAAACATATCGGCTGATGCCAAAAGACAGTTTAGACTTCCCTGGGTGCAATCTATATAGCCACATTGCCATATGAGGTCCATTTAAGGTTCTTACAAAATATTGTTAAAACACCATTTGTAAAAAATGTAAAATTTTATTGAAATATCTCAATATCTCATCACTTGGCCGTGTCCCCAGGGATTTCCAAACATATCGGCTGATGCCAAAAGACAGTTTAGACTTCCCTGGGTGCAATCTATATAGCCACATTGCCATATGAGGTCCATTTAAGGTTCTTACAAAATATAGTTAAAACGCCATTTGTACAAAATGTAAAATTTTATTGAAATATCTCAATATCTCATCACTTGGCCGTGTCCACAGGGATTTCCAAACATATCGGCTGATGCCAAAAGACAGTTTAGACTTCCCTGGGTGCAATCTATATAGCCACATTGCCATATGAGGTCCATTTAAGGTTCTTACAAAATATTGTTAAAACGCCATTTGTACAAAATGTAAAATTTTATTGAAATATCTCAATATCTCATCACTTGGCCGTGTCCACAGGGATTTCCAAACATATCGGCTGATGCCAAAAGACAGTTTAGACTTCCCTGGGTGCAATCTATATAGCCACATTGCCATATGAGGTCCATTTAAGGTTCTTACAAAATATTGTTAAAACGCCATTTGTACAAAATGTAAAATTTTATTGAAATATCTCAATATCTCATCACTTGGCCGTGTCCACAGGGATTTCCAAACATATCGGCTGATGCCAAAAGACAGTTTAGACTTCCCTGGGTGCAATCTATATAGCCACATTGCCATATGAGGTCCATTTAAGGTTCTTACAAAATATTGTTAAAACACCATTTGTAAAAAATGTAAAATTTTATTGAAATATCTCAATATCTCATCACTTGGCCGTGTCCCCAGGGATTTCCAAACATATCGGCTGATGCCAAAAGACAGTTTAGACTTCCCTGGGTGCAATCTATATAGCCACATTGCCATATGAGGTCCATTTAAGGTTCTTACAAAATATAGTTAAAACGCCATTTGTACAAAATGTAAAATTTTATTGAAATATCTCAATATCTCATCACTTGGCCGTGTCCACAGGGATTTCCAAACATATCGGCTGATGCCAAAAGACAGTTTAGACTTCCCTGGGTGCAATCTATATAGCCACATTGCCATATGAGGTCCATTTAAGGTTCTTACAAAATATTGTTAAAACACCATTTGTAAAAAATGTAAAATTTTATTGAAATATCTCAATATCTCATCACTTGGCCGTGTCCACAGGGATTTCCAAACATATCGGCTGATGCCAAAAGATAGTTTAGACTTCCCTGGGTGCAATCTATATAGCCACATTGCCATATGAGGTCCATTTAAGGTTCTTACAAAATATTGTTAAAACACCATTTGTAAAAAATGTAAAATTTTATTGAAATATCTCAATATCTCATCACTTGGCCGTGTCCACAGGGATTTCCAAACATATCGGCTGATGCCAAAAGACAGTTTAGACTTCCCTGGGTGCAATCTATATAGCCACATTGCCATATGAGGTCCATTTAAGGTTCTTACAAAATATTGTTAAAACGCCATTTGTACAAAATGTAAAATTTTATTGAAATATCTCAATATCTCATCACTTGGCCGTGTCCACAGGGATTTCCAAACATATCGGCTGATGCCAAAAGACAGTTTAGACTTCCCTGGGTGCAATCTATATAGCCACATTGCCATATGAGGTCCATTTAAGGTTCTTACAAAATATTGTTAAAACGCCATTTGTACAAAATGTAAAATTTTATTGAAATATCTCAATATCTCATCAGTTGGCCGTGTCCACAGGGATTTCCAAACATATCGGCTGATGCCAAAAGACAGTTTAGACTTCCCTGGGTGCAATCTATATAGCCACATTGCCATATGAGGTCCATTTAAGGTTCTTACAAAATATTGTTAAAACGCCATTTGTACAAAATGTAAAATTTTATTGAAATATCTCAATATCTCATCACTTGGCCGTGTCCACAGGGATTTCCAAACATATCGGCTGATGCCAAAAGACAGTTTAGACTTCCCTGGGTGCAATCTATATAGCCACATTGCCATATGAGGTCCATTTAAGGTTCTTACAAAATATTGTTAAAACGCCATTTGTACAAAATGTAAAATTTTATTGAAATATCTCAATATCTCATCACTTGGCCGTGTCCACAGGGATTTCCAAACATATCGGCTGATGCCAAAAGACAGTTTAGATAGCAAGTAAATCTTACATATTCTATTGAATTGTAGGTTGATTTTGTTTCGACGTAATTTGAAAATTAAATTTGAATAGTTTATCACAATTTTGAGAGATTCCTCTTTATATGTATTGTACAACTGGTAGTTGTCCATTTTTTATATTATTATTGTGGCTTTTATCACTTTTATTATATATAATTAAAATTTTTTTTTTTTTTTATTTAATTATTGATTTTTATTTTATTTATTTAAAATAGATTTCTTTCTATTTGGTGATAATTCTTGATATATATTTTTTATTTTTTAATATACCGGTTTCGGAACTTCTTCCTTCTTCAGTATTTTTCTTCTATTGGCTTGTCAAATTTTTTCGTTTTGTAAACAATATCTAATGTTTGTTTTTTGTGTTTGCTTAGTTTAATTTCTACATATAGATTGCACCCAGGGAAGTCAAAACTATCTTTTGGCATCAGCCGATATGTTTGGAAATCCCTGTGGACACGGCCAAGTGATGAGATATTGAGATATTTCAATAAAATTTTACATTTTTTACAAATGGTGTTTTAACAATATTTTGTAAGAACCTTAAATGGACCTCATATGGCAATGTGGCTATATAGATTGCACCCAGGGAAGTCTAAACTATCTTTTGGCATCAGCCGATATGTTTGGAAATCCCTGTGGACACGGCCAAGTGATGAGATATTGAGATATTTCAATAAAATTTTACATTTTTTACAAATGGTGTTTTAACAATATTTTGTAAGAACCTTAAATGGACCTCATATGGCAATGTGGCTATATAGATTGCACTCAAGGAAGTCAAAACTATCTTTTGGCATCAGCCGATATGTTTGGAAATCCCTGTGGACACCGATACACTATAATTTATATTGGTGTACATAATTTTATTTTAGATTTTAAGTATCCATTAAATTTTATGAATTTTAAAATATTAAATTAGTTAAATATTTTAAAATTTAGGTAAACATAGTTGACGATTTCAATTTTTTTTTTGAGATAGAAACTAAAAAAAAATAGTTTTTGTTTGGAAATTTCGGGCCCTCACGAAACTTTCAGTATATTCAGCCAAGGCACACACTCCGAAAAAATTTTCGAATTAACTACTTAGAGGACTTATCAAAACAATTGCCATTACAATTATTAAATGTAGTTTCATTATTTATTAAAAATGATATAAATGATAAAACTACCATAAAAGATTTGGCAGATTTGCTAATGGTAAAATACGCCTTTATGTAAAGTTATTATGCTAAAGGAAGTACTGCCATCTTATTGTTTCTTACCATTCCGGTTATGGTAGCTTCATCTGAAAGATCTTTCAGCAAATTAAAAATTATTAAAAGCTATCTTAGAAACAAGATGGGACAAACTAATCGCGTTTAATCGAAACTTGAGCAATTTTTTAACATTGTCGCTCCCTCAATTAAATATTAGTACACATTTTACATATTCGTTTGTATTAACAGATAAATTAATAAATTATTAATAAACCGAAAATGACGAAAACAATTTAATTCCAGATATATTTTTTTTCGGGATGGAATGTTATTTTGAGTTATTTCTTAATATTTTTCGAGCTGGGAGGCTTTTTCTGTTAGAAGAAGTTTTTTTCGGGATGGAATGTTATTTTGAGTTATTTCTTAATATTTTTCGGGCTGAGAGGCTTTTTCTTTTAGAAGAGTTTTTTTTTCGGGATGGTTTTCGGGCTAACTTCACATACATCTCAATATTAAGAAGTTTAAGAGAAGTATGTCTTTTTATTAAATGATTTTTTTCGGCTTTTTATAGACACAAATATATTAGTGAAAATATTTCACAAGATTTTCGATTGGTTGATCAGAAACAAAATCAAGAGGCCAATTATTCATAATATATCGAACCAAAAAAAAAGTAGAAATATCAATCCCCCCCTTTGGTTCCTTGGTTTTATTTTCAAAAGAAAGTTGTTAGTTGAAAATATTTTATAGAATCCTTGAAAATGGTTAAGAAAAACCGAAATATTGGCGATAAAAACATGAAAAAAAGTAATAAGTATAAAACTTAAAATTTGGTCAATACATATTATATTTCACTTACATATTTGAATTTTAACCTGTAGATATTCAGCTACATTTCTGTGGCAATAATAAATAGTGGCATCAGTTGCCGGAATATTACCAAAAATTGATATGACAGAAATCGATTACGGAGATTTTGAATTTGAAATAATACGTAGAAGGCATAACTCGATTTATGCCACTAAGTATTATTATTGCCACAGCTATATTTCTAGAACGGAAAAATACTAAAGATTAGTAAATATACCTATACCTTAGTAAATATTTTTTTTTTCAATGTATATTTTTTAGCATTTATATATTAGATATTAGGCTGTAATTGCCAAAAAGCCATTTTTTTGAGGCACAAATTATAGTTTTCCTATAAGGAACTATTTGGTTGCATTATTTCCTGACCCGGTTAAAAATCTTCGCAACCTCGATTTCACCAAATTTTAGTTTGCAAATATTTTTTTCAGTGAAAACACATTAAACGTAATAATATATTGTAAATATTTGGTCTGTTTTTAAAATTATTTAAGTTAAATTCCATTAGTATTGTATTCCATTAGCAAGGCTTTTTTCTAAAATAATAAATAATACAAAACTTGTAAATAACAAATTAAAAAGATTAAACAACATAAATCTTTTTAATTTGTTATTTACATGTTTTGAATTATTTATTATTTTAGAAAAAAGCCTTGAAAATGGTATACAATATCGAAATATTGGCAAAAGTTAATTAAATAAAATTTTAAATTTTTTTTTTTAATTTGTGGTCTATAATTAAAGCCATTATTTTTGATAATTAAACATAATGTGCACGATCAAGTATAGGATGGTCCATCTAACGTTTGTAATTTAATTTGGCTCTAAATTCAAAGACGAATGAATATGTTTCAAAGCGGTTTGTTTTATTAAAAAGAGTACATTGCCATTAAGTATGGAACACAATTTCATTCAAATGACTTGCTTTACAGTACCCCAAATGGCTGGCTTTACAGTACCCCATTCTGTCAACCCAATTTTTCATTTTTGCGTAACGCTTATCCTTAATGGGTCCCCACAAAAAAAATGGCTTCACAAATTGATCCCCAAATTGCCTTGTAAGCATATCATTTCTACTGAACTTCCACGTAAATTTCTTACAGTTTGGGTAGAAGACTCACTACTTTGAAAGTAAGTTTTCAATATTTCTCAATTTTATTCAAGCGTAAAGCGATCCATTTCGTAAATGTCAAATATTAAACTAGCTTTTTGTCGTAACACGAATGACGTAAGTGTTGCCAAAATCGAAATAACCGGTAGTTGAAATTGCAATCGCTGATGGACCACCCGTTAGAAACGTTAGAAAACTCTCGAGCATTTGTTGAAAAAGATTTCTTTTTGGTGAAGCAGACATTTCTGTCATTTTCAGATCATTTTTGTTGTTTTAATCGTACAACTTTTAAGTACAACAAACAATTAGTAATCAAATACTTTATTTACGTATTTCAAGTTTTTTAATAGTCAAAAATAAGATTAATCTTCAATTTGTGTGCCTTTAACAGTTTTAAAAAAATCATTGCACAACGACTCGTAAAGTTATATTTAATTGTCAACATTCGTCATTCAGTCATTTTGTAAAGTTATATTGATTTGTCAACATTCATAGTTTATTTTAAATTTATTTAATTTTTACGTAATTAATTTTTTGTTTGTGATTTAAAAACGAATTTATAATAAAACCTAATCCATTGTCTCAAAAGCTAATCTTATTTTGACAAGAATTTATTATGCCAAAAATGACGATCTCGGGCAAAAATTTTTTGTCGAAAAATAATTTCTCATATTTGCTTTTATTTATATAATCTCATTTTATCGCAATTGCGTCTTTTTTAATCACGAGTTGTCGAAACTCGTAACTAGAAATACGACAGATACATATACGATTTATTAAATCGTGGTCTTTCGAGAGTATAAGCTTGGTAAAAAAAGAAACACTCGGGTTGAAAGTAGCTACTAAAACCAAAGGGTGATTGAATGAAGAAACGAATTACATTACCGAGCCAACTGACGATCATGTTACAAATAATTAAAATTCACTTCAACCAAGACATTCGACTTGCTAACCTCGAGGATACATCCACCCAATAATTTATAGGTTTTGTAACGGGGACAACTAGCGGCTGTCCTCGTTAAACAGAATGCCCCGACGTCACCACCTGCAGCATTTGCTCCGGCTATCGCGCAGTCTGTCGTGGGTTGTGGTGGTGTCCATTCAGGGCCTTGAAAGCTGCATTAAGGTCACTTTATTTCACCATTTCACCCAGTCACACACACTACCTTCATGGTCACCTCCCGAACACAATAATTACTCAACGCTTCATGATGCAAGATTATGTCGTACAACCAAAATTTTCATAATTTATTAACAAACAAAATAAAAATTATCATTTTATATAATTTAACAACAACAAAACTGTATTTAAATCATTCAATTGCAAACGACAATCCCACTCGAACGCACGGCGACATCCTGTGGACTCTTCGAGCTCTCCGATCCAGAGGATACCTGAAATGTAAAAAGAAACAAAAAAAAACTCGCGCGGATTGATTGAAAAAAAAATTAAGTTTTGCAAATGAATTCTTCAACCCAACAGAATTTATCTAAACAACAAAAAAAATGTGACAGTGGATAATAAAAAAAAACTTGGCTATACCGACATTTTCACAAGATGACCCGTTGAAAATACTGCTACTGTTGCCTGTTCGTCTCTTGGGGCTCCACGGCAATGTCAACACTTGCCAACAAGACGCCACCGCTGAATGTTGCTGAGAATTACGCCAATCAGAGTAACAAAACCATCAGCCGCTTAAACAACAGACCACCATTCAACGATTCTGGACTAAATCGTCTAGTCTATTGCACCACCACACAACGATTTTGATGTAAATTGTTTATTTCGTTGATCCACCACACAACGATTTGGATGTAAATGGTTTATTTTACACCACACAAAACAACCGTGAACCGCTAACAGCACCGCTAATACTCCCGCTAGTAGTACTCACGGATATTTTATTTCACGGTTAGTGTTTTTTTTTCCTATTTATGTGGTAATTATATTGTTCTGCTTGTCTGGGTTTTTTTTCTTATTTTTTATTTTATTTTTTTTTTCTATACTTATTTATTTAGGTTAATTTTGTATTCATTTTTTTATTCCCAATCCTTATTATTTTTTTTGGTTTTTCGTCTTTACGCTTTGACGTCTCGATATTCAATCCCTCCCAAAAAAAATCTCATTCTCAACCATAACAAAAAAACGCTTCTTGCCTATCCGTGCGCCCTTTTTTCAACCCATATTCGTCGACGAAATCATGAAACACCGGGAGGCCATCTGTCTCACAATCCATACACCGCTTACACAGGCTGCGTTCACATCTCATCCACCCAATACAGAACGCAAAGTGAAATGAAAGCGAAATGACAAGAACAACCAAAAAAAAACATCATGACGAACACAGAAGAGAATGTCAATAACGACCAGTTCGTTACAGTTTCTCTGTTTGCTAATGTAAGAATATGTATACTTATATTTTTCTTACAAACCTACCTTACATACACATACATAGGTGCATAAATAGGATACACGAACCAGATATGTGGTAAGGATTGACATTAAGCAGACCAAGTGATACCTTGTTGTAAATAGGGCCAACTTTAGTTCTACTACTTTTCATGTAGACGCCTGCACCCTAATTATCTAAGCAATAAGATAATGTGTAAACGTGTAAATGAAAAGTAATCACTTATTGTCAAGATAAATTGTAATCTGCCATGTTAAATAATCATGTAAAATTTACACGGTTGATTTATTTTGGTTAAACTGTTTAGGTTTAGAAATAATAATATGACAACATTTATTTTTTTTATCATTGAACTCCCTAAAAATAGGACTCTTAGGATTAGGTACATATTTTGAGAAAACGATTGGGAATAAAAACAAAATAAAAAGAACATGGATGGTTAAATATTTAAAATATAAAAAATTTCGAATGAAAAAATAAGTTTTAATTTTGGAAACATATAATTTAAATTTTTAAGACCCCACAAATATCGCCATCTTATTTTTAAATGTTTAATTGAAAACAGGGCACAAGTAATAAGTTCAATCCAAATATTTTTCTGTAAACTTTGAAATTTTATTAAAATAACATCAAAAAATGGGGTTTTGATATTTGATTCTATCTTGCTGAAAGTTGCTGACAATAATTTTAACTTGTGTAAAAATAATTGTGACAGAATACGATTCAAGAGTGCCAAGATAAATTAATTAACACATTAAAATTCATCTTGATTTTTAGAGAATCATGGTACTGGTTCTCCAAAAATAAAGATAATTATGTAAACATTGTAAAGCAAAGCTACTTTTATGAATTTGTAATTTTTCAATGTTATTTTACTACATAGTAGTCAAATCTAAAAATTACAAACTCATAGAAGTTAGCTTTGCTTTACACAATTTCACAACCCTTTGTAGAATTTTTTACTTAAAACCCTGGCCCTCTATCTTCTCCTTCAATATGTCAGTGTCGAACACCTTGCAATTTTACAAAGTCACAGCTCTGACAATTTTATCGTAAACAAATTACACGTTATACTAAAATGTTCATAATTTCAATAGCTACAACTTTTTCTTGAAGACCTTTCTAATGATTGTTTTAGATTTTTAGTTATATTAAAAATAACAGGTAAAACAGTTAGAGAACATGTCTGGCAAGTTTCAGAACTGTACCAATTTTTTTCTTTTTCAGGACGATTTTTAGGTCTATTTATATTACAATTATGTTTTCTAGTGAATAAAACAGAAAACTAGTTTTCATTTTTTAAAAGAGTATGTTCATACTTTTAATTTGAAACCAAAATTATTAATAATTGATAACAAAACAAGCGAAAATTTACTTTTCAAGAAGCAGACCGAAAACGAAAAACCTATTAAAAATTTATTGTGTGATAGAACTAAAGTCGATCCTATTTACAATAATCTATCACGAGTTATGCATCTGGTCAGTTAGGTCTGCTGGACATCCTGTACAACTGTCTAACTAAAAATTTAAAATAATCATAAAATCCGCAATGTACTCGTATCTTATCTATAATAAAGGAAAATTCATTTATGTACAACAAAAACAATTATGTACAATTACTTAGCGAATTATGATCTTATGTTATTGATAAGAAATTTTCATAATCATTTATAACATCTGTCTCAGTGAGTTCCCTGTTTTAATAAAAAAAAGTTTGAACCAATTCAAAAATAATAATATTTCACCCCATTATATTCACATTCGTATTAATAAAACACTTTATTACATAGTTTGATTATTAAATAAATAGACGTTAGTCGTGTGCTTTTGATAAAATTCGTATTAACTCGAAAGAATTTTAAATGGTCTATAATTATTCATATACGATTATTATAACTATGATTAAGCTTATACTCCCTATAAATTAACGGTTTATAGTTTTTCAACATTTTAAAATAATAAAACCACCATACGATTTATTGAACTTCAATAAGCAAGGACCAAAGTTATTGAAGTCTTGTTAGAAATTATTAACAATTTTGTTTGTCCAAAACCGCTTTTCTCGAAAAAAAAGTCGGTTTCTGCCCATGGTATTTTAAGAGCTTGGCCCTTTTGTTTCTAAGGTCAAGGCGGAGAATTTCAAAACTTTTCGAACCTGTACGTCAAGAGGATCGGGTACCTACCATACAGTTCTGATCATTTGGTAAGGTTCCAGCCCTTTATATTTTTTTATTGTACTCCTAGTATCATTATTAAATTATATGACACAATCGTATTACTACGTTGATACAGAAAAAAACGAAAACTGGCAAATTTATTAACAATAAATAGCACTTGAATGTTTTACTTGTTATTTGTGTGCCAAGAATTTAGAAAGTAAATTGAATTGTACAAATTTTAATTTAAGTGGATGAATAAACAGAGATTTATTGTGATTAATTAAAGGCAATATAATATTTTTTAAGTATATTCTTCTATTATATACTAGTAAGCATGATCTACTTTTATTTATATGGTCATACATCATATTCACACTTATATGTATGTAATATCGCACAAGATATGGAATAGCAACATAATTAAAAAAATTGCGTTTTTAAGTTAAAATACGCCAGAAGCATGTATTATATGTAATCGATTTCATAAAATGGGATAGTGGCATATGTACTAAATAATAAAAAAATATTTAATTGGACTTTATGCTAATGAATGTCGGTCGCTGTTGGGTTAATTAAATATCTGATTGTTTAGTAAGCTGGCAATCCAACTGGATCGATTGTTCATGCGAGACGCACACTGTAATTGTGTATAGCGTACGTACTTAGTCTAATTCACAAAGGGTAGCAAAAAAAGGGTTGTAAGTAAGAAACTTCCTTAGTTTGTTTTGTTCCGATTACTTTGCTTCCATGTGAGCTTTTCATTTTATTACTAAATTATTAATAAAATACTATAAATAAATAAATAATCAAACAAAGTGAACATTTCTGACTGGATGTTGCTTCATATCGTGTGAATAAGAAAACTTGCTTGTTGCTATCGCTATGTATTTGTTTTTATTTAGAAAATGCTGTCTAATAACCAATTTAATAAAGGTACATTTTTTATCAGTGGACCAAAAGTTGTTGAGACAAATCTCCCTGTCTCAGAAAGCAGACTTATCTTACGCATCTATGGCAAAGGTACGAGTATTTTATCTACCAATAATTTTTGCAAAAAATATTCATAAAAATTA
This sequence comes from Tipula vernalis, assembly GCA_958295665.1. Classification (NCBI taxonomy): domain Eukaryota; kingdom Metazoa; phylum Arthropoda; class Insecta; order Diptera; family Tipulidae; genus Tipula; species Tipula vernalis. The sequence continues at coordinate 277,453,279 of OY282558.1, forward strand.
ATCGTGAAGTCTATAGACTTGCTAGCTTTTTTACCTAGGTTCTTTAGCTTATATCAAAGATAGTTTTATTTATATAATGAACACCATCAATTAAAGATTTATTTGTCATTTGTAATTCATTTTATATTTCGCAACCTTCCTCAAACACCGCGACATTCCCATGCGACCATATTTTTTGTAAATAATTTGCCATACTCGAGGAATAAGCTGTTTGTATTTGAAATTTATGCTCTTCTACATGATTATTCATTTAATTAGTAAACCAAACCTAGAAATTAAAAGTATTAAAAGCCAAATGAAGAAAATTTAATTTAATTAACTTATTTTAGGAACCCTCGAGACTAAAAATTAATTTTCATATTTTTATTTCTTTTTTTTTTTTTTTTGGTGGGCTTGGAATAGAATAGCAAGACATTTTTTGGCTATTTAATTATACATAAATAACAAAAAATGTTAAGGTGGAACTGTTATAAATTGAGTCTCTCGCATATTTTATGTCCATTATCGCTTTATGTTTTTGATTTCATGTTTTATAAATGTTTTCATGTTTATTATCAATATAAAATATCAGTTACACAATTTGCTTAGCTAGAATGTCTGTTCGTTTGTTGTTTAAATATAAATTTTAACAAACAGAAAATTGTTCTAACTTTTAATCATCTTAATTTATGACAAAGAACTAATTAATTTTTCTATTGCTAATTTCATAATTTATTCCCATAATGACATATTCTACTTATCAAACTGTAGATTGTTTTTTGTTAAAAAAGTTTATGGACTATGTAATTTAAAATGTTTTTGTAACAATATCCATAAAAACCCTAAGGTTTTATAGGTACACAGTAAACTATATTTAGTGTTGCAAAGTCAATAAAAAGCAAATATGAATCGATGCTAAAGTCTTACAATGAATAAGATTAATTTTTTAAGACTGAATTAGAGAGATACTGTACACGGTATTATTGTCTATAAGAATAATATATTAATACTTCCCGTTCGGATCCTGATGATTGCGGTTTGATGTTTGTTGTGAAAAGGTACATAGTTAAAAAAATATTAGTATTTGAGTATAAAATATCTCATTTTTGACGTAAAACATTTCGATATATACAATATATGCGATATTAGGCTATGGCTGTGGCTGATATCAGGCTATGGCTAAAATGGCTCTCCTCATAAACACATAAAATATTTCCTAAACACATACGCTAATGAGCAAAATTTTGATTTGAGACGTAATGTTCTTTCACGTTAACCCTTTGGCGTTACAAGTAATAAGTATTAAATTAACACAGATAAAGAGCGAACCAGCTGTCAGTAACAACATTAAGTAAAAGTGCGATACACAGAAAGTGAATGTTACTGACTAGCGAATCTTTAAGAACTTTTTCTTCCATTTGGTTTAAATTAGCTGCCACTTAACATAGTGAAAATTAACGCGCATACTGCAGGAAATGTTAGAATATATCAAAGTTTCTACAGTAAACGTTCTCTAAAAATTAAAAACTAATAAAACATTTAATAAAATCTTTTGGCAGCGTTGGTTGCAGTTACTTGTTTCGGTTATTTAGGACGATGTACATTTTGTTTTAATTAAAAAACTAAAATTGTATTAACACATTTCGGCTGACGGACAAAGACTCATCTTGCTACACTCGATCGAGTCCAGAACCGGGAACGCCGAATGATTTCGGATTCAAATATCTCCTCTTGGTACCCTTTCCCACAAACAGAATATGGATGCCTTCTACAAATGTGTTCGGCAGAACTTTAAGAATTAGTGCCTGGTCTGACCAGCTCATCAAGGACATTAAGACGAACGGTTCTTAGGTATGCCCTTGAACTCTCTTTTTTTTCCTTCGAAGTACGCATTTGTGGAATGCTTTTAAACACTTAAGTTAAACACTTACAGATGTTAAAAAAAATAAAAAAAAAAATGTGAAGACTGAATTCCAATTGTTACTACTAATAAACCCCTCTCATGCCTTCCTTATCCCTTTCCTCCTTTTTAGTATTGCTGTGTGTCGTTGCATATTTGCCTAAAGACTCCCTAGTTCCTAAGCGTAACCTCGTTAAATAATACAACAAATTATTTATTAATTTAGTATTTTTAATTTTGTATGTGGTTTCAAGAAGGGTGGATTTTTTGTGATTTTTCTGGCAAACAATTTATTATATTTACAATGGAAACTGCAACGGCTAAACAATATAATAGTTTTTATAAGGTAATTTAACACGTCCAACCGTAACACAGCACAATCAATCGCTTGACAAATCACCAATTATATGATAAAATAATAAACAGTTACCAACCCTAAAAACAGGTGGTACTGCAAAATAGTTTGATGAACTGAAATTTGTTTAATATTAAATAAGAATTGATAAATAAAATATTTTTATTGGTCAAATTGTAGCAGGTAATTTAACGTTTTACTTCTTTGAACACATTTAAATTTTTTTTGTTCCTTGCTTAGTTTTACGTTTTAATAGCTGCTTTCCGTTTTTCATTTTTTAGCTTCGCAATGACCGTAATGGTTCAAAGAAATGTTGGATATGATCTCGATTATATTGTAAACTCCAATCTGAGATATACTATAATTAGAATTGTTCGTTAGTTGTCAAATTCTAAAATATTGTGTTAGCTTATAATTTTGAACTTTAAGCATTTTTCCCCGACACTCTGTAAACAACACATTCAAACTACAACGTAAACTGGTTTGTTCATTTACAATTTTTAGATATTTTTTTTCTGGAAATTCAGATAGAGCCAAATCTGGTGAATATGGTGCCTGCGGAACGGTATTTGTTTAATTTTTGGAGAATTGGCGTTATCGGAATAAGACGGGAATGCATACGAGACAATAATTGAATTGATCCAAATGATTTCCCAGTAATATTTACAGAATCCTTGATACTTAATCGGCGATTAATTAGTAGAAGATCCTTGATTTTATTAATTTTTTCTTCATTGCTTCACATGGAGGGTTGTAACGTTAAAGCAAGATTCAGGTTAGACATGAATCTTACAATTACATATTGTCCTAAGAGTGAGGAGCTATCACGACTTTAATCTAATGCTCTGTTAGGTAGTGGTTAATTTGATCTTGTGGTGGTATCTCCTCTTAGAACTTTGATAAAAGTCGTTTCAAAAGAGAAAATTTGGTTGAAAACACCGAAAGAACGTAAGGTAAGGGAAACACTTGGAGTCGGACCAACCACATAATTAGGATGTGGCCTACGGAAACCGAATGGGGATAAATCAGAAAAAATTGAAAGATTCAGTTGGAAAAAATAAACCAAACAAGTAAGCAACCATCACGAGAATAAAAACAAAAAAAAATAATAACTCGGTTGGCTTCGTTGGAATTCCCAAAAAACGAACGTCTTGTTGAACCGCAGGTGAAAAATTTTCTCATCTCTAATCAAAAATTGTTGGCGGTTTTTATACAATTTTTGGTTCATTACATCAACCAGGGCAACACATTGGATTACCTGTAAAACCCATATTACACAGAAAAAAACCGCTTACTTACTGAATTCCAGTTTTCACCCAGTTAAAAACGTTCCCCTTTGAATAATTGCAATACACGACGAATATGTTTTTACCTTCTATTCAACTACTCATGTTATTCACTTTCGTATTTTGGGAAGTGGGTCGTGCAAAACGCAAAAATGAAAATAGCTAATTTAGGGGAAACAATTTTTTTTCGTTAATTTACGGAAATCTAAGTGTACGATTTTATTATGTACAATTAAGGTCGAGTTGTACATTTTGTATGAAGAAACGGAATGGTTAGTTAAATATAATAAAATGGAAAGAGGCGGACGAGCTCATCCGTTTTTTCAAAAAATTTAGAATTAACGGAAAGACGGAACATCTTAACAAAATAAATACAATTTTTTTTTTTGACATAACGTGAGAAGTAGGCTGTAACTACATAACGTGAGAAGTAGGCTGTAACTACAAAACGTATAAATCAAAGAGATTTTAGAGTCTAGTAGTCTTCCAGTTTATTTTTTTATTTGTTTTTCAAATGTCAGTTTAAACAGACGGAACGGATGCAATGTAACCAACAAACGGAAAAGACGAGACGGAGAACGACGGAACGAACCGGGACGGATTCATTGTAACTCGACCTTAGGCTCAAAAACAAACATAAAAGGAATTGGATCTTGTATGTCGCGTGCCAGTAGAAATAAGATAATATACATTAATTCATTCGTTTTCAACAAATTAGCTTAGATACATGCTTGGACCATGTTGAAACAAATTTGATACAAACTGAAAAATGTAAACATAATTAGAACTGTACCCGGACAGTGTCATTTGAGATTTTTCTGTGAAGATCTTCAAGGTTAGGTGACAGTTTTTGTTTATGATTAATACAGGTTGGGTAACGGAAAATGGCAAGCGCCCGTTACAAGGTCTTCCTGAACGAGAACCATCTTCCACCGCTTTTCTACTAGCACTAAAGTCCTTGAGCTTGTAAACATTTTTTTTTTTATATAACTTCGTCGCCATAACACTTTCTTAATATTTTATATCGCCTCAGCATAAGACATTTCGTTTTTTCATTTGCTCGATAAATGTTTCCATTTTCATTTTTAAAAAATTGCCGAACAAAATTTTTAACAATTGCAAATGAGATGAAACTTCTCTCAGATGGCAGGAAGAGTCATATCAACTTAAAAAACAAATGGAAGAATATTAAAAAACTACATCCGATAATGTTGAATATTAATTTAAGTAGTTATATACTAGTATGTTTTTAGTGTCTTGGATGGAATATTCATATTTCATTAATCTTGTGTTTCTATAACGATTGAAAATATCAGCATGACTACTTTGTACATTGTTTCTATACTCCAGTCACCCACACTTATTTTAATTCAATCCAGGACTAAGACATTATTCGTAAAAAAAAATGATAAACGGATTTTATAAAATCGCTTTCAGATTCGTTTGTATGATAACTCTAATTATCCAGGTTCCGACCTAACCCGTAGATTAAAAGCCAAAAATTGACATGGGTACTCTTAAGAGCAAATCAAATGCTTTAGATTTAAGAGCCAAACCAAATTTTCGCCTTTTCATTACTTAGCCGTTAAAACTTTCGTTAAATAGTATTCAAATCAACGCTTTGTAAGTGTGATACACCAATACCTCATTTCTCTGAAATGTATGGAAAATGCAAAGAACAGTTCTGAATTTTTTTTAAATGTCTATAAATTGCTGAAGATATGTGATTTTTTCATTTTTTTAAAATAAAATGAAATATAGAAAATTTGGCATCCTTATCGTCAACCTCAACGAAAATGTCAATAGCTCTATAAATTTCAGATCTTCCGATTTTTTTTATTTGGGAAATTGGTTCCTCTGCTGCTACCTCAACATTATCTTTCTCGTCATCTTCATTTAAACCAATCCCCATTTCTGGAAGTTCTCATACTACAACTTCGACTCCACAAGAGCAAAATAAATAGTTCTTAAAAGGGCTACTGGACATACTTGTCGTAATATATACATTTTCCTAATCACTGATGCCAGATAAGTATTGAAGAGTATATAATATGTGCATTACCAATTTACTATAGCTATTTTACAAAAATAGAGCCAATCGATTCTCTCTGATACAGACCTTTGTATACAAAATTTGCAAATTCTAGTAAAGCGTTTTCAGTACTTCTAAATATCCTAAAACCGTACTGGTTCAACCTTTGAAATAACAGTCATACTCAGTAGTTTCAGTACAAACCAGTCTCAACAACGTTGAACATTTGCTTGGCGACGTAACCTCGGTTGGATATTAAATTTTTCCGTTCATCTTTAAACCGCCCGGCACTAATAAAATCAGCACTATCGTATTCTGTTTTTAACACTAGAACTACCAACCCGTCAAAATGACGAATTGTACATTTATTGAATTCAATTTTTTTAATTATTATGTTAATATTTTTTTGGAAGTTTTAGTTCAATTAATTAATTTAGATCAACATTTTTATCACGAACTATCAGATTGTGTGATGAACTTGTTTAAGGCGCATTTCCATCATTTAAACCTTTTAAAAAAACGTAAATAAGTGACCCTAAGTGATTTAGAACACTTCCTATAGTTCCTATCCGAACCATAATGTCACAATGCAAGGTCTAGCGTTATGGGCAACGCTTTAGTTAACATTAGTGATACTAGTACAGCCTTAAGCAATGAGTGTGGGAAGATTATGTTCAATGAGCGTTTCGCGCAACGCTTCTTGTTTTGATTTATATTGCTGTGCAGAATAATTCAACGTCAAATTTTCTAAATTAGGAACACGATTGTAACCAAATACTATTAATCCAGTTGCTTAGCAAGTCTTATTATATAATTAATTAACTTGTAGTTTTTGTAGCCTAATTTTTTTTTTTTAATTCTTTAATTAAAAAAAAACGACGTTTTGACGGTATATTGCGTCATTTTCAAGGGTACAATTTATACAATAATTTAAATGAACATTTTTGGTATCCAATGTTTCCCAACATAACTATTGTAGAATTACAAAAATACTCAGTTTAACCGAAAGTGACATTTATTCAAAATGTAAAAACAAAAAATTTAAAAGGCATTTATAATTTGCTATCGTAACAATTTAATAAAATATGTATTTGAAACTTCCATGCATTTAATAAATTTTGAGATAAATTCTGATGTTTCTTAATACGAGTATAAAAGCTTTTCAAAATTTATCTTTTACTGAGATTTTGCTCCTTTTCAAGAATTTCAGGATCATCTTTAGATAATGAGTGATTACTTCCACGCAAGTAATTTGATAATCCACTATGTGACGATTTAAACTCATGTGTGGATGTGGAATCGTAAATAAGTTGGTAAACTTTTTTTTGAAAAAATTTGTTTCACAAATCACACTCTGATACAAATTTGATTGTAACCAAATTATATATTAAATTTGATATATTTCCAAACTTTAAAATACCCTACCAACAAGTTGTACATATAAACCAATTTTGTAAAATAATTTGTATTTTTCGAAAAGAATTTACATAAGGAAACTACATATAATTTGCGTTTATTTTCAATGACTAAATTTGGATTTTCACGCGTATTTTCCCAAATGTTTCCCGAACTGCTACGTTTATCGATAGCCTTCGTAATACCTTTAGTAGTTATTTTCTCGGATAACGATTTTGAATTAAAAGTTCGGTTAATACATTTTCAGAATGAAAAGTCGCTTCTGTTAATCTGAAAATTTTCTCGGCTAACAAGAACATCGTGTTATTTTTGAAAGGTGATTGCAGGACAAGATTCATAATCTAGGTACCGAACCGATCATGTGTTTGTGATACAAATATAGAGTTAAACTTCCATCATCTTTACGTATTACTTTAGTGTTTAAAAATGGTAAACGACCTTGGTTTTCAATTTCAGATGTAAATTTAATTCAAACTATCAATTTCTCAATTTGGAATGTCCGAGTCAATGTTCGTGAACAACGAGACCATATCTAACGGTACTAATACGCAATTTGTTGGAAGAGACATATTTTTAATTTTATTTTTAAAATCTTCCACGTTTTCTACAGCCGAAGGTTCTTTCGCACATAACAATTTAAAATATTAGACAAAAATTCAGATAAATTGTACAATGGACAATGGAGAACCTAAATAGCTTACGACTGGTCGCAAAGGAATACCAACTTTGTCCACTTTTGGCAGACCATTCATACGCGGAGTTTCATGGTAATTTTTAATGGATTTAGCCAAATTTTTATTAATTTTTCCTGAACGTTCTCAAGACTCAATGATTACATTTAATTTTGACTGAACTGAAGAAATACCAACTTTTCGAATTTCTTTGTAGGTACTGCTGTCCGACAAGAGTTATTCCATTTTTTCTGTATACTCTATTGGCTGTATCGTTAACTTACCCTTGCTTGTTTCCAATACATACAAATTGGGATGTTCAGCACGTTTTGCCTTTTGAACATCTCGAATTTATTAGATTTCTTCAATCCCTAAAAATTGTTTTCCTAAATAATTATTTAACTTAAAGCTAGTTAACACATTCACCAACCTATTTCAAATCATATTATAAGCCTCTTCGTCAAATTCTGATATAGCATGCTCTGCATCAGCTATAATTTTGTGATAAGAACAATTTTTTTTTAAAGTTAACAAAATTATTACCTAGCTGTCCAGAGGAATTTCCACGCCTAATAAATTTACTTGCTATCTTTTACTTGTTATTATATAATAACTCACTAGGGTATAACTCACTTTGTAATTATATAACTTAAATTATTTCCGTTAAACTGTATTTTTTCACGTTATACCCCCAAAAATGGCGGTCGTTAATTATTTAATGAAATACTATTAGAAATATTTGAAGATTTAGGTTTACTTTTTGTATAGTACGAAATTTTTATAATTTTGAGTTAGTTAAATTTGTGTTTTATAAATTTAAAAAAAACGCATAAGGAAAATTGTTTGGTGTCTAAATGATGTAAAAAGAGAAATATGTAATCCAAATTTTTCTGATTTGTACTGAATTTCACTGCAATGTACTTTTATTGTACTTTTAAAATAAATTGTATCGAAAAAGTACAATTGTACCTAAAATTCCATCACTGGTGTACATATTTTGTGGTACATCATTACGTGATGGAAATATTTTCCACTAAACAAATTGACGTTGAGGAAACATGTTAATTAATTGTTCACATGTTGAAAGATTTAATAATATTATAATAATTTAATTTATTTTTATTTTTTGTAACGTATTGACATTTTTGAGTTCTTACTACAAACTGTTAAAAACAATTTTAGGGTAATTTTGGAAAAATTCACATTTATATTTATTGAGAATTGACATTCACGTCTATTTGATTAATTTAATGTTCAAACTAAAACATTACAATTTTAATGGTGAATGTAGTGCTTATTTCAGTTTCTAAACATTGTTACTTGATAGTAAATGAAAATAAAATAGAAAATAATAAAACCATTAAACTTTTTTTTGTCTTATTATAATTAACATGGCCAGGCCCACCGTACATTTTTTTTTACATTTACTTGGAAGGATTGGATAGGATTGTTAGTATAGGATTGAGATCGAGCCGATTAAAAATACCTTGACGGTCAATTGTTAATAGTTACATCTTCTCTAAAAATTAATTTACTACATTTTTTCTAAAAACTGCTTTCAGTCCTTGGCGTCCTAAAGTAAATTAATTATCAATTACCCCTTATATGTTTCCCACCATCTTACTTTTTTTTAAAATCACTAATCCTACTTTCAACCAATTAAGTTTAAATTTAAGTTAAATTTAATTTCTATGAACCTGTTCTGAATTAATCTTTAAGTATTACAAAACCTTAATGTTAACATAGCCGTCTTTTCCAGATTCGCACCGAGGAGTAAAACCTAAGGTGCAAATTAACGACGCGTCCTTCCTTGATACCGGAAAATACATTAAAGTTATTTAATGGTACAATCTCTATATTTAATAAAATAAATGACTAAATTACGAGATAGAATATATTTTATTAGTAACAGAGAATCAAGCCGGTTCCAGACCTAAGAAGAAACCTAAGTAGTTGATAGTTAGTAAATTTAACAAATATGTTAGCACAAGACAACTCAATTTCTAACTGCAGGCCGCTTCAGGGGATTTTTTTTTTTTTTAATAATTCCAGACATGCATTAATTTTCAAATTTCTTTTGATTTAGCTTTTGATAAGACTCTAATTAATTTCTAAGTAAGAAGTTCGATTTAAAGTGCCTGTGAATTAAGATGACAAAAAATCAATACAACCCAATTTCTAAACTACCTGTCCATTAGCTGCTTAAAGTTTCTGAAAATCTGCATTAGGTTTTACAGATAATGCTGGTAATCCAGATCCAGATCAAATTTTTAATTATCACTAGGTATTCACTAGGTATTTCAAATTAACTAAAAAATATTAAACTCTGAAATCCTCATGGCTTAGATAGTTTTTGATCTTCTTCTTGTTCGTGATATACAATAACTTAATTAGCTCAGGACACACAACTTCAAAGCTCATCTTCATTGGTTGCTTTATGTTTCTGGAAACCCGGGAAAATTTCCTGTTGAACTTATATTAATAAATAATAACTGATGGAAAAATTAGTAAACCGCTGCCCTGGTTTCTTCCTTCTGAAATCCTACGATATCTTAACGCCAATCTTCATTTGAATTCAAATTTAAAATTAGACTTGATTTATTTACTATATAATATAGTACTCAAATTATAGCATGCGGTGCTATACATTTCAGGAAATATTACCATATGTACGGCGGCCATTACTATTTGCTTAGTAGTAGTATGTGCAATATAGGAAACACTACTATATAAGAAACAAGTTAATTATATAATATAGAAGTGTTTCTTATAATCAATAGTAATTTTTTCTTTTTGTTAAGGTAAATCTCGTATTTTACAATGATCAAATAGGCATTTTTCTATTAACGGTAATTGTTACTATATGTTATACGAAATTTTACGATTTTTATGATAACCAATTGTATTCACATCAATTTACGTTTTCATAATGTTGTTGTAAGCGCTCCAATAAAAAGCCATAAATGCCTGGGCTCCTATAATTTATGCAATGTGTCCTATTTTGTTCTCCGTGTAATAATATATAAGGTTTTTTATTTTTATTTTTTTTTTATTTTGTTTTTATTATGCCTCAGTCGGTAACTCTTTCTCACTCTTTTCCTATTATCCGGAATAACTACTATTGTGTCTCAAGTCAGTGGCAAACTCTTACTAAGACGAAGTGTCCTAATCACAGAACTTTTTCTATGCGGGAAAGATTTACAAAACTGACGAAGTAAGTACTCAAACACAACATCGGCATCAAACAAAATTTGTGACGTGCAGAAGATCCTGAAAGCCAAAAATCATTTATCGCGAAAACTTGTGAGAGGCGAAAAAACTATCCGAAATTATCTCCGTTAAGCTTTACCAGGAAAGTTCACCTTTAACGCGAAATCTCCTGAGACACAACGAAATTTCGCAGCTTCTAATTTATATTTTTGAAGTCCTCGGACACGAAAAATAAACAAAATTAAATGTCACAATTTTCTTTCTTCCTTCATTGTATGAAAATTTTCTTTCTTCCTTCATACTTCTATAAAGTGGATTTATACTAATTTTCGATCATTTTAGAGCCTTTATTCTGTATACTATTTTGCGTTATCTACATAGATTAGTGAGTGTTAAATTAATTTTAAAATCCAAAATTTAAACGAAAATATAATGTACACGTCTAATAATTACTCGCCTTATGAATTTTTATTTAAGTGGTTTTCCATAGAGGTGCATAGATGTGCTGCTTAAAATAATTTATTTTATCCACACTTATAAAATGAAGCTATTTCTCTTAATGAAAAATAGTCTTTAAAGGCGAAAAATACTGAAAAATCCTGAGAGCCGGAAAATTTTGCGGTCCCGTCAGTTCTCGGCTTTGAGGATTTTCACTCTACTTCGAATCAAAACATTGAGAATTGCAACCAAATGTACTTGAGTTTTGATTTAGTACTAAAATAAATATTTCTTTTAAGAAAATTCTGGGTCACCCTCTATTGAATGTTATTTGACATTTGTTATTCCTTTTTTGTTTTTTCGCGTACATCGTTATTGTTTCGATTCCTAGTACGTAAAAGTTTGACAGAATATTGGCATTAGTCATTGGACGGCGGGGTACCGTTTACCACGATTGATTGCACCGCTCCCAGATGAAACGATACCATTTGCGCAACCAATCAGTTGCCCGCACAGGAGAAACTCGCTTCCGAACTTCAAAGTAATGATTGCAGTAAAATTTTCTCAGTAATGCTAGTATAGGCATTTGTGGTATACATAAGGGATTCGCGCAACCATCCACTCTACGACGTCACATCGTTCGTCTCGTGGTAATGCCACTTGAATGTGGCGCCCTTGCAAGAAACACAACGTAATGCCACTCAAATCTGCATGACGAGCCGCTTGGACCAATAGACCTGCGCTAATTCAGACCTTACGTTGAGAGACCGAGTGGAACACCCATCAAACATTCCTTAGTGCCTACTGTGAAAGTGTTAGGTAGCCCTTATTGGAATTCCAAATTAATGTTTCGCCAGATGGGCCACCTAAAGGCTTATATATACAGCCCCATGCCACTATGCACCGTGTGCGAAATATGGTTTAAAGCCGCGTAATGTGTCACACAACAACGGCAATTTACATTACGCTCCCAGTGCTCACTACATTCTAAGTCCCCATCAAGGATCGGTCTTAACGCAACCCAACTAACCACATTATGACTACTAATGATTAAAAATATGCAATTAGTTTGCCCTTTCGATGCCTTCATCCCCTGGGGCCCCCCTTTTTCCTCCTTTTTTTCCTTTTGGTCATCCAAATCCTCGTTAAAACCCCCCAGCTGCATCTGAACTAGGGATTTGAACGAGCATATCCATTCTTGCTCTGGACTACGCAATATGCGGTTGGTCTTCGTAGTTCATATAATTTAGTGAAAAACCAGAAAGAAAAAGGAAAAAGTGTCGCTTAACTTAATTACCCAGTCTTGCTTCATTCGTAACGACGTTTGGATTTTTTCAGGCTTCTTGCACTTACCCTTCATTTCGCAGTGTTGTCGGCACTGTTCCGTTGGAGTGCGCCTCTCACCGGTCCCTCATCAAGATCCAAGATCAACCGTTTATCTTTTCACTTTTTCCATTTAAACCTCCGACGCCCAATTACACTCCTGTTTCTTGCCTTCATCAATTCACTCATTTACTTCTCATTGTCTTCGTCCCCTTTAAGCGCCTCGTGTTTTTTCACCCTTGGGCCATATAATTTCTTTGTTCCCCTTTTTTTTCTTCTTTTAATTGCCATAAATGTGAAAGTATTAGTCATACAATGAAGATTGTTCTTTCCAAGGTCCAGAGCCCGAGGGCCGAAACCAATAATATCTCTTTTTCTTTTATTTTTTCACTTGAATTAGACTAGGACCAAAACGAAGAAGGTGATACAGGAAGGAGTCTAATGCAACACGTCGTTACACTTCAAAGTCACTCCTTCCGCACAAAATTTATTAACAGTATTTTAATTAAATCACACTTTACAATTTCAAAAAGAATTTTTTAACGCCAAAAAAATTTTCAAAAAAATTATTAAAAACAAAAATACACTGCCAACTGACTCGAAAGTCAAAGCCAACTTTAACATCATCTTGACTAATGTAAAGAAAAAATCGACTGAAAAAAATCCTTGTTATACCCTAACAATTTTATCAAAAATAACAAAAAAGGAGGTTTCGTATCTGGTCTAATCTAGATAAGCTGTTTTTATTGATGTTTCTGCCTTACACAATAATAATCTAATCATCTTAAACCTACTTGTTTCCTTTTTTTATTTTCATTGTGTTATAGAGACGGCAGAATAATATCAAAAATTCTAAACACGAAATATATCACAATAAAAATGAATGAACCGATGCTACTAGAAAATTTGCGATATGAATCTATAAATCATGATTGGTAACAAGAAAATAAATATGTATTGTATATGTGTAGTATCGTGTCCGCTAACTCATTAAAATGGATGGTGGCCTGTTTAAGTTAAATGTTCGGAAGTACAAAATTATAGTATTCACATTATTATCATATACATAACTTGTATATTTCATTTATTTTCAAATTCTTAAGAATGCTGTATATTTTGTTATATCCATACCATATTTTCACCAGACGAAACAAAATCTGTTTAATAATAAATTCTTCAATTTCCTTCTTTGTATATATTTTGTAATTTACTGGTTTTGATGGAAATAGAAACGTGCCAAAATTTAAATTTTTTATAAAGAAATGTTCGATTTTATTTTCCGATTTTCTTTTATAAATATATTCATATCTCGAAAATTAGCACAATAAAATTTACATAAATATTAGGAATGTTAATTCAATTAACATATAAATTTAAAACTATACGAGTTCATACTATAAAAAATGACATTCATACGAGATCATGGGAGTACAACGTATCTATGTATATATATGTTACTTGGGATATGTACATACATATATCCGTCTTTATACAAATTAATGAAATTCAGACACTTTAGAATACATTTCCGTTCGTTAATTCATTTTTACTATGTTAATTGTTTCATTGACCAATTAAGTAGATAAACACCATTTTTGTTTGGTAATCCAGTTCTTTTGCTTCACCATCAGGTAAAATAACGTTTTTGTCTTACTTTTATCACAATTCAATATTTATGTAGGTCTGTTTAAAAATTGAAATAGTCTAGACAAGTGGGCCATTGCAGAATGAATTCAAAATTACTAACAAACGATTGTCACCTAAATTGGTTTTTGAGTTATAAAACGAAAGAGAATGTAATGATGGCAATTTTAAAAAAGGTAAAGTTATCATAATCTAAGATTTAAAATAAAACGATTAGTAACAGCTTTAAACAATTTTTTGAGAAAGTTGTTAGTAAAAAAGAAATTTCGATGGTAATTTTACGATGGTTAACCTAATGTTGTTAATGTGGTTGTTTTTAATTACTATTACATATTGAGAAGTAGTTTTGCTACCAACTCAAAAAATAAAAATTAGTTCCAAAAATAAATTTTATGTTATTTCAATGGGGGGAAAAATAAATCAAAAAAATTCTTTTTCTATTTTTCTCCTATAAATACAACTATAATAATATTGTTATTGTATTTCTATATAAAATAAGTGTGTTAATTCTTTTCGTCACCCAATTTGTTTTTCCCATATAACACTTTATTTTTTTAGAATGAAAGCAGAATAATTATTTACGTCAAAAGGACGGTAAATGAGTTGTTACAGTACGACTTCGATGTTTATGGACGAGGCGACGAAGGAGGTGTTGTATATAAGTTGTATAGCGGACAATATTCCAATAACAGCTCCTCTACCCCTCTAATAGCTAGCCATATTCTCATAGTTTTAATTACCAAAACAATGTTCTTAATTACAAAACTAGAAAGAAGAAATCAAGCCATAGTCAAGCCTATCTTCCAAATATCCCGTTGTATCTATAATTTCAACCTGAACCCTAATTCCTAGCAAACGGAAGAAGAACTTGCAGAATCATTACATGTTGATCGATCAATGATTTGCAGAATCCTAAATGTCACAATCATTGTCAAGGAAACGTTAGAAGCGCTTAACTGGAGTGTTATCCTACTACACCCGCCATATTTGCCAGATGTTGCTCCTTCCGATTGCTACCTATTTCGAGCGATGGATTATGGCTTATCGAAGCAGCGGTTCCAATCATATGAGGGTACCAAAAAATGGACCGATTTTTGAAAAACCCTTTTACGAGAAAGATGGAAAAAGATATAGCTAGCAATGGACAATATTTTGAAGCATCATTTTGTAAGCATTTTCCACAATAAAGCTGTATTGGATACAAAAAATATACCTTTAAAATTAAAGCAAACTTCCAACACATGGAACAAGTTTAAAATAGAAGTAAGCTGAAAACATAATTAAACCAAAGTATTGTAACTAGATTTTAAGATATTAAGAATGTATGTTAGTCAAACATGTTATAACAGAAAGTTCCAGAGAAGAAATCATCCAGATAAGCAGTAACCAAAACAGCCGAAAATACAATAATCAACACAATAACTGTTTGTGAGAGTTTTTTGATACACAATACACATTACACATTGGCTTTCACAACACATATTTTTCACCAAACGTCTCGCCAATTATCGTCAAATCCAATACCTAAAAGAAACAGAAGAGAACAACACAAAGAATCATCACTTAAATAATAAATTTACACTGTACTTATCTGAGCCAACAGCTGATCAGCATACTCGGGTCATTGTATTGCCATCACCGTAGAGGAAGATATTAGTTTCCGTCTTCCATGTCACAGCTGTACATCTAAACTGTATATCCTTGTTAATTATCTAAAATGGTAATTATATAAATCCCTATTTAATATTCATTTAATTAATTCAATTTGCATTATATAAAAACTTACCATTTTGACAACCAAATTTATTTATTTTGATGTATTTGACATTTATAAAATCATAAAACTTACTTCATACTAAGATACAGAGACATCTACGTTTCAATAGAGTAAATAACAAACATGAACATAGTAGTACTAAAACATAGAAAAAGTATTAATCTAAGTTACATAGGGTAGATGTCACTGTAATATAATTATTAAAAAATTGTACAATTTTTGTGAACGCAAAAAATTAAATCACTTCAAAAAAATACTTTCAAGTGTCAAGTGTCAACAACAAGTGTGAAAATAAAGCGAATTAATTGGAGAAAAAAAAAAAAAAAAAAAAAAAAAAAAAAAAAAAAAAAAAATACTTTCAAGTGTCAACAACAAGTGTGAAAATAAAGCGAATTATTTGGAGAAAAAGTGATTTTTATAATTTTACCTGCATTTTTCCTGGACATCCGAACATACCTACTTCAATAATTGACCCCAGCTCTCTACACGGACACGGCAATCTATTGAATAACAATTTGGACCTCAGCATTCACTTCGGACTTTGGAAAATTGCTACTGTAACTTTACAACCCACGCTTTATACAACGGACACGAGAAAATATTCCGCTTGCAACCAATCAGAGCGACAACAAGTCATCAGATTTATCGAATACGAACGGCGGACGAATTACCCCAGGCTATCCCGCAGACATAATCACAAACATTTTTTGGTGCCGAAACCCGGGAATTTCAACTATACAAAGTCAGATAAGTACAAATTTGTTTTAAGTATTGTACTTAAGTTTAAAACGTCCATAATAACGGGATAGTCCCGGTGCGAGATAGAATCCGCGTAGCATTATTATTTAATTTTTTGTTTTTGTTGTGTTCGATAAACCGGTTCTATATCACGCGATAACGAACGGAGTAAGACCGCGTGGTGAACAAACAACTTTATAATTTTGTGGTTAAGTGAAATTCAGTGAAAACGTGTTGCAATAAATAAACCATGGCCGACCGATTAATACGGTTACGTGATCGAGCTCACAGTCAAATACTGTCGGTATTGCGGTTTGCGGAGAAAATAAATGCAGCTACCACAGTCGAAGATAGCAAAGCGAGATTGGAATTCCTCGAGAGTCGGTATGAAACCTTCAGTGAACTCGAGTTACAGTTGTTCGAAAACCAAACATATATACCGATAACTGAAGAGGTGGACGAGTTATACCACAAGGCGCGAGCATTACTACGCGGAGCATGTAGTAACATTCAAGGTGAATCTAATGCCACGCAAGAGTTGAATAGCACGTTAGGACAATTCATTGAGCAACAAAGGACTTTTTACGAAGGTGTAAACACATCAAAGCATATTCGGTTACCCAAAATTAATATTGAGCCATTTTCGGGAGACTATAAATATTGGGCATCGTTCCACGACTTGTTCAAAACCACTGTGCATAACAATCAAGGCATTAGTGGTGCCCACAAATTGCAACTGCTCAATGGCTTGCTAAAGGGGGAAGCTGCGGCATTAATTAGGCATTTTCCCATAACAGACAATAATTATGAAGAAGCTTGGGAAAAAATATGCAATCGTTACAACAAAATGACGCCTATAGTGACCGCATTAGTCCAAACCTTCTTAGAGCAGAAACCATGTGCACACAGTAACGGAAGAGACTTGCGGCGAATAAGTGAATCGTCTGATGAAGTGATTCGTGGGCTGAGAGCACTAGGACCGAACGCTGAAACACGCGATCCGTGGCTCATCCACATTCTATTAGGCAAAATCGATAAAGAATCCAAACAGTTGTGGGCAACCGAATCTGTAGGAAAAAATTTTCCAACATTTGAAAACCTACTAGAATTCTTAAATAAAAGATGTGACGCCTTAGAAATCTGCGACGCAACGAATAAAAAGATCACCTCCAGGCACACCACAAGAAGTTTCGTATCAGGTCAGTCTAGTGTCACGTTTGACTGTGTAGCCTGTCATCAAAACCATCCAATATTTAAGTGTCCAGAATTTAAAAACATGAATTTAGAGGCTCGATTGAAATTAATTTCCGAGAAAAATTTATGTAAAAATTGCTTAAGGAAGGGACACATTAGCACGAAATGTTTTGCAAGATCATCATGCCTCATTTGCAATAAGCGGCATAATACGTTAATACACCAAAGGAACAACGAAGATCATCAAACAAGTCAACCGTCCACAAGTCATCACGTGTCATTGGACCAACCACTTGATAACCATCCAGATCCGAACATGAGAGCACTTATCCAAGCTACAAAGTCTACAATTGAATCAACGCAAGAAACTAGCCAGAAGACACAAGTACTACACACACACTACTCCTCGTTAACCACGGTGCTTCCCACGGCAATGGTATACATTCAATCACGTACCGGAAAGCTTCAGCTGTATCGAGCCCTATTAGACTCAGGGTCACAAACCTCATTTGTCACCGAGTCTTGCGCACAAAGCCTAGGTCTAAACCGAACCCACTCTACTATATCAGTGTACGGCCTAGCATCAACACCAGCTGGACGAACGAAGGGAAAAATCAATATGACCGTTTATTCACGTACGGACAAAAATTACAGTCTCAATGTAACGGCTCATATTATAAACAATATTTCTAGTCTGGTTCCATCAAAGCCAATCAATATTAATAAATTAAATGTCCAGTTAGAACTAGCAGATCCTCACTTTATGAAACCAAGCACAATTGACGTGCTTCTCGGCGCAGAGGTGTTTTTTAAAGTATTGAACCCAGAACAACATGCAGTCGACCGATCTCCAACTTTACAATCCTCAAAACTAGGCTGGATAATAGCGGGATCATTAAGTGAATCACATTCTAACCTAGTCAACTTGCATGCCACGACAGAACCCGTTATCCAGATTACTAATGAGAACCTAAATCAAGAATTAAAAAGGTTTTGGGAAATGGAAGAGATTCCATCGCAGAGCAATCCAGCTCTCACTACGCATGAATGCAACACCTTTTACGAGCGAACAACAACCAGAGCTGACAATGGCCAATTCATAGTGCAGCTACCTTTTAAAAATCCAAGACCTACATTGGGTAGTTCATACAAAGCAGCATATCAGCGGTTAATGGCAATGGAAAGGAAGTTCCTGAGAGATCCTGCGTTTTTTGACTCGTACAAATCCTTCATGCAAGAATACATTGCGCTTCAACATATGACATGTATGTCAGCAGACGAAATTCCAAGCCAAGATGACAAAGGCTACTACCTGCCGCACCATGCAGTTCTCAAATCCGACAGCAGTACAACTAAACTGAGAGTCGTATTTGATGCTTTTTGCAAAACTAGTACGGGATGGTCGCTCAACGATGTCCTGCAAATTGGTCCTAATATTCAGACAGATCTGACTAAAATACTATTAAAGTGTCGAAAACATCCAATCGCCCTGGTAGTAGATATCGAGAAAATGTACAGGCAGATTCTAGTAAGCCCAAACGACACCAACTATCAAATGATTCTTTGGCGTGATACTCCGACCGAAGAAATCAAAACGTATAAATTGAATACGGTTACCTATGGGACTGCATGTGCACCGTACTTAGCAATTAAAACGTTAAAAAAGGAAGCAGAATGTAACTGGCCCAAGTCAACGTCAGCACCACGAGACATCGACGTAGCTTCGAGTGAAGAAAGGTCCAAATTCATCAACGTATTAACTGAGGTGACGATTGAACATGATGTAGTTTCAACATTACTAGAAAAGTTTTCATCATGGTTCAAAATAAGAAAAAAAATGGTGTATGTTTTACGATTTGGTAGCCGAACACGGAGAAACAAGCTAACGGGACAATTACATGCACCAATAACTCCAGCTGACTTGAATGATGCAGAAACTGTAATCCTGCGCAGCGTTCAACAAACTGCATTCAAATCAGAAATATCAACACTTCGTCATAAGTCACCATTACTGTTAAAGAATCAATTATCAACACTCGATCCATTTGTTGATTCAGACGGATTACTCAGAGTCGGAGGTCGGCTCAGAAAAGCATCACTTACCTATTCTACTAAGCATCCTGTAATATTGCCAAAAACCCACAGAATTTGTGAAATAATAGTGCACAATATTCATATTAATCATATGCATGCTGGAAATGCACTGACGTTGAGCGTTGTCAGGCAACGATATTGGATGATTGGGGCTAGATACACGATCAAAAGGTGTATAAAATCCTGTACGGTATGTATCCGATACCGGCTGTACACGAACGAGTAAAAAATGTCCGATTTACCAGAAGCACGGTGTAATCAAAACCGCCCATTTTTTAAAACTGGATTGGATTATGCTGGCCCATTGTACATCAAACGCAATAAGAGTAAAAATTCTCCATCTGAAAAGGCGTACGTAGCAGTGTTTGTGTGTTTAGCTGTCAAGGCGGTACACTTGGAAGTTGTAAGCAGTCTCGACACTGAGTCATTTCTAGCAGCACTCAGACGCTTTACGTCCCGACGAGGAAATCCCAAGGAGATTTGGTGTGACAACGGGTCAAATTTTATTGGCGCTAACAGAGAATTGCAAAAATTGAAATTACAGATTATACAACAATCAAGCAATCCATTAATCTCTAATTTTCTGTTGCAGAAGGGCATTCATTTCCAGTTTAATCCTCCCCACGCTCCTCATTTTGGAGGTTTGTGGGAATCAGCTGTGAAGTCATTCAAGTACCACCTAAAAAGAGTAACCAATATTAATCTCACCTTTGAGGAGCTGACGACATTAGTAACACAGATCGAATCACTACTTAACTCGAGACCATTATGCCGAATGAACGATGATCCAGATGACTTACAAATATTAACGCCTGCACATTTCCTAGTCGGAGAATCATTAACAATCATGCCTGAACCCTGGTTAGACGAAGTACCACCCAACAAATTATCCAGGTGGCAAAATATACAACATCGTATTCAAGGGTTTTGGCGAAGATGGCATCAAGATTATTTGACAACATTGCAGCAACGATTTAAATGGAAGCACAAAACAGAACAACTTGAGGTCGATGACGTAGTCCTCATCAGGGAAGACAACTTATATCCAAGTCAATGGCTACTTGGGAGGGTGATAAATGTACACCCTGGAAGCGACGGAATCACGAGAGTAGTCACATTAAAAACATCAAAGACCGAAGTAAAACGTCCAGTCAACAAATTAGTAAGGTTGCCTATTAAGCAATAAAATTCCTTAAGGTGCGGGAGTATGTTTGTGAGAGTTTTTTGATACACAATACACATTACACATTGGCTTTCACAACACATATTTTTCACCAAACGTCTCGCCAATTATCGTCAAATCCAATACCTAAAAGAAACAGAAGAGAACAACACAAAGAATCATCACTTAAATAATAAATTTACACTGTACTTATCTGAGCCAACAGCTGATCAGCATACTCGGGTCATTGTATTGCCATCACCGTAGAGGAAGATATTAGTTTCCGTCTTCCATGTCACAGCTGTACATCTAAACTGTATATCCTTGTTAATTATCTAAAATGGTAATTATATAAATCCCTATTTAATATTCATTTAATTAATTCAATTTGCATTATATAAAAACTTACCATTTTGACAACCAAATTTATTTATTTTGATGTATTTGACATTTATAAAATCATAAAACTTACTTCATACTAAGATACAGAGACATCTACGTTTCAATAGAGTAAATAACAAACATGAACATAGTAGTACTAAAACATAGAAAAAGTATTAATCTAAGTTACATAGGGTAGATGTCACTGTAATATAATTATTAAAAAATTGTACAATTTTTGTGAACGCAAAAAATTAAATCACTTCAAAAAAATACTTTCAAGTGTCAAGTGTCAACAACAAGTGTGAAAATAAAGCGAATTAATTGGAGAAAAAAAAAAAAAAAAAAAAAAAAAAAAAAAAAAATACTTTCAAGTGTCAACAACAAGTGTGAAAATAAAGCGAATTATTTGGAGAAAAAGTGATTTTTATAATTTTACCTGCATTTTTCCTGGACATCCGAACATACCTACTTCAATAATTGACCCCAGCTCTCTACACGGACACGGCAATCTATTGAATAACAATTTGGACCTCAGCATTCACTTCGGACTTTGGAAAATTGCTACTGTAACTTTACAACCCACGCTTTATACAACGGACACGAGAAAATATTCCGCTTGCAACCAATCAGAGCGACAACAAGTCATCAGATTTATCGAATACGAACGGCGGACGAATTACCCCAGGCTATCCCGCAGACATAATCACAAACAATAACCCGGTTTCAGGCTAAATTGTCAAATTTATAGGTCTTTTCAACAATAAATGATGACCATTACCAGTATCCAAATAAATTTCCAGATGTACTTATCATTCAACTATAATTTCAAATCAGCATTCACTAAGCACAAATACAATCGTTGATAAAGTTAAATTTCTCCTGGTCATTGGACGACGATAAATGGATTTGAAGTTCAGTAAGCAAAGCATTGGCCTTCAATTCGCTGCAAGGAGATGCCAGAGAAGTCTCTTATAAAATGGAAGAGTCAAAACAAGATGAACTTTTTATCTTGTTGATAAAAAAACAATGAAAGTGCATCGACATCAGATGCCAATAAAATAAACAGTGATGTAGGTCAGTGTTTAGTACAAACGGGAATAGACTGCTATGTTACTGTTCGATCAAAATAAAGGAGAAGCCCTAGATCAGCGGCCAGTCCAAGCGCGAATAAATTCACTAAGCTATCTAGCGTTGAATTAACGCATGGTAATAGGTATTCTTCCTTGGTTGTTGACGACCCACCGCTGGAAAAAACGCCAAAAACTGAGAAGCCGCCACTAGTCTATTTGAGGGAAGAATCAAATAGAGAACTTGCAAAAACGATCGAGTTTATTTCGGAAGGTGCATTATATATTTCCAGGATCAAAAGCGGAGATATAAAAGAAACAAAAATTTAACCGCTCAATATTGATGCTTACAGAGCGTTAATTAAACATTTTGACCAATTCCCAAAAAGCATTGGTTGTTATGGTAAAAGGAATAGAGAATTACGTGGATGCAAATGAAATACAAGCTGCTCTCACTGAAAAAGGTTTCCAATGCAAAACTATTACCAATATTTTTAATCGGGAGAAGGTGCCTCAGCCATTGTTTCGTCTGGAATTAGAATCAGACTACAAAAAGGTTAAGGGCATCCATGCAATATTTGACCTAAAATATATACTGCACAGAAGGATTACTATCGACAAACCCAGGAAAAGAAATGGGCCGGTACAGTGTGTTAAGTGCCAAGAATATAAGCACACTAGAGCATATTGCACTTTGACCGATGTTTGTGTTATATGTGGTGAACTCCATAATTCAAAGGTTTGAAATAAAGCAAAAAAGGAAGAATCAGTGAGAAAATGCAGCAACTGCGATGGAAATCATACAGCTAATTATAGAGGGTGCCCAATTTATCTAGAATTGAAAAGCAAAACGAATCGTTAATCTTCATTCTTCAGTTAGAAAAGAAGCACGACCAGAAATTTTAAACACAAATGCTCAAAATGGAAAGCAATTCGTAACTGTAAACGGCAGCGTGCACCAAGAGGTTTCATACGCAAATGTTCTTAAAGGTACCGCTACTAAAGCGCAAGCAAGTGAAGAGGGAAACATCTCAACAGCTTTAAACAAATTGACTAATATGACGCAAAGCTTCATGGCGATGATGGACAGAACCATGGGTCTAATGATGCAGAATATGTGCACGCTTATGCAGACAGTCGTAAAAAGCCAAAAATGACCATCATCAAAATAGCCATATGGAATGCAAATGGCCTAGCACAACATAAAGCGGAGGTACATGCATTTGTCACTGAGCACGTTATTGACGTAATGTTAATATCAGAAACACGCTTCACCCAAAAAAAAAATAGCTATATCAAAATTAATGGGTACTCTATTTATGACACCAAGCACCCAGATGGTAAAGGACTTGGAGGCACTGCTGTATTGATTAAGCATAGATTAAAACACTAGGAACTTACGAAGTATGAGAAAGATCATATACAATCAACGAGCACCTGTCTGCAGGAGTGATCTGGAAACTGAGTCATATCGGCAGTGTACTGTCCTCCAAAGCATGCAATAAAAAACTCCAGTTCTTGGATTATTTCAGCCAGCTGGGCAATAAATTTCTTGCGTTCCAGATTAACATCGCCGAAAGGCAAACAACTTTATGATGCTATAGAGCAATAGTCCCTGGATTATTTATCTGCCGGTAACCCAACTTACTGGCCCACGGATAAAAAGAAAATTCCTGATTTAATTGACTTTTGTGTAACTAACGGCATTCCACGTACATATACTAAGGCCACCGATTGCTATGTTCTGTCTTCTGATCACTCACCGGTAATATTAACATTGAGTACCGATATCCTATGGAACGAAATGCCGAACCGTTTTACAAACCAGCAAACTAATTGGGATCAATATAGGAGGCTTGTCGAACAAAATCGTCTACTTAATATTCCTCTGATCACACCAGCTAATATTGATGCGGCGGCAGAAAATTTAAAGGATATCATGATATTATCCGCTGAAAGGGCTACACCCGGCATAAGCAGTTCTGCAAAAGTTAATAAACTGTCACGTAATATACAGGAACTAATCCAGGAAAAGCGAAAAATCCGCCGTCAATGGCAGCAAACAAAATCACCGTTATTGAAATGGAAATTAAATCGAGCTATTATGGCCGGTCTCCATTCATATTTGTAGTTTTTACTTTAGGATTTGTTATTTTATATAAGTAAATCAAGCTACTGATAAATATGTTAAGCTGAAAGAAATATATTAAACCTTTAATAATGAGTGTCGTACTCTTTGCCACTGATAGCAATCAAATAAAATTCTCCAACTAAAATTACAATTAAAAATTATGTACAAGCCAAGTCCTGTTACAAAAATCATTATTAAATTAAAATAATTCAAAAGTAACATTTTATTATCAATAAATTATGTATATTGTTATTGCTACAATTATTATTAATTCTCTAATGATTTTTAACAAACAAACATTTTTTTGGCATTGCACAAATAATTGAGAGTAAAATACAAATTGCTCTCACTTCGTCGTGGCAAAATTTCAAAAAAGATGGATATTGTGATGTTTTGGTTC
Organism: Tipula vernalis; assembly: GCA_958295665.1. Lineage (NCBI taxonomy): Eukaryota > Metazoa > Arthropoda > Insecta > Diptera > Tipulidae > Tipula > Tipula vernalis. The sequence continues at coordinate 277,478,480 of OY282558.1, forward strand.
TGAGCACAATCAGCTTTGGTTATGTATTCATACCAATTTTACCCAATAAACAATAATTGGCACAAGCTCGTGCCAATTTTTCTTCGTCGTGGCGAGTGGAGACCGGCCATTAAGGCCCTAAGATTTTCTGTGCGGGAAGAAGAAAACTATACTACTAATTAAGTAAAGAACTATTTAAGTAAACAAAAAATTTAAAAAGGCCAACAAATTCGAATCCACCGATTAGACTTCCAACTGGAAATTAGGCGAGAAGTGATGAAGAAAAAGTCAATGCTCAATAATTTTAGCTTAAGATTTGATTACTTCTTGTGAGTTTCTTATGTAGCAAGATTCAAGAATAAATCCATTGGCAACATTTAAAAACAAAGAAATTGTAACTTGAAAACTGTTACTTACAAATTACTCAAATAAACATTTTCTACGATAATAAATACACTTCATACTAAAAAAGGTGTGAAAATCTTTAATTTTTTAATGTAACCTTTTTTGCATATTTTTAAAATATGTATTTGAAAAGTTCACTGTAATTTTGTGGTATTAGTCGTACTGATCAGTTACATATTTTCCAGAAGAAGAAAAACGAGAAAAACTTTATTATTCCAGTAAAATTGACTCGTGAATCAAAAAATTTAAATAATAAAATTAAATGTTCGAGCACCCCTCACCAATGATACAACATGCAACTCTCTTTCTAATTAATTACGTATTGTACTTTTATGTATTATCAGTGTTCTAACGTTCTCCAGATTTGGAATAGGTTCTACATAAACTATTGATTTTAGATATCCGCACAGAAAAAAAATTTTGAGGTTTTAAATCCGGAGATCTTGCAGGCTATTCTTTTTTTGGTCTTTGAACACCTCGACCTATTGATCAACAAACATTATGTTCAAAAACTTGCGAGCTATCGTGCTGAATTGAGCTAAACCACATTCTATTTCTGATCAAAACTGGTGCATCTTCTAGCAAGATAGCTAGTCTTCAAGAAAACTTGTATATCAAGCACCATCAAGTCTTGCTGGAAGAAACATAGAAGCAATTAAATAATTATCAATAATTTTAACTGGAAGTTATTTTGCTTTATTGCTTGTTGTTTTTCCGTACACCAAATATGAATTTTGTGGAAATTCAGGATGGCATCTTTTGAGAAATTTACCTCATCATTAAAAAGCACCTTACCTATAAATTGCGGATATCTTAAAAATTTTCTTTGAATCCATTGGCAAAAATTTAAGGAGAGGTAAGCGTTACCACTCGAAAAAATAAAAATGTATCCAACTATTGGAAAAAAATGTATCCAAATGTATCCATTTTTTTTTTTTTTTAAATAAAACGTGATAATTGATAATTCTTTGGTTACTACTAAAGTATGTGCATTTGTATTTAAAAAACTAAATTAAATTATGTATAAAATTTATAGAGAGAACTAAATTAAATTATGTATAAAATTTATAGAGAGAACTAAATTAAAATTATTTCCGGGTGCGGTACCCAAACCTGACTCATTTTATTGGAACTGTCCGATTTTTTTTCCTCTCCCGATAAGAATTCTTTTGGGGCCATAATTCAGTCCATCGTCTCGATTAACAGACGATTTCGATTTTTCGTTTTTGTATTATTCAAATCAGAAAAAATTCGCTCTGCTGCCGCCGAGCTACGAGGCAAACTCATTAAACTCAACATAAAGTTAGCCAGTGTACCAAAAAGGAGCTCTTCTATTGAATTTTTTATTGATCCAATTTTTACCTAAAATTCCCCGATGTTTGTTTTATCTAAATTTAGTAAGTGCGAGGATAACTACAGCATTTTCAGTTCGTCCTATATGTTATCTTTGTTAGTTTCATTTGCTAACAAATTCGGAAAAATATTGATTAATGCAATTATGGAGGAAACATTTGATGACATTAAGCAATCTGGATTAATTAAAGATAATAATTTAAATGCCGGGTTGTTAAAAGCAAATCGGCGTTTCATTTGGAGGGCAAGTTCAATATAAAATGTTTTCATATTTCTTGCCACTTTCAAGAATTCCTCTTCATGCAACTGTTTAATTGCTAAAAATGATTGAACGGCATAACCCATGCTTATTTCGGCCAATGATATGTGATTTTCTTCATTTTCAAAATCGATGTCATTTACGTTGTTGTTTGTTGATATTTTGGATGCAATTGGGGTTTATAAAATTCAACCCTAGCAGCATGTAATTCAAATTTCGATTCGGTATGTATTTCAACAAAATAAATAATTTTTAAGAAATGTATCCACTTTGAATAAATTGTATCCATTTTAGTTGTTTTTTGTTTTTTGAGTATCCAGTATCCATTTCTTAAAATTTTTTAAATAATGGATACAATTGTATCCAAGTGGTAACCCTAGTCATCAAGCGACCAAAAAATAAGGTGATTTTCTTGAATCTTTTGATTTTCATAGAAGAAAGTAAGTTGATTTTTCGGTATTTTTTATAGACAAATATATTAATTGTTCATGGCAATCCCAATATTTTCGATTTGGTAAATCAGAAAAATACAGAGGCCAATCGCTCATAATATATCTACTGAATCTACTTTTTTCAGTAGATATATTATGAGCAATTGGCCTCTGTATTTTTCTGATTTACCAAATCGAAAATATTGGGATTGCCATGAACAATTAATATATTTGTCTATAAAAAATGCCGAAAAATCAACTTATTACAGACAGACAAATTAAATTCTTAACAGAAGAAAGTAAATGAACAACTTTAGGTTTTTGACACTTGTTTATTAAGTTTTAAAATACAAAAAAAAATGTTTTTTTTTTAAGAATAATAACGTCATGGGACACAAACATGGGAACGTTTATACGTTTTGTAACGTGATAATTTCAAAAAAGGTCACTTATTGGTCTCGACTGTAGCACTTGTAATAATTATTATCTGAAATCAAAAATTTTTATAAAATATATAATATTTGTTGGAGGTGGTACATAAATAAAAAGCAGTTACATAATATCAATAAAAAGTCGAAAATTAAAAAAATGGCGGACAAGCAATTTTTTGATATCGTTTCTTCACGTTTTTTCGCTCTTTAAAGTACTAAGAAACTGCAAATATTATACGCGTTTAGATTTATCCTCCAATAAATTAAATGGACTTCAAAATACAAAAAAAAATAGTGATCCATGGAGTATCGTGGAGACAGATATGTATAAAAAACATCGATTTTCAGAAACACATTTAAAGATTTTGCTAACGATTTTTTTTGAGTTGATGCATAAAAAAGTGGGTTTTTATGCCATAACTTTTTATGAAATTTATTTCAGTCAAACGGTTTGGGGAATTTATTCTACACATAATAGGCTATCGAAAAATGAAATAAAAAAAAAATCGAATTTTCGGATCGAGTTTCATGAGAACCTTCCCTTAAAATAATCGGGAAATCACGTGGCAATGAACTATTGCCAGACGTTAAATATGATACGGGTGTAATTGTTCTTGTCTGAAAATTGTCCATGAGCTATTTTTCTTGAGAACAGCATCCTCTCTAGTGCAGGCGTTCTAGTTCTTACCAGCCTTCCTATGGCACACTTCCTCGTTTAAAGGAATCATTTTCCCTAAGTTTCTGATCGATTTTCATAAAGGTATGAATATTGGTTACTCGGAAACATTATTAGAAATAATTAATAACAATACGATAACGAGCTGTTGTTAAATTTTGAACTAGTTTATGTTAACATTAAAACAAAATGCTCAGCACAACAAGGCTCACATTAATACCGATGATTTTATTGTTATTCTAATTAATTTTAGTTTATTGGAGTAATAATAACTTAAATTTGGGAATTTCTCGTTTTTCTTACATTTTACGTATAAAACTATTGAAGCTTGATGTTATAATTATATTTGTGCGGAAAATATGTAACTGATTAGTACGAGTAATACTTCAAAAGTACAGTGAATTTTCCGAATGCATATTTTGAAAATATGCAAAAAATGTTACGTTAATAATGTATTTTATCCACTTTTGATATATAATAGCCCGATAACTATGCTGATTTCAAATAAAGAAAATGTAAAATAACCCATTGTTATTGTATAACCCACGTTGCTAGGGGCAACGTGAGTTATATGTGGTATAACAAAATGTTGAGTAGTCATTGGAAAATTATTGGTAGTGAAATTGAAAAAACTATATTCCAAAAATTACCATAAATAACCACTAGTACCATAAATAACTATAATCTATGGCTACTTTCCATTGACGTTCCATAGTGTGTCATAAGTTGAAGTAAACCACATCTTATTGGATTTTAGATCAGCACAATGTTATTTACCCTAAAAATTTTACAACCTCAAAAGGTTTGGTGCTTTTAAGTCTGCGTACTAAATTCGTATTGTTAAAGAGCTAAGTTGCCTTAATTTTAAATTCACTTCTAGTGCAGGGAGATTATTAGTGTACAGTAGGTATAAAACGCTCCGTAATGCACTACCCTGTGGGTAACGCGATGGTAGTCTAGTGATACGTTCAGTTCTAGAGATAACTGGACAAGGCTCGATGATTTTTGGTTGTTTTGGTGCAAATGTGACTCGTTTATTCGTAGTTTTGCTGTTGAAGATTTTTCAGCTTTACCTTTCAACAGGAAAGGCTACTTTAATGTCCATTCATGTCTCTCAAAAATGTCGTATTTTCCATGAAGCACGGCTGGAGGCGATCTATCGAAATTCTTGTGTTCCTGCCGATGATTGCGTAATGGTATCAACATTTTTTTGACTTTTGTTAATTATATGGTACTTGAAGTGATTTCCGTCCTGCATCCGCTCGGAGAAAAACTTTGAGAAGAAATTGTCAATTGTCTTTCTAACATGTCTTTTTGCTAATTTTGATCTTATTTCGTTAAAATGTTGCTTTATTAAGGCATTAAAGAAATCAGTTTGCGGCATTAAGTTACCTTTTGTTTCCCTAATCCCAAAATAACCGATGGAAAAATGGTTATCTAGTCCGATCTATTTTAGCATATACATTCCGTTGCATTTTGGGTTGTAAATCGTTGTTCGTCTTCGCTCAAAACCCAGTAACGTTGACCCTTCATCTCTCACTGTAAATGTCGACATGAAAAAACCTGCGATCCACACTATATACACCCAAAAAAGTACTGGACGGCTTCGGCCCATCGCGTGTATCTGTCTAGCAGCGTTGTCCAATAGGGTTGTTCGAGATCGGTACCTCTGAAAAGCGTTCGGAGGTTGGTTTCAAAATACCTGTAGGTGATCTGGTATGGTTATCAACGTTAGCTTTTTGAAACGTCTCGAAAACCTTTCGGTTTCGGTAACTGACCGGAATGCAAGGCCTAGGTTTACCTGTAGAATTATCGCAATATAAGATCTTACCTGAATTGAACGATACCTACTACTGAACAAATTGCGATGTTGTATCCGGAATAGTGATCTGCTCAACCAGCAAATGCGTGTCTGCAACTATATTCTCAAACACAAACACATGTTGGAAAATCCAACGGTTGCCACGAATCAGCAACGACCGCTGAACCACTGCGCCTGCAGGGTTATCTAACGCATCGAACATCACAGGCAAACGTGCTGAAACCGACCGATGTGCAAAAAGGTTGCCTTGTACAACTATGCTTTGTAGCCTTCGAATGCAGCTATAACATTCGAGGACGATTCAATTGAAACCTTACTGTTTTTTCGATGTCCTTTCAAAAAATTGTTCAAAATTGCTTGGGATAAAACGTCGGTAAACATTAATCATGTCGAAGTGTCTTTTCAATTGCTGGGCTGAAGAAGATGGACTAATTGCTCTATGAGCTGGATTCTTGCTGGCAACCCTCCAAAAAAGTGACATCAGCTTGCGCGAATATACATTTGTCGATGTTGATAACGATCCCTGAGTCCAATAATTTATGAATCACAGTTTTTAAATGAGGTAGATTTTCGTCTAATAAACTAGATGCAATCAGTGTGTCCTCAAAATATACAAAGCAGAGCGGCAATACAAGTAATACTAGGTAAGTGAATTATTCGCTGGAATGATTGTGCCGTATTCCGGAGGCTGAAAGCCATCCTGCAAAACTCGAACAAAGAAAACGTGTTGAAATAGCTGCCTTGTTAATATCCTTAGATTCAATGGGTATCAGGTGATATGCTCGAACTAAATATTCAGTTGTAAATACATTATTGAAACGGCCCGCGTTCAATGCCCGACAGTTCTTAATGGTATACATTCTTCATTATGTTTAACTGGTAGACCATTAAAAGATTTTGTAGTGATTTCCCCGAATTTTGCCAATAATTCAAGTACAGAGTTGTGAATAACAGATTTATCCATTTTTTGGTAATGATGGTAAAGATGGATCTCACTAAAAATTTCTGACTTAAATTGGCCCAACACCTCACTAAAGTTTTTTGGACTGGATGGAACTGTGTTGTTTGATTGTAATGATCCGGATGAAATGTCCAAAGGGGCTTCGGTCGACTAGATTTGTGAGTGTGTTGTGCTTTAAATTAAATCATCCGCACGTTCTGATAACTTAGTCAATGTACAATAACTTCATTTTAAAACAGAGTTAGCACCATCTGCGCTTCTTAATCTCTGCATCGGTAACTGCCTATTGTTGAATCTTCGTTAAACTATGTACCGGCATTCATTTTAAATTGTCCTAGTGATTGACATGGTTTTCTATCTCCTAAGCCTAGTCCATAATGTAATGAATTATGTAATTTGGTCAATCTTGAATCGACAGCACCATGTGAGTACAATGTTAGCTTAAGCTGTTATTTTTGAAAGTGGTATAAGTCCATTTTTCAAAAAAATTAAGATAATGAAAACAATATAAAAAATGACAGTATAATCTTTCTAACGGTAAACAATCTATAGTTCAAATAAAAAAAATGAATCCCTAATACTTGTGCAAAAAACGAAAAAATTCAAAATCCCGTATATTTGTGCATTTATTGTTTATTTTTTCATTATCTCATTTCAACAAAATATGGACTAATACCACTTTCAAAAATAACAGCTCACTTAATGTTAGGCACTTAAAATTATTGTTCAAGTTTCGCAAACCAAACCATAGTCGACATTGCTTTCGTCCCTTTGCGTGTCAGCTGAGCTATTCCACTTTTGGAGGGGCTAAGCGAAGTCTTGAGGATTTACCAAATATATTTTGTGTGCGCATTTTTTTTTTAAATAATTTCTGTAAAGGTAGTTACATTTAAAGAATGTTAACATTTCGTGAATAGTAACATAAACCTCACGAAAAAAAACATTTTACTACGCCTAAAACTGTTAGCACGAAAATCGGTAAATCACTTTAATTTCGATTGTACAGTGATTATTAACAGTTTTATAAGTTTGATTTTATTTATTGTAAGTGAGGTGACCTAAAAATTTATATAGCAATGTAAGACAGACTAGGGGCGATGAAATTAATACGATATTTTTATTTTCCGATACACTATTTACATAATTACATTTTATTTAACTTCTTTGAAATTTCTTTATACAAATGAATATTTCTTTCAGTACGGAGGGTACGTAATAAAAAAAGATAATTAAATTAGACATGTGTTATACGTTACTTTCCGTTAAAGTTGAATACTATATATTACCATCGATTATTATAATATGTTTAAAAGTCAATAGGGATCAACATTCAACAATACTTCAATATATACATATATATTTATGTCTCTATATCTATAATAAAACTATGGTCAAATTTTACCACTTATAAGTTTAATATAAACAAGTTTAGCACGCATTTTGTATCTGGTAAATATTACAGGTAAGATAATAATCAACCGGAAGTTGAAAAATGTAAATAAACAAAAATAAGAAAATCAGTTATCACCTAAATTTTGTACCACCTGGCAAAAAAATTTATACATATAAAAGAGTTTAAACATATCTGGGAAATATTTACATATATGTACATACATATGTATAAATTACATATATTTATGCATAGATTAAATAAATATTAATGCTTTCGAATAATTTCATTTATTTATTTTTCGTAAGTAAATCAAAGTAAGTTTTTATCATTAGACAAAATTGAGGATTTGATAGTTTAGGATAGTAGTCTTAAGTAAGAAATATTCTTTGTATGTATAGATTATTTGAACGTATTTTACTAAATTTAATCCGAATTTAAATAAGAAATACATAAAGATGGGAATCGTAAAAGAAAATCAGTAAATTTTGATTAATCTAGGGGCTACTTAGATTTTTTTTTGGGTTATATTTTTTAAAGGGTATTTTAATGGGATTTTAAAAGGTTTTGTGGGAAATACTTCTAAAGAATTACAATTACATGCATTTGTTGAAACATTTTCTGTAGCTCAGAAGAAGGCTTTGGCTTTCTTCTTTTGTGTATTTTATCAAGATATTGTTGTGAAATGTACTCATCCAATATTATGTAATTTACTAATCCACTGTAGCTAAATTCACACTGATTAACACCAATTTTTCCCCCATTTTTAACATTTGCTAAAGCAAGTCGTTGCGAAATAGTCTTACAAATATACCTTCTGGAATTAGTACTTCTGGCAATATTTTTTAGAATTTTATGTTTCCCCTCAAACCTCATTCTCCAGAACTGCTTAAGAGGTCCCATTTAAATGATCCAAATAATAAATAAAACTATTAAAGATATAATTATTACAATTCGAATGGTAACATTTCATTTTGTTTGCCTGAAACAAGAAAAAACTGTTAGATAATTTATAAATATATATATATATATATATATATATATATATATATATATATATATATATATATATATATATATATATATATATATATATATATATATATATATATATATATATATATATATGTATATATATATATATATATATATATATATATATATATATATATTCTTTTGCTTAATAAAAAATTTTAGTTACCTCTACAGAGGTAGCCGTAAGCACAATATAGTATATCTCTAAATCGTTTGGGATAGTTTCAGTCAACTTATCCGTGTCTATTAATCTATAAAGTAAATAAACAAAAACTGTAATAAATATTTACATCGAAGGACGAGGGTTGTTTAGTTTGACTTATTAAAACAACATTTAAAAAAATTAAATTCTACTTTTTTATCAAATTCAGTTGTATTTCAAAACATATTGCAATAAATATATCTATTTTATGGGTAATTGAGAAATTTCGTTAATTAGTGAGTTTACACTAATAAATTCTAGATCAAACCGGGGGCCTCAATCCATAGATGATCTTTTGAATAAAATACCAAATCAGCTGACTGCCCTCTGGGTAGGTTGCGTTTAGTACATGAAATGCCTTAAAGCATAAATCAATTGCCGCTAAAGGACTTTCAGTTTTAAATAAAACATCATTTATTATTACGTATGAAGCTAATATATTATCTGGAATAATTAAAAATTTTATGTTGTAGAATGATTTTTTAATTTGATACAAATTTTACTTACTAAGTGTATCTCCTACAAAAACTACCATAGGTTGGAACGTACGATTATATTTTTTAAGTTTCTCCAAATGAATTGCAATATTTTCGTTGAGCAAATTCCCGTACTATAAAGAAATTATATAAAAAAAAAATCAGAAACAGAATATCCTGATGTCAGGATTAAAACATACTGTTACATGAATAAAGATGTTCTCTAAAATCTCCTGTTTGGTTAGCTTGACACGTTTGCTGTTTTTGTTTTTTTTTAAATAGGCATATGGTAGCATAAACGGTAAAATACACAACATTAAAATCTCGGTGCATTTTTGTTGTTTTACCAGTTGTATTTCAGCCGACTGTTTTGAATCACCTATTCTAATAATTTTAGAATTTATTGTAGCCCAATTTTCAAATAATTTGTTTTCATAATTAGGATATTTTATTCCGAAGTCGATTATTAATAGTGCGCTACCGGATGGCCCTTTCAAAATAGGAAACTTTGCAAAATATTGCACAATCGTGGTAGTGGAAGTTGGGCTTTCAACTAATTTTTCTCTCATTTTGAATGTGTCTTTTCATGCCGCAATAATTTCTTCGAGTGGCCCAAAGTGTGTTTCCAAAAATGTTACTGATTCTACAACGTCCGTATTAATTTCTTCGCATTGATTATCGTTTTGGCGGATATCGCGTAATCTTTTTTTTAGATAATTATAGCTTTCCCATAATTTTCCTTTAGCCACAGACCGAGTTTCTGAATTATATTTAATATAATAAAGTAGTTCTGTTTTTTTGGAAATAACTTAAGAATCTCCGAAGTTAGCTCTAGGAATCGTTCGGTTTTGATAACAAACTTTTGTTTGTTTACACAATTGTTAAACTCTGCATTTATGATTAAATTTGCAAGTGAGTTGCGGTTTTTATTGTCTAACGAATTATTTTTACTATAATAGTTTTGAATTATAATGCCATTCGCACATTTTAGATACGCTTTAACATTATTCGGCTCTAAATTCATTATAATTATTTTGCGTACGTCATACCCGTTCTGTAAGTAGAAAGATATATTATTGTACTACAGTAATCAAATTTTATAATATTTCTAAAAAACTTACTGTACTCGTATTACGCTCCGGTGTGTGTGATATTAAAGATTGAGAGTCTTCATATGTGGTAGCACTGACTGTAGTACACTGTGAAAAATTCTTACAACTAATACAATTTAAATAAGCGACGTAAAACTATATTAAATTTATAGTTTCGGTTGTTATCGACTCGACATCATAATTAGGGACATTATTGATATATTTACCTGGGCCAGACAAAAATGGCTCTTATATTTTGCCCAAAATTGGTTCCGCGGACCAGCTTTGGGAAATAAATCTATCAAACATTCATACTGAAGCTCAGAGAAGCTCTCTACTGTAAACTCTTCTTCTGTCGAAATAGAGGGCGAGTTAATGAGTCACATATTAATAAAATATTTAATTATTCATAAATAATTAAGTCAAAAGCCGATACAATAAACTTTATAAAACGCACAAAACAACAAAATAAAATAAGCAAAACTCATCACATACAAAAAATACCCCATTGAATAGACTAAAACCATCCCGAGGTTAAAGAGAAACCGAAAGTGAAAATTTGGTGGAAATTGGTCCGGTTGTTTGAGATTTGCGATTACCTACATGCAAACTAACTACTTTATAATATTAAATAGATTATACAGATAATAGATAATACAGAAAACCTCAAAGCCGCACATAAAATACATTTTCAAACAAATTTGCCAGTTAAAATTGAAAGGCGTTATTTGTTCAACATATTCAATATTATGATGCAATGCCACATGCAAAACGAAACGTTTTCAAAATCGTGTTAAAATAACCATTTGGGTTTATTTACAACCTATGAATTACTAAGTAGTAAATTATATAGTTCGAAATTACAATGACGTAATTTTAATTAAATTAATCATTCAACAGTTAAGTATTCCTATTTGATATATTAAATTACATTTAGAATCGCCAGTACTAACAGACCTATTTACATAGTAGAATTTGCTATATGGTAAATTACTACTAAAATATTATTATATTAGTGATCTTATATAGCAGATACTACTTTGTAAATAGTTCTAACAATGCAGGTGATTCTGAGAATATTTGTTTTTAATTTACAAGTAAGATGACTATTAATTTTATATAAAGCATAAATTCACAAAATTAAACTACTATAAAGAAATAACTATTTTGATTTTCTCTAATATACATATGCACTACAACAAAAGCTTTCACAGGATACAACATTTTTTATAACACATGACAGTTTTTTAGAACTTAATTCTTATATGTGTGCTTGTAACATGTACACACAAATATATCACAAACACAAAATTTACACAAAATGCCACAATATCTTACCAATAAATAAAGAATGGAGATGTCTAAAGCCCCATTGATCCAACAGTTCACCAATACTATCCATGCCATACGATAACGTATAAATATTAATTTTATTAAGCGACTATACTAATTATTTTTTAGCTCCTTCCACTAAGAACACACAATATACAATGAATACTTTACAAAAGAAATCTTTTTTTTTAACTGTGTCAAAATAAAGGGATTTCCCCATATTATATGAATTTTTTCTATTGCTATTTTTTTTGGCTCTCTATTGTAAACTCTCCATTGTTAACGGATTATATGTGTCATATATAACAAGTATTCCTATTTAATATATTAAATTAGATATTATTATAGCAGAGAATACCATATAATAAATATTATTATGTAAGTAGGAAAGACTTCCATGTACATAGTAAATTTTACAAAATATATCGTACAGAGTAATATAATTTGATTTCTATAAATATATAGGAATCAGATTAGTAATGTTTTCTTTCCGTGTAAATAAAGTATAGTAGTATAATTTTTAAATAAAGTTAAAACAAATATCTGAAACGTTTAGAAATATTATTTCAATAATCGGAGTGACGATTAAACCTCTCTGTTTAGAGGTTTGCCCCAAAACAATTTGGTGACAACGGTAATGTGATTCTAAAAATATATTAGAATCTGTTCGCATGCATTTCAAGTATTTTGATGCACAACGTGTGGTGAAAATGTTTTCAAATTGCGGTGATTGTCTATAACAGTCAAACTACAGTAACGAGATTGTTATCTTTACAAAACGTCTGCACGTATCCTTCAAATCATTTATCAGCCGGCAATTGATGCAGTCAGTCAGCCTTATACGGTGTTCCGAGATTTAAAATCATCTTTATTAATTTTATTTAATCGGTTATCATACAATTTTTTTTAGGAATTATTTATTGTGAACATATGAAGTTGATGCTATTTGTGTGTTAGATAGTAACTTTCAAATGTCGATTATTTTCGACCTGTGCCTAAAATAAATTATTTTGCTAAAACTGATAAATCGAGAAAATTAACAACAAAACACAGATTAGTCTCCTTATCCGTTATAATTATAGCAGTAACGAAAGTGTGTCAGAAAATAGTGGTAAACTATAGTTAAATACAATAGTGATTGCAATATTAACAGTGTCATAATGGCAGAAAACTTTAATCCTAAGAATTACACAAATTACACAAAATTCTTGTCAACAGTGATTTAATACACGATCCTTTAAAGCCTTCTGAAAAAAAAAATTTATTAATTTACTCAAAGCCAAGCTGAGCAGTAAAGCTTACGAAATAGTTCTATACAACGATTGGAAAAATTGGAAAGAATTACGAGTCAAATTAAATTCCAGACTTGCAGAAATTCGTTCTGTAGAACAATTACATGTGGAATTATTTAACAATAAATAGCAGCGAATCGAAGATGCCAGAACATATGCAGCAAGAATAAAGAAACTGAAGGCATGACTCAATGAAGCAAATACTGCCAGAGGAGGTACAGAAGCATCAACTTTTGTGCGGTCGTCAAATCTAAAGCTGGCTTTAACTGCATTTGTTGAAGGTTTATTAGAACCTATCAGAAGCTATATCAAACCATGCAGATGTCTCAATTTAAAAGAAGCCATCACAAGAGCCTGTGAAGAAGAAGTTCTACATACAAATCAAAAACCCATTTCGCCCAAACAAATTCGATGCCAAATTTGTTCGAAATTAGAACATTCAGTAATGAATTGTTTTCGTATAAATAAATCATTGATATCGTGCTACTTCCTAGAATCAGTCTGCAAGTGTCCCATAAAATCTAATTTTGCTATCTCACCAGTTAAATCAGTAAATGTTTTATACTGTAATTACTGTAAGTGTCAGGGACATCACATTTCGCAATGCAGAAAGAAAATTAGAAGTGATCACAATAGATTATTGGGATCACCAATCGCAAAACTGCCTACGGTCCGAATCACCATCACAGAATCTAGTTTTACGAGTAGTTCGGGCCAAAGAATTAAAATGAAGCAATCAATAAATATAAATAGTAATAAACCAAATATTGCCGACATAAACAACCTTTCTAGTTTATCAGAACTATTTATTTTCGAAATTCCAGAGATTCAAATATGTTTAGCAGGTCAATTATGTGGTAGAAAATTTATTCAATCCATTTTTATTAGATACTGGATCTGACATTAGTTTAGTAAAATATGGTTGCATTGATGGCAATGTTCTATGTTATCCCAATAATAAATGTAAAGTTAAAGGTATTACGTCAAAAACTTTAGAAACCATAGGTACACGCAAAGTTGAAATTATTCTTCCTGATAAAAATACTATGCACCAAACATTTCATGTTGTCCCGGGTGACTTCCCTATTTCATGTGGTAAATGATTTCTTGTAAATTTCTATGCAAAGTCGATTTCAACACCGATACATTAGTAATTAACTCTGATACAAAATCCATTCAACTTAGTATTCACTCTTTGCCGAAAGATAATTGAATTCCAGCTCGTTCTGAGAAAATTTAAGATTACCTACTAACAAACCAAATGGGTCACAATCGTTCTGCCATTCCAAATAAATTTTATCTGGTGTTTTTGTGGCAAATTGTTTAGACCAAACTCATGATGGCGCAGCTTATATTAGTGTGGTAAATACCAATGATTATCCAATTGAGTTGCATGACGCTCAGTTAGATCTTCGTGACATTGAACACTATGATTTAATAAACATCAACTCGTGGGAAAACCCTGTGAATAAAATTTGCAATCATTATATAATGAAGAAAAATCTTTCCATTTTAAACATTGGCCGCGACCATAATGATTGTTTTTTTCTTTAAGGAGATAGGTTCTCTATTACTCATGCTGTTACCCATAAAATACCTCTGATCGATAGACAGCCAGTTAATACTACAAATTCCACAAATTTCTAATATGCTAGAAAATGAGATTATAGTTCCAAGTAGCAGTCCGTGGAACTCCCCTATTATTTTAGTTCCTAAACAGAGTTATGAAGTCTTTCGAATATCAACAAACAATGAAAATAACTATTCAGAAAATTACCAACGTAAGTTAGGTAAAGCCAACTATTTTAGTACTCTGGACTTGAGCAATGGCTATCATCAGGTCGCCGTTGAACCTACCGATCGATTAAAAACTGCATTCAGTTCAGAGTTGGGCCATTTTGGGTTTCAACGTATGGCATTTGGTTTGAAAGGTGCTCCGGCCACCTTCCAACGTTTAATGAACACCACACTCTTCGGTTTAAACGGAATCAAATGCTTCGTCTATTTAGTTGACATAGTCATTTACGATCATAATTTAGTAGAACACAATAAGTGCCTTTCGAATGTATTGTGGTGCCTCAGACGCTATAACTTAAAGCTTAATCCATCAAAGTGTAATTTTCTGAGAAAACAACTATACTATTTAGGCCACATAATTACACAAAATGGACTCAATCGACTACCCAAAAACGACGCAAATCCTTCTTAGGATTAATTGGTATTACAGGCGATTTATAAGGGACTTCGTAAAAATCGCCCAGCCACTTACGTCACTTCTAAAAAAGAATTCGTGGCATGGTTACGGACCATTTTTGTGTCTATGTCTGGTCCTAGTGGACCGTCACCCAAACTTAACCTAACCTAACCTATGTAACTTCAAAAAAATAATTCAAAATATATGTGGGATCCCTTTTGTGAACAATCGTTTATTCAAGGTATCCGGATTTTTCCAAAGAATTTGTAGCCACCACAGACGCGAGTGATATGGCATTAGGTGCGGTACTATTACAACAACAGGATGACTTCGATCATCCCGTCGCATTTGCCAATAGAGTTCTCAATGGTCACGAAAAGCATTATTCTACAATTGAGAAGTGGCTGTAGAGCAATCCCGGCCTT
Source organism: Tipula vernalis (assembly GCA_958295665.1). NCBI lineage: Eukaryota > Metazoa > Arthropoda > Insecta > Diptera > Tipulidae > Tipula > Tipula vernalis. The sequence continues at coordinate 277,494,234 of OY282558.1, forward strand.
ACGTGTTCGGAACCAAATTTATCATTGTAACTGACCATCCTTTAGTCTACCTAAAAAATTTGAAAAATATATGTTGTTTAATTAGGTGGCGCCTTAGATTATAGGAATTGGACTTTTCAGTCCGATATAAAAAGGGCAAACTTAATAGCAATCCCGATTCGTTAAGTCGTATTCAGCTTCAAACCGATTTAAATGTAATAACCCGTAGTCAATCTAAGGAACAAGATAACGAAGTGAAGCTAGATTTAGATGGTTCAGTTTCCACAGATAAAGGTTCAACTGAAAAGGCATTCAATGACTGAAAATATTCCAGAAACGGTGAAACCAGCATTAAATGATATAAATCCGAAAATTATAAAGCTCAGTGATGAATCACAGATAAATAACTTAATTAAGGAATATCACGTTACTCCATTGAGTGGACTTTGACACACCCCTTTCATAAAATATTTCTGGACATTGTAGGTCCCTTGTCGTCTTCTTATAATAACAATAATTACCTATTGACATTACAAGACGATCTTACAAAATTTTCACTAGCTGTTCCATTGGTTAATCAGGAAGTGGAAAGTTTTTCGAATGCATTCATCTTAAATTTCTTATGTCAGTTTGGTGCTACTTGCCAAATACTCACAGACCAAGGCTCCAATTTTATGAGCCATGTTCTCAAAAATATCTGTCGTAAATTAAGCATTGATAAATTAAATTCTACCGCGTATCGGATAAAAAAATCGCATAGAACACAAGGAAATTATTTAAGAAATTTCACAGAAAACGATTAGTTAAATTGGGATAGTGTATGGACGGAAGCCTAACATTCCAAATTCGCCAATGACCATAGCGTTAACTACAACTACAACGATTATGCTAATGAATTCAAGTATAGGTTATAATCATCTTTTGAAATAGCTCGAAAACATTCAACAGCTCGACTTGTGCTTTGTCGAAGAAATATTTTGACAGATCACTAAGAAATATATAATTTGACGTCGATGATAATGTTCTTCTAGCCAAAGAAACTCGTAATGGTAATTTATCATGCCCAAGGTTAGTTCCATACGTTCTAAAACAAATCATTTCCTGATGCTAGCTCTTTTTAAATTATGATTATATTTTATTTAAATTTGATCTTAATTTCTGTAATTAAATAATTTTTGACTATTGTTATTTTAAAAAAAAAATGAAATTAAAGAACTTAAATTTAAATTTAATAAAACTTATATTACATTTATAAATAAAAATTTGTCAATTTTACGTTTATTCACACATACTCGTATTATGTAGATAAAAATAAAATAACAACAATTCAAATTTAACGAAACTGAACAAAAAGTTCTTAAAGTTTCGTTGGTCAGTAACATGCATGTTAAACGGTGCAGCGGTTAAAGCTGCGGCGGTGTGGATCGGGAGGTACCGGATTCGAATCCCTAAAGGGGCGGGATGAAAAAGGGATTTTTGACCGATTACGATCGGTGATGAAGATGAACACATCTATGACCCCCTGTTGAGAGTGCAGAATTCATGGGCCGACCCACACTTCATGTCAGCACTACAGGTTTGCATGAAGCAATGCAATGTGCAGGTGATTTATACAAAACGGGTCTATAGCCGTACGTCCTCGATTTGGCTACTTCTGCATAAAGTAGGACGGTAAAAGTAAACTGCGAAAAAGTTGGGTGTGCCTTGAGCCCCAGAACAATGTGTGTATTGAACAGATTGCATAGATTAAAGCCAAAAAAAAAACATGCATGTTCCTATGGTCGCATTCTTACTTTTCTTACTTACATTTCTTAAAGACTCGCTGACCAATGCTTAAAATAATTTACATAAAAAAACCAATGTTAAAATAAAGAAAATAATCAGTCATCGTCACTCTTCTTAACATAAAGATCTATATATTAATTGATCTACATAAATTTTTGTATATTAAAATATCGTATAATAATTATTAATAATAAAATTTGTGAAATGCGTATTAATTAATAAAAAATAATAAACACTGTAATAACTTAATTAATGAATAAATTCTATTTATAATTAATCTATAAATAAAGTTAAAACAAATATTTGAAAAGTTTAGAAATTATCTTTCAATAATCGGAGTGACGATTAAACCTCTCTGTTTAGAGGTTTGCCCTATAACAAGTGTATCAAATAGGAAAAACCAATGATTTATAACAAGCAAAATTGATTCTATTTGAATCAAATGCGATTTCGAATAATCGTTGTTTGTTTTAATTCTAAACCGTAGACGGTGTTTTAGTACAAAACTTTTAAACATTATTTAGTATTAGTTTATTATAGGCCAAAAACGCATAACATATGAACTGTGAATTTCAGTGTTCAGCAGGAAATTATTCAAATTCAAAACTTTATGCTTTGTTCTTAGTGAAGAAAATGGCCACTTTGCGTTGATAACAAACCAGCGTGTCTTTAATATGAAACTGTAGCCATTTGTTGCAATTTCAGTTGATTTGATAATCATCTCAAATATCATTTCAATTATTTTCATGTATACAAGCAACATTACTTTATTTAAATTTATTTTTATTTCGTAATAAAATCAACCATGGAATGTTTCCAAATGTGTTTGTTTTCAAGCTTTCCTTTCTTTAAGAAATCATGAATCACGACCATTTGTGAAGTTTTGATGCTTTGATTATCATCCGAAGAATTGTGCTTGCACGTTTTATATTGCTAATCAATACACCAATTAGCTCTTGTCTACAATTTTGAAACCAATTTAAGTTATACTTTTTCCACGCGAGTCCCTTCAAATATGGTTATGCTCTTTTTGATAAGACGTCTGGATGTTCAAGTATTTTGATTGCTTAACGTAATTTTTGAATTATTGAATGATATATGTATGCAAATGTTTATTATGTTGAAGACTAATTAAAATTATGTTGTAAAATTCTCACCTCAGTTTTAATGTTAAACGTTTCTAAACTCCCCTAATTTTCACGAACACGAGTCTCCGATCCATTATTAGTAATCTGGCATTTACGTATTGTACATTTATTGATTGACGCTTTAAATTCAATGCGAAAACTTCCGATCACTTTCACTATGATTGCATACTATCACTTCACTAGGAATATTACCGTGAATATGTAGATATTTTGTGTGCTTAAAGAGAAGGTTAATTAATGAGTATAGGGTATAAATAATTGAATTATTTTTATTTTGTTTTATTAATGTAAAGTGGCTTTTATCGCAATATTAAAAATGGCTACTTGAAAATTTCACAATCTATTAATTCATTCTCTGATTGTTATTAAAATGCTAATGTTTACGCCAAGAAAAATATTTTTATTCTCGAATCAAATTTTCATTCATATTAAAATACGTAATTCCAACAACAAATTTGGCTTTATATTAAAACAGTTTATTGTACGCGACAAACTGAAAAAACTACTTTGAATAAAGAATAATTCATTTGACGCAAATCAGTGAATTTTTATTTAAACAAAACTTGTATCAATAAAATCATTCGGCTACAAACATTCTTAATTTGTTTAAAGTGATCGTCATACATAAATCTTGTGAAATTTTATATTTAAATAATTATTTTTTCACAAACGTCTTAAAAGTAGCTTGTTTTAATACCATTATTGGGTATTAAAGTTGGCGTTTTTGTTACGATTATAAAAATGTACGTGTTGCCAGTGTATACTTTTCATCCTAGACGTAACATTTCTTTTAAAACTGTTTTCAATATTAATAGTACTTTTCCCCAACGAAGAAAAGATATTGCGTACATTAATTATAAGTACAAATTAAGCCCATTTAAATTTCAAGATTGAAAATTTATTGAAATTTTTGTATAGCTAAGCCACATGAGACCTTTACTTGTTTCCGTTTGTGTATGTTTTCAAGTTACAGTTTCAATTACACAGTACCACAAAAAAATGAGTGGAGGGTTCCTTAAATCAGACCAAGTGGATTATATGTTTTTTGGATCACTTTAACCGAATCCGAAACCTGTTTGCCCCATCACGTCATCGTTTTTTTCTAACCTCAAAAACAGCTGGAAACTTATTAGCGTATACCCTATACTCTTATAGCTCAATAACCTTGAGATCGATAACTTATAACCCTAAAACCCTTAACCTAAAAATCTATAACTTCAAAACTCAAATCCCAATAAACTATGTACAAACCAAAAATGCAGCAAAAAATAAAAAAACTTACAATCAAAACTCAATCTCGGAAAGTTTTAGCTTTATAATTCCATACGTCCATCACTTCGTAACCTCAAAACCAATGATCGATAGACTAAATATTTACCGAAAATAACTACATCGATACTGCATATTTCCCCAATTCTTCATAAGTCCTTCTGAATATTTCTGGATTCGCGTGTAGTATAACAGATAAATTTTAAATCTTTCATTTTCGAAAAAATAGAGGTTTTATACCACCTCATAACTTATACCTGATAAGTTATGATTGTGGCCACGTAAACATTATAATTTTGTTAAATTTTGCGATTAGTCACTGTTTTAACCCAAACATCAAATACGAAACAAAGAAAACTTTTTAATAAGTCATCTCTTTTTGAAATATATATAATACAATACTTCTTTGCAATGATCCTTTTTAAACGACAATTTTAAATTTAGGTATAAAAAATTGGCTGCTCCGCATAGCATAAAAAAACGTTGATGAAAGCAGTTTCCCACAAATTGAAGTACAGATAGATCTATGTCAAATAGTTGATGAACTATTAAGTTAAATATGAAACTAGGTACACCGCGGACAGCTGTTCTTTGATGCCATCTCAATAGGTATTGAAAATTGAACTCCCTCAGGAGCAATGTTGCGCTGAAAATTAATAAGGGAATCATTCCTTACAATACATACAATGAAGTAAAAGTACTGGTGTAGGAATAAGAATTGGTAAAAACCAGCAAAATATACATATAATATGGATACGGGATAGAACAAAATTTATGGAGAAACTGAAAAAGTATTTAGTGTGTGACAGAGAAAGAAAAAAATCTTCGTCCTTGTCTTTAAATCCGAATTTTCGAATTCCAAATTCAAATTTATGTGTAGGAGGCGATAAATCAAAGTAGCTGTCACCTAGAGACGGAAAAAATAAATGAAGGGCTTATTGCTTAATATACGATTCAAGTTCAATTTTTCTTAGTTACGCTATATAACATCGGTTATTTGCGTTGATAAATTGTATTTCGCGAAACACAACTAGTGGTGTTTCGGTCGCAAACATTCATGAATATAAACAAACAATTAATATATTTGGCATTTGAAAAAAGATGTATCTTTAACAAAGGCGATTGACACAGTAAGAACTGAAAAATATCTATTGTGGCAATTTGAAGAGTTTTGTAAAGAAAAGAAATATGGTGTAAATAAAGAAAAGTCTGAAAACGAGCTGTGTGCTATACTAGAATATTGGGCTTATAATATGCGTAAAGTGAATGGCGAAGAATACAAAGAAGGTATATTAAAAACATTAAGGAACCTTACTATAAGCAATTCAGTAAAATTAATCACCCTTTTAAAGGGGTTGCATTTTAAAATGCAAGAGATGCGTGAAATTGCAAGCGAAAAGTTTTACAAGGTATAGCTAGTTAAACGTAAACAAAGTTCAGTAGCATTGACGTTAACTGAGCACCAAAAAATTTTGCAAACGTTTAATGAAGAAACTCCTGATGGCATACAAAAGAAATTTTTGCATATTGTGTCAGTGGAATTAATTGGCTTGGAGATGTAAGGAAAGAGGTAAATGTTTAATGTGACATTTTAAGGAAGATTGAGGATTTTGTATATGTATATAATATACATTTTGCTATACTGTGTGCCGTCAAATATTCTTATTGTATTTGTGTGTTTTCTCATGATGTATAAACGCAATCAAAAAAATCGTGATCGTCAATATAAAAAAAAAGCAACATGAATAAATGGTTTTTAATTTATAAAAAAATAATTTTGTTAGTTTTTTAGCTTAATTTATTTTTATTTTTTATTAATTTTTTAATAAAAAAAAATCTGACGTTTCGACGGCACATTCCGTCACTTTCAAGGTTATAATTTATACTATAATTTCAAAATAACAAAAAAAATTTATAACGAATGTTTTCTAAAGTAACTAGTTCAGTTTGATTTAAGTTTAACAGAAAAATAGTTTAAGTTATACAATTAGAGTGAAACAATTATAAATTTAGAAGATCTATAAAATGTTGTAGTAACAATTTAACAATGTTTTTTGATGTAAATGCTTTCCAAAATTAATGTTTTATTGAGATTTTGTCCTTATCAAGTATCTCAGCGTCATCTAAAGATAATGAGTGATTACTTTCACGTAGATTTTCCGTTAAAAACATGCAGAGCTAGAAATATTCCAATTAGTGATAATATTATAAGGACATCTAAAGAATTCGCAGATAAATTGAACATATTAGATTTTAAAGCTAGTAACGGCTGGATAGAAGGTAAATATAATTTAGTATACCTTTGTGTACACATTTGTTTTTTCATGTTACATTTATGCTATTTTTACAAAGGGTTCAAAAAACGGCACGATATTGTGTTTAAGTTAATCTCCGGTGAAAAAGGTATTGGTAAATACCAAAACCCTAGATGCTTTAAAAATGTTCGCAACCATCCAGTCCTTTATAAAGGAAATATTAAATTGAGGATGTCATTTCAGGAATGGGAATACTATTTAAGACATATTGATCAAATATTTACCAGCCGACGGCGAAAAATTTTGTTAGTTGTCGAGAACAGTCCATCGCAGTTGGAGGTTGAATCATTGTCAGTAAAGTATTTACCTCCAAATTTAACAACTCTGATCCAGCCCATGGATCAAGGCATTATCCACAATTTTAAAATACAGTACCGAAAGTTGTTAATTAAAAAAATAATTTTAAATATTGTAAAACATAACAGTTTACCTAATTTGAATATACTGGATGGATGCCACTTGTTAAAATTTGCTTGGGATCTAGTGCAACAAAATAAGATAGTCAACTGCTTCAAGAAGGCCTGGCCAACTGGTAGTGATGACGTATCAGTAACTGATGATAGTAACGATAATATTCGTTCCGAAGTGGGAAATTTGTACTGTGAAAATCCATCGATTCAAATATTTCGGCAAGGCGTAAATTTTACAGACTACGTACATGTGGATGAGCACATATTTAAAATTACGTCACGCAAGCTGATTTAACTGTAGACAACGATAACGATGGTGAAGATGATATTGAAATCCCGGAGATAAAAGATTTGGAAATGTTCTTAAATTCATTTTGACGCCCTATTTTTGTATATATGTGTACGCAATTCTCATTTCGTTTTGAAATTTTCCCTCGAAATGAACAAGAAACGTGTTAAATAAAAAATTGAAATTTTTAAATTATTTTATCGAATTTTTGGTGCAATTAATTTTCAAGGCAAAAAAAAAATAAATTTTCAACGAACAAAATTTTTATTTTTGCAATAATTAGAAAAAAAAAATGGGTTATGTACATTTAGATGTATGTAGGTAGCCCATTGTTTTATTTTTATTTTAAATTGTTGAAAAGTTTGTTGAAAATTTAATTTTGCCTTGAAAATTAATTGCATCGAAAATTCGGCTAATTAATTTTAAAAGAATTTTACGAAATGAAAAAGTGTACATTAGTAGAATTTAGTAAAATTAATTGAAACCAGTTGTTAATTTCATGCACGAATCCAACATTTGTGGCGCGGCGCATATTGGGATAAAAAGTAAGTTGAATTTTAGTATCATGAATTTTTGTCAATGAAAAACAAAATAAACAAAATTTTACGAAGAAACTTAGCAGTAGGTACTTCTTGTGTATTTTTAATGTGCGATAAATTCAAATAATTTTTATGTTCTTCCAATGTCAACCCATTAACTTAAATGAATGTATTTCTGTATACATTTTTACCTACAATTAATGAGTTATAACATTACTTTACTCATGGCTTTCTTTTCACTCATGACGTTCAAATGATCGGAATGATCGGAAAATTACCTCAAAATTTATGTTTTCCATTGTACGCGTATTTAAAATTATTACTTTATAAACATTTTGCATTCCAATCTAATTTTATAATCTTAACCTCAAACATCTTAAGAACCTCAAAAGAAAATCTAAACAAAGCTGTAGAATGTAAACATTAGTTGTATTGTTTTCGTCAAAAAAAAAAAAAAAATTACAACAACAATCAAATTGAATAAACCAAAAAATGGCTTAGCTAAAATATTTTTTGGCTTATAGCTTTTATTTTAATCAAAAATTGGAATGCAAAATGTTTATAAAGTATAGTTCTAAGTAAAGGGTGGGCCAATAATAGTTTCACTATGTGAATAGTAAATAAAAAAGTATTTCGTTGGAATGATTTTGATTTCTTTATTGAATCATGTTTAAATCATGCTTAACAATTATGTGTGAAAAATATAATATCAGCCAAATTTTCACCACGGCTTCGGCGGCACATATCAATAACATTCCTAACATTCTGTCTCCTCTATTCCACCAACATGCCTTATAAATTATCTCTTGTTTACATCTTGAGTCGCTGCTGGCTTATTGGCACCGACCTCCCTTTTGAGAAAACTCCAAGTGGCCAACCCCGGTGATCAATTTACCTCTCCGTTCCGCGAGATAATGCGTCCCGGGAACTTCTCGTGCAATAAAACCATTCTGTCATAGGCTGTGTGACATGTGGCACCGTCTTGTTTAAACCACTTATCGTCCACATCCGTAACATCCAATTCGTGCCATAAAAAGGAGTAATTATGCCAGGATGCTCCAAAGGAGCAATTATGCCGAGATGTCATCCTAAATTTGAACGAACGGATTAATATGTGCCGCCGAAGCTATGTTGAACATTTAGCCGATATTACTTCACACATAATTGTTACCGATCAATAAGCATGATTCAATAAAGAAATCAAAATTATTAGAAAGCAATAAATTTTCATTTACGATTCATATGGTGAAACTCTTATTGCAATACCCTTTACAATGGAAAATATAGATTTTGAGGTGTTGTAATTTTTTTCATATTTGTTTTCTTTAAAAGACAAAATCTAAATGAATTTTCATATCCGAAAAAGATGACCTTGAAAAAGTTGGCCTTGGTTTGTATTGGTGCATATGTAAAGCGGCATTCACATGGGGTGTGAAGTGTACAGTTACATATATGTCGGTATTCGCTTATTTAGTAAATTTAAAACGCCTTGGGGATAGGTTTCTCATGACGAAGGTACATAACTGAATATTTTCATTTACTTTTCTTTGACAAATAGGCGGAAAATGACACCCATCGAAGGAAACAATCAATGCATTTATGTTCCATCTCCACGAAGTGACAAAGTTTGAAATATTAGTGCATTTCGGTTTAAGGGCCGTTCGCATATTACGTAACTTTTTTGTGTGTTTTTGATCCCTCCCTCCCCCTCGTAAGATACTGTAACATATTTCAGAACCCCTCCCCACCCAAGCATAACGTAACTTAGCTTTGAATACCACTTATTAATTGGATGAATTTGGAGTGAAAACGATATTTTGAACTTGCTACGCTTTTCATAATAAATTTCGACAGAATCGACATAAATGCGCCTAGTTGAAGTAAATGTTTGTTACTGTAAATTTCTGTTATGTAACATTTTTACGTTCACCCTCCCTATCCATAACAAATCGTAACAAATCACGGAACACCTTTCTCCCCCAAGAAGCGTTACGTAATATGTGAAAGGGCCCCTTAGACTTTATTTTAATGGAAGTGTTATTCATTGAGCTTTTTATGTTTATAAAGATATCTGAAAAATTGATCGGAATGATTGTTTGGTTGGTTTCCATTTGTAATTATGAATAAATCGAAGAATTTCAAATTAAATGAATAAATTGTACAATGTATGTACTTAAATATCCCTATTCCCTTGGTCGTGTCACTTCATTCAACGTGACAATTGTCGTGCCACTTCAACTTTAAATTGGTATTCTCTTAGTCGATGGAAGTGATAATATAAGAGAATGCAACGTAAAACAATATCTGTCACTTTCAAACGACGATTGCCGCATCGCTACAAGTGACAAGTGACACGACTAAGGGAATAGGGGTGAAAATATCTTTTACTGTAGAAATGTTCATTAATATTTGCGAACATATAAACTGTGAACATGTGATATACATGTGATAAATGTTAACACTTCCCTCTTATTCGCTTAAGTTCGCTAAATGTATTGTTTTTTTTTATTTTTATTTTTTTATATATTGTTTTGTGGTACAAACTAGTGTAGTTTAAGTGGACTTGGTTAATGACCATAAAATGACCTAGTTGTCATGTTGTAATAAAAACGGAATATTAAATTAAATGTACGTTGTACATTTCATGCCCATTTCAACCCTTATATATTCCTCCACTCCAAATTAGTTTGTAGGTAAACAGGTAAGGAACGGGGAGAGTACCGTGAAGAAACGACTCGTGTGAACAGGCGGAATCTTTCAAAAATACAACTCGTGCTTCGTACTCGTTTCATTTTCGTCGGTTTAAATTACATTCGTGACATTTGAAAACAATTATCTATAGTAAGAAGATGATTAGTTAGAAGAAAAGAGCAGAGAAAGTATTACTTATGAATATGAATGAACTTAAAATAGCTAAATTTGTCGTTTTCAAATAAGGAATAGCTAGGAATACTTACAATTTGAAGTTAAATTTTGTAAAAAATATTTTGGGCAGCATATGTTGATTTGTTTTTATTTCGTTGTGTCAAATAACCATGTTACATTTTTCATTTATTTATTTAACTTAAATTTATTTATTTTGTTTAATTATAAATTATTGAATTAAATTTTTTTTATTCATAATTTGTGTAAATTTAATTTAATTGCCACAATTTGTTTTTTGCACACCGCAAAAGTTTGCTTTATGTTGTACGACTTGTGGCCGTTTTGAAATCGGAGAGCAGTTAAGTGCACTTGTATTCAGCACAATATCCGATACCAATTCAAAGTAAATATTCTGTTTGTTCTATATAATATTCTACAGTAAATTCTTGCAGTTATAACATAAAACCAAAAATTATCAGCAGCCTTAATTTTAAGTATAAAAATACATAAAATAATACAAGATGTTCGTAACCCTCTGATAAAATATTATCACCTTTTTGGCAAAGACATCTATATTACATCTATAGTACATACAATTATAACAGCTATAAAAATCTATTTTATGTTTTTCTAACTATTATAAAATGGTGGTATTACAAAATATAAAGTTTTAAAATGTCATTGAAATTGAAACCCTGTTTTACGTTAATTAATACTAAAAGGTAAACAAAAAATTACGGCTTAGAGCTATAGAGGCCCAAATCGACCTTTATAACGCGGCTTTATTTATAACTTTCGAACATATAATGTAATTATGTACGTTATAGGTGGAAGGTATATTTAGTCCAAAGAACGACTTTACCCATTATCTTTCTTTGGCAGACACATTTTCAATACAGAAGCTACTTAGAATCAATACATTTGATAACTCTTATATTTGTGAAGATTTTTCATCGCGGATTGAAGTCATATGCTTTGAATTGATAAAAATAAATTATAACCATTATTTTGAAACAAAAATGGTAATACTGCTGTAGCATGTATTTACCTATACCATATATAACTTGTTTTTTTTATTGTACATATTACTGCTCTAGCAGTCATGTTATAACAGTCACATAATTTTAGAGTGATTTACCCTTAACCCTTCATGTACCCTTAACTTGTCCCGGTACAAAAGTATTGATTCGTCTAAAGACAAATCATTAGCCGACGAAATTGCAGAATTAAAGTTCGTCAGAAGCGGTTTAGTATCGGAGAAAATTTCCTCAACTTTCCACAATTTTCATCATAACCGCCTTCTGTCATACGGGAATGAAAATACTGCAGTATTTGTCCAAAACGGCGGCCAGACCTGTTAATTGAAATATTGAATGAGTAATACAAGGAATTTCTTGACGAAAATTGGTGATTGCTTGGGCTATGTCTCTGACCTTGTGGAAGACAGCCCCAAAAATTTACAAATCTCGAATTAACCAGTGTCGTGAAAGGTAGCATTACACCGATTTGTTGTATTAGGTTGCTTAGAGTTTTCACATTTACTTAATATCTTAATTTGTACAGAATCAGGGTGCAGGTAAGGTTACAGGGTACAGGTTTTTCTTAAATTTTTGCCGCTGTCGCACTTTAAAATGTCATAAATAAACAAATATCGAACCAAGCACCCTGTTGTGGGTTATTTAGATTCAATGAAATTTACAACACGAAATATCGTTATAGATGGATTAAAGAAACTGTTGTCTTGTAAATAAAAGTCATCATCGAAATGTGGGACAATTTTGGCATCATCTCGGGAAGGATTATAAGAAAACTAATAAAATGTTCTTAATTAAATGTAATTTGTTCTAATTTCTCAGTTTTAACCGGAAATGGCGATTTTTTATTTTTTTTATTTTTATCATCAATCAGTTTTTTTTTATAAACTTCTATATGATGCGGTGTTAATGATAAATTTAACGCGGCTCAACATCGTTCACATTTATTGCGTACAATTAGGGTCAGACAACAAATATTTAAAGCATAGCTGGAGCGTTACACATTGCTTTTTTATATTTATATTTAATAATTATTTTAATACACATATTAACTAGAAAAAATCGGCCTTGTACACATATTAACTAGAAAAAATCGTACGTGCAAAAATGAAGTAATTTCAAACACTAACTGATATAATGTAACTATGATATGTACATATTCTACAATAACCTAATATAAATAAAATAAGTACATATTTCAAAAACACGAAAAAATATATTTTAGTTTCTGCCGCGTTTCTAAGCTTTAGAAATAGTTTTATATTTACAGTACTAGGTGCTTATGTACCCGTCTCGGGCAAAGTCTGATCCCGAAAAGGTGCTTAAGTTTCGAGTAATGTCGATTAATACAAACTAAATAATCTTATATTCTATGTTATCCAGTTATTTTTCTCAACCGATTTTTCTTAACGATTCATAACTAAATAATCAAAATTTAGTTATAGAAACACGATAATCGTGAAAGGCAAAATGGTGAAAGTTTAAATGGGATAGCAGTGCAATTTAGAAATATTGATATTGTATTAAATTAAGCTAAAGTATTAATCTTAATAACAAATATTGTTTGACATCACGCAAACGTCATTTATATGAAACGAATGAAGACTGGTAAAATTGAAAATATACTTTACAACCTGGTTTATGTGTGCTACCATAATTTGCAAATCACGATCACCAAAAATCGTGATCATAGATTAGCGCGATATCGTTTATGCGTTCAGTCAATGCAATGTGTATGATTTTTTTTTTTATAAATATAAATAATTTGAAATTAAATACATCGAAATGCAATTTGTAAGCAATTTTGAGATGGGGACACCGTTAGCTTAATCTAGAAAATATTTCATGAAAATCGTATTGTTCCAAGTGACCGAAATATAGCCATGGCCTGAGAGGTTTCATTCATTTTTATAATTCGATTCGATAGTGATTTTCTGATGGGGGATACGATTAGCTTATTTCATGAAAATCCTCCACTTCAATTCAGGATAAATTTTTTAAAATCACTCTGAAAAGTGTAGGCTACAATACGTCACTGCTACTTTTCGGTTAACATGTAAGAAAAGGTAAAGGATTACTGTATGAAAATTATTAATGATAGAAATGTAAATAAAATATAAATTTTTGTTCTTTATTATTTCAAAGATCTATTCGAAATATTTAAACATACCGAACGATACCGAAATAATGGAAATTAGGTGGTTTAATGAAAATGCCATTACATGTTTAGTACATATTACAAAACATTACTTGAGGAAAAGAGACTCGCCTAAATTCATTTTCGACTTCTATGTAATTTGTGGTTCTCTATAAAGTCATTTGGGAATTGTTGCACATTTAGGTTAGGCAAGAAAGATCTTGCTAGTCTAAGTTATGCCTTAAACCGATCAAATGTTTAAATATTTCGAATAGATCTTTGAATTAATAAAGAACAAAAATCTATGTTTTTATTTACATTTCTATCATTAGAAGCCAGCCGCGGGGCGCCCACGAGATTTATCAAGCGTTCGAATAATAGTTCAAAGTCAAGGTTAGATTGATGGTGGCTCAGATTAAGTTTAATGGAGACCACATTTTCAAATTTGCAAAACGGGACATTTTTAGGAAATTTTAAGAAAAGGCGGCGGTCTAATTTTTAGAGAAAGAAGAAATTGTTCCTGTTGCTATTAAATATTTTCTTAAGACAGGGTGAACAAATTACGAATAATTCCGACTCGTAGACTGACTCCATAGAAATAAAAATGCAAATTTGTATGCAATAAAATTTGCTAAACTCGTTTGAAATCAAAGCTTTCGACATCAAATTATAAAGTACGTTTCATACCAGGCGCCTCGGCTTTCAGCTCCAAAAATAAAAATTCTTTGATTGATAACGTTTAATTCTATAGAAATAAATTCAATTTATTGAAAAATAATTTTTTGTAAGTGATAATTTCAAAAAAAATCAGAATATATTGCAATGAAATAATCTACAAATCAAAGTGTTCCACACTCGACTGCAACATTTTAAAGTAGTGCAAAGTGAAGTATTTTGTCAACATAACCTACAAATCACATTTTTCGCATTTGATAGCAACCGAATGTTCAAAGTCGATGCCACCGGTACGAACGGGTTTCAGCTTCTCATTTGTGGTAACTAAATATTTTGAGGCGAGGCGTCTGGAATGAAAAGTACTTAACGATTTTAGTGTTTGCTGGGTTGATTTTAACTTCCAAGTTTTCCCCTTTTGCACTTCAAATTTAACCTTTCATAAATCAAATTTAGCATTTAGCCAAACAAGTTCAATCAAACGACATCTCAAGTTTTGATCAGAAAAGATTGAATTTTATTGCAAAAGATTGAATCTAATTGACAACAGATTAAATTTCCTTTACAAAAGGTTTAATTTAATTTATAAAAGGAGGCAACTACTAATCTGCTTTGCTGCCAAGCAGCTTGCGAAGTATGATTTTGGTGTTCATAAAAATCAAGAAGAAATTGTTGGAACTTTCTTCTTATAGAAAATATTTAACCGCGACTGAAAACAAGTTCGTGTTTCCTTCATTATTAGCGCCTTTGTATTTAGAAAGTGAATCAATGGATAGAAAGACGAGAGAACTAGTTAGTTCCTAAAATCAATTAGCATTCGTTCGACTTATAGTTTGTCATTTACCGAAAACGGTAAAAACGATTTTAAATACTTATAAGGGAAATGCAAATGCCAAATTAATTTTGCAATTACTGATGGTGTTTTTTTCGGTACAAGAAAGAAGAGACGTAACAACTTTAGCAACAACGTCAAGCAACGTTTGCTTTGGATACCACACATTTGGGTGACCGCATGGTAACTTGATGTTTCAAAAAAAAAAAAAAAAGTTTATTACCAGCAAATATACTAACTATCGTCTACTGAGGTGTGTGGAACGTAGTTGTCTTTTTAATACATACGTTTCTTTTGCATCGGTCTAGTTATATGTAAAGAGTGTACGGTGATTTAAAAAGACAAATTATTCAGATCCCCTAAAAATTAAAGTGGAGGAAAATTTTTGTCCACAAAAAGTCATTTTTGCCTATTGTGTGGCGTTAAGCGAACGAAATTGTACTAATATACCGAATTGATATTTGCCGTGGTATTTTTTTTTTATATTAAAATAAATCAAACTCTTCTGATCCCGCACCAAATACAGAGCATTGTCTTCCGTCTGAAGCGATTTGGCCTTGCAGTCTATGTCAATGGTTGTCCTGGATCAACCAAGACCTTTTACATTTTGCATTCTCAAAATAGATCTATTTTTCATCGCCAATAACAATTCGATGGAGAAATGACTTGAAATGACTTTCTTTTGTATCTGGCGAGCAACATTTCGCAAGTGGTTTTTCGATTTTTCTGTTGTCTTTCATTCAGTTTTGCGGAACCCATGTTGTGATATATTCAATTTTAATTTTATTTTAACAATAAAAAACTACTATTTTATTTTAACACAGGTTTAACCTTTATTTTATTTTCATCCCTGCGTTTTATTATTTTTTTTTTTCGCACTTCGCTTGAACTCTCATAGCACACTGACTATATAATGCAATTTAAAATATTATTTTCCTTTTCAGTTTACATCACACTAATTTAATGACATTTATTGTAACCACTGCCATCTAGCAATCGGTTCCCTACTAACTGCTCTACTTTTCGAACTAGATTTCAGTTCAGTGCTTATGCTTTTTGACAATTAACAACATGTTAAATGATATTTTTCTTTTGTTTATAACTCTACATTTTACAGTTTAGGTACATTAATAATTATTTTTTTCATGGTAAGTAATTGTAATGTTCGTATTGTGTACAATACTCACGATTTCATTATTTATGTTTTTCCTTTTTTACTTTCTTTTATTCTAGTAAAATAAAGTAGAGTAATCATGAAAATTTTGGACCTTGAGATTTTTAGATATTTATCTGTAAAAGTGGGTTTCGAAATGGTGTCTGTCTGTCAGTCTGTGTTCTCTCTACAGCCCAGATGGTTTAACCAATCGAACTGAAACTTCAGATTTAAGCTTTTTTGATCAATTGGGAGGTCCCAGTGAATTTTACTCCAAATCGGCTAACCGGAAGTTGCCACTCCTTTGGGCCAGAAAATTTATTTTGCAAATATCTTAAAAAGTATAAGGTTTACAAAAAACTACATAATACAAAATGTTTCCAAAAATTAAAAAAAAATTTAAAAATTCAAAAAATTTTAAAAATAAATTAAAATTTCTCAAAATTCTCTGTTCGTAAAAGAAAGTCGTGTGTTGACCACACCTCCATTTTTAGGGTTTGCAAACAACCTATTTTCCCAGCTTTTGGATCTTTTCCATGGCTCTTAAACGTATGGAGACGGCTTCTCGTGACACATTCAATTGATCCGCGAGTTGTTTTTGCATTTGAGCGTCATCCTCATCGAACAACGCTTGCAATTCACTGTCTTCAAACTTTTTTGGTGGTCTTCCACCTTCTTCGTTTCTCACGTCAAAATCACCACCTTCTGAATCTATTAAATAACTCATAGCATTGTGATTTACCAAGAGCATGCTCACCGTAAGTTTTGACAAGCATTCGATGTGATTCTGCAACAGTTTTCTTCAAATTATAACAAAAAATCAATGATGTCCGCTAATCGTAATATGTAGGCACATAACTCAATATTTTTAACACGTAAAAAACCTGCGTTATTGTATGAAACTTGTATGATTATGAATTGGATGTTGTTGACAGATGTCAAAAGAAAACAGTGGCGCCGATGCCGATCACGCGGTTTGTCGCACGGTACAAATTCCGGTTTCATATATACACACCTGGTATATTCGTATTTATATTCCATTTCTCTTTCTTGCTGCAAAATAGCCAAATTCTGATAATAACGATCAATTTTAGATGAAACAAAAAATGTCGATTTTATTTTTGATAAGATCGGTCAGTCTAACTTTAGTTAAATTTTTAACATTGGAAAATGGCTAATTAAATTAATCTTAGTTTAAGAAAATTTATTTTGGTTGAAAAATCGGAATCGAAAGTTAAACTGTAGTTAAGGGGTTAACCACGCATTAAAGAGCATTGAAATATAGATCCATAGTCCTTGCAATAATTTGTGTTTGTAGCTGATTCACCTGGGTTTTATTTGTGTATTTGTTAGCTTAAAAGCAAACCAAAAAAATTGTACCAAAAATGTTTATGAATGAGTGAGGATTAAACGTTGGCGTGTTAAATACCTATTTTAAATTTTCGCCATAATTTATTAATTATATTTACTTTTGTTTTTCATATTTATTCTGTTTTCTATTTTCAGGTAAGTTCCAGCTTCAAAACTTTGGAGTTTAAATGCCAATTACTTTGTAAGTAAAAACACTTTTTACATGTTTTACTCGTACGATTTTTGCTTATTTATTTTTTGGTGAAGAATTTGTTCTGAATGGATGGTAATTTGAATATTATTTCAATCTTTTTTTCGTTTTTCATCCTAAACCACCACTTAACGATATTTTTAGTCGTACGTATATTATTATGAATATTTATTTTACTTATCTTTTACTTTTACCACAGAGGACTATACAGAGGTATAGTCCTCTGTGCTTTTACCATTTACTTTACAAAGAAAAAACAAATTGTTAGAAAATGCTGGTTCAGCTCCGCTTTTGGCAACAAATTGAGTAAAATCAACCGCTTTAGCGAGTTGAGACCTGAACATACACATGTGAGATTCAAAATTTCAAGGGTAATTTGATAGTTTAAACGTCATTTTTGTTCCAGCGAGTGTAGGAGCAGAATCAATATGTAAGGTTTCATTCCGATAACGCAAACAACCTGGACGTATAGAAATGCGTAGCGTACCAAATAGAACCCAGAAAAAAGTCATTTTTAAAATCACTAACATTATGAAATTCAATTGGATTCGATAGATTGACAAATTAAACATAATTCGCAATTTATTGACTAAAAACACTGCTTGAATAGCTAGTTTTTTTTGTGACAAGCTGGACAGCCAGTTGGAAAACCTAATTCGAGTACGCTGACCCTAATGGTACTAGCAGCTAGTCCCATTTCAAAGTTAGTTTCCATTTTTGAGATATCGCTTCGAAAATTTATCAAAATATACACTCATTTTCACGTTGATAACTCTTGAACCATTAAGATTCTCGTTATGCTTTCTTCAGCAAAGTTGTTGCGCAAGTCAATACCTTGGTCAATACAAACAACTTTGCCTCACATATAAAGACGGAAAACCACATCCACATTCACGTTTTTGTGTTCTTCTCTTTTTCTTTTCATTTCGACGAAAAACATTTTTTTTATCATTTTTTGATCGTTTATTGAATTTAAATCGATGGAATAAACATCGCATCGACAAATATAGAGCTAATAGAAATTATTTTAAAAAAATTGAATCGATTCAGTCCATTTCATGGTGGTTTTTCATAATTTTTTCGTAAAAATTAACATTTTTAATTCTTCGGGATCTTCTTCCTCTTGTAAATTCCAACAAATGTCACCCAAGAGTGCATGTAGCTTTTTGCCACTGCACCAAGGTTCGAGCTTTGCCGTCACTTGGTGAAAACGCTCGCCGTGTTTATCGGATTCCGTTGGTGATTGTTCGGCAAATTTTTCCACATGAGAATGCAAAAAATGTATTTTCAATGACATTCGAACGTTTATATTATGAAAAGTGGTCAGCATTAATTCCGAGAACATTCTTAATCATGCTCACTGAGAGCATTTTCAAATGCATCATCGTTCATCAAACGACGAATATCCGGTCCATTAATCTAATCAAATGAAATTTCATTTGATCAAAAGTTAGATTTAAATAGATTCAAACCAACCGTTTTTTATTTTCATTCCACTTCATTTCCATCTGGATTTAGCGCTTTTATACAATTTTTAACTATTCCAAGCTTGATATGAAGCGGTGCTAGCAATATTTTTTCAATTGGTACAAGTGGAGTCTCAACGATGTTGTTGTGTCGCAATCTAATGTTCTCACGTAAAGCTCAGCTCCATTCGTTGTATTGGTCGCCTTCAAAACGTGTATTCCACAAGCAAACAAAACACATGTTTTTCCTAAAAGGGCTATCACTTTTAAGTCTGCACAAACTTTCGACTATTTAATCAAATCAATAATTTTTTTTCTTTGATACATAAGTTTCCTTTTTGTTTGTGCTGAGTACAATTGGAACGGAATTTTTTGAGTTGGTAACGTGGAGGAGAACTGCCTTCAAACTCCTTTTAGAGGGATCGATAAACAATCGCCAATCTTCAGATTATATGCATGGTACATTTTGGAAACCAAACCACGGATATTAGTGCAAAAAGCGAGTGAATTATTCTCAATTGATTTGAAAAAATTCGTAAAATGACAATGATGATTTATTGCTCCATATATTCGAATATTTGGAGCCAAAATGTACACTTGTTTTAGATCCTTTGACAAAAGAATGGATTGCCGCTGCGATAGTTTCAAGCGTCGTACCATAATATCCAAACGATTTTGCGAGATTTCAATGTGATTGCATTGCTCAGTGACAGTTGATCATTCCGGAACAGGAATTTCATCTGAATGTGACAGCGGTTATTGAGCATATGTCGTTGCAGTGTATGTCAAGAAACCAATTTTTTTTTTGTTTGTACCGAGAATATAATTCACGCACCCATAACATTGAACTGGATCATTTACTTAAGGATCTAACCATATCATCGGGACATCAAATGACATTCCGGCTCCAGTGTTTTGCCATCTATGCATATGGAAAATGAATGCCATACAAACAATAGACGGTGTCCAATTTACACCACTAATAACATTTTGTGAAAAAAGATTTCATATTCGTCGTTTAATGAACGAAGATTCATTTGAAAATACTGTCAGTGAGCGAGAGCTTGTGGCATGGAAATATGTAAAAGAAGTTATTAAGAATGTTCTTGGAATTAAACGATTCGATGATTGGCGCAAACATATTGAAAACATGCTGATCGCTTTTCATAATATAAACGTCCGAATGTCATTGAAAATACATTTTTGTCATTGCCATCATGTAGAAAAATTTGCTGAACAATCACCAAGTGACGGCAAGGCTCTAACATTGATACAGGGGCAGAAAGCTACATGCACTCTTGGGTGAAATTTCTTGGAATTTACAAGAGGAAGAAGATCCCGAAGACGATACAAAAGAATCAGAAAATTAAAATTAAAAAAGTTAAAAAAAATGTTAATTTTTACGAAAAAATTATGACAAATCACCATAAAATGGATTGAATCGATTCAATTTTTTTTAAATAGTTTAATTATTTGTCGATGCTATGTTTGTTCGATCGACTTCAATCAATTTAAATTCAATAAATGGTCAAAAAATTATAAAAAAAATGTTTTTCGTCGAAATAAAAAGAAAACAAGAATAACACAGAAACGTGAATGTAGATGTGGTTTTTCCGTCTTTATATGTTAGGCAAAATTGTTTGTCTTGGCTTGTGCAATAACTTTGCTGAAGGAAGCATAACGAAAATCTTAATGGTTCAAATACTATTGGTGGACAACATTTTGTATAAAAAGATCATTTGCCATTTTGACCGGCAAAATTGTTGGACAGAATAATAGGAACAACTTTGCTGAAGAAAGCAAAACGAAAATCTTAATGTTTCAAGAGCTATAAACGTGAAAATGAGTATATATTTTGATACATTTTCGACTCTGAGCAAAAACATGTAGAAAGCGATATCTCAAAAATGGGGACTAACTTTGAAATGGGACTAGCTGCTAGCACCATTCGATTCAGCTTACTTGAATTAGATTTTTCTCCCTAGCTTGTATCGGTGTGAAGTTTCTGACAAAATTTTCTGACAAAATTTGTCAAAGAAAATATTGAAGAAAGTGTACAATTTTTTAACAGTGTAATTCAATAAAAAAAATTGAAACGAAATATCACGTGGATAAAATAACAAATAAAATAAAAACAAACATCACAAGAATTTAGGTTGCACTTACAAATCTTAAATAAAATCAAATGGCAAGTTAAGATAAATTCAAACGTTTTTTTGGCGAAAATGTTGTTCAATTAATTTTGTCAGAGTGATCCTAGAGCTTTACGAAATATCATGTCATATGCATTAAATAGCTCTTACTATAAGCTATCGATATGATACGGTCGAATTAATGGCTAGTGGGGAACACTATGAATTGACAAGCTCTGAAGTGCCAAGATAGTCAAAATTCACACGTGTTTTGGTGAAAATGTTGTTCAATTAATTTTGTCAGGGCGATCCTAGAGTTTTCCGACATATCACATGATATGCATTAAATAGCTCTTACTATAAGCTATCGATATGATACGGTCGAATTAATGGCTAGTGGGGAACACTATGAATTGACAAGCTCTGAAGTGCCAAGATAGTCAAAATTCACACGTGTTTTGGTGAAAATGTTGTTCAATTAATTTTGTCAGGGCGATCCTAGAGTTTTCCGACATATCACATGATATGCATTAAATAGCTCTTACTATAAGCTATCGATATGATACGGTCGAATTAATGGCTAGTGGGGAACACTATGAATTGACAAGCTCTGAAGTGCCAAGATAGTCAAAATTCACACGTTTTTTGGTGAAAATGTTGTTCAATTAATTTTGTCAGGGCGATCCTAGAGTTTTCCGACATATCACATGATATGCATTAAATAGCTCTTACTATAAGCTATCGATATGATACGGTCGAATTAATGGCTAGTGGGGAACACTATGAATTGACAAGCTCTGAAGTGCCAAGATAGTCAAAATTCACACGTTTTTTGGTGAAAATGTTGTTCAATTAATTTTGTCAGGGCGATCCTAGAGTTTTCTGACATATCACATCATATGCCCTAAATAGCTCTTACTATAAGCTATCGATATGATATGGTCGAATTAATGGCTAGTGGGGAACACTATGAATTGACAAGCTCTGAAGTGCCAAGATAGTCAAAATTCACACGTGTTTTGGTGAAAATGTTATTCAATTAATTTTGTCAGGGCGATCCTAGAGTTTTCCGACATATCACATGATATGCATTAAATAGCTCTTACTATAAGCTATCGATATGATACGATCGAATTAATGGCTAGTGGGGAACACTATGAATTGACAAGCTCTGAAGTGCCAAGATAGTCAAAATGCACACGTGTTTTGGTGAAAATGTTGTTCAATTAATTTTGTCAGGGCGATCCTAGAGTTTTCCGACATATCACATGATATGCATTAAATAGCTCTTACTATAAGCTATCGATATGATATGGTCGAATTAATGGCTAGTGGGGAACACTATGAATTGACAAGCTCTGAAGTGCCAAGATAGTCAAAATTCACACGTTTTTTGGTGAAAATGGTGTTCAATTAATTTTGTCAGGGCGATCCTAGAGTTTTCCGACATATCACATGATATGCATTAAATAGCTCTTACTATAAGCTATCGATATGATACGGTCGAATTAATGGCTAGTGGGGAACACTATGAATTGACAAGCTCTGAAGTGCCAAGATAGTCAAAATTCACACGTGTTTTGGTGAAAATGTTGTTCAATTAATTTTGTCAGGGCGATCCTAGAGTTTTTCGACATATCACATCATATGCCCTAAATAGCTCTTACTATAAGCTATCGATATGATACGGTCGAATTAATGGCTAGTGGGGAACACTATGAATTGACAAGCTCTGAAGTGCCAAGATAGTCAAAATTCACACGTGTTTTGGTGAAAATGTTGTTCAATTAATTTTGTCAGGGCGATCCTAGAGTTTTCCGACATATCACATGATATGCATTAAATAGCTCTTACTATAAGCTATCGATATGATACGGTCGAATTAATGGCTAGTGGGGAACACTATGAATTGACAAGCTCTGAAGTGCCAAGATAGTCAAAATTCACACGTTTTTTGGTGAAAATGTTGTTCAATTAATTTTGTCAGGGCGATCCTAGAGTTTTCCTAACTAAATTAATAATTAAAAATTAAACAATTTAAAATTAAATTTATAATAATAATGTTCCATGCTAAATTCGCCGATTTATTAATTTTCAAAATTTTTTGCAAGAGCCCTACGGCTCATATGATAATGGGACTTAGTGCACCAAAGTTTATTGTTTTATATAAAACAACACCGAAGGGTTTATTTTAGTAGATGGTGTAGTCTCTGTCGGTATTGGAAGCAGATCATCATGAATCTCCCATTGTCCATTAATGCGTTTAATATAGGCTTGATAATGACCTACTCCCAACTGTGTAGTCGGTTTTAAAAAATTTACCAACGCCTTTAGAGTAAACTTTTGATTGCTTAGAGAAATAGTAGATTGAATATCTTTAATTTGAATATTGTAACATATACTAGGATCATGATGTTGAACATCTGCCATAACTATTCCATAGTTTGAGGTTATTAATTTTACTTTGGGGTTTTGACAAACATTGCAATTTCTTTTGCATTCAATGTCAATTAAATTCTGGATGTTTTTCAATGATGCCTGGTTTATATCGAAAATATTTTTAAACGGTAAGTAAAACGTTGGCTTTGTGTGCGGTGGATGGTCATTTTGACATTGGTTCACTTCAGTAAGTGGTGAAGGTATTAATTTTTCTTGCAGGTAGCATATGTTACAGTTAGCCGATAGAGTTATGTTGTTGTCAGTTATCACCAGTTCTTTCGATTTTTCAAATACATCTAACAACAGATTACTTCGTTGTTTAAGAAGATAATCGCTGTTTTCATTAAATTCGCCCAACTCTGATATAAATGTAAAAAAGTTATTACTCGACGAAGAAAACAATGTTTTGAAATTATTATGATCTAAGTATAGACATAGAAATATTTGCGCTGTTGAATCAAATGCGCAGGTATTATACAAAATGAAAGATTTGTTATTTTTATTGGTGTAAGTATAACCATTTTCTAATATAAATGTTGATTCTTCTGAAATTCTTGGTAGTTGATTAGATTTGGAATTCAACTTTTTCCGTTTTGGGGAGTTTTGGCTAGTAATTCGGGTTATTACCCGTTTCCCAAAATGTTTCGGTGAATTAGAATTTTTTTTTTTTTTATTCCAACCTTCCTCGCTGCTTAAATTATCAGAATCTGATTGATAGGTGTTCTGTTTCCTCTTAGTTACTTTTTTACGAGAGGGCGTGGAAATTTGAATGGCTTTATGCAATTTTTGATTTTTTTCATTTAACACGGTAATCAATCTTCCAATTCTGAGAGCATTATGTTCTGTGTAATGGTTCTTTACAATGGAAAACCAACTTTCGGCATTTGAATTAGACATTCTACCGCTGATTCCTATGTGTGTAGAAAAACAAGTTCCCCACAACGGTAGGTAAGAAAAATACTTCTTAATAGAAAACTCTACGAACTCTTCACAAAAAAACTTATTGTTTTCACCTCGACTGTCACTAGAATTTTCTAAATTTGTTTTTATATTTCCAAATAATAAGTTATATTTTTTGAAGTAAGGACTATCTAAATATGATGTTTTATTTAAAACAATAACATTTTGACCAATTTTATAGTCTTCAGTTGCAATATGATCACGATGCATATTATAATTTTCATCGTATAATTTATTTAAACTGTTTTTTAATTTTTCGAACGCTAAACAAGCGCTTTTATCCATTATTTTTGAACACAGCAAACTGCAATATGATTCGAAAAATATGTCAACTTCTTCCAAAGTTTTGCAGTTTATTATTGCACAAAACACATCCAAAATTAAGTTTTTCAATTCCCCTGTTGCATTTGGTAATTTTTTATTAATCTGAGTGGATATTATTTTAATGAAGTGTGCACAACAAATAAAAACAGTAATTTTTAAATCATTTTTCGCATTGATTGTTAACACATCATATGTTTTCTGTATATAGGCTCCTACAGACATAGAATTAAATGACAGAATGACGGATTTGATTAGCGCCCAAGACCAATCTGTAACAAAATATTTGGGAAAACTACTTTTATTAACTACTTCTTCCAAGAGTAAGTTAAACTCTGATAAAAAATGCGCGATAGTAGTAACATCGTGCCTAGAAGAAATTAATTCTGCTATCGGTAATAAATTATTATTAATATTTATCACGCAAGCATAATAAAGTATCCGCTTATAGTCGTGATAATCGTGGCATAAAGGTTGCTTTGCTACTTTTCCTGTCGCATCTAAATGAACGCCTAAGACAACGTGATTATTCAATAAAATTAAATTAGTTTTCCGAATCAATACAACATTCAAAGGATTTGATGTTGAGTATATATATTTATTTTCAGCTGGTTCTGTCATATTTTTATAAAGCAAATCGATTACATCGCAATCCCGAACCAAGTCTTGGGATTTTAATAATTCGGACTTGACCTTTCGAATTGCGGTTTTTGAAATGGTATCTTGTGTATTGCCTCGCTTATAAAGATCTATATCTGCAGCGTGAATTAAATCTAACTGGACATTGTGGCACGATTGTGTTTTTAATTTTCCTTTCAGTTCATCACGTTTTACTCCACGAAACTGTTTAAAAACGTAGTCTTCGTCGTGGCTAACACACATTTTTTTGTTGGTATAAATTAATAAATGAGATTTCGAAATCGTAAATTTTTATTTTTTACTTGGAATCGCTTTACAAGAACCGTAGCACACAATACGATCCTGAAATTTCCTTCGCAAATGAATAGTGTCAAAAGAAATAACACATGGATTTTTAATTTGTACTAAGGTATTAGCAATTAAAATCCGAATTTCCTCTTTTCCTAAATTGTCAATTGGACACTTCAGTTGTATGATCTTCTGCAATTGCCACGATAAATATTTTTTTGTGGAATTGAGTTTCTCAGAATATTTAACGGGCGAAGAAAGTTGTGACTGAACGTTGGTTTCATTATCTGCGTTAGGAACACAAATTAAAGTTGGGTTTGTCAATTCCACAGGGTTTATTGCCACTGGGTCTAAAATATTTCTGACAGCGGTGGTATCTACTAACAAACAATCACTAAAAATTTCATTGCCGATTTCAACACTTGTTGCTTCATTTGTTTTGAAATTCTTTAATATTTCATCTGTTTTATAGATATAATAAATTTTATCTCTATTTATTTCATTAGATTTAACGTGTAACGCATGACACAACTGCTCCATAAACAAATTTTTGTTTCTAGCAAAACTACTTTCAGAAACGGTAAATTTATTCATAGTTAGAGCTTTTTTAATTGACAAAGCATTAATTTTGCTAGTTCGTCGTTTATAATTATGTTTAATTTTACCCATATTGGCAAAAATCTTTATATTAATATAATGAAAAAAATCAAAATAAAAAATAAAAATCAGTTCTAACTGAAAAAATTGTGAATTTTATCACGAACAAAAATGGAAACGATAATTAGAAGAATGTCAAGGTACAAGCAAAGGTCTTTAATTTTCAAAATTTTCAAAACAAATCAGATTTTAAGGAAGTCCAGGTACAAGCGAAAGTCGAAAGTTTTCAAAAAAACTGTTTTAAAACGGGATAAAATTAATCAATTAAATAACACAATAACACAAGGTATACACAGCACAAAGTCTAAAAACGCATTAAAATAAAACGAAAAAAAAAATTCCTTATATACTAAAAAAACAAAAAAAAAAAAATTTTTTTTTTTTTTTTTAATTCTACATTTATTTATAACAGTTACTATTTATACTCAAATAACGAATAAAACAATTGTGAATGATTATAAAAAAATTAATTATTTATCAATTATTTATAGTGATAGTTATGATGTGATATTTCGGAAAACTCCAGGATCGCCCTGACAAAATTAATTGAACAACATTTTCACCAAAACACGTGTGAATTTTGACTATCTTGGCACTTCAGAGCTTGTCAATTCATAGTGTTCCCCCCTAGCCATTAATTCGACCGTATCATATCGATAGCTTATAGTAAGAGCTATTTAATGCATATCATGTGATATGTCGGAAAACTCTAGGATCGCCCTGACAAAATTAATTGAACAACATTTTCACCAAAACACGTGTAAATTTTGACTATCTTGGCACTTCAGAGCTTGTCAATTCATAGTCTTCCCCACTAGCCATTAATTCGACCATATCATATCGATAGCTTATAGTAAGAGCTATTTAATGCATATCATGTGATATGTCGGAAAACTCTAGGATCGCCCTGACAAAATTAATTGAACAACATTTTCACCAAAACACGTGTGAATTTTGACTATCTTGGCACTTCAGAGCTTGTCAATTCATAGTGTTCCCCACTAGCCATTAATTCGACCATATCATATCGATAGCTTATAGTAAGAGCTATTTAATGCATATCATGTGATATGTCGGAAAACTCTAGGATCGCCCTGACAAAATTAATTGAACAACATTTTCACCAAAACACGTGTGAATTTTGACTATCTTGGCACTTCAGAGCTTGTCAATTCATAGTGTTCCCCACTAGCCATTAATTCGACCGTATCGTATCGATAGCTTATAGTAAGAGCTATTTAATGCATATCATGTGATATGTCGGAAAACTCTAGGATCGCCCTGACAAAATTAATTGAACAACATTTTCACCAAAACACGTGTGAATTTTGACTATCTTGGCACTTCAGAGCTTGTCAATTCATAGTGTTCCCCACTAGCCATTAATTCGACCGTATCGTATCGATAGCTTATAGTAAGAGCTATTTAATGCATATCATGTGATATGTCGGAAAACTCTAGGATCGCCCTGACAAAATTAATTGAACAACATTTTCACCAAAACACGTGTGAATTTTGACTATCTTGGCACTTCAGAGCTTGTCAATTCATAGTGTTCCCCACTAGCCATTAATTCGACCATATCATATCGATAGCTTATAGTAAGAGCTATTTAATGCATATCATGTGATATGTCGGAAAACTCTAGGATCGCCCTGACAAAATTAATTGAACAACATTTTCACCAAAACACGTGTGAATTTTGACTATCTTGGCACTTCAGAGCTTGTCAATTCATAGTGTTCCCCACTAGCCATTAATTCGACCGTATCATATCGATAGCTTATAGTAAGAGCTATTTAATGCATATCATGTGATATGTCGGAAAACTCTAGGATCGCCCTGACAAAATTAATTGAACAACATTTTCACCAAAACACGTGTGAATTTTGACTATCTTGGCACTTCAGAGCTTGTCAATTCATAGTGTTCCCCACTAGCCATTAATTCGACCATATCATATCGATAGCTTATAGTAAGAGCTATTTAATGAATATCATGTGATATGTCGGAAAACTCTAGGATCGCCCTGACAAAATTAATTGAACAACATTTTCACCAAAACACGTGTGAATTTTGACTATCTTGGCACTTCAGAGCTTGTCAATTCATAGTGTTCCCCACTAGCCATTAATTCGACCGTATCGTATCGATAGCTTATAGTAAGAGCTATTTAATGCATATCATGTGATATGTCGGAAAACTCTAGGATCGCTCTGACAAAATTAATTGAACAACATTTTCGACAAAAAAATGTGTGAATTTCGACTATCTTGGCACTTCAGAGCTTGTCAATTCATAGTGTTCCCCACTAGCCATTAATTCGACCGTATCGTATCGATAGCTTATAGTAAGAGCTATTTAATGCATATCATGTGATATGTCGGAAAACTCTAGGATCGCCCTGACAAAATTAATTGAATAACATTTTCACCAAAACACGTGTGAATTTTGACTATCTTGGCACTTCAGAGCTTGTCAATTCATAGTGTTCCCCACTAGCCATTAATTCGACCATATCATATCGATAGCTTATAGTAAGAGCTATTTAATGCATATCATGTGATATGTCGGAAAACTCTAGGATCGCCCTGACAAAATTAATTGAACAACATTTTCACCAAAACACGTGTGAATTTTGACTATCTTGGCACTTCAGAGCTTGTCAATTCATAGTGTTCCCCACTAGCCATTAATTCGACCATATCATATCGATAGCTTATAGTAAGAGCTATTTAATGCATATCATGTGATATATCGGAAAACTCTAGGATCGCCCTGACAAAATTAATTGAACAACATTTTCACCAAAACACGTGTGAATTTTGACTATCTTGGCACTTCAGAGCTTGTCAATTCATAGTGTTCCCCACTAGCCATTAATTCGACCATATCATATCGATAGCTTATAGTAAGAGCTATTTAATGAATATCATGTGATATGTCGGAAAACTCTAGGATCGCCCTGACAAAATTAATTGAACAACGTTTTCACCAAAACACGTGTGAATTTTGACTATCTTGGCACTTCAGAGCTTGTCAATTCATAGTGTTCCCCACTAGCCATTAATTCGACCGTATCATATCGATAGCTTATAGTAAGAGCTATTTAATGCATATCATGTGATATTTCGGAAAACTCCAGGATCGCCCTGACAAAATTAATTGAACAACATTTTCACCAAAACACGTGTGAATTTTGACTATCTTGGCACTTCAGAGCTTGTCAATTCATAGTGTTCCCCCCTAGCCATTAATTCGACCGTATCATATCGATAGCTTATAGTAAGAGCTATTTAATGCATATCATGTGATATGTCGGAAAACTCTAGGATCGCCCTGACAAAATTAATTGAACAACATTTTCACCAAAACACGTGTAAATTTTGACTATCTTGGCACTTCAGAGCTTGTCAATTCATAGTCTTCCCCACTAGCCATTAATTCGACCATATCATATCGATAGCTTATAGTAAGAGCTATTTAATGCATATCATGTGATATATCGGAAAACTCTAGGATCGCCCTGACAAAATTAATTGAACAACATTTTCACCAAAACACGTGTGAATTTTGACTATCTTGGCACTTCAGAGCTTGTCAATTCATAGTGTTCCCCACTAGCCATTAATTCGACCATATCATATCGATAGCTTATAGTAAGAGCTATTTAATGAATATCATGTGATATGTCGGAAAACTCTAGGATCGCCCTGACAAAATTAATTGAACAACGTTTTCACCAAAACACGTGTGAATTTTGACTATCTTGGCACTTCAGAGCTTGTCAATTCATAGTGTTCCCCACTAGCCATTAATTCGACCGTATCATATCGATAGCTTATAGTAAGAGCTATTTAATGCATATCATGTGATATGTCGGAAAACTCTAGGATCGCCCTGACAAAATTAATTGAGCAACATTTTAACCAAAACTCGTGTGAATTTTGACTATCTTGGCACTTCAGAGCTTGTCAATTCATAGTGTTCCCCACTAGCCATTAATTCGACCATATCATATCGATAGCTTATAGTAAGAGCTATTTAATGCATATCATGTGATATGTCGGAAAACTCTAGGATCGCCCTGACAAAATTAATTGAACAACATTTTCACCAAAACACGTGTGAATTTTGACTATCTTGGCACTTCAGAGCTTGTCAATTCATAGTGTTCCCCACTAGCCATTAATTCGACCATATCATATCGATAGCTTATAGTAAGAGCTATTTAATGCATATCATGTGATATGTCGGAAAACTCTAGGATCGCCCTGACAAAATTAATTGAACAATATTTTCACCAAAACACGTGTGAATTTTGACTATCTTGGCACTTCAGAGCTTGTCAATTCATAGTGTTCCCCACTAGCCATTAATTCGACCATATCATATCGATAGCTTATAGTAAGAGCTATTTAATGAATATCATGTGATATGTCGGAAAACTCTAGGATCGCCCTGACAAAATTAATTGAACAACATTTTCACCAAAACACGTGTGAATTTTGACTATCTTGGCACTTCAGAGCTTGTCAATTCATAGTGTTCCCCACTAGCCATTAATTCGACCGTATCATATCGATAGCTTATAGTAAGAGCTATTTAATGCATATCATGTGATATGTCGGAAAACTCTAGGATCGCCCTGACAAAATTAATTGAACAACATTTTCGACAAAAAAATGTGTGAATTTCGACTATCTTGGCACTTCAGAGCTTGTCAATTCATAGTGTTCCCCACTAGCCATTAATTCGACCGTATCGTATCGATAGCTTATAGTAAGAGCTATTTAATGCATATCATGTGATATGTCGGAAAACTCTAGGATCGCCCTGACAAAATTAATTGAACAACATTTTCGACAAAAAAATGTGTGAATTTCGACTATCTTGGCACTTCAGAGCTTGTCAATTCATAGTGTTCCCCACTAGCCATTAATTCGACCGTATCGTATCGATAGCTTATAGTAAGAGCTATTTAATGCATATCATGTGATATGTCGGAAAACTCTAGGATCGCCCTGACAAAATTAATTGAACAACATTTTCGACAAAAAAATGTGTGAATTTCGACTATCTTGGCACTTCAGAGCTTGTCAATTCATAGTGTTCCCCACTAGCCATTAATTCGACCGTATCGTATCGATAGCTTATAGTAAGAGCTATTTAATGCATATCATGTGATATGTCGGAAAACTCTAGGATCGCCCTGACAAAATTAATTGAACAACATTTTCGACAAAAAAATGTGTGAATTTCGACTATCTTGGCACTTCAGAGCTTGTCAATTCATAGTGTTCCCCACTAGCCATTAATTCGACCGTATCGTATCGATAGCTTATAGTAAGAGCTATTTAATGCATATCATGTGATATGTCGGAAAACTCTAGAATCGCCCTGACAAAATTAATTGAACAACATTTTCGACAAAAAAATGTGTGAATTTCGACTATCTTGGCACTTCAGAGCTTGTCAATTCATAGTGTTCCCCACTAGCCATTAATTCGACCGTATCGTATCGATAGCTTATAGTAAGAGCTATTTAATGCATATCATGTGATATGTCGGAAAAATCTAGGATCGCCCTGACAAAATTAATTGAACAACATTTTCGACAAAAAAATGTGTGAATTTCGACTATCTTGGCACTTCAGAGCTTGTCAATTCATAGTGTTCCCCACTAGCCATTAATTCGACCGTATCGTATCGATAGCTTATAGTAAGAGCTATTTAATGCATATCATGTGATATGTCGGAAAACTCTAGGATCGCCCTGACAAAATTAATTGAACAACATTTTCGACAAAAAAATGTGTGAATTTCGACTATCTTGGCACTTCAGAGCTTGTCAATTCATAGTGTTCCCCACTAGCCATTAATTCGACCGTATCGTATCGATAGCTTATAGTAAGAGCTATTTAATGCATATCATGTGATATGTCGGAAAACTCTAGGATCGCCTTGACAAAATTAATTGAACAACATTTTCGACAAAAAAATGTGTGAATTTCGATTATCTTGGCACTTCAGAGCTTGTCAATTCATAGTGTTCCCCACTAGCCATTAATTCGACCGTATCGTATCGATAGCTTATAGTAAGAGCTATTTAATGCATATCATGTGATATGTCGGAAAGCTCTAGGATCGCCCTGACAAAATTAATTGAACAACATTTTCGACAAAAAAATGTGTGAATTTCGACTATCTTGGCACTTCAGAGCTTGTCAATTCATAGTGTTCCCCACTAGCCATTAATTCGACCGTATCGTATCGATAGCTTATAGTAAGAGCTATTTAATGCATAGCATGTGATATGTCGGAAAACTCTAGGATCGCCCTGACAAAATTAATTGAACAACATTTTCGACAAAAAAATGTGTGAATTTCGACTAATCAATTGATTTTATTGAAGATTTCTAGTTGCAACTTAAATTTTTGTGTTGTTTTTTATATATTATTTATTATTTTATTATTATGCACGTAATATTTGGTTTCAATTTTTTTTTATTGAATTACACCGTAAAAAAAATATGTACACTTTCTTCAATATTCTCTTTGACAAATTTTGTCAGAAACTTCACACCGATTAGCTTGTCACTTTTTCCACCTAGCAGAGTGAAATTGTATGACTTTTGGAAAGCGTTGATATTTTTTTTAAACAATTGTCTTTTGCTAAATCATTTGTTACACATACTTATTTATTACTTGGTAGCTCTGACTAGCCCAAACTACAAAACACATAATATAATTGAAAAAATAAAAAAAAAACTTACAAAGGTGATGTTCTTCATATTTAACACTTTAAGGTATTATAAAACATTAATGAACATAACTGACACCATAGAAAATCACGCAAACACCAAAACTGGTAGGTAAAATGATGTTAAGACCAAACCACAAATAAATACTTCCCTAATAACAATTAACTAATAATACCTATTTGTGACTAAACGATGGAAAAATGTTGTTACATATGGATTCCCCTCACGTTTATTTTCCGTTGGGTTGAGGAATAAAAATTGTTCATTCGCTTTGTGCGTGTTTTTTAATTAGACTATCCTTAAAAATTTGTTTACAGTCCAATTATACAATAAAATATTTTTTTAAGATTAGATCTAGAGTAAAAAATGTTATAATTGCCATACCGTTCCTAGACGGTATATTGTAATACCGTTTGAGAGCTGGAAGGTATGACATAATTTGTTTAGATTTTATATTATTAATTTGTACTCTTAGCCAATATCAAAGTTAAACCGTGTTAAATAGTTTATAAGTTATATTTTAACGGATCCGTCAACTTGTTAATTAACTAATAATGCCTAATTAATTATATTCAACTACATTCAACGTCTGCAAAACCGTTGAAATATAACATTGAATAGAGGAAAAGGTTCATCTGCAAAAAAAATCTACTTTTGAAGATATTGAATGTCAATGGTGTGTTGTATAAAATATTTACACAAACATAAAACCAAAAAATTATAATGGTTTATCATATTCGCAATTTTTATTTTGAGTCGATTGTGTTTAGTAAGTACATATACATATGTATTTCAATAAGTGCAATATCGTGTGTTTGTTTCATTTCACTCCTTATCGTTTTAATTTCTCATTTATTAAACTTACATGTTGAACTGAAATTGATGACCGACTGAAATTTAACGAAAAGTCTGTCAGTTATTATTAGGTTGGTTAAGTCGGTTTTAATTTTCGGTGTAACATGTAACTTTGAACTTGGCTGTAACTTAGTTTGGAAAAGATAATGGTCGGTTTCTATCTTATGTTTTGCAGACGTTAAGACCCCTATTATGGTTCTCACCTCACCAAACAGCTCATCTCACCTCACCTC
Organism: Tipula vernalis; assembly: GCA_958295665.1. Taxonomy (NCBI): domain Eukaryota; kingdom Metazoa; phylum Arthropoda; class Insecta; order Diptera; family Tipulidae; genus Tipula; species Tipula vernalis. The sequence goes on from OY282558.1 coordinate 277,528,976, forward strand.
ACCACTCTGAGTCGTGCGACTCATATTTTGGTATTATGATTCTCACCTCTTTTTTGGTGAGTGTATGTATGCAGCGCTGCTCGTCATTTGATATGTTTCTTTAATGTCAAGTTGATGTTATTGAATTTTGAAAATTTCTGACGTTTTACGAAAGGTTTTTGTGTATATAGAAATTAATTTTTCTGCGTTTTTTATAAATAAATAATTGAATAGTTTTGAGTGTGTTTAATTATAAACAGCGTAGATTTATTTTTTGATGGCGAAATTGAAGAGGAGCAAGGAACCAATATTACTAAAATTAGAAAATCTCTGCGAAATAAATCTGACCCATTCGCCCATCCGGACAACATAATAATTTTTTTTATAATTATATTACGTACATACATATTATAAATGAATTCCATGCAAAACCATAAAAAATTATATGTATATCTGCAAAAAAAAAAACTTAAGTGCTCTTGCCTTCCATTTTTATTTATAGTTTTGTTACAAAAAAAAAAAAAAAAACAAAAAACCATAAACTCACCAAAAAATTGTAGGTGAGGATTTTTGACATTATACTCACCTCACCTAGACTCACCGCGAGAACGATAATACCAAAATTTCAAGGCGGTGACTTCAAGTCACATTTCTGACGTTTGGTGAGGTGAGGTGAGAACCATAATAGGGGTATAAAATAAAAATCCCTTAATGGGGTTCGGTATATCTTGATTTGGTGTAATTTTAAAATTTGCTAGCCTAAAATAAAAACACACGAGAATTGAAATTGAACGATAGAGACGAATTTTATAGATCAAGTTGTGGTAAAATGTTGTGTATTGTGTCGTGCTAAAGGAAAGTTTTAGATAAAGTTGAAATTTGGACTATTTGGATGATGTGAAAAATGTATGTTGAACCTGGGGCCCTATTCTCGAATTCCACATCCATAAAAATATTCGGAAATTTAAATTCCTATAGTCTTGAATTCGCTATGGAATTTTTTCGGTACTAAGGGAATATTTTCGAATAGGTATAAGCAGGTGAAAAAAATGCCCCATATACGAAAACGTCAATAATTACTTAGATTTTAACATATGTCCAAATGTGGAAAATGGTTGTGGAATTCGAGAATAAGGCCACAAGGACCCTATTCTCAAATTCCACATCCTTTTTCCACATGCGGACTTCTGTCCAAATTCCCTTGGTATTTCCCTATATATATACCAAATGCAACCAAACCCTCTATTCTTGAATCATTCGGAATTTTTTATTCACCACTCTGAAATTGTGTCAAAGTTTTATTTTTGATTAGAATTTATTTTTGATAATTGTTTGTATTTGATTTGTCAGCGAGGCGTAAAATTTACAAAATTTTGTTTATTTTGACCATGGTTTGTTGTATTGCTTTGGTAAAATTTTTGGTTTAAGTTGGTTTAGCTGTTTTAGAAATATCCTAAGCAAGAAGAACAATTTTATTTATTTGTTCTGTGTATTGTATGTTATTGGTTTTGTTTTAGCTAACACATGTTTTGTTTTATTTTATACAATGTAATTTTGTAGATTTACCAAAGCAGCAATTGTCAATAAAGTTAATTAAAAAAATGTTTCCGATGTCTACGTATATGTCAGACCATTTTTTACGAATTCTTTTTATTTTATTATGAATTTTGATATAAAAAAATATTCGAAATGATTTTTATTCACAAAAAGTAAATCTAAAATCTATATAATGTTTTTTCACCTACTTATACCCATTCGGAAATATTCCCTTAGTACCGAAAAAATTCCATTAGTAGCGAATTCAAGAATACACGAATTACAATTTCCGAACGCTTTTATGAATTTTGACAGATGTCCGCATGTGGAAAATGCATGTGGAATATGATAATAGGTCCCCTGGTATTTACACAACTATGATTCGTCAATGTGTCGTTATTTTTTGATGATGTACATGACATATTTTCACAAGCGTTTTATCACAAAACGGAAATCGTTGTTTTGGTTTAAAATGTGCACAATTCAACAAAAAAATGTTTAGTCTGTATTGACAGCATTGTTTTCGTGGGTGGTTTGGAAATTGGTTTCAGCTTGTTAGTTTTTGTGGTTGCTTTTCTTGATATTGTCAATGAAATTCTCCAATAAAACATAAAAAAAAACTGATTACTCATATTGAAACAACGCAAGTTTTCACCAATATTACTTAACAGGACTAACTAAATATAGTGTCTATAGCGGTGAAAACAACATCGGAACCAACCAAAATTTGTCACCTATAGTAATTTTTGGTTTTTTTCGTGAAAAATAAACATCGGAACCAACCAAAATTTGTCACCTATAGTAATTTTTGGTTTTTTTCGTGAAAAATAAAAAAATAAAATAAAAAATTAAAGTTATCGGCACATCGGTATTTCTGATTTTACATTTGTATTTCAATTTGTTTTCATAGTAAAATTATTCTCATAGTGGTTCGCAATTACATTAATGCAAGTTTTAATTTTTATTTTATTATTTATACTTACACAGAATTTTTGTGCTGTAACCTAAACAGATCATCCTTTCCTTTCATATTAAAGGAAAAACAACCTGTTTGGAAAAAAAAAGTTTTTGTTTGGTATCACGATAAGTCCAAACCAAAAGTTTTTTTTATTCTACTTGGAAGTCTCTTAATTATGAAATAAAGGTAAAATTGGTTTTTAAATGGATGAAATTATATCAATCGTTTCGCTTCTACTGATTTGCACTTTCACCATAAAAGTTTCAAGTTGTGTTTTGGTTAACCTAATTCGTTGGATTGGTATAGCATCGACGAATATATTGGATCGTTTTGCGAATTTGTGTTAAATTGAGAAATGCTTCGTCAACCTTGGAGGCACAGATCAAAGGAATCGTATCGCTCTTATCGCTTCTGCTGATGTTTAAATTTAAAAAAACAAAATTTTTTGTTTACATAAGTTACGAACAATTTTTTGTTCCTTTCTTTAATCGTGATATTTGTTAAGAACTTTGTGGACCGGTTTCGAGCTTCGCTCTTCATCAGTATAAATGTACAATTAAATAATTTTTTGTAAAAATTGTGATGAAATTATTTTAATATTTACATAATCATGTCAAATAATTTATTCGTTTTAAAGTTTTTTTGATCATTAAGAAGTAATGGGTTGTGGCGCTGATCATGTATTTCTAATTCTTTTACTCTATCCATAAAGTTGCCCTTGCTAAATCTGTGTAGAATTTGTAGGTTGGTGTCTTGATTAGTGTATGTAAGGCCATCTTCCGCTAAATATTGTGCATAATTTCATTTGTATTTATTCCGCGCCTGTTTAAGTTCGTCTGTGTGCTCTTTAAATCGTACTGTAAACGAACGTTCCGTTTGGCCAATATACAATTTTTCACAATCATTACATGACGGTCGGTAGATTCCGCTTTCTTGTTGATCTTTCTTTTGAGTTCGTAATAAATGCGAAAGTTTTCGATTGGTTTTGAATGCTAGGGTGTAGCCATATTGATGCATAATTCCTTTTAGTATGTTAGACGTGTGAACGCGGTTGTATCCAACAGAAATATATTTGGTGTTGTTGGTGTCGTCATTATTACGTAAACTTTTTTGTGAGTTAATATTTGAAGAAGCATTACATACTTGCCTTTGTGTGGTATACGCATTTTTTTAAACAATCACAATTGATTGTATAATTGATTTGTTTTACAGTACAAATCAAAAGAATGACGTTATTTCTCTCAGTAAAATGTTGTCTAATTAATAATTAAATATTGCAAATCATATTATGTAGATATTGTAGATAATGTAGTTTGCATAGTAGTTAAATAGAAACATACTGTTAAAATAATTAAAATCTTAAATACCTACAAAATAAATAATAAAATATTATATCATGAATCATTATATCATGAAATCATTATAATCCTGAATCATTCGGTGCTGGCCAAAACCATATTTTGATAAGTATCTATTTTTCTAGAGAAACTCACGGGTGACCATGCGAGAAATTGTAAATGAGAAAAAATAACAAGACAAGAACCAACAAAATTTATGATGATTTCGATTCACCAAGAAAAAGCAATCCGGCTCGATAAAAGATGATCTTCCTGCTGTCAAACAAATCTGCCAAAAAATCGAAATTCGTAAACCAACAACAATTTTGCTCGGTGGATTAACTTTTCTTGACAAATCGACAGTTTTACAGCAGAAACATCATATTTGAGAGCCGGATTGCTTTTTCTTGGTGAATCGAAATCGTCATTAATGTTATACAGTGGGTTGCCAATTTGCCATATTATTAGGTACATATCAATACACATCAATTCTGTTGGGATGTATTTAACTAAACATTTTAAAGTTTTGTTTTGTACTAAACTAATATATGTACTAAAAGTAGAGATATGTTTTTTATCTAAACTGGATATATGCTGGGCTATTTCTGGCCCGGCTAGCACAAATCGCCAAATAAACGAAATGTAGAACTAATAATCCAGTCATAATATATATCCAGTCATATAAGTCACTAGAAGCCAAGACATTCCAACAGAATTTAGGTACTAATACTAATAATATGGCAATCCAATTTCTCACAAATGTTATAGTTCTGTCAAAAAAGTATTCGATATATTGTTTTGCGTTTTTATTGTATTGTATTTCATTCGGAATTTACTATCGTCACATGATCATTAGTCTATTCCTTTTGTACAATGAATAAAAGAATAAACTCATTACGTAATCAAAATAATGTCGAATATTCTGTGACTTTTATTTATGATTAGAATATCTCCGATCTAATGTTGAAGTATTTCAAATAAAACTGGAAATCTGAGATAATCCGATAAATCTCTGGAGTAGGCGCGAAGTAACTTAAAGGTATGCAACAATTTCTAAAATCACCGAACAGAGTTTTAAAAAATCTCTAACTTTTTATAAATCTATAGTATCCTATGCCTAACATCACTCACTATGCCTAACATCACTCGCAGTGTGAAACTCAGAACAGTTCTCGAAAGCCTCCAAAATTTCTAATTGTAATATCAGGCCAGCAGCAGCCAGCACCTGAAAACTCAATCTATTTGGCAAATCTCAAAAATTTAAAGTCGTGAATTATCTCAATACTACATAAAAATAAAGAAAAATTTCAAAAAATATCGGATAACCTTGAAATCGGGATCGGGCTAGCATAGTAATTGGAATCTACTTTGTAGTTCAAAGCAAGTGGTTATAATAAATTCAAAAAAATTATCAAACGCTCCATTCTAATGTGAAAAACGAGTATGTTTGCATGTACTGTTTTACAACTGAGGCTGAGGTCCTGAGGATAACATCATTTATAACGTATTTTTGAGTGATAAACATTTATAAAAACAAAACAAAAACTGGTGAAAAAATTTGGCTTCTCTACTGTGAAATTGATTTTGAATATTGTTTATCGATGTAAAGATTTATTTTCATAATATATTACGAACGCAAACAATTGAGTCGATTTTTTCGTAAAGTCGACTGGGTGTACAAATAAGGGATTTATGAAAGATGGCGGACCATCTTGTAACTATATTCACAAGTACAACAAGGTTGAGTAGACTTCTATTTTAGTTCAGCGGAAAGTTAAATGGGGTGAGGCTATAATAGTAGTTCTCGACCGTGGTTTATGTAATATTTGCCACTGCTGCATAGCACCTTTAATCGTTTTATTTAAGGAATTTTGAATGAACAAACTGGTTTTTTGGTAATAAACGTACGAGTACTTCGTTTTTTAATATTCATGAAAAAAAATGTATGTTTATTTATATAGGGCGGGCTTCTAAAAATACACGTGTTTATTTTTCATTATTCATTTTGTTAGAAAAACGGTAGTACCAATGCACATTAAACTGATTTCATAACACTACTTAGTAGTAGAACGATAGCGGGTGTCGTTTTTATTAAAAAAAATGGAGGTGTGGCCAACACACGACTTTCTTTTACGAACAGAGAATTTTGAGAAATTTTAATTTTTTTTTATAATTTTTTAAATTTTTTTTTTTTAATTTTTAAATTTTTAAATTTTTTTTTTTAATTTTTTTTTTTTTAATTTTATTTGTTTTTAATTTTTGGAAACATTTTGTTTTAGTAGTTTTTTGTAAACCTAATACTTTTTAAGATATTTGCAAAATAAATTTTCTGGACCAAGGGAGTGGCCACTTCCGGTTAGCCGATTTGGAGTAAAATTCACTGGGACCTCCCAATTTATCAAAAAAGCTTAAATCTGAAGTTTCAGTTCGATTGGTTAAACCATCTGGGCTGTAGAGAGGACACAGACAGACTGACAGACTGACAGACAGACACCATTTAGAAACCCACTTTTTCGGACTCAGGGGACCTCAAAACAGATAAATCACTAAAAATATCAAGGTCCAAAATTTTCATGATTACTATACTTTATTTTACTAGAGTAAAAGAAAGTAAAAATGCGATCGCGAATATTTATTTCTGCACACGGAATTTGTTTACTACATTTCAAAAGAAAAAATTATAAAACCAGTGAGTAATGAATTTATTCCGTGCTTACTAAATCAACACAAGAGAAATAAATTCAGTCGTGAGTTTTCTTTTGTTTTCTGTACGAACAAAAACACACTTAATTAACTTATTGGAATTAGACAATTTTGCAAAAACGTTACAGTTTGTCCTGGCCCACCGTTTATCATAACGGCATCGTAAGTGGGATTATCATTAAGAATCAATTTCAAACAACGCATTTATCATTATAACACAATGCGATATAATAGTCGCGAGAAATTATTGAAAATGGATAATGGATCAAATGTGGATGTAAGTCTACAATTAAATATTCAAACGTGAATGTATATCACCGGTATAAGTTAATATCCGAACATATTCAATTAAAAAAACCACGCTAAAATCAACATTTTCACCACTGACATGAAAATTGCCCCAAATATATATGGTATACTCTACGCATATGGTAATGATGATATTGATTATTGATAAGTATCAATAATAATGGTGCATGCAGGTAATGCTAATTACGAACACAAAGTATTCCGTGTTGAAATATTCTGGAAAATGGACATTTCCTTCCTAATTTTAATATTAAATCTCTATTAAAAAGAAAGAAAAATTTAATTTCAGGAAAATGAAGATTTAATTTCCTTATCCAGAATTTTGTGTTGAAATATTTTGGAAAAGAGGGAATTTATTATAAAAGATTCTGAAAAAAAGTAGGAAATTCTATAAAAATATTTTGGAAAAGAAAATATTTACTGCTCTTTCTAGTATTATATTCAAATAATCATCATCATCAGCAGCATCGTCATCACCAAGACCATCAACATCTCAATCCCTATCTTCATCAACATGACCATAACCATCATTAATCACCATTATTTCTGTCTTAATTGGTTATATTCTAGAACTCCTTAAAATCATTTGAGAAACCAACTTCCAAAACACACGGCAAATTTTATCGTAATCGGTTAAAAATAGCCAAGTTACAGGCCAATTTTCCATGTCGAAGTTCATCAAAATCGTTTTCAAAATTACCAAGTTCCATTAATTTCATTTGAAAATCTTTAAAGAATCCCATTTTCACCGTATACCTGTCAAATTTGATTATAATCGGTTAATAAATAGGCAGGTTACAAGCTTTTTAGCTGTCGAATGTCATTAGCTGTCGAATTTTATCATAATCGGTTAAAAAAATAGCCATGTAACAAGCTAATTTTTCATATTCATAAATTTCATCCAAAAATGTTTAACAATCGCAACAACAATAACATTCAAATTTTATCATAATCTTATTCAAAATTACAAAGTTCCACTAATTTAATCTGAAAATCGGTTAAGAATCCCATTTTCATCGCACCGGTCGAATTTCATCATAATCGTTAGCCATGTTACAGGATAATTGGCCATATTTCAAAAATCTATCCAATCATTTTAGATGCTGCATTACATGCTTATAATAGTAATGCATTCATTACCTGCAGTTTACAAAAAACACACAATAATTCTTTTGGAAAAGTGGCATTTTTATTTAGTTCATATTATTGCTACATTTTAAATTACCTATTACATTTTTTAGTTTCAAAAATTAGCACTTTAGTAAATATGGAAATATTTTCTAGTTGAAAATATTTCTTCCATTGTAAAAATTGGTGCTGTGTCACATGGTATGTTTTACTAAATCATAACCCTATTCTAATTTACTTAAATTGTGGTCCATCCAAGATCCCACTGCACAGCGTTTAATTTCGCCCTTTGATATTTGCTGTGAAACTGCCATTTTTCTAATAGTTATGAGTTACGATTTTTTTTTTTTTTTTTTTTTTTTTTTTCGTCCCTGCCCAAAAGCGGCTAGCACTACGACCTAAAAGATCTTTTGTGCTGTTGGGTACTGTTACTCCAGGAGCTTCTCCACCTCTCTAATAAAGGCGAGAATGCTGTTTATAGAGGCCAATTTACATTTCTCCGGGGTCAGATACCTCTCTTCAAAATGAATCCACCTCCGTGTGCACAGAGCAACACACTCACATAGTATGTGTTCTGCGGTTTCTGTCTCTTCCAAACAGAGTCGGCACTCCGTCTCTGTGGACAGGTTCATTTTGTTCAAATGATATCTCAGGTTACAGTGACCTGAGAGAAAACTCACAAGTTTCCTAATATTTCCTTTGCTGAAATTGATCGCCAAATTTTTGTGGTGAAATGGTCTGATCAAAGATTTGGCTTGTCTAAGGCCGGGAATACAGTTCCAATAAGTCAAGCACTGTATTTTTTCCCATTTACTGATTGTGTAGGTTGCAGAAGCCCACGGGATACCACAAAAAGGCTCAGGGCCAATGAGTGTAGTCGACGAGCCTGCCCGTGCAAGTTCGTCGGCTATCTCATTTCCAGTGATGCCCATGTGACCAGGCACCCACCACAACCTTACTTTGTTTTGACAAGAGAGAGATTGTAGCAGTTTATAACAACTTTGAACCGACTTGGAAACCAAGCAGTTAGAAGCCAATGCTTTCAGTGCTGCTTGGCTGTCAGACAAAATGTGGATGGATGCGCCTTTAAGACCTTTGGTCATAATAATAGAGGCGCAGATTTCGATGGCGTGAATTTCGGCTAGAAAAACACTGGGGTAAGTACCCAGTGATTTCGATATTTTGTGATTGGGTCCAAAGACACCAATGCCGACTCCACTATCCATTTTTGATCCATCAGTGTACCAGACTAGGCTGTTAGGTTCCATCTGCGGTAACCCAGTATCCCAGTCTGTTCTATCGGGGATTGTTACCACGAAATTCCTGCCAAAGCAGAGTTCTTTCGGCATAACGTCCGGGACACTAAAGAACATATTCAGGTCTGGAAGTTCATTCAAAATGTCCAGGTGACCCATATGGTCATCATGACTGTATTGATTCGCGAGCTTCAATCTAGCTGCACAGGTAGCAGCTGATTTTTTGACGTGGATATGAAGTGGAGTGAGCCCGATGAGAGCTTCCATTACCGCCGTAGGGCAGGTGCGCATAGCACCTGTAATTCCGAGACATGCTAGTCTCTGTAATGAGGTCAGCTTGTTCATAATAACTTTTTGCTGTACCTTAGGCCACCAAACTATTGCCCCATATGTTACAATTGGCCTCACTATCATGATGTACATCCAGTAAATCATTTTTGAGTTCAGGCCCCAGGTCCTGCCGAACATACGCCGGCAGGCCCACATGGCCCTGGCCGCGCGTTCGGTAGTTGAAGTAATATGAGAGTTCCAAGTTAATTTCTTATCTAGGACAACACCCAGATATTTGACTTCATTGGAGTATCCGATATTTATATTATTAAGACTAATTGAACCAAGGTTCAAATTACGTCTTTTGGTGAAGGGCACCAGAACTGTTTTGCTAGGGTTAATCGAAAGGCCCTCCCCAGTGCACCAATTCGAAATAACAAGCAAAGCCTGTTGCATGCTGGCGGACATCGTACGTTCATGCCCTCCAGAGACTATGATAACCAAATCGTCCGCATAACCAATGGCATCGTACCCAAGTAGATGTAAATTATCAAGCAACTCGTCGATCACGAGTGACCACAGCAAAGGGGACAGGACACCGCCCTGCGGACACCCTCTTGCTGCCGTAATCGTGACTGACTCATTACCTAATTTAGATGTAATCTTCCTACTAACCAACATGGAACTAATCCAGTGGTTAGTCGGATCGTCAATACCTCTACGCTTGATTGCCCTAGCAATTGAGTCGTATCCAGTATTGTCAAAAGCTCCCTCAATATCCAGAAATGCACACAGAGCAATTTCTTTCGAGCGATAGGCTGCTTCAATCTTGGTGACAAGTAGATGCAGCGCACCCTCTGTGGATTTGCCTTTCCTATAGGCGAATTGATTTGGATTTAGAGGTCTGGTTGCCGTTAACCAGTCTCTGATATGAAGATCTATAAGTCGTTCCATGGTTTTAAGAATAAACGATGTAAGACTGATAGGTCGAAAGGACTTAGGAAGTTCACATGGCTGATTGCCAGGCTTTGGGATAAAAACCACGTTTACTTGACTCCAAGCCTGTGGTATGTGACCCCAATTGAAGCTAGTTCTAAACAAGGCCACCAGAGCAGGGGTAATCAAGTCCAGGCCCCTTTGAAGGAGGGCTGGGAAGATTCCATCCCCTCCTGGAGCCTTGAAAGGCTGAAAAGAGTTAATGGCCCATTTGACTTTATCCGGAGTAAAAAGCTTACCGGATAAACTATTAACCCAACCCATATTTACACCCATGTGTGTACCAGATATGGAGTTAGTGATTGTATTTGTGTCGCAAACAGTGCAGCCCGGAAAGTGCACTTGAAGCAGGGTTTCGAGCGACTCTTTGCGACCTGATGTATAACTACCATCGGATTTCAGAAGAAGCCCAATCCCGTTGGACTGATCTTTAGCTAGAACTTTATGGAGTCGAGCAGCTGTAGGTATATCCTCGATATTTCCACAGTTTTTCCTCCACGTGAGGCGTTTGGAACGCCTTAGTTCTGTGTTGTAACTGGTTAGGGCTTGCCTATATTCATTCTACTCATTGGAATGCTTTGCCCTATTAAATAATTTCCTAACCTTCTTACGAAGTTTAGCCAGCTGTTCGTTCCACCATGGAACTTTGCGATTAACCACAACGTTACGCACCACACAGCTGCTTTCGTAGGAAGATAGGAGCACGTCATTAAGCAGACCAGCTGCGGTTTCTAGGTCACTAATTGAACTCAAAGATGTTGGCAGCATGTCTTCTTTGATAAATAAAATATCCCTATATGTTTTCCAATTTGTAAAACAAGGGATACGACGCTCTGTTGCCTGTATGATCACTCCCGGTATATCGAACCTGATGTGCATGTGGTCCGACAGAGAAGCTTCGCTTGAAACATGCCAGTTTGCAACAGAGTTGGAAATAAACTGACTTGACAAAGTGAGGTCCAACACCTCTCGCCGAGTCGAGTTTATGAAAGTGGGGTTCGAACCTTTATTTAAAATGTCTATGTGACTACTCATAAGATAGTTTAAAAGGGACTTACCTCTGCCATTTGTATCACTGCTGCCCCAAATGATATGGTGTGCATTAGCATCGCAGCCTATGATGAAATGCTTGTTTTTTAGGTTGCAGTAATCCACCAGATCCTGTACAACTACAGGTGGAGCACTAACCGACTCACCAGGGAAGTACGCAGAGGCACATATTGTCTCCTGCATTCCCCTGCTAGTCGGAACCTCCAGGATTACTGCAACCAAATCCTTAGTGGTGAACTCTGGAATTGGAAGAACGTTAATATTAGATGAAACAAATATTGCTGCTCGGGGAACTTCCTCCCTTCGATCGTAAATCAACTTACATGACTTGAGGTGGAGGCCTCTGATTTTTCCTCCATTAACCCAAGGTTCCTGGATAAGGCCAAGGGTTAAGTGTTGTTTCGCGAACCTGTTGCAAAAGGTATCCGAAGCTCCTTTTGCGTGATGCAGATTCGCTTGTAGTACCCTAATAGTACCAGCCATACTGGATGATTAGGGTAAAGGAGCTCTACGCTCCTGGCTGCTTGCCAGCCGTCTGCTTTGCGGGATTTGGCCTGTTTCTGCCACTTTTCCCAGTAACACCCCGAGCGCCCATATGCTTAATTTTCGGGGTGAGTGCTGATTTACTCGATCCCACAGTAGGAGTTGCGGAGAGATCCGTTGATCGTGCTCCCGACGAAGAGGCAGCAGGAACAGAATGCTCGATAGCGCTGCTGTTCCTGGATGCCTCCTCGTCTGTGATTGTGCCTACTACTGGGGCTGGTAAAGTACCCTCCTTACTGGAGCTGACTCCAGTGGTTGGGTTGGTAGAGGGGGAATCCTTCTTGAGAAGGAGTTTTATCCTACCAAAGCGGTATGCGATGTTCCCGTTGGATTCGCGTAGTTTCTTCATGGAAGACTCGCCTATGGCCATAACCAAATGGACGAGTACGCCAGTTGTCGTCCGTTGCAGTATCTTCCATGAGTTGGCCGCGAGACCATCGTTCTGCGCGGCCATGGTAGCGAGAATCTTCTCGCTAGTTAAGCTAAGGCTCTGTGGAAAGAACCCCCTAACGATGTTTGGCCGAGGAAAATCATCCTCTTCCACCAAAGTTATGTTCAGACCAATTTTTTCCCTTAGGCTTACAAAACTGTTCCTCATCCATTCCGCTGTGGAATGATCGGAACATATAAAAAATAGCCAACCTGTTCTTCGGAAACAGCCAAGGAATTGCGGCTTGTGGTTTGAGCCTTGCATCCCAATAATGAGGTCAATGACACACTCCTGTATGTTTGCCATTTGCTCCATACTAAGAGGATTGCCACTGAGATCACCTGGTACGATGCCCAGCTTAACACTGCCTGCTACCTGGCTGAAAGAGGGCTTTACCGGAGAAGGCCCTTCTTTTGCTTTTTTGGCAGGTGGTTTATTTGGTTCCGGAGCAACCTCGAAAGACCTCTCACGCTTACCACCAGACCTCTTGTCTAGGGTAGGAGCAACAGGCCCCGAGGATGCTTTCAGAGGGGTCGCGGACTTAGCAGCAGCTAGAGCCTCTTCTCTAGTTTTGCCTTCCTTGAGCCCCTTTTTAAAACGCCTTCTTTCGAAGGAGTTGAGCTTAACCCATTCCCCGGCGTTGAGGGACATGTTCCCAATATCAACACCAATGGTTGAGGTGCCCGATAACTGTGAGATTACACTTATGTTGTCGTCACAGAAGGTGTCCGTAGTAGAAGAGGTGGACTGTTCCACCTTTTCCTTGGTCCGGACGTTAAGATAATCAAGAGTGGTGGCCCTTGTGGCATCTACCATTCCATCATAGCTTAGGAGACCCAACTCAATAGCTGGTGAAGTTGATGCTTTTAAAGAGGCATCACCCTCTATGTTTTTTTTAAATTCGGTTTCCATTTGAATCCCACGAGTATCCGAGAAATGAAGGTCACCCACAGCAGAGATCGGTATACTGTGGGAAGGCTACTTTAAACCGGGGGTCGCCTGGTACCCGGAGTTCACATACTAAAGACTAAGCTCCCCCTTAGCCACGCAGCTCTCAGCGTATGTTGTCCCACCAAAGCTTGGGCAATGGATTTACCGCCATTGCACGGTCGTGTAAGTTACTTGGCTACATTCTAGGATGCATTGCCCGGTTGTCGCCACGAGGAGGCGTAACTACACTAGGAAGAAGTCTTATGAGAATCGCATATCCTAGAAAGCTTTGACTCCTAAAACTACTCCCCCAACAACCTATGAGTTACGATAATATGATTAAATAATTTCTGAAGAAAATATAATAAAAAATTAATTATTACAATTATTAATTATTAGAATAAGTGTTTTATTGATGGATTATATAACAACAATAATCGAAAATAGTCAAAAACCAGGAAATGTGCCAAAATGCGTTGCCATTCATGAACCCAAATATTGTAAATATTCAACATCACTCAGCTTGCATTTGTATAACGTATATGTATCGTGTATATAAAATTTCAATTTTCAATTTATACAAACAACATAAATTATAAATTTATCAATACACACATCGTATCATTAGAAAATTATTAGAGCATAATTGAATTGCATCAATCAACTAATTCTTGACAGCACGAGGAAAACAATACGTTGTTTGTTTAATAAAAAGGCAACTATTTATTATCAACATTTTTCATATGCAAATAATTTACAAACAGTTTGTCTAGAGTGCAAACTGCAAAGTAAACAAGCAAATTTCAACATGTTGAGGGAGAATTATTTTGTTTATTCTATATATAAGAGTCTAGCGTCTTTTTAGTTTATATTTCACGCGCAGAAAATTGTGTAATTAAAGATAATTTTTATTTTCTTTGAAATAGTTCCTGGAAAATCAAAATTGTTGAAGTGGAATGAAATTTCAGTCGGTCTCCAAATTTTGAATACATTGGTAAAATTGAAGCGCATTTATCTTGATTTTTGTATTATTGCTTTGAAGCGCCTTACGTGCCATTCTGTTACAGATATTAATTAAATATTTTATAAACAAATTTTAATTGAAATGTTTTTATTTATGTAATATCAATGTGTAAGCTAATAATTTTTTTGTGAATATCGAGCCCAAAATAAAAACATAAAGAGAAGGTAAATACCTAATATTTTCCGATAGTTCCATATAAATTAGTGTTTGTTTCATTCGTGATTGTTTTGTCTTATTTTATTTTTACCAAAAAACTGGGCAAAAAAAAGGATAAATGTCAAAATTTAGATTTTATTTATCGAATATGCGGATAAAAGTGTATCGAAATGGGAGTGTGCCTCAATTTTAAGTTCTTTTTTTTTTGGTAAAAAACAGCTTTATTGTGAAAAAATGATTACAAATTGAACACTAAAAAAAATTCATTGCTAGCCATTACTCTTTCATATCTTTCTGGTAATAGGTGAATTCTACGTCAAAAGAACGACACTTATTTGGAGGCTATCTACAAATCGACCCACATTTTTGTTATCCTCATAAGATTGGAACCGCTAATCAAACAAGTCGAAAGTCATCGATCGAAATAGGTAGAAATAGGTAGTAGTCTTTTACGTAAGTAAAATAATTGAGATTTTTGGAGATTTATCTGTTTTAAGGTCTTCTGAGTCCGAGAAAGTGGGTTGCGAAACAGTGTCTGTCTGTCTGTCAGTCTCTGTCCTCTCTACAGCCCAGATGGTTTAACCAATCGAACTGAAACTTCAGGTTTAAGATTTTTTGATAAAGTGGGAGGTCCCAGTGTATTTTACTCCAAATCGGCCAACCGGAAGTGGCCACTCGCTTGGTTCAGAAAATTTATTTTGCAATTATATTAAAAAGTATAAGGTTTACAAAAAACCTACTTAACATAAAATGTTTCCCACAAAAATGTTTTCCACAAAATTAAAGATTATTTCATAAAAAACGGCCATTTTTAAAATTGATTCCTCAAGTTCACGTAGATTTCCGTAAATCCTTAAATTCGCAGCAGTTTAGCAGCGGCAGACCCATCCTTTAAGATACAAAACGAATTAAAGCAATATTAAATAAGTTTGTTATGTTTTATAAACTGGCCGTCTTATTATTATTAATTTTTTATTCTTTTCCAAAAAAATAAAATAAAACACAAATAGTTTCAATTTTACAAGTGAAAATTTTCAGTGTTTGTATTTTTCTAGGTGACCAATTTTTACTTTCTTTTACTCTAGTAAAATAAAGTATAGTAATCATGAAAATTTTGGACTTTGAGATTTTTAAAGATTTATCAGTTTTGAGGTCCCCTGAGTCCGAAAAAGTGAGTTTCGAAATGGTGTCTGTCTGTCAGTCTGTCAGTCTGTCAGTCTGTCAGTCTGTCAGTCTGTCAGTCTGTCAGTCTGTCAGTCTGTCAGTCTGTCAGTCTGTCAGTCTGTCAGTCTGTCTGTATCCTCTCCACAGCCCAGATGGTTTAACCAATCGAACTGAAACTTCATATTTAAGCTTTTTTGATAAATTGGGAGGTCCCAGTGAATTTTATTCCAAATCGGTTAACCGGAAGTGGCCACTCCCTTGGTCCAGAAAATTTATTTTGCAAATATCTTAAAAAGTATAAGATTTACAAAAAACTATTCAATACAAAATGTTTCTAAAAATTAAAAACAAATCAAAATTAAAAAAAAAAAATTAAAAAAAAAAATTTTAAAATTTAAAAATTAAAAAAAAAAATTAAAAAAAAAAGTTATAATAAAAAATAAAATGTCTCAAAATTCTCTGTTCATAAAAGAAAGTCGTGTGTTGGCCACATCTCAATTTTTCATGTACGTTTTACTTTCTTTTACTCTAGTAAAATAAAGTATAGTAATCATGAAAATTTTGGACCTTGAGATTTTTAGAGATTTATTTGTTTTGAGGTCCCCTGAGTCCGAAAAAGTGGGGTTCGAAATGGTGTCTGTCTGTCTGTCTGTCAGTCTGTCAGTCTGTCAGTCTGTCAGTCTGTCAGTCTGTCAGTCTGTCTGTGTCCTCTCTACAGCCCAGATGGTTTAACCAATCGAACTGAAACTTCAGATTTAAGCTTTTTTGATAAATTGGGAGGTCCCAGTGAATTTTACTCTAAATCGGCTAACCGGAAGTGGCCGCTCCCTTGGCCCAGAAAATTTATTTTACAAATATCTTAAAAAGTATAAGGTTTACAAAAAACTACTCAAAACAAAATGTTTCCAAAAATTAAAAACAAATGAAAAAAAAAAATAAAAAATTAAAAAAAAAAAATTCTCAAAATTCTCTGTTCGTAAAAGAAAGTCGTGTGTTGGCCACACCTCCATTTTTTTCTTGTGCGCATTTAGTCGGCGAGGTTTCGCCTATGCGCAAATATCATGTGGAAATTTTTGATAAGAGTAATACACTATGTACATCTGAATGAAAAATTCTTCATATTTTGTTAACATTTTAAAGATTTCTGCAAAATTTTATATTTTAAATAGCTTTGTCAATCTTTCAGACACATATCAAAGAGATCTAATCTTCCTTATAGCTTCTTCTGATAGTTCATGCCAGAAAATAGTGTGTTTTTGCATGTAGGGTTCATTTCCATCAAAATGAGTGACATTTAATAATAATAATAACAATAATAATGCTTTATTTAATGAGTAAGCCGTGTCTATTGTACATCACACATATTTATAACAGTAGAAAATAACTTAAAACAAACAATAATAATATTTCAATAACAATATTACAATAATTAGCAAATATACAACAACGGACATATACATTATTATTTACAAAATGTACAAGAAACATAACCTTTTGAAATTTATTAATGGAGCTTATATTTTTTAATTCTGTAGGAATTATAAACATTAGTTCTACTGACAGGAAAATTAACGTTCCTAGTTCTCAATGACATTGAAAAATGTAATTCATCATGTAATGCATCAAGTCGCATCCAAGGATTGAATGTTTAAATTCGTCATGAGCATATCTCACACAATTATTAAACGTAACCTCAAGTAACCGCTTTGAGGAACTATCGCGATTAGAAAATATTACATCACAATAGCTGAAAATAGGTATAATTAATCTTTTAATAAGATATATGAGTAAGTCAACTGACCAAAACTTTTTTATTAGTCTGACGGAATAGAGTGTATATAAACTATAATTAACACGCTGGCACATAGAATTTACATGATCATTCCAAGTAAGTTTTGAATTCAATAGTAATCCTAGGTTATTAAGCTTTGAAACAAATGAGATTATAACATTGTTCAAAAATAGTACAGGTGCAAAATTTTGCGAATTATTTCTAGTGAGCAATAAAGCTTTACTTTTAGTTGGATTAATTGAAAGTGAATTATTTTTGGCCCATGACGAAATATTCCTAAGATCTGCATTAAGTTGCATACCAATTTCCTCCAATGAAATCGGTAATTTAAAATATGCCAAGGTAGCAGCAATTACATTACTTATGCCCAGAAAGATCTTTACCTAGCTTTACGAATTTTTTACGATTATTCAAATAAGAATGAAGCAATAAAATAGCAGAATCGGAAAACTTATAACTTTAACTTTTGAAGCAAAAGGATGTGATTAACACTACTTACAGATTAGAATTTACATAGATAATTAAAACTATTGAGGTGCTCAAGAATTTGAAGTTGTATAATTTTTTTCAGGACCTTGGATAGGGCAGGTAAAATTCTAATGGGGCGAATGTCACAAATATTAGAAATTACATCCTTTTTGAGTAGGGGAATAATCGATACCACTTTCCATAAATTAAGAAATATTAATTTCGTCAAATACTGACTAAATAAATAATTTTAGTACTTTAAAGTTTACCATGTCATATGCCATCGAATTAGATTTAACTGTTCGAATTGCATTCAATACCTTAAGTTCATCAACACAATCAAAAACAAAACCATAACTAACAGAACTAATAAAATTAAAATCGGGTGAAGGCAAAACACCTATAGATTCATTAAGTTTACTGATCCCTGCCAAAATTTTATCAGGAGAAAAGTCAATGACTGTTTCAATCGACTTACATGAAATAGCTAGATTTTTCAAATTTCTCCATGTTGTTTTAGGTTTGTGCACATTTCTAAAATAAAATATATTTTTAGCTTACATAGATGAGACATACATACAAATAGTATCTAATTTTAAGATATTTGAATTGAATTATTCAAGTATATCATTCACATCAGGATGAAAATAAATATTTAACCAGTCCACCGAAAAGAAACAATTTATGAAATAAAATTTTATCTCTGGTACGACTGAACTTATAGCAGGCAAAAACCAGGTCATGATCAGAAATAGCAGGAACAGGAAGCTGTCCAAAAGAAATAATATTTTGCTTAGCAGCCTCATACAAATTCAATAGGCTGCTATCCAATCTAGTCGGTTGATAAGGTAAATAAAATAAATTATGTAAACTCAAGCAAGCACTTAGTTTATTGCTAATCAACATATTAAAGTTAAAATCACTACAACCAATTATTTTTTTATACTAAGACAAATATTCAGAAAAAATTGTTTGTAAAGGAGGTGGGATATAAATAACCAAAATAAGGATTTTACCAAATCGCCCGACAAGTTCAGACGTTAAAACTTCAACCTTACCAAAGGCAGCCGAGAACAATTTACTAACCACCAAAGTAGACCGAAAATAAATACCAACACCACCTCGTCGCGTATTTTTAATACGATCAAAACGTATTAGTTTATAATTATTGATAAGGAGCGACCTGTTTGTAATTTTACTGTTAAGAAGAGTTTCAGTTAAAGCAAGAAAATCAAATTTATATAACTCTAACAGAATAGTAATTTCATTAAAATGTTTAACCAAACTACGAAATATCCAAATTTTATAGAACAATTTACATGTACCTGCAGATTATCACCTGGAATAAATTTAATACTGTAAGGCTGCAGCGGTTGTCCGTAGAGGCAGTGTTGTCTGAAAATGTTTATTACTAAATTTCCGAATGTGTACCCCAGTCCGCCAAGTATTTAGATCAAGAGCCTTTACTCGTACATCAGCTTTTATATCCAATTTATAGCAAACAAACTCCAACGGTTCAATGTTGCGTTGTTTGGGAATAAGTTTAAATACTTTGCAGTCCTCAAGCTGCGTACATGCTACACATTTCTGGTGAAAAAATGTGCACCACGAAGTTAGCTGTGTGAGTTGAATTATTTCCAACTAGAACAAAAAGTTCACCATGGTAACCAATTTTAACTAAAAATTTTACTATTTTGCTAACTTCGTGGTGTACATTTTTTTTTACCAGAATTGGAGCATGTACGCACCTTCAATCTCCGAGCAAGTTTTAACCGTAATTGATATATCATTTTCATTAGTTTGCGGATCAAATTTGGAAAGGTGTAACCATACTGTCGGGTCAATGAACTTTACACCAAAATTTTCGGCAAACTGTCTGGTACCACAAATCAAAATGGGATAACATTACTATTCGATTGAAAAATAATTTTTAGGTATCAACCAGAAAATTCATTTTGCATTTTGCCTTCTTTTCATGTTTCGTGAATAAGATGTTGATTACATGCCAAAAGGAATAATAAAATTACAATTAAGTATGATAGGGGTTTGTGATGTGAAAGTGATATGAACTGAAGATCATTATGAAATATTAAACAAAGGGTGGTATTTTTTGCTACCTATGTCGAATTAATCGGTCTTAAAGCAAATTATTTTTTTATAAGAAGAATGTACAGATGTATTCGAAGAATGAAATGAAACCTATACATTAAAAAGGTCTTTGATCCAATAATCAATTTTAATTGGTTCTATTAAATTGAAAAGAAAAATATTTATTGCATTTTATATTTCTTAGACATGTTGAAAATAGAAAAACCTTGAGAACACCAATTTAGGATGGCAATCGACTATATTCGCGCAAAGCAGTATTGCAATATTAATTTGACTCATGATCACTTTCCTTCGCAAGCGAAATAAACAAATTTGTCTGATTTAACATCATCATCGTCCTGTATTGTTTGTTCAATATTAACATTCTAGCCTTTAGATCATTGTAGTATAAATAATTACGTTTCTGTTCAATAAATTATGTTTAAAAAAATTGGAGGTTTAGTAAAATTAATTTGGGATTGTAATATATATTCTTATCTCGCTTCTTTTTTCCTAATGATTAATTTAAATCCAGTAAGTACAACTATAGGTAATAATTTTTGTAGTTGATGGTACACAATTTACTAGAGAATCGATGATTTCTGAATCAAGCCCTAAGTTCCTTCTACAAAACATTTAGAAACTATAAATTATATACACGCTTAATAAGAGTGCCACCATCAGCAATCTCAATAAAACATAAAATAACATAAAAGTAACGGATGCCATTTTAATCAATTTCCGTTGCTTTATTAAGTTTTGATTTGTTTTTCAATCACAATGTAAACGACACATATTAAGAGTATTAGATAAATTCTTATATGTTGTGTATTTAATGTAATTACAACCACAACATTTTAAAAAACGTTAACGATTACAAATATGTTTAACCCACATCCTTTTACATTAGTATAAGAATTTTTTAAAATTATTAACAATATAATCATATGTCTGTCAGATGCCATAAAGGAAATTCGATAGGTTTTTCTTGTTGTAATGCTGTTAAAATAACATACACGTACGTTCACAATATGAAATGAAGCTTGAAGAAGAGTGAAGTTTTATTTTGCAATTTCTTATTGATATTCGGTTGAACAAAAATAAGTATCGATTTCAGTTGCACACACGATTTTTTTACTATATTACAAATAAATATTAGGCCGTATCCGGTATTTACAATTTTATGTTGTGTTATGTTGGTTTTGTTTTTCAAAACAAATTTAAATAGGAATCGAGGAAATTTATGGTGTCAGAATACCAGACATTATCGATGACCAGCAATTAGTAGTTGGTAATTAAATTAGGCACTCTCCTCGTAATAAAAGAGTAATCGAAATTTTCCAGGCCCCTTAATAAAGATGAAACCTAATAGTTTTTGTATAGGTTATATTTAAACATGATTGTTTTGATGGCCCCAAAAAAATTATTTTTATTTTATGGATTCCTAATTATTTAACTCTTATTAAACTTTAGTGGTCTCTTAACAATATTATGAGATTTAGATCAGGCGTATGATAAAATAAGTAAAATGTTTCCAAAAAACTTAATTACTTAATTGGGCAATAAAAAAAACAGAATTACTTATATATTTTATTAAGTAAAGGTACATAAAACAAAAGAGAATTAATGTTTTATTGTTGTTTAATTAATGTTTAATTAATTATTTCATCAATTCTACGAGTATCTTATACATATTTCATAATAAAACACAGTTTGATACAATGAAACCACGATAATATAGTTACAGTTCATAATATAGATACGTTATATAATTTTTCATTATGGGAAGACGGCCGCAATAACACTCAAGTAGCAAAATAATTATTTTAGATTTTTCAGTGTTTCGTATGGCTCACAAAGTTCGGAAAAATGGAGGTTTCACCGGTTTTACTGAGTTTCATAAACCCCATTTCCTTTCACGATTAAAGTATGTGCTTTAATCAAAAGGTGAATATCATAATGTGAGTCTAAAGATATAACAATATCTGAGAAAAGGGTCCTGGACATGCATTTTCATTATGGCATGTTTCAGAACAGCATGTTTCAGTAGGGCATATATTACACTAGGCCATATGTTTTTTTGTTTATTTTATTAAGTGAATTAAATTTTTATGATGGTCAAAATTATTTTAAAATTCCTTTTTCATCGCATTTGTCAAATTTCAGTACATGCAAGGATTCTGTGTTAAATTTACATAACGGTACCAGGTTAGTCATGTAATCCCACGCCATATGCGCGTGTATGTGGTAGGAGAAATAATTAATACGTTGATAAGAATTTTCTTGCCTGTTCCTGTGCTAAAAATTATCTACCGTGCACTGGTTATGTTTAAATTGGAATATGGTTTATCATGTTGGGGTGGGTGCTGTGGAACTACGTTACTTGATTTATGTGTGGTAACGGAAAATTATTTTGAGAATTTTATTGAGAAAAAGCAGATCTGAGTCATCTTGGCATTTATTCACGGCTAATAATATCTTGCCGTTACAACATTTGTATGTTTATAAAGTTTTAAGAATATTTTTTAGGCGTAGTGGGCAACAAACTATAAGGAGCCTTATTCGGTACAATATTCGAGGTAACTATAGTTTTCTTTATAATATTCCCCGATTTTTTACTGAACACTTTCGACGCTATATCCTTGTTGCTGCTTCAGTTTTTTCAACGCGTTACCTATTTGTATTAGAGGGCATATTCATTCCAAATCATTTCTATCCAAAGTTAAGAAATGGCTTCTTGAAACGGCTGACATTACATTTCTTTTTCGGGTTGTTACATAATAGATTTTTTTTTTTTGCTTCACTGTGATAACTGGTTGTTGTAGTTTTTGTTATTAATTTATATTTTTATATTTGTCTTGTATTAAATGTTATTAGTTTATATTTTTAGTTTATAATTTGTTATTAGATATTTTTTTAGTAATTAGGTATATTATTATTTCACATTTTTATAATTTTTATATTTTTTTATTGGTGGATTCGATTCTGTCATTCTTTCGGCACAGAATCCTCCAGGGTTTTTTACTTTTTTACGCTTTATTATACGTATTAATTAATTGTAATTTATTATGAGGTAAAAAATTAAAATTTAAATAAATAAATATGTATATAAAATAAAATCCAACTTAAAAAAAAAATGTTTTTGCGAATTTTTCGCCTAGAAGATTTTTACTAAAAATAGAAGACATAAAATAGTGACTTTTATTATAAGAAGAAATATTTTTGTTGAATTTTGTTGGAAAGCTGATTCTTTTCTGATTTTGTTGATAAAATTAAAAAGCTAATTTTAATAGAAGGATTTTTAATTGATACGAAGGGAAAGAAACTATCAAAAGCGACTAGCTATGTAAGTAAATTTATTAATTATTTAAGAAAAATTAATTAAATAATTTTCTTAAATGAAAACTAAAAATTTGAAGGACATAAGACTGAAAGGGGGTACCTTCGAGTTTCCTAATAGTGCATTCCATAAATATTTTTGAATACAAATGGGAATGAGTTAGCAGCAAAATCGCGGTTCCACTCAATACCATTAATAATACAAGTTTATTTTAATTATTTTAAAATAAATGCAGTTGTTTTATGTAAGTATGTAGTATATTTCAGATGCTGGCTACTTTGCATATTTATGGGCAAGGGAGCTATAAGGCTTCCATTAGTAGCACTCACGTGCTAGACCTTTCACAACTTAATATGTCAAGCACCCGGATTCCGGTTCAATGAGAATGAGAAATATTACGAAATATTTTTCGACCAGTCAATTCCAATTCTCATAAAAATCCCGATTCTGATCAGACCAATGCGTTTTGATGTGCATAAATTAAAAGATTGACTTATTTTGTGGTATGTTGGATAATTTTTTTAAATAATAAATTAATTTTTGAATATGCTGTAATAAATAGGTTAACAGTTAATTTATTATTAATTAAATTTATTGTGCTTTCGGTTTCGTCTAACACGTAATTTATGAGTTCTAAGTGATCCGTTTGAGGCAAATCTTCTTCCAAATAAGTTATTAAATAATTTTGCTGCTCTTTGCTAGCTTTTTTTACGCGGTTGCCCTCTACTAAAAATAAAACACTTTGTTACAATAAAATATTATAAAAATAAATAATTTATTGATATATGGAAATTACTTACTATTAATTAAATTTTGAAATTATTTTGATAATAATAATTTATAAAACACGTGTTAGTTAGATTCAAAAGCGATCTATTCCACTTTTAAAAAAATGAGTTATTTATTAATTCTGTTTCCTTGTTTTAAATTAAATATATCATGTAAACAAAAATTTAACAAAAGTGCTGTATTCCTTATAAAAATGATGAAAATAAGATAGTTAACCTCCTTATTTTTGGTAAATTCCAAAATTTAATTTTCAAAATACAGTCAAACTTCCATAATTCGAACTTCTATTATTCGAATTTCTCTATAAATCGTATTTATATTGTGACAAAAGCACCAAAACTATTTTCGTTTTAATTTCTTTATTTCGAATTTTCCCTAAATCGAACAAAAATTGATGGCAAGTAGTGATTCGAATTACGGAAGTTTGACTGTATAAGCTTAAATAATCAACAGACATTATTTTAAACGTTACGTTACCTAAATGAAATTGTCTGAACAATGTATTGAAGGAAAAAAGTTAGGAGTTTCAAATTAAATTTGAAATAAAACGTTTTTCGGTTATCTGTTTATCTTAAAAGTCAAAACGTCATAAAAAAACAGACATCCCATATAAAAAAAAATGATGTTTTTTATGTTTGTTATGAGTTTTCAATTGCCTCTCTTAGAACCGGAACTGTAATTTCTCAGATTTATACCAATTAGAATTTTTAGTCGAATAAAACCCATGTAACAATTTTCCCGTCAAACCGGAATCCTGGTAGAAAATGTAACTTGCCAAATAAACAAAAATTTGGTGTCAAAGGACATAAGAATTTCGACAACTGTTTTGGAAAAAAGCTAAAAACAAACTTAGGTCAAAAAACAAATTACAAAAATGTAATAATATTTAAAACTTCTTAATGATTTAATAACAGATTTCACGATAAATATGGAATGAGGGATGTACCCGGTGCTATTGACAAGTTGTAACGTTAACCTTGGTTCCGCTAAATTTTTAAATTGTTCCACTGGTCCGTTATCAGAATCTCTCGAGAGGTTTCTGGTGGTGCAGCACATTGCCGGCTAGGTGACAGTCAGATGGGATGGGATCTTTCCACTTAATTATCGAGAGCTTGAAATGCTGCAAAATATCGTAGGTATAGTAAACGTTATGAACACAAACACTGATCACTTTATATAAATACACTACCACAGAAAGAATATGCACTCTATTGAGGTGACCTTGGTGGATTGGTCACCTTTACTTTACCCTCACCTTCGTATTATTATTTCACTTCATAACGATGAAGTGTTCCCTTGGCCTCTATGTGTGTTCGGCCTCTTAAAACATCATAGCTAATTGACAATTTACTGATTCATTTTTCTTTTTTCACTTAACACGATTTCACAAGAATTTTAATCACGATACCACGCATAACACTCAAATTTCTTTATTTAGGTCAACATAAAGACCCTCCCTCCGGTTATTCGAAAGACAAAAAAACAGAATAGATTTTGGTAACTAGAAAATTTTAATATAAACCAATTTTAAACAATAAATAAATTAAGAATAATTTCGTGTGAATGTATCTTATTCTAGCATGGTATATAATAAATAAATAAATAAATAATTATAAATAAAATATGTAAATATAAAGTTTAGGGATATAAATAAATAAATATATTTGTAAATGTTTCCTTAACTAACATGCAAAATTACTAATATGAACCATGGCCATTCTTATTTAATAAATTATATTTTGGTAAAATTGTCTTAAAAAGTACTGTTAATCATAGTTGCATTAACTTACAAATATAATAAATAAATACTAATATGTACTTATTTATAATAAATAACAAGAAAAATGTTTGTTGAGGTTTATTCCATGGAACAACAAATTAGGTCTATACTGTAGTTCTGTATAAAGCACTGTAATCAAACGTTTTACATGGATTTATTTTCAAAGACCGGCAAATCATGCGTTTTGTTTTCATATGTTTTTATTAATGTATATATTTAGTAAAGACTCGCAGATTACTTAGGTGTAATTTTTACTGGAGCTTTCGAGAATAAAACAAATAAATTGCGCTTACCAAGGAAACAGGTTGCCTCCGTTTTTATATTTTTGTACCGGCCCGTTTCTAGAAGAAAATTTAATTCACCGGTATTACATAAACAGCTTCGATTTTAATTTAAATTAGACTAATTACCTTGGTAAGCGTGAGGCAAATGAATAATTCCAGCGGTAATCACAGCTTGTGTAGCGCACTAATAATCACTTTTGATTAATTTAAATTTTGTACTTTAGCTATTTTTAATTCAATTTAATTTGTTTTTGTTTTTTTTTTTTGTTTCTTTTTGTCACAAACAATATAGCTAACACATTACACGGATTCACGAAGTACCACAATAATTGTACTTGTTACGTCTGTGAACTGTATTACACAACTGATGATGGCTGAAATTATTTATTTACGTTTTGTTTGCTTTTATTAAATTCTAAGGGGGAATTCGATCAACATTTGGAACTGGTTTCCTATATTCACCAAAACCTATTCCTTGGATGAACTGTACCGGTGTTAATAAAATTAGTACAGGGTGATCTCAAATTATTTTCTTATTCTTTTAGTATGCGCGCGAATGACTGTCATGCGTGGTGGAACAATTTTTACTAACCCTGTAACAGCTCAATTGTTACAAAGTTAAATGTTGTAATGCCGATATGAACATTTTATATGCTGGTGCATCGTCGGGTCAGTAAATTATTCGGCGATATGGAAAACGTCACTGAGAAATCACCTTTCAAATAGCTATACCTCAGGTTGACTCTCAAATCAAATTTATGATAGTGAGAGATAGTGTATTCAATTTTTAGGTGAGCCTGAATTTCCATTGGAGCCATGGCTTCTTTTACTTCTTACGCCAATCCATCGATTGATATTGAAGCTCTTTTTAATTCGAAATTTAATACGACACGAAACTGTATCGAACACTGCTTTGGGGTAATAAAAGGCAGATTTCGACTCCTAACAAAGGAGCCCAAATCATGTATGCTGTTTCTAAATGATAATGCAATAAACACTGAATATTTAATTGAACTCGACAAATTGCAAATTACAAACGGAGAATTTTTATACGAAACATCGGAATTTCGAGAGCGAAATGGGACTATTTTATAAAATAATAAGCAAACAATTAGAATTTCAATAAAATTTTTATTTATATCATAATTCACCTAAAATAAAGTACATAATTAAAAAATAATAAAGTAAGTAAAAGTTTTGTATGTTACCAATTTTAGTGCTCGCGCGTTTAAAGCGGCGAATAATAAAACTAGTGGTGGGATAAACAAATGTAAGCCGCTCTCCGAATTAGAAAATCAGGCTCTTGTTTGCTGGGGGAAAATTGTTGTCGAGGGGCATCCGGAGGTGTCATCGGTGGGCTTTCAAACCAACAAATCGAATTGGAATACATCGAAATGGAAGAAGTTCAGGTGCAACATTCGGAGAATGATGCTATTCCGTTACCTGAAAGTAGCGGGAGACCTCGAATTGGGAGACTTACCGCAGGAGGAGATATCAATGTCACAAGATTTCCCTTTTGCAAACGAAAATATTTGTGGAATACACTATCAGAAAGCTCAAAAGGATCTTCGTTCATTCTTATGTTCTTCAGTCTCATTTTTAGTTTTTGTCTAAAAAAATATATTTAATAAAATTTTTTTAAACAATTAATAAATTTCCTTACGTAGCAATGCGCTTTTGGCGGTTTCTTTCCCTTTGCATTAAATAAAAGTCCATTTTTTAAATTAATATTTTGATTTAATCAGAAAAGACGGAAATGAAAACACAATTATATAAGAACACAACACGCTTTTGATAAAAATCGAACAAAAAATATTTCTTCTTATCATAAAAGTCGCATTTGTATGTCTTCTATTTTTAGTAAAAGTCTTCTAAGCGAAACAATCAAAAAATTTGCTTTTTTTAAATGTGGAATAGCAATTCTTCTATTTTTTCCTTCTATTTTGACATTTAATAATTTTCATACAAAAGTATACAAGAATAGAAGATATTGAGAATAGTAGATGTACATTGAATCGACGTGAATGTTAAAACCAATTCATTTTTTAGGTAGTATGTACATACAATATACTTACCATTATTTTTCTCCATGCATATACATACATATTTATTTTTTAAATAAACGATATTTTTTATGTAATTCAATGTTAACTTTTAGCGCAAAATTAGTTTTAATTTTAATTGTATTTAAATATGTAGAAACAAAAATTATTGTAATTCACTTTGGCGTTTCAAAAAATAGAAGGAAAAAATTATATCTTGAATTTCGATAATGAAAAATAGAAGATTAGAATCATACACTACATTGAATACTAATATTGAATCCTAATATAGAAGGATCGTCTATTTTTGATTTCTTCTATTCAAGTAAAGAAGATTATTCAAGAAGAATAGAAGATTCCGTTGAATCGAACTGAAATTGCACAGTCCGAGAAATATTTAAATCTGATCACAACAACCTAAGCCAGCGTTCTTCAAACTAGGGTTCCGTGGTTTCCACGAAATATGTAATAATAAACAATTATTTATGTTTTTTTTGACTGAATAAATGCAAATTAATATCTTGTATAAAGTTTTTAATATAGGAGGGTTCCGTTGAAAATGTATTTGTGTTTGAATGGAAAATGAGTTCCACGGAATGATAAGTTAAGCCTGAATTCCACTGTGAATAATTGACTGAACTGACTTCAAGTCGAAAGAAGACAACAAAAAAAAAATCCATTGGAGTGACAAAGATAAAGCATGTTTTTTTTATTTTTTTTATAGCACAAATATCTTGATAAATTTTGACAGCGACAGCAAAAAATAAAATTAAAAAAAATAAATTTTTGGTTATCACTTGGAGTTTTAATTTGGCTTTTTCACCGCCAATAAATTATTTAAAAAAAAAACCATCACTTTATTAAAATGCCAATAATAGTATTTAGCGATATTATCACAATTGATCACAATTCATCACAATTTAACTGTACCCAAACTTTATATTTTTTTATTATCAGAGCTATTTTAGAAGCAACCGCCAAAAAAAATTATGACACTTTCCATAAAAATAACAAACTTTTAATTAACTTAGTGTGCGGAAAAAAATTTGCGTTCGTACACAAAATTTGTGTGCGTATATTAGTTGGATAACCATAAAATGACTTCGATTTTGATAATTTTTGACCATAATTATGGCGATCCACTAATACAAACACACATTTGATGTAAGTAAAATCTCGACTGACTTCGTTTTGTGTTTCTTTCACACAACCACCGATTTTATATTTTTATCTCCCTTTATTTTGACTGACAAACTTTTATTCGCAATGGAATTCAGGCTTTAGAAGAACACTGACCTAAGCAATGGCTACTTTTATAAAATGTGTTCCAAATATGTGTTGATACCATAGTTCCAAAACACAAAATGGAACTATTCTTATTAAATTAAGGAACGCATTTAATAAAATTTAATACAATAATATTTTCCACTCGAAATACGGTCCCGTCGTGGGGTAATATCGCCCCGTGGGACACACTTGTTCCTCTTGGATCTCCTTCAATTATATTAGTTTTAGTGAAAAAATAGTAACCGGAACCACACGGGTTGCCGTACTCGCTGCACTCGTCCAGCTATTCTCCGTATTCGTTCAAGAAACTACATTTTACACAACTATTTTCCTACGGGAAAAATAACATTAAAAGGTTTTATTTTATTGGCATAGTATTGAATTCATACCGTGACTAGTACATCAACTCAAGATTAACACATTCATCGTAGGTTTTGTTTTGTTTTCTCCACGACTAGTAGCATACTTAAAAAACTTATTACTAGCAGATGTAGAAAAAATCATTTTACGCAAAGTTTATTAAACAGCATGGAGTAATAAGTAATCATTTAATTTTTATTTTTACAAGTACCTCTGGGAAGCTAAGCAAAATTCCATTATCTGTAAATATGCCATTCCTGTCATCATTAACGTTACTCTCCCATCCTGTGGGTAAAGAGATTCCACTGAGGCTTCATCGCACGCTCCAATCATTCAATCAATTCGAGTTTTACTGTTCATTGAACATAAGAGAATTGGAGTGTTTTGAACCGTGTCTGCTGCAGCTGTTTCAAACACAATTTAATATTTCACACCCGTCTGTGATAAAAAATAATTTCTTTTAGTAGTTCAACAATTTTTTTTTTCATTATTAAAGATTATTTTTCCCATTTTTAGTTTACCTTAAAGGAAATTAACTTTTAATTATGTAGTTATTTTACTTTGAGTTTTCTTTCTATTGCTTGATTTTGTAAAGTATTATTAGACAAGTAGAAAAATATTTAATTAATTTTTCAATATACTCGGTACGTCTATAGTTTTCTTATCTAGCAGCACCACACACATAACAATTAAAATAAATTAATAAAAAGGAAAAACATATTTGACATTCTGTGGTGAACATAATTAATATTTTAGTAATAATTTTGTTATTATAAATTAATATTTTCACTTAAAGGCATTTGCATGTTAATGATTTTTCATATCTAATTTTACTGAAAAGTGTGTTAGAAACTTACAAAATAATAATTTCCTTATATCCGGACGAAACAAATCGGATGATCAAACGAAATTAATTTTGTTTATTTTTAATAAATATTTTTATTGTTCCTGTCTTTGTGATTTTTATTTTATCTTAAGAATTAAATAACTTTTGAAGTATTGAAAAATATGAATGGGTAGAGTAATTTTATTGGAACTGGGCCAATATAAAATATTTAAAATAATTTCTTTCATAAATTGTTACATTTGTTTGGAATGGATTTGGCACTTGAGTGGTTTCACCGTTTCACGTTTTTGAAATAACGCTGGTGAAAGTGACAGGGTCACAATGAAAATTTTTGGAATGCCTAATAAAAGCACTTGTTTTTTGGGCAAAAATGGAATAATTGTGTTTTCACGGTTCGCCAAGAGCATTGATTCACTTTTTCATGCGGTTAATCTTGTAGCCACAAATCTCATTTTGGTCAAGAGAAAAGCGATCATCTCTTGAGTACTGCCTTGCATCAGTCAAATTGTTTGGAATCCTCTGCGAGTTCTATGTCACCCAAAAAATTGTGCAGGATTGATTATGTTTGAGCAATGCTCGAGCTTGTCCAAATCTCTTAGTTGCTCACATGCCTTTCTACTTCCGTCGCTGAACGGACAGGCGACTACATTTGAACTCGTTGAAACAGTTATAAACTGTAGCCTGGCATATTAATTTAACACCAAGAGCCAATTGAAACCAAACGCAGCTCTTCAGAGCTGTCAAAATCGATTTAAACTTGTAAAAAATCATGAAACGAAAATGTTCACGTGTAATTTTCATATTTTTTCAAAATCGTTCAATTGTTTGCGTTGCCAGAACTAATACTAATACTTCCTAATACTCCCCTGTTCTGTCAATCCGAATATCCTAGAAACATTTTTAATTTAGCGAATATGTACATATAAGCGGATTAACAGCTAATTTTTTTTGAGGTGCTCAATTTTAGAAACTGTGTCCTTCTGTGCGCCCTACGTACCACATCTAAGTTAGCAGTGCTGCAAACATCTAGACTCACAACTATTGCTACAATTGTTGGTAAAGTTATGTAATGATTTACCTGTAGTTAAAACAATCGAAGCTGATATTTTGATTTCAGATGTATCAGCAAAATTCTTTTCATAAATCGTAAAAATTGTGTTAAAAATTGAAATGGAAGGGTATCTCCATAAAACTTCGATTCATAAAATCCCCAGAAGGTAAAATACCGAAAATAAAACCCCGATTCCACAAAATTTTGACTCTACAAAATTCAGAATAAACAAGATCCACACAATCCCAACCCTAAACTTTCAACATAAGAAAACTGAAATTTATTGAAGAAGTATGTACATAACATAATTAACAGTATATTTTATAGATACGTCTAGATTTGATTTAGTCGAGATTTTGTAGAGTTACCTTTTATTATTCCCTATTTTCTGAATCAAGATTAACTACCACACAAAGTAACAACACTTATATAATGAGATGATTTCCAGGCTTTTCATACATTTAACTTACTACACTTAAATGCTCGAGCATCAGTTTCAAATATATTATATCATCAAAACCACTTACATTCAGGTATTTAACGCGTTCTTGGCAAACTACTCACGATATCCGCTCAGGTACCATTACATCCTCACTTAAGAAGTTTGAACGTTGACGGGTTACGTAATGCAAACATTAAACATATTACGAGCATTATAAACCAAATGGATAGCAGGTTTTAGATAAGATGAAGAGTCTTTAAAATTTAAACATGGCGATGATGTCAAATTGCACTTGGTTCAGTTTTTTGCCGATAAAAGCAAGAAGTTTTAGAAACGTCGAATTATGATGCTGTTTTTCAGCCAAAGATGGTAAAAGGATAATGATGAACCAATGAGCGAGTACACGCTCAATTCGATCGACGTCATCTCTTGAAAATCCCTTAAAATTTATGAACACTCCTAATAAATATTATTAAAATAATGGTCCAAATATAGGGGCCAAAATATATTTCTAAAAATTGAATTACTTAAAGGTATGAGGTTAGGATCTGTGGCCATTTAATTTTTTTGTGGTGAACATATAATTTTAAATAAGTTTTAAATAGTTTCATACCAATTCATGCAAATTCATTATACATATATTCTACCTAAATATAGTTCGTGCTTCGCTTAAGAATCGATATTTTGTCAAATCTCACTCATGTGAGCACTCGTTATATTTTCAGGAAAACAGGAAGTAGACACCTGGTGATAAATCCGGCGAATGTGGTGGTTGATCGCCTTATATTTGTTCACAATCGTAGCTCGGTGTGAAGGCGTGTTATCGTCGTGTAAAATTCACGAGTTTTTTCCCCATAATTCCGGTCACTGTTTTTGCATCAGCACAAGAAATTTCATTTCCAACACAAAAATATAAAGGGTTTAAACCTCATGGAGTGATCAGAATTTCAGCCTTGATTAATTCAACTCCCAAATCAATCTCGAAATGAACCTCTTAAGTCAATCTTCGGCATAACCGCCAATCCAACCCTCAACTCAATCACCAAATCGACCCCAAATCAATTTTGAAATCAACCCTTAACCTAACTCCAAATCAACCCTTAAATAATTCCCCAACCGAACAACTCACTTAAAAATGATGCAAGCTAACTAAATCCTAACTCAATTTCAACTTAACTTACCTCGAACAAGATCTCAACCCTCTGCTCAATGCCACACTTATTTACCAACGCAATCCCAAAATTATTTCGATTCCACAGCTACATGCGTGTATGAACTCAACTTAATCTAACCACCCACTAAACCATAAACCCAACCTCAAATTAATCCCTAATCGAACTTCTCCCTCAAATCCAACTCAATTTCAACTCAAACCCTACTCACCATCATACCATAATAGCAAAGTACGATCATATCGGCATACGTACCGTCGTACCAACATAACCTTAAACAATCATCCCATCGTACCATTAAACCATCACACAATCATACCATCGTACCATAGTAAAGTCGAACCATCCCACCATCATACCATGATGTATATCTTACCATCCAGCACAAATTCATACCATCCTATCATCATAAGATCGTACCATCATAAAATCATACAATCATACCATCATACCACCACACACTCATACCATCACACCGTCCTATAACCATACGATCATACCATCATACCGTCATACCATCATATAATCATAAAACCATTCTGTCAGGCCATGATATCATCATGCCATCCAACCGTCATACCAGTATACCTTTATATCATCATACTCATCATACCATCGTACCGTCATACCATCATGCTATCACACCATTATACCATCGTAGAATCATACCATCTATACCCTCATACCATCATGTCATCTTACCGTGTCATCATACGATCATACCATCATACCAACATAACATCATGCCATTATAGCATCATACAGGTTTTACACTTCAAATTGATCCTTTACACTTCAAATTGAACCTTTTACTTTTCATATTGAACCATTAGCAAATTATATGAATGACCAATTAGGGTGGTGCTTCAATTAAAAAAATGTCAATCGCTCTTTCTAATTTCAATTTCAAATAAAATAAATATCACATTAAGAAATTGACAAAACCATAATATTTTGGTTTATTATATAAAATCTTTTTGGCTAATCCTTAACCGATTATGATGAATTTTGACGTTTCCAACGAATAGAGGGAAATGTGACACACAAATTATTTTTAGATGAGTTTGTGAGAAATATGTCAACATGGCTTCTTAATGGTTTTTATTTAGGTTTCTGTGAATCATGCAGCTGTTGAGGTTTCTTTAAGACAGCGTAAACACACTATTTCAATTGCTAAACAATCAAGATTATCTCAGAAATAATATTGAAGTTTCATTAGAAACTTTCCTTGCCAATCCTTCGCTTTAAACTTTGGGTTATGTTTTATGAGTATTTGCTGTCAGAGCGCTAAGTTTGGCCATGTTTAAACAAATACAGTGTCTAGCGGACATGCACCGCAGTATTGAAAGTACTAACGGTAGTGCAGAGTTTCGGAATTAGAAATATTTTTTTAAATCCTCATTCCCAAACTCGAATTGTATTATAATCGATTAAGGAATAACAAAGCTCCATCCTACTTGGCCATATTCCAGAACTTAATCTAAAAATCATTTTAAAATATCATTTCCATCACACATGTAAAATTCCAATAAATTTCGTTAAAAAAAAGACTAGTTCTATCCTAACTGGCTATATTCCAGAATTTCATCTAAAAATAATTTTGGAATCCCAATACTAGTCAGTCAATCTATCAAATTTCATCATAATCAATTTAGAAATAGGCAAGTTCCATCATACTTGAGCATATTCCAGAACTTCTTCCAAAAATCATTTTAGAATCCCATTTCCAACGCACGTATCAAATTTCATCATAATCGGTTGAGAAATAGGCAAGCTCCATCGTACTTGGTGATATTCCCGAACTTCATCCAAAAATCATTTTAGAATCTCATTTCCAATGCACAAGCTGAATTTCATCATAATCGGTTGAAAAATAGGCAAGTTTCATCTTACTTGGCCTTATTCCAGAACTTCGTCCAAAAACAATTTTAAATTCACATTACCAATATACAAGCCGAATTTCATCATAATTTGTGGAGAAATACGAAAGTTCCTTCATGCTTAGACATATTCCAGAACTTCATCTAAAAATCATTTTAGAATCTCATTTCCAAAGCAGGTGTCAAATTTGACTAAAATCCGTTAAGAAATAGATAAGTTACATCCTAATTGGCTATTCACATAATTTGTAAAGGTTCAATTTGAGGTTTGAAATATTTACAGTGACCTTTCTTAAGTCTTAAACAATATTTGTGTACAGTTTGGTTCAAAGCGTGTGGATTTGTTTAAATATCATAGCAAATTCACCCCTAACTTAACTTTCAACTCAACCCGAAACTCAATGACCAACTCAATATTCAAACCAGCATACATAACAAATTGGTAAATATTTCTGTAAGCAGGTGTTTCGGGTCAATTCGTATGGCAGGTACCCGACCCTCTCGACGTACAGGTTCCAGAAACTTTTTACATCTCTGGACAAGCCGTTCTCGAGATACCATTGGTACAGACAGCCAGACAGACGGACGGATATTTCTTTTTTTGCCTTTTTAGACTCAGAGACTTTCAAAACGTCGAGAAAAGTAGTTTCTGATCAACCAATCTAATCTCGACCGAAGTAATTTAAGGCAAACTCTTTGTTCAATAATTTCAGTATCCTAAGTATCGACTTAACCAACTGCTGTAAACCAACTGATTGACAGATCGCGAGTTACGTTATCGCAACAACATCCTGTATTTAATTTCATTTAAACTAAATTATATTAAATTACTATTTTGTTCCCATCATTTATTATAACGTAAGCTAAATTCTTTAATGATAATTTTATTTGATACATTAATATACAATTCTTAGAATTATAATTATAATTAATTATTTGTTAACGTAGCACTTCTAAATACCATGTAAATCATTTTTCCATATATGATAAGTTAGTTTTACACGAACCTTCTAATAAAGAACATTAAAAATATATTAAATAGTTTTCTTTACCAAGTGATAATACTTAACTGGCGCAGTTGATAGGATTGATATTTTTAAATATCAATATATAAAAATAAAAGTATTTATCGTAAATTTTAAAAATAATATACAAAAATAACAATAATAATATATACATAATATAAAGTAAACCAAAAAGTATATAACAAAATAAAATAATATAATAAAGTAGAAGTATATAAACGTAGATAACGAAAAAGTAAATAAGTGAAAGAGAATAAAATAATTTAAAACAAAAGTGTGTGGAAACTTTTAAACGAAAATTTCGTTTACTGTGATATAAATTGTGAAAATTTTCTATCCTAATCTATATATATATAGAAAATTTATTCAAGTGCATCGCATAAAAGTGAAAAAAGTAAAAATCATAAACAGAAAATAACTATAGTTGTGGTATTCAATTCACAAAAATTTCAACATCAACGGCATATTGGTGTTTAAATATTATTGACGTCACAACGGGGCGATGAACAACTGGTATTGGGCAATAATCGGCAGTTTGGTCTGGTAAGTCTTATATTTTGTTATATTCGCTATCCTTATATAGTTATTTCCTTTTATGTTCCCACCTTTTAAAAAACTTGGTAAATTGAAGAATTCGTGTATCACTCAACCAAAACATACCGCGGATTACGGTATAAGTTTAGAACATATTAAAATTAAAAGTAATAATTTAGTATCATTTAAATTAAATTCACTCAAAATGAATCCAGACGCGAATAACGCGATTTTTAATCACTTGCGTATACCCGACGCAATTAAGGATTTACCTCGATTCGAGGGAAATACTAGAAGTCTGTATGACTTTATCGACAATGTCGAAGAAATTCTTAGTTTAATGAAGGATATTGAAGGTACAAGTTACGCTAAAATTATATTAAGGGCAATACGGAATAAGATAGTTGGACCAGCCAACGACGTCTTAAACATGTACGGGACTCCACTGACATGGACTGATATAAAAAATAATTTAACGACTCACTATTCCGATAAAAGAAATGAAACTAGTTTAATTAAAGATTTACATTCTATGACCCAAATAAATGAAACAGTTGAAAGTTTTTATTCTAAAATAATAGATATATATTCTACAATAATAAACCATATTAAAATCCATGAAACAGATAATAACGTTGTTAAATCTAAACAAACACTCTATGAGCAAATGTGTCTAAACACATTCCTATCTGGCCTTAAGGAACCTTTAGGGTCAATCATAAGGGCAATGCGACCCAGTTCACTAGCAGAAGCATTTAGCTATTGTTTGCGAGAACAAAATATCAACTATATGAAAAATAATAAAATTCACATAGTTAATAACCAACCATTCAAACTTCACGGAAATGTTGGTTCAATCTCAAAGCCACAAAATAACCCACATCTGAGACAGAATATTTCATATAACCAAATACCAACTAGGAATATTTCACCTAATTTTAACTTCAGGACACCTTCAAATAATTTTTACAACCAATCTCCAAATAATTTTAATTATCCAAGACCACCTCAAAATTTTAATAATTTTAGAACCCCACAAAATTCCAATCACAAAACCTTTCAACAATATTATAAACCTCAACAATATTCAAACCAGTTTACAAAACCCAATTATCCAAAACCAGAACCAATGGATATATCAAGTGGACATTCAAAATATAGATCCCCTAATCAATATCAAGCAAATAGAACAATTCAACCCACTAACCAGCCAAGATTTGTATCGGAAGAACTATTTAATATTGAAGGCGAATCAAATGATTCTGTGACAGATACAACAGAATTAGATTATTTAGAATCTCAAGAAGATTATTTAGAACCTCAACAAGAAATCGAAATAGACGAGGAAAATTTTCGTTTAATCGCCTCGGAGAACAAATCGGATATTTAGACATAAATAATAATAATACTAATAAAGACCATCTTCTTCCTTACATTCATATTAGGAACGGTAATAAAAATTTAAAATTTCTTATTGACACAGGTAGTTCAAAATCTTTTGTAAACCCAATTTTAATCGACGAAAAAGACTTTATTGTTATTGACCCTATAGAAATTACGACTATATTTAATAAACAGAACATAGACAAAAAACTTGTTATACCTGGACTTAAAGAATTTAGAACAAACGAAAATTTGACCTTTTATCTCTTTAAATTCCATAATTACTTTGACGGATTAATAGGTACAGAAATGATGCAACAATTAAAAATTCGACTCAATTTCATAGACAATTATTTAGAAACTGATACAGTTAAGATCCCATTACTTTCAAAGCCTTGTTTAATGTCAAAAACATATGAAATTCCCCCACACTCTAAATTAATTACACGACTACCAGTAGACTTAGAAAACGGAGACTTCTATTTAAAACCAACTATAATCACGGACGAAATACAAATTTCTGAAGGACTATACCATAGTGACAAATGGTATTCTAACATTGAAATAAAAAATACATCAAACGAACCTAAGACATTTAGGCTAGAACAACCCTTAAAAGTAGAATCAATAGAACAGAAATATTTCGAATTACATAATTATTCAATCGACCAATTTAAAAACCAAATTCTAACTAAATCAAACAGCGACCTACAAAATTTACTAAGACTGGACCACTTGAATGACGAAGAAAAAACTGAACTACTTAAAACTTGCAAAAAACATGAAGACATATTCCTTAAAGACGGTGATCTTTTAACATTCACCAACGAAATTAAACATTCTATTAACACAACAGATGATGTACCAATATACACAAAATCGTACCGTTACCCTGAAATCGACAAAGATGAAATAAAATCACAAATATCTAAAATGTTAGAACAGGGCATTATACAACCCAGTTTCTCACCCTGGTCGTCCCCCATTTGGATCGTACCAAAAAAGGCAGACGCTAGTGGAAAACAAAAATGGCGACTAGTTATAGATTATAGAAAACTGAACGATAAAACAGTAGACGATAGATACCCTCTTCCTAACATCAATGAAATTTTAGATAAACTAGGGAAATGCTTATATTTTAGTACGTTAGATTTAGCTTCCGGATTTCATCAGATTGAAATCAACAAAAGGGACATTCCCAAAACAGCTTTTAGTGTTGACAATGGGCATTACGAATTTATTCGAATGCCTTTCGGCTTAAAAAATGCGCCGTCAACGTTCCAAAGAGTAATGGATAACATTCTAAGGGAATATCAAGGGCGAATTTGTCTGTGTTATATGGACGATATTATAATCTATTCGACCTCCCTACAAGAACATACTGAAAATTTAAGTAAAATATTTCAAAGACTCAGGGAAGCAAACCTAAAAGTCCAATTGGACAAGTGCGAATTCTTACATAAGGAAATTGAATTTTTGGGCCACGTAGTGACACCGGAAGGTGTTAAACCGAACCCTAAGAAGATTAAAGCTGTAAAAGAATTCCCGTTACCCAAAACTGAAAAACAAATTAAAAGTTTTTTAGGGTTACTAGGGTATTATAGAAAGTTCTTAAAAGATTTTGCAAGAATTACAAAACCCCTCACTGAATGCTTACGAAAAGACAAAGGTATTGTTATTGATCAAACCTACTTGGAATGCTTTGAAACCTGCTAAAATTTGTTGTGTAACGACCCATTATTACAATACCCCGATTTCAACAAACCCTTTAACTTAACGACCGATGCTAGCAATTTCGCTCTAGGAGCGGTACTTTCCCAAGGACCAATAGGGTCCGATAAGCCAACGTGTTATGCCAGTAGAACTCTAACAAAAACCGAACAAAATTATAGTACAATTGAGAAGGAGTTATTAGCAATCGTCTGGGCAACGAAATACTTTAGACCGTATTTATACGGTAGGAAATTTAACATCGTAACAGACCATAAACCTTTAGTATGGCTTTTCTCGTTAAAGGAACCAAATTCCAAATTAGTAAGGTGGCGATTGAAATTAGAAGAATTTGACTACAACATACATTATAAAAAGGGGAAAATGAATACAAATGCAGATGCATTATCACGTATAGAAATTAATTTACAAGAAGAAACTAGTTCGAATGATTCAATTATTAATAATGTAGGAGATTTAGAAACCATACATTCTGGAGAGGAAAACTTAGATGAGGGAATACCAATATCTGAAAGATCGTTGAACGAATTCACGTACCAGGTTATACTAGAAAATAGTATAATAGATAAACCAGATATAAAATATAAGATATTATTTAAAACACAAAAAAGATTTATAATACGAAGAAATGACTTCATGAAAGAGGAAGTCATGTTAGAAATATTCAAAAACTATTTTATTCCGAAAAAAATAACAGGAATACTAACAGATGATGAGACCTTTAAACTCGTACAAGCAACATTTTCTAAATATTTTAGTTATTCTAAGATTAAATTAATTAGATGTAATTTTATAGTAAGAGACGTAGTAGAGAGAGATGACCAAGAAGATATAATTAGGAATTACCATATTAAATCCAACCATAGAGGTATACAAGAAACTCTCTTACACTTAAAAAGAGATTATTTCTTTCCAAAAATGAAAAATGTTATTTCTAGTATAATTAACAATTGTGAAATCTGCCAAACCTATAAATATGAAAGAAATGTTAAACAAATAAAATACGAATTAACGGAAACCCCGGATATACCACTAAAAATATTACACATAGATGTATATGCTTCACATAAAGAAAACTTTCTAACTATAATAGATAAATTTAGTAAATTTTCAAGTGCCTACCATTTAATAGGAAGAAATAGTATTTATATAGTAAAAGCTTTAAAACATTTCATTTCCCACCATGGTATACCCGTGAAAATTATAGCAGACAATGGACAGGAATTTCTCTCAAGTATTTTTAAGGATTTTTTGAAATTATATAACATAGAAATACATTATACTACTGCAAAGAATTCCACAGGGAATTCACCAGTAGAACGTTTCCACTCAACATTAACAGAAATAATCAGAATTATATTTAATCAAGATAAGACCAAATCCATCAACGAAATAATGGACGAAGCAATTATTACATATAATAATGCCATACACTCGACGACCAAATTAACTCCATTCGAGCTACTAAATGGACATTATACCAAATCAAACCCATTAAATTTGGCAAAACAAAACAACGAATCTAGGGAAGATTTCATTAGGAACCATTCTAAAAATTATGATGATTTATGCAGGTTAGCACATAATATTAGCTTAGTGAATAAAACGAGAAACATAGAAAATTTAAATGAAAATAGAGTAGAACCAGAAAATTATGAAGTAGGTGAAGAGATTTATGAATTAGAAAACCGTAGAAATAAGTTAGCACCTAGGTTTATGAAACATATAGTTGAAGGTGATAATAAAGTAACAGTAACGACGGACAAAAGAAAGGTTCATAAGCAAAAGATAAAAAATAAACGCAATACTTAATTTATTTTCAGGACACTTAAACTTCAAAGTACGGTACAGCAAAAAATAGAAATTCATGACTTGAATAACAACAACGGACTTTTACCCCTAAAATTAGGAAATGCAAGAATAATAACGAGTTATTCGAAACTGCTTCACATAATCAACCTAACAGAGTATGACATAAATTTAAATTTAATAACAAGAAATATTGACTACTTTCACAATCAATCAATGAAATATATTGATTTTTTACCTAAACTAAATTTATTACGGAAGAAATGTCACACATTATCAAACGACTTAGATCTAATTCGGCCGAAATACAGAAACAAACGAGGATTTATCAACGGACTTGGAGGAATCATTAAAACAATAACTGGAAATATGGACTACGAAGACCACGTAGAAATTAACACCAAATTAAACAGTTTACAATCAACTCAGAATGAAATTAGTAATCAAATGAAAAATCAAATCTATATTAACACACAAATGTTGAGAAGATTTAACAATATCACAAAACACATAAACAAACAACAGGAGCATTTAGAGAAATACTTGAATAATTTTCATGACAATATAATCGAAAAATTAGATGTTATTGAACGAACCTTGCATATCAATCAATATTTTGAACAAATACTATTCAACATGGACATGTTGAGTGAACATTTGAATGATATTTCCGAATCATTACTTTTAGCCAAACTCGGGATCATATCTAAACATATCTTACACCCAACCGAAATCAATTACGTTTCCGTTATGTTAAGAGAACAAAGTGTTAATGTTTTTTCCGACGAAAACATTTACGAATTCCTCGAACTTCAAGCTTACTATAACCATACTAATATAATTTTTATTATTAAAATACCAATATTTCACCCAAATTCATTTTCTTTTTA
This sequence comes from Tipula vernalis, assembly GCA_958295665.1. Taxonomy (NCBI): domain Eukaryota; kingdom Metazoa; phylum Arthropoda; class Insecta; order Diptera; family Tipulidae; genus Tipula; species Tipula vernalis. Next base: position 277,571,739 of record OY282558.1, read on the forward strand.
CCATTTAAAAGAATTACCAATTAACAATTCCTACACTATCCAAATTAAAACCCCGTTCCTTTTATTAAGTGAATATTTTCAACAATATGTGAATAAACCATGCCTCACCATCGAAAAGATAAGATATTGCCAAAAAGAATCCATTCAACCGAACACAGTAAATGGATGCGTCCCAAATATCATCAATAATCAACCAGCAAATTGCACCTTAATAACCAATACAGACATCGGTGACACAATAGAAATGTTTGAACCCGAACACCTGCTTATCATATCGCAAAATGAAGTTGCTATAGAAACATCGTGTGGTACCAACATAAAACACAAATCATTGAAAGGAATATTATTAATTCATTTCAAAAACTGTTCAATTTCCATAAATGGCTTCGAATACAAAAGCAGAACTCCAATATATTGGGACACGATAGAAATAATTTCAACAATATACAACGACATTCAACATCTTGAGATAGTTGAAAAACCCAACTTTCAAAAACTGAATAATTGGACATTGGAAAATTTGAAGGAAATAATTGTATTGAAACAGACCACTAATGAATCATTTAAATCTTTAATTGCAGGATTTACTATTCTTCTAATAATCATATTTTATATAATTTATAAGATTGTCAACCAATTCAATTTAATGCAATGTAGGAAGAATCCAATCCAGCAAGATGAACCCACGATTACAGCTACAACCAATGACACCACAAACCCAGCGACCTTATGGCCGTCGCTTCACTCTTAGAGGGGAGGAGTTACGTTATCGCAACAACATCCTGTATTTAATTTCATTTAAACTAAATTATATTAAATTACTATTTTGTTCCCATCATTTATTATAACGTAAGCTAAATTCTTTAATGATAATTTTATTTGATACATTAATATACAATTCTTAGAATTATAATTATAATTAATTATTTGTTAACGTAGCACTTCTAAATACCATGTAAATCATTTTTCCATATATGATAAGTTAGTTTTACACGAACCTTCTAATAAAGAACATTAAAAATATATTAAATAGTTTTCTTTACCAAGTGATAATACTTAACTCGCGCTCAAAGTTGGCATCATATTGAAAGACAGTCCTACTAATCTAGGAAAAAAAAAATTTTAACCCCTTCAGCGCGGGCGTTTTAAATTAACAAATCCCGGTACTTTTTTGACAGAATGTACATTCCATTTTCAAAGCTGCAAGGACGTTTAGTGTGTATATAGTATATTTAATATTCATGCCGGAAATAGATGTGTGCTATTTATGACTGTAACGACGTGCGCAGATCCGGACACAAAACACATGTGCCGCTTATAACTGCGTATTTTTTGACGTTTACTTTACACGTACTTAATTTTAATATACAATTTTTTTAAATAAATTTTACCGTATGTTGTCACAAACGAATTAATTTGTATCCTCCATTTTGGCAATCGTCAGTAAACGTTTGTTTTCAGTCAACAAATTAAAAAAATTGCACCGAAACAACGAAAATGTAGAAAAATCGTACTAAATTTCTTTCCTTTTAAGTAGCTTACCGATTTGTAGCTAAAGTAGAAATAGAGGCAACTTGCGTAATAACGCGTGTTGTGCGGCATACTTGTGTTTCATTCCTTATAAAGTAGTGTATTCTAATTTCGACGGAAAGGAAATTCCGTACGTCTATTTCGACCGTTAAAGTAATCGCGTTCTGGTGCTTTATTTCAAATATACAGAGACTCTCAAATGATTTAAGATTTTGAAGTGGTTTAATTTTTGTACATGATATAATAATAAATAAAATAATTTTGATTGATGTATGTTAAATTCAAAGTTTATTTCATATTTTAAGAGAAGAAGTATACACATTCATAATGGTAAATATAAAATTCTTGTACAAAAGGAACTAAACCTCATTGGGACAATACTTTGTAATAAATATTTTAAAGTTTCCTAAATACAATTCTAATTATTTTTTAATATTTGGTACTTTCACCGTTAGCTTTAATGGAGGCGTCTATTCTTCTAGGTATACTGTTGAAAATTATCTGTATGATATTTCGGATACCTTAATGTTGTACCATAACTATTGAGTCCTTTCCCACAATTCTTCAAACTTGTTCAATTACGTTTAGGTCTGGCGGTTGTAGGGACCAATCCAGTACAATTACATTATTCTTGAACCAGATCATAGCAATCGTAGGATTGAGCTTGGGTTGATTTTCCTGTTGAAACATAATTTCCCCATTTGTTACCCAAATATCGCCAAACTGTCTAAAAACAGACGAGTTGATATTAAGTGTAACCTTCCTAGTTTACAACGCTTCATGCTTCTCCAAACCATTATATCTGCGGCATTGAATTTTATTGTTTTTTGTAAACACATTCTGTTTACTTTTCACTTGCCGTCTTCGACATCTAGTGCCTACCTCTGATCCGTATTTAATAATTTTTGATTCGTCTAAGTTTAGGATAGCTAAGATACTCTAAACGTATAGTTGGTTGTGCTGCTCCGTTAAAGAGGTTTTTTGGTTTTTACTTTGGCTCTCAATCCTTCCTTGCCAAGCTATTACGAACTGCTTCAATACTTTCATGAAGGTTGAGTTTCCACAAGGAATTTGTGGACCTGTAGAGCAATTTCCATCTGGCCCGATTGAATTATTCTTCGTATGCGTTGGTTTTGTTCTGGCGAAATAAGAGATTTTACCTCAGTACTCGATTGACATTTAAATGACCAGCACCAACCTTCTTCACAATTACACCACAAGACATGCTTTTATGATCCCAATAAATTATAATTTTTGCTGTTTTTGGTCTCATGCTAAAATAACAAATAAAAATCCGTAATACTGAAAAATTCGTTAAACTAGTGTGTTCATTATAAAGAGATTTCACCGCATTTTCTATAGATCTCTGTAAAAAAGTGCAATTCGTTATCGAAATGTTTTAGCCGAAATTTTTTCGAGTGTATTTTCGCATTTAAAAGCGAAACAAGGTGTCGGAAATGTCATCCTATTCATTAAAATTATTCGATTGTTAATTTGTTTTTCTTTATAAACTTATAATGGCGGCATAAAACAATACCTCAAATGAATCAAAAGAAAAAATATACGAAAACAATTTTGATAATACCTACTAGGTACAGCGAACATGAAATCGAAGCGAATGCCATCTCAATAATCTTCCTGGTTTTTTATGGTTTAAATTATTCGACTTTAAAGTGCCGCAAGTGGCGCCACGGTCGCCACTAGAAAAAGGTGATCAGCAATTCAGCATTTATTTTTATGTGTATTATTTATGAATTGTTTGGTCGTGAATAAATAAATTTATAATTCTAACTGCAATAAAAGATTATTTTCAACCGAAATCAATATGAAAAATGTCAAATTATGTATTATTTTACTTGCTGGTCACCTTTTTCTCGAGTGTTAGTGTCTTAACACCAGATGTTAGCCACTTTGCATTAAAAAGCGAATAAAGTTTTTAACTTCCGTAGTAGCGTTTAGTAGTTGTGTTAGTAGAGGGGAATGAAGCGAGAACCAATGTCACCTAAAAGTATAGTATTTGATAGGCTGTTTCAAAATGCAGAATGTCGTAAAGTGCGCTGGACTTGCATATATGAGGGTCGTTGATCCTCGCCATCGACCAACTAGGTCTGTAAATATGTAATAAGTTTATTAAAATTCAATTTTTGTCGAAAATTATTAGGGGTTGGGGGGGGTTCGTCAAAAAATTATTTACTAGAGCATACAGATTTTTCCTATTGCCAAATGTCCAGCTGTCCGATAACGCCGGCTTTTGAATTTGAGTTCCGTAGGGCCCCACTCACATTGGTAAACTCAAAGTTGTCATTAAATTTCCGTTTACTATGAGAATTTCATTGAAAATTTTATAAATTTGTAGCTTTACGGTATATTGCAATTAAAAATTGAGGAAAAATACGGCTCACCGTCGGTTGCAGTAAATTGTGGCCACACATTTGCCTATTGTTATATTGAAAGTTGCCCGAACCCAAAATTTTAAGGCTTGCTAAGACCTAAAAAGATTTACCATGTTTGGTATTTCTTCTAAGGTGTTCCTTAAATTCCTCTATTAAACGTTTGCCGATTTTTTTTGTGACATGATACCGTTTAAAACAATTGTGATCGTCACGTTCAAAAGGATTTTTAAGATCAAAAATATTTTCCCAGATGAAAAAATACGGTTCCTTCGTCTGCGCTGAGTTACAACTTCCATTCTTAATTAATTATTTCATAAATTATACACATTTATTAATAATCGATGTATTAATAAAATTATTATTAATTTATTACAACATACTAACTGTTCAAAGTTTTGCAAAATTTCTACAAGTTGCTTGCTTGCTAACCAAGAAAAACTATCCAGTATCCCATTTTTTGAAATTCAGCAACAGATTGAGTTGCTAAATGTATATATATTATATTATTTCTAGCAAATTAGCAAAAAATGACTGCTTATCTGTTAAAAATGTTACTACACACAACTAGTGTTGACCAGTGTTGTCGAAAGTACTACTATCGGAGTATTTTCCAACTTTCAGTTCACTCGTACTACTGCCCTTCCCATTTTTTTAAAATACAAAATACTGGAAACTATCTACAATGTTTGTATGTTGTACTTACTTCCTTTTGCCTCGAAATATTCCCATGAAAATTTAAAAATTACTTTTCTAAAATTTCCAAAACGACATCACTGGTGTTGACGCATCAATCGACGCATCATAATTATATAATAAATTCTTGATACATAACTCGTTCATTTACATTTTACTTATTTTGTATAATTGCGCTTGTATATAACTCAAAATTCAAGTTACTTGTTATTTTTACTCTCTTATGTACATACATTTTGATGTTATATACAAATTTGCCGTTGTTATTTCAGCGTGACTATGTAAATAAAATAAATTGGCATTATTCGATTTACCTCAGTGACAAAAATATATTGTAACATCCCAAAGTAAATAAAATTAATTATAAAGTTTTTTTGAATAAAATATCCAGTGACAAAGTGAAAATTAAACATTTGTGGAAGTTGAACAAATTAGGAAGTTTCTTCAGCATAAAAACGCTTGTGTCCCGCCTCTTCAACAAGTTTATTAAATATAATAATTTTTTAGCGTTATTTTAATCGTGTTGTACCTGTAGGATGGGGTTTGCCGCCACAAACTTCAAAATTTCTATGATTTATAATATTTCGTTTCAAATTTTAATTTGGAATTAATATACTAAAACAGCGAGCTCCTCAAAGTAGTTTAGAAAAATTTCAAAAATTTGTAGTTTTCATTTAAAATATTTACTTATTCCTAATTTCCTACTATTAAAAACAAAAAAAATTGTTTTGAACAAAATTTAAATTCATTTTGACGATGCACCCATAAAATTCAGTTTATTTTGTTTTTTCTTTTCGCCGATTGTTGAATAATGTAATAAAAGTGAAATAAGATCTGACGATGTTGAAAAAAAAACCAAATATGCCTGAAATATTAATATTTCGCCCTAAATATACTTCTTAATAAGCAGACAATTTTTTCAAGGCACTCAAAATTTTAATGATTTTGCAAGTAAATTCGTCGCTTCTTTCCGTTTTTAGAGGAAGTGAATTGATGCTATTTATGTATCTACAATTTAACGAATATTTGAAGGGAATCGAATCGTAAATGGTTAAAATAAACTAATATTTCCCAGAAGGAATTACTTTAAAAAATATTGAATCTAAATACCACCATACATATTCTAATTAACATTAAACTAAATATTTACACCATAAATGTTTACACAATCGGTTTAAGAACAATTATTTATACAAAAAAAAATGATTTTACTCATAAGAAAAGTACATAAATCGAATAAGTACCAAACTTAATGAAATTTCTAGATGATGTTTTGTTATCTTTATAATCGAATTAACAATTCATTTATCATTAATAACGTAAGTAATAGAAGTATGTATGCAAATATACTAAACAAACACAAGAGTGACGAGAAATTTTTAATGATTTATTTTATTAACTACACTTTTGGCACACATAATATACTTAAAGTCACGTATCATACACCAAGGTCTGAGTTTGTCGAACACGCGTGGGACACAAGGTTAGTTTTTATTGCCACATCAAATGTAAAACAAGAACCATATTGTTTAAGATAAAATCTAGACTTAAGTCAGTCAGTAATTATGAACCATTAGATTATTAACTGGAAAATGTCTCACGTATTTTGTACGTGGGTGTAAATACCATATACGTATTCATTGCCAAATTAATATTTTTACAATATGAATAATTTATTTTAAGGATTTTTTTTTTTTTAAAACAAATTATCTTTACACGAAACAGGGATTTAATGTTAGAGAGTTATTTTAAAGGGTGGTGCAATAAAAACTGAAAGTTTAAATCAATTAAAAAACATTTTTTTTTAATATTCATGTTTTTTAGTATTCGAACACATGGAAATTATGTATGGAAAACTATATCAACAAACAGAAAAATACCAGGAGTTTTGAATTTCATGTCAAGTGCAAAAGCTACAATAGCTCCATGTCAAGCTAACGAGTGTATGGAGTACTGCTGCTAGAAAGATCTAAGTGAATTAGCCCAATTTTCATCCTCGAAAAGTGCGATGGTAACACTAAATAGTACTATCGTGACACTTTTTACTCTCACCCCCAAAAATCCTGCTGTAAGAAAAGTTTTTAATATTTTTTTGTGAAGTTAGCCCATAATTTTATCCCTAAAAACTATAAGATGTCATGATACTATATTTATATCATGATAGTTACTTAATGTTTATACAGTTTTGCTCTCAGCCCTGAAAAATATTGCTATCGTGACATATTTGTGAATTCTAATAAAAGAAAAATAAATTTTTTGCCACCATGTTTTGTAAAATCCAATATAAACGTTTATTTATTTATTATTAACATTAATCAAAAAAGTTAACAAAAAGACTATCCAGTGGATTTAATGTGCCTTTAAGGATAATCTGAGTTGACAACCAAAAAAAAAAAATAACAAAACAAAGAAAAATATTTTCATTAAATTAAACACATGTAAATATATAAAATAATAAATAATAATAATATATTTACAAAATACAGTGATGGACATATTTATAAAATAGGTCGAATTTTTAAGTTTTTTGGTAACTAGAATAATATTTAATAAAACAAGAGTGAGTTTTTAAAGACTTTTCTTATATTAGAACATAACCTTTGATTCAAAATGTTTATTTCTTGTTACACTGCCGTTTAATTAAAAAAATACGAATTTATGATGGACATAATTATAAAATAATCTAAAATAACGTGAATGATTAAGTTAAAATGGCAAAATTTTTCAAAGTTAATATTTATTATTTCCTGCACGGTTCTTAATTACTTCAAAAATGTTTTAATGTTAATTCCGCACCACGAATCGCGACTAGCCTCTGATAATTGATTCGTGTTAGAAAATTGTCTACCAATGGTATACACGTCACGTGCCAGTAGCTCCCATAAATTTTCTATGGGGTTTGGAATCCCCCATACCTTTTCTATAGGGGTGAAAATGCTGGCCATCCTAATAAGTTAATGTCACATTATTCAAACCATTGTTTTATTAGCCGTGAAACGTGGATCAAAGCTTCACCAGATTCTTCATGATCAATTAATGATGTCTTCAAAAGTTTTATGTTCTTTTTGGAAACCATTCTGGTATATATGAAAGCTATCGGAAGTGAACAACTAAAACTAAACGAGCCCCAAATCATTCCTGTGGCACCAGCAAAATTACGTGAAATGTACTTTTCTGGTTCCTTTCTGAGATCGCGCCAATAATATTGGCAATCATCTGGGCCATCAAAGTCAAATTTTTGCTCATCAGAGAAAACAAAATTTTCCACTTATTACCAAAGTCCATTTATTTTTGCAAAAGCTAATCTTGCTTTTTTATGTTGCTCAGTTAACTTAGGTTTCTGAGCTCTTTTCGTCCATTTTACGTTTGCGTTACCTTTTTTTTTTTTTTTTTTTTTTTTAATTTAAAATAAATTTTATTTATTTATTTTATGTAATTACAATCTAGTCTCCTGGACTAATTAGCAATTTGTTTCTGACTTAATTTACTAACTTAAATTAATCTATGGCCTCTTCCCATTGGCATTCCATAGTGTTTGGTAAATTGATGTAAACCACATCTTTGTTGTGGATTTTAGATCAGCATAATGCTGCTTAAACTGACAATCACACCAGCGCAAAAGGTTTGGTTCTTTTAAGTCTGCGAACTAAATTCGTGATGCTTAGGAGCTGAGTTGCCTCAATGTTCACATGTTGGCGGAGCCTTTCTTCATGTCTCCGTGCTTTTTCCTGGATTTCATTTAAGATGAGGTTCATTTTAAGGTCCCTATGAAGGTCATTGTTCCTAACATACCAAGGTGCATCAACGATGTTCCTTAATACCATATTCTGAAATCTTTGGATGATATTTACGTTGCTCTGTTTGGTACAACCCCAAAGCTGAATACCATAAGTCCAAATCGGTTTCAATATTTGCTTATAAAGTAGAAGCTTGTTGTATGTTGATAAAGAAGAGTTCCTTCCCATCAGCCAATACATTTTTCTGTATTTAAGTCTTAATTCTTCACTTTTCTTCTTGACGTGTGCTTTCCATCGTAGTTTAGCATCCAGGGTCATGCCGAGATACTTAGCTGTGTTCGCATGCGGTATTATTTCCCGATTTATGGTAATCGGAATATGTTCGATTCGTCTGTTTGTAAAGTTGATGTGAACTGATTTAGCTTCATTTAGTTTTATTCTCCATCTTTTTGTCCATTTATATATTTGAGTTATGGCTGATTGTAACTTCTGTGTTGATTCTTCGTTGCTTTTTCCAACAGCTAAGATCGCCGTATCATCTGCAAAAGTTGCCACTGTGTTGTTTTCTAATGTAGGAAGATCATAAGTATATAGTAGGTATAAAACCGGCAGTAATACACTGCCCTGTGGAACTCCTGCATTGATTTCTTTCAATTCAGAAAATGTATCATCTAACTTAATCCTGAAGAACCGATCTTTCAAGTATGATTCCAGTATCTTAGCAAATTGCATTGGTAGAAGATTCCTCAACTTGTGGTTAAGTCCTTCATGCCACACTCTATCAAACGCTTGTGCAACGTCTAGAAATACTGTTGAACAGACTTTTTTCTCCTCTAATGCTTTCTCATATACTGGTTATTCTGTGTACTTGATCAATTGTTGAGTGTTGGTTGCGAAAACCGAACTGATGATTTGGGATCAAGTTTTTACTCTCGATTATCGGATTTAATCTTTTTACCAGAAGCTTCTCAAAGAGTTTGGACATGACTGGCAATAGCGAAATTGGCCTATAAGACGATGCTATGTGTGGTGGTTTCCCAGGTTTTGGGATCATAATTACTTCTGCAATTTTCCATAAGCTTGGTACACATTTGATTCTAAATGCTGCATTTATAAGATTGGTGAGTTTCACCAGAGCTTTCCTTGGCAGTTCTTTTAAGATTTCTGCAGTAATAAGATCGTACCCAGGAGCTTTTTTCGTATTCATATTAGCTGTTATCTCACGCATGACTTCTTTTGGTGTTGTGGGTAGGATTTCTTTACTTTCTTGCACAGCTTGTTCAGTTATTATCTCGGCTTCCAACGTTTGGTCTTCATGTGGCTGGAATATTTTTTCGAGGTGTTCGGCAAATTCTCGAGCTTTGTCTTCATTATTTCTAGCCCATTTCTCACCTGCTATTTTTATTGGGGGAATCTGCATTATTGGTCTTTTGATTCTTTTGGTTGCTTTCCAAAGAGAATAATCAGTACTGTTATCATTAGTTAATTTTCTTAAATAGTTGCTGATTGATTCATCTTTCAATTCTTTGATCTCTCTTCTTAATTGTTGAGTGAGGTTGTTCAAATGAGTTTTATCTTGGGGGGCCCTTGTTTGTTGCCATACTCTTCTCGCTCTTCTTTTTTCTGCGAGGAGTTCCCTAATTTCCATATGGTAATTGTTTCCCTTGATTTTCGTTTTAATTTCAGGAGTATTTTCCCAAGCTGATTGCTGTATATCGTTTACAAATTTGTGAACTTCTTTGTCTAATTGTTCTTCAGTCTTTAATGGAACCATTAAGTTAATTTTTTCTTCTAGCGATAGTCTAAAGCATGCCCAATTAGTGTGATTATTTACTAGGAAAGGGTTTCTTTCTTTCTGAATGATTTTTTCACTTAACGTTAGAAGTATAGGTGAATGATCAGAGTTTAAGTCGTGGCTTTCATCTACTTGTACATAATTTACAGATATGTTCTTTATTATAAAGAAATCAATCAGATCTGGCACTTTGTTTGGATCAGTTGGCCAGTAGGTTGGTTTTCCAGTTGAGAGGGCTTCACAACTGCATTTTCTGATAGCTTTTAGGAGTTCTTTACCCTTAGTTGTTGTTAATCTGGATCCCCAGTGGACATTTTTTGCATTAAAGTCTCCTCCAAGTACAAATCGTTTTCCTAATTTACTGAGGAACTCGAGATAATCTTTTTCTTTCATTGAGTGCTTCGGTGGGCAGTAAATACTAGCAATACAAATATAACTACTTTTGGATTTGACAATAACAGCAGTTGCTTGTATTTCTTCCGTTTCATATTTTAACTCCTCATAGTGATGAATACTATTTCTAATTATAACAGCACTACCTCCTTTAGCAGTGTTTCCAGGGTGAATAGTGTGATATATTTGATAATTTTTAAATTTAATGTTTGATTGTCTAGTGAAGTGTGTTTCCGTGATGAGACATACATCGAGTTTTTCTGTGTCCAGGACCACTTGCAGTTCTTGCTGATGTTGCATCAGTCCATTGCGTTACCTGATAAAACTCTTCGTTACGTGTCTTGCGGTTATGGAGAAATATAAAACGTTCTTTATTTTTATCGATGTCATTTTGCAAATCGTTGCTTTCCTTGAAATTTCTCGTTTCATTCGGAAGTTTATGGAAGATTTCCTTCCAGATCAGCTCTGCGCGTTATAATTTTCACCGAAAATGATGTAATTCCATATATCGTAAATGTCCTATTGGTTTTCGTCGCGATATTGTTCATAGAATATCCAGAATCGAATTATGCATCGATTTTTCCCTTTTCTTCAGCTGACAAAGATTTTCCACGTGGCATGATTCTAACCAATGAAATTGTTAATTGATTTATGTATTCCAGCACTGTACATATGTATATTAATAAAGTAAACTCTAAAATTTATAAAATAAACATTAATTTATAAATATAAAATGTTTGTTATGACTCTTCAAACGTCATCATTAAAATGTATTTTTCGAACCCGAATTTTTTGGCTGCGTATAGTAGTTGGAAAAGTATATTTTTTTGACGGTAGATGACGGTTTTTGCCATCGTGTTAAGTTAATTTTTGTAAAGTTTTTTGTAAAACGATTTGGCTTGGTAGTCTTTTGTAGATTTTGAAAGAATAAAAAACAAATAAAAAATATAATTAGATTTATTAAAATATATATTTTATAAATGTCCTCGAGTTTTTTTCATGAAATTAAAATTTATAATTTTCCAAACTATCAGTGAGACTTAAACCCAAATTAAAAATTATCTTCAATAGATACGCCAGTATCGTTATTTTTTAATTCTAACATAGTTTAGTGCATGGCGACAATTTAGTCCGACGTCATTACCGTTTGTCTTCAATTATTTTGTATTGTTTGATGACAAATTTGATCCATCGTCAACATATTTTTACTTCGATCATTTACAATTGCATGGCGCTAAATTTAATCCAGCATTTATAGTTCGATCATTTTTTTATTACGTGGTGAAAATTTTATTTTAATTTAATACCAATTCGCTAGTTATATTTTGTACATCTCAACAAAAAATGTTGACTTAATTTGGTCGTAATACTTCGAGAAGTAAATAAAAATATCGTTAAATAGTTATAAGTTTTTATTTATTTTGTCAATTGAATTCAAAGAAGCCCTTTTCAACAATCGGTAAACAACCATTTATTTTGCCAAGGTAAAGCGTTCAAATTGGTAAAATAATTTGCATGATTATTTCTAATCGAAATTGCTTCACTAGCTGGGTTATTTGATCCCATACGCCAAATTTCTCGTAATCCATTAAAATTTGCATCATTTCGCCATTCGCCCGTGATTAATTCGCCATTCGGAGAGTAGTGGTCCACAAACTCATCACTAAAATATTGATAAGAATTACCAGACTTCATCCTTAACTCTCATAGTTGTAGCATGAACTATTCGAATTGGCAAATGCCAAAATAAAATATGTAGTATGATTTACTTGGACAACATCATTATATATGTAGTATGATTTACTTGGACAACAACATGTTTGCCATCAATAGCACCTAAACAATTTGAGAAATTAAAGGTTGAATTGAATTTTGATGCTATGTTTTTCCTTGTCGACAAAGATATTTTTGGAAAAACGAAAATTTTTAGCTTATCCCAAATAACACCTGTAGTTTCACAAATAATGCCTGTTGTTGTAGATTTCCCTATCCGATAACCGTACGGTCCGAGAGACATCATACTGTCATCGCTTGCCAAATAACTAAAATAAAAATAGAAATGATAATGTTTCTTTCTAAATTAAAATACATTAAAATTATTTTTCTATATAAAAGTAATTACCGCAAAGTTAACGATAGCCTTTCCCCTAGAGTTATTGGATTGATAGCAGTACACTGCTTTTATAAGGATGGAGCAATTAAATGAAGAAGCTCATCAAACATTTCAGGTGTCATTCGATGGAAATTTTTGAATCCTTCTAAATCATTTAATCTCATCTCAGCGACTAAGTTTGTGTAATATTCGAGATTACGCCTTTCCATGAGAATTTTTCTAGCATTATAGAGTCTTCTTTTTCGAGATCTCTTATTTAAGACGTGCTGTATTATGACGCCACTTGCAATCATCATGTCCAATGACAGTAATTCAAAATCATTGTCATCCATATCTATATAACACCAGCCGTATCACAATATCCCAAATGTCAGAAACTTATATTTTTAAGCAGTAGCTGGTGGCAAAATCGTTCTGAGATTCGTTCTGGAATTTTAATATAGTATGAATCGTCAAAACAAAATTACTGAACGAATGAATGGATGAATGAACGAACAAATTTAAGTATGAACTCAGCTTTAGAATTGTAACCAAAATAAAACGGTAAATTTCCTTTTTTTTACATCAATATATTTTTTTAGTTTATGTTCAAGGTTAACAATCAGGTTAGTTGTGGCATAAAAATTTCTTTTAACTATGTTATATTGTTTGTGTGTAAGATTATAGATAATTATACATATGTATGTATGTATTATCTCGATATTTATATACCGCATAAAAAAAATCGCACAAAAAAAAATCGCGTAAAAAAAATCGCACAAAAAAGACCGTACAAAAACAGGTTAGACTGTATACTGTTGTGACTCATCAACATTAGAACGTTAAACTCCAAACCTATAGAAACCATAGTGCTGATACTAGCATTTAATTGTTTATAAAAGTTCAACATTAAATTAAATAGAGCAGAATGAATTCAACTCGTGTACTATGAGATCTACTAAGTAAAAGTGAAAAGTTGTAAATTGAACTCTTTAATTTAAAAAATTAGACATGAAAATTGAGAAAGTGCAGAAATGGAGACCAGCAGTTCCAAGAGCTCTGTGACTATTTTCTTTCACTAGTATTCAAATTAATTATATTATAATAACTAAACAAATGCAAAAAAAAAGAACATTTCGAACTAGCGTCGATGCGAAACAGAGTTTTACGTCTCTTTGACTGACTTAGTGACTTCACTAGTGAACCAACATTTTTTTTAGAGTGCAACACACTTGCCTTTCGAAAATCAGGAAATAATTACTTAATATTAAAGACACCGAGAAAGAAATTTGAAAGTGTCTACCACCATCAATTTAAACATTAAATTTATTTCTAAAATGTTTACTAGACGACAATCAATCACAGATCACTATCAATTATGTATACACTAAATATATTTTTTTTGGGGGTATCTGTGCATAGTATAGTTTAAAAATTAAATAATAATTAGGAATTTTCATAAAATATCAAGAAAAGCGAAATTAAGTCCCCTCAATATATTTACCCTCTTTTAATTGAAATCGAACCTTGAATATAAAATCATCAGCTCTACATGTACGAGTATAGCACATGTCATCATACAAATTGATTTAGAGATGCCACTTTTCATTAATAATTTTTGTTTAAGACAGAATAAGATAACGATAAATTCCATTTTAGGAATTCTATATTTTAAAGAAAATACGTTTATGCGGGGTATTTATATTTATTGTTATTTTATTTAACCAACAAACAAAAAAACTTAATTACATACAACTTAGACAAAAAAGGACCGTTATTTGTAAAGAAATTTTAAATAAGAGTCTAATGTTTTGGTAGCTACTCAGAAAAACTTTCGATTTAATTTATTTCTAAATCGCATTGAAGACAATGAATTCATTTTTTCTAAATCTATTAATAATACTAGTAAGTAATGTACAAACATTACACACATACAGTGCTGGGAAAGAAAAATTGGGCAAACATATTTTATTACAAATTGGAGTCTTTTTTTTGCTAAAATTACAAAACTTTTGAAAGCAATTGACTTAATGATTTATTTTAAATACATTTATGACTCTGAAAAAAAAAATACCTACAATTTAGGGGGCAAAATAGATAAATTGCTACAATATTCAAAATATCCGATATCCCAAATAGTTTGGGAAATTCTATCTTCAATATTAATATTTTGTTGAACCACCTTTTGCCTCTATTACGGCGGTACAACCCCGCAACTGATGTGTAAAAAAATTGGTCAAGCAATTAGTTTATTTTACCCCTACTGTTCTTGGCCGTAATTAGGGTGCAGATGTTTGAGGCCTGCAAATATTTCATTGAGTATAAATAGTGCATATTTTGTAAGATTAAGTTATTCTGTAGGTGATCCTAGTCAAATAAAGAATAAAGTGCAATTTTAGTTAAAAAAATGGGAAAAGTTAGTGAGCAGGAATGAAGGAGTTATGGTCTGGGGATGCTTTTCTGGAAATGAAACCGGTCGATTTCCGGTCAGCTGTTTATCTGCAGGTCGTACATAACGAATTTGAGCCTTCTGTGTTAAAGCTTTTTGGCGAGACTTGCAGATTTATTTTTCAACAGGACGACGCACCGTGCCATACCTCCAAAATTGTGAGTTATTAATTTTGAATTATAGATCGAAAAATTGTCTTTCAGATAAACATAAATAATTTGTTAAAAACTTGTTTTTTTTTACCTCTTCATTCAAAGGTAAACAAGTATTTCACAGAAAAAAATATCGATGTGTTGAGCTGGCCCTGGCCCTCGTACAGTCCAGACTTAAATCCGATAGAAAATATTTGGTCTATAATGAAGCTAGAAGTAGCAAGAAAGCGCCCAGAATCAATTCAAGCTTTAAAAAGTTTGTTGATGACGATTTGGGAATTCATACCCTCTACGACTTTGAAAAATTTATCAAATTCAATGAATCAGAGGTGTATCGCTGTACGCTGTAATAAAAGCAAAAGGTGGTCCAACAAAATATTAATATTAAAGATAGAATTTCTATAAATCAGTAAAACACAAAAAAAAATTAAACAATAAGTGTTTAATTTATTCCATTACTTTAACTCCAATCAACGTATTTTGAATATTTTGGCATTTTTCGGGTTTTCCCCCTAAATTGCAGGTAATTTTTTTTAAATTAGGTCAACAATGTATTTAAAATGAAACAATAAGCCAATTGCTTTCAAAAGTTTTGTAATTTTAGTAAAAAATGACTCCAATTTGTAATAAAATATGTTTGCCCAATTTTTTTTCCCCAGCACTGGTATATCTGCGGGTAAATAAATAAAGAAATTTTTGGTTTAAAACATTTAAATTATCCACACTTCATTTTTATTAATGTGTAAAATATTTGAGAGTAATTCTTTGGGAAAATTTAAAAGTAAATCATATTCTTTATTGTTACTATAAAGTAATATGGGTCTAAAAGAAAAAAACGTGAGTAACTGTTATGAATCTATGAAATAAATTATTTGGCAATAAACTCAAAGGAAACAAATTTGACATCAATAACCCTAGTTACGTTTGGCTTTTTGATTTTTAAGATAACAACAAAACAGCGTGTATTTTTGGTCCAAAGAGGTTTTTTGAATGTTCGTGTTTCTTATGTGGTTTTCCTGTTGCAACGAAAAACAGATTCCGAATCGAATCCGAGTTGAAGTTTTTTGACGTTTTAACTGGAACAACCAAAACTGCGGGTTCTGTCTGTAATACTTATGAGTTATGAGTATCTAATATTGACAGAGCCGTGATATGAAATGATAATACGTGTGTATCGATTGAATGATCTCTAGTATGTGTTAGTATAGAATAGGGTGGTTCATATTGTCACATCCCCCCTTGTTTTTAACAAAAATGCTAATTTTGAACTATTTAATATACTAGTTTTATATATCAACTGAATGAAAATTATCAAATAAATTAATACAAAATATGAAAATATGGTATGCTTATTATAATTTATAACGTTTTGGTGTTTTAATCACACGACCACTTCTAGCTGTTTTTTGTTGATTGGCCTGTTGATTGCTGATATGAATGTCAGGTACCTGTTCGGATTTCACACCCAAAGGTCTCTTCGGTTGTGGAATGGCTTCGGAACCAATTTCCAATTTATTTGATACCTGAGTCGATGTTAAATTGTTGTCTGTATTCTCATTGATATCCTGATTGATATCAACTTCCGGCGTATCTTGTATATTAGCTGATGAGCGCTATATATGAATTGTATTTCGTCGGTATCTCTTACCCGTTGTTGTTTCCACAATCACCGACCGTGGGTTATCTGACTTCTCCACGACTCTTGCTGACACCCAATCACGGTGGCCTTTTTGTAATCGAACTTTTTCGTTCAATTCTAACTACGTGAATGGTGATGAAACACCACCGGCGTACGTTTTTTGTTGAAAGCGTAATTTTGCCAATTCTTTGGTGACACCGCTGATGATTTTCGGTTTCAAATCGTCTTGGCTGATAGGAATAAATGTTTTGTGCGACGGCTAAACAATCGTTAGCATTGAGAACACAAAATATCATTGCGTGGTGTATTTCGCAACAATAACAATGCTTCATAGATTTCTGAATTGTCACACCAACATTTGCGGAGTAGATTTTTTGCAGTCTGAATATTACGTTCAGCGAATCCATTTGACCGAGCGTAAAGTTGGTGATGAGATGCAATGGTTGAATTGCCAACGGAACGCGAAAATTTTGAATTCTTTCGACGCGAACTGTGGACCACCATCTGATTCCAACGTTTCCGGTATTCCGTGATTAGCAAACCATTTTTTAAATTGCAAAATGACTGCTGCCGATGTTGTTGACTTTACTTCTTGAAAATCCATAAAACCGGAATAATGATCGGCAGTAATGATGTAGTCTTTGCCCTTGAACGTAAACATGTCTGTAGAACCTAGTTGAAATGGATAGTCCGGCAAAACCTTACGTAGTAATGGTTCCTTTGTTTTTGATCTTTGAGTGTGTAGAGCACTTTTCAACAATTTCCTTGATTTCGTTTGTTTGTCTAGGGATTTCGACACACCTAGATGACCTTTGTGTATATCAGCTAACACTTTTGGGCGTTCAGCTGTTGGGACAATAATTTTATTAGCTTTAAATAGTAATTGACCATCATACCAAATTTCCTCCTTGAAGCTCGGGTACGGCTTGACTGTTTCTGACAACTTGCTGCCATTCGTTGCCCATCCTCTTTCGTCAACTGTACGTAGCAATTGTAGTTCGAAATCTTGGTCTGTCAATTTTGCTAAGTGATTTTTCGTCACATCCGACATAGCGAATACTGCATTGATTTTATATTCTTCGCTTTCTGTCCGTTTTTTGTCAATTGGTTCAGCTTTGCAATCGCGGCTGAGTGTGTCCGCTACTTTCATGTCCACACCTTTCTTGTATTGTACTGTTGGCGAATATGGCAAAACATCAAAAAGAATTTGTTGTAAACGCATCGGCGCCTGTGAAATTATGCGTATGTGCCATACGCATAATGGTGAAATTTTTTGCACGCAAATCTTATGGCGGCTGCTTCTCTGCCGATTGGTGGATAATTTTTCTCGGCTTTCGTCAATGCCCTGCAGGCATATGCGATCGGCTTATTATTTTGGAGCAAACAAGCTCCAAGAGCTACGGAGCTTGCATCGCAGGAAATTTTAACGCTTTGATTTACGTCATAATAACCCAGAACTGGCGTTGTTGTGATGACCTCTTTTAACTTCTCAAAAGCTGTTTGTTGGTCAACATCCCATACCCATGCGGTGTCCTTCACTATTAATCTTCTCAATGGTTCTGCCAAATCTGAAAATTTCGGAATAAATTTTGCAAGGTATGTTACTGTACCAAGCAATCTCTGCAATTCCTTGACATTAGCTGGAGTGTTGACAAATCATGAACTGCTGATACCTTATCCGGATCAATCTCACAACCATTGGATGTAAAACATGTCCAAGAAATTTTACTCTATTCTTGTTGTATTCACATTTACTCTGATTTAATGTGAAACCAACATCTTTTAATCGATGCTTTACCTTTTTTGTGATTCCCACTAACATTTCTGCATTTTTTGCATAAAGAAGAATATCATCCATGGCAACCTCGCAATTGTCGATGCCTTGCAATGTCTTGTTCATAATCTGCGAAAATACTTCAGGTGCAGAATTTATACCAAACGGCATGCGTAAATATGGCGTACCGATGACCAAGTATTTTGACGTTCGTTCAGTCACTTTAATCTGCCAGAAACCATGTTGACAATCCAATTTTGTAAAAAACTTGGCCTTTCCTTCTTTTGCGGCTATTTCTTCTACTGTATTCAACGGGTAATGGCATCGTTTTATGTTTTTATTTAATTCGACTGGATCCATACATACTCGAATTTTTTCTTTTTTTTCTACCTCCAGCATAGGGCTTACGGCTGGGCTTGGTTTAGTAACTGGCGCTAAAACTTTCATTGTAACCATTCTGTCCAATTCCTCTTTTGTTTTATCTCTAAATGCAGCTGGAACTCCACGCGGTGGAATTATTTTGAACTTCGGATTGTCAACAAAATCGATATCATACTCGTAATTGTTGCAACAACCCAACTGTATATCCACTTTATGAACGCGTTTCACTAATCCCAGCTCTTCGTATGAATGTCGACCGAGAATTGACATTAAATCCTCGTTAATTCCTGGTTTTTGCGGAGATACACACCATACCTTGGTTTCACCTATTACTTTGACTGTGTCGAGATTATATGTCGATAGACGTTTAGTCGATGAAATGTTTACTTTTAATTTTAATCTGGACGCTTCTTTCCGCGATATTACGTTGCAGTGAGCTCCTGTGTCCAAATCACCTAACAGTTCGCCCTCACCGACTTTCAATGTTTCAATCCATTTGTCTTTTTTGATTGAACACACTTTTATTTCTTCCTTTTCACATTTAATACTGCTCACATTGTAAATCAGATGGTGGTCCACAGTTCTCATTGTAATCATACTCGCTCTCGGCACTCGAATCTGAAGATCTGAATTCGGAAGAGTCACTGGCTATTTTGTTCACTTTCCCCGATTTTTTATATTTGTCTTTTTTATTTGACTTTTTTCCGATGATTTCTTTTTGGAGCGACACATTTTTTTTAAAATGACCCTTATTACCGCACTGTTCACAGTTTTTGTTGAATGCTGGACATTGTTTCTTACCGTGTCGTGTGCCGCAGCGCTTACAATCAAATTCGTCATCGTCTTTTTTATTTATTTTGTTTACACTTGATGACGAATGTGCAGGCGTCGATAGCTCACTCAGTGACTTTATTTGTTTCTCAGCACGCTCTGCAGCACGACAAATTTTAACCTCTTTGGCCAATTCCATATCATCTTCGACCCACATTTTTTGACGGGTATTTTCGTTGCGAATTCCTACAACGATTTGATCCATCACGAATTCATCTTCTTTTATGCTATATCCACTACGCGTAACTTGCGTTTTCAATCGTTGCAAAAAATCTTCGAATGATTCACATTCTTCTTGCTTAATATGATGAAATTGGTACCGCTCGTACGTTTTGTTGAGCGACGGTGCAAAATATTTTTTTAATTTGTCGATAATTTGCTTCGGATCCTTCTTTTCGTCGTCTGTGGCGCCAAAATTATTTAATACTTTCAATGGGGGGCGACCAAGGCACGAAATTAATGTTGATGCTTGAATTTTGGCTGTCTTTTTTGTTAATTCCATCGAATTACTGTAATGGGTAAATAATTCGATCCATTTCGTCCACTCTTGAGCCATATCTAGCTCTGAATTTATCACAAAATTCTTCGGTGGTTTAATTCCGGACATTGTCACAATAAAAAAAATGACGCAATAATGGTACGGTATCGAATGTTCTGTTGATGACGCGTCACTTTTACCGTTGTACTTCTTTTACCTCGTTGTGTGTAATATTGACGAGTTTATTCGGCGAGAAATATTATTAATTTCTTTCTTATTTCCGTTTTACTACTTTTCAATTTTACTAATTAAGTAATTCACGCATTAAAACCACTTCTGACACCATGATTTAATACTTATGAGTATCTAATATTGAAAGAGCCGTGATATGAAATGATAATACGTGTGTATCGATTGAATGATGATCTTTAGTGACTGACTTTATAAGAGTGGTTTTACATAAGTACGTGTTAGTATAGAATAGGGTGGTTCAGATTGTCACACTGTCATTTGTTGTTTATTGTATGTGTGTGTGAATATACGTATTAATTGTCAAATTACCATTTCGTTAACTTTATAGTTTGCAATGCTGATAAATTTTTTTCGTAATCAATTTATTTAATTATGTTATTTTATATTTTTGATTAATAAAATAATAATCAGAAAAAGTAAAGAGAAAATTAAGTTGTTGGTTTTTTATAGATAAAGATCGGCTTAGGAAAACCAAACCAAAAATTTGTTAAATATTTATTCGATTTAGAGTAGTTTTTATTTAGAAAATTTATGTTAATGAATTCTTGAAATTGTATGAAGCATAGAAAATGCCATTCCACCCCATTTTAATAGCGTGAATCGTCTCAACTCTCACGATATTCTTTAGAGGTAGGAGCCGTTTACGTGTCCAAATTTTAATAATCCCGAGGGACAAGATCCAGAAGGTACAAAATTCCCAGGGTACAAAATCCCGAGAATACATTATCCCGAGAGTACAAAATCCCGAAGGTACAAAATTCCGAGGGTACAAAATCCCGTAATCCCGAGGACCGCCCCTTTTGGCGAAGGGAAAAAATCTTTAATTTAAAGAAAAATCAAAAGCGGGATTTTGATTTTTGTGGAACCGGATGGCCCGATTTTAATTTAGCGGGATTTTAAAACGCGGGATATCGTCGTTACAATCCCGTTGCAACCATCACTATTTTCGATGTTCGATTTTTCGTGTGTATGTATACATCTTCAAATCAAGGGAAAATTGCACCAATTGTGCAACAACTAGATTTTGGAATTTTCATACGGTTGTACCCTGTATTTTGTATCTTCGGGATTAAGTATCCTCGGGATTTTGTACTCTCGGGATTTTTTGAAATCCTCGGGATTCTATACCCTCGGGATTTTGACTCTTGGAATTTTGTCTCTCTTCGCATTTTAATTTTATTGTTGGTTCGAATTTTAACATTGAAAATGTTTTTAGCGAGGTAACTCGAAAAAATTGAGACAAAAAAATCATCACAAAACCGATATATTGACGGTAACATGACTATTTCTTAACCGATTGGAGAATATGGCCAAATAGGGTGGTACTTGTCAGTTTCTTAATCGATTTTGATAAAATACGATAAATGCAATGGAAATGGGATCTAAATTGATTTTTAGATGAAGTTCTGGAATTTGGCCAATTAGAATGCAATTTGGTTATTTTATATTGATTTTGGTAAAATTCGTTATAGAAATAAGAACTAAAATGATTAATCGTTTTTAGTAACAAATGTTTGATTGTTTTATGTGGAATTTTTATATAAAAAGGAACTTATTTTGGAAATAATTTTCATTGTGCTTTTGACAATGATCCCGAATTGGGATTGAAAGCCCAAACATAAATATGTCAAAATAAAAAACCCTATACCAATACAATAATTTGCTTATATAATTGGCTAAAATATATATAATTTGCTTATATAATTGGCTCCAATAAAATAATTTGCTAAATAATTGGCTCAATATAAATAAACATAATTTAGTTTTAATAAAGTTCAATTTTATACATTGGAATGGTCATAATAAAGGTATTAATCGAGATTATTCGATTTTAGACGGTGAGTTGCGTCATCTTACAGATACATCGAGATTTTTGATATTTCATGGGCTTTTTCGAGACGTTTGGTGTTCTTGAGACTTTAGTTTGGACCTAAGATTTTGAAATTTTTGAATATCTGGGTTTGAGTTCCTTGGGCGTCTAATTTATTCAAAATAATCAACATTATTCAATATTTTAGATGTTTAGATAATTATTTCTTTTTTTCGAAAAGCTAGTTTTTTTTAAATTACTCCTGTATTCTAACTTTATACGAAAGTTTCGGTAATAGCTATTCGTTTTTATTTTAGAATTACGAGATTATTTTAAAATGCTAAATTGCGCGATGTTACAGAATTACACATTTTTGAATTTTC
Source organism: Tipula vernalis (assembly GCA_958295665.1). Lineage (NCBI taxonomy): Eukaryota > Metazoa > Arthropoda > Insecta > Diptera > Tipulidae > Tipula > Tipula vernalis. Next base: position 277,594,521 of record OY282558.1, read on the forward strand.
TGAGAATTTTCGAGGCTTTTTAAATTATTTCGAGGTTTGTTTGACACTGAACGTTATATGATTACAAGAAATTTTACAGATTATTCGATAATGTTCGAGATTTTCAATATTATTCGATTTAGCTTCGAGTTGATTTATTAGTGTATTTATGTCCATTCTGTCAAAAAAGTAGCGGTAATTGTTAATTAATACACAAATTTTAAGTTCAATCATAAAAATTTATTTTGTCGCCCTCAAAATATTCCCCATTCGAGGATATACACATATGCGAGCGTTTTTCCAATCATCGAAACATTTTTTATAGGCACTTGCCTGAATTTTGTTTTATGATTTCAATGGGATTTTATTATTATTATTATTATTATTATTGGAGGGCCATGCGGGCGATCAGCCACTTCGCACTGCGACCTAAAAGATCTATTGTGCTGGACCCTGCTTAATTAACCGTCCAGTCAATATTGTGGTTCTAAATGAACCTGACAATACTGCCTCCCGGTACGTGATACATACTATCTGGGCTTATTGCTCTCCCTCCTAGATGTTTACTACAGCATGTAGAATCCGCTAGGAAGACGGTAGCATTGGAGCCCAAGGACCTCGAGAGGATTGTCCCACTCCCGTCTATGAGAAAAATTACAGGGGATTTCCGTGTTTTCAAATTACATGCCGATGTAAAGAATTAAAGTTTTAATCACAAAAACACTCTGGGAAAATTGGCATGCGCCCCTTGTATGACCAATTTAGTACAGGTTTTCCGTCATTTCAAACTGCATGCCAATTGAAGGATACTTAATTTGTATAATTTATTGATATTAGGAAAATTGGCATGCACACCAAGATGTTGCAAAATAGAGGCATGCATGACGATAGTTGCACAAGAAAATGTGGAAATTTATGTGAATTTGTTTTGCATGCCGTTTTGTATTTCATTAAAAAATATTATTTCTAGTTAATTACGAAAATGGCATGCATGTAGCCTTGCATGTAGCTCCAGACAAATGTACAAAACTTGATTGATTGATTAGGATGTACAGCCAAGCATTATATCAGGAACTCCCGGACCCCCGGACTCGCGGGAACACACCGTACACTCGTTTACATATAACAAAACCGAAGGATAGGATAGAATTATTAGTTGGGATATACTCGACCCGGTTACAGATACCTAAGCGATTGATAGTTAGTAAAATTGCTAGTAAATATATAGTAAAAATAGTTAGCATAGGACAACACAATTTCTAAACTACATCCTATTCACTACTTATTGATCCTGGAGAGTTGATTCAATCTAAAATTTAATTCTGAAACTCAGGATTAATTCTAATCCCTATAATTAAATAATTTACATTAATGAGCAAAACACAATATACATAATACATATTACAATAAATTAACATTTTATGAAATCGAATATGGAAACTTCCCCAATTCTAACCTAAAAATTCTAAAAGAATGTTTAAAAATTTTAAATTACCAAGCTACGATTTAAATTCACAGCGCTTGTTTCATTAGTTACTGTTATTATGTAGCTTAATTGTTTAAATACTGCAACTAGATCGAATGATTGATTTAGTGTGTACGACCAAGACTAACCAAGTTCCCCGAATACGCCGGGGCCACCGTACACCGTTTTACGAATAACAAAATCGAGGGAAGGGAAAGGTATATTAGTAACAGAGAATCAACCCGGTTCCAGACACCTAAGTAGTTGATAGTAAATTTGTTAGTAATACATATAGTAAAATAACTTAACTACAAGTTCAATTTCTGCTGCTCAGTGTCTCTTGAGGCCAGTTCCAACTAAACAAACAATTTGAATTATAAATTAAAATTTAGAATTATTAATGAAACGCCACCTTCCTTCTATTAAGCTGATAAAATATTTATGTTAAATTAGAATTTAATTTCTAAAATAAATTGTAAATTAGTATTTAAGTAGTTTAATTAGTTTTAAATATACGAAACCATATATTACTTCTAACTCTTACAACCAAACAAGCAATTTTAAATTAAAATTAAAAATTTAAAGTTATACTTTAAACCCGCTCTCACTCCTCAAAACTGAAAAAATTGTAAGTTAATTAGAATTGAAACTAAAATCTTTACATAAATTATAAATTTTTAATTACCCAATGTAATGCAATTAGAATTAACACATTAACCACCTAATACACATAACCGTTCCAGCCAAACAACTACTTCAAATTAAAATTTAAATTACTGATTAGAAATCGCCAGACTTCTTTTAACTGTAATTGTTTAATATTAAATTACATAGTTAGTGTTTAAATGAAGCAGTTGGATTTAAAATATGTGTAAATAAAGATAAACAAAACTTAGGAATTGATATTAAAGGTAGTTATTATTATTTACTGTACATTACACTCTTTTCCACCACTATTTTTTCCACCGGCGGTTGAGCGAGGTGGCGAGTTTTCATTCCATCATCATCATTTTCCTATGCGGTCCCATAAATTTGTCTTTTTCATAGCAAATCTCTCTTGACTTTGTTGTGGTAGTTATTTCAGCTATTCTTTTCTCGTCTACTCGGCCTCTATGAACATTATCCTATAGTAAAGCAACACCATTAATGCTACCCGTAACCAAAATTAAATGACAAGATGCTAATAAGTTCCTACAAAAACAAGCCAAGAAACATCTTCTCTCAACATTTTCATTATCCCTTCATTTTCAGACATATTTCTCAAAACACCGCTCTCAATGACAAATATAATCTACAAAAAAATTGGAATTTCGTCACGTTTAATAAACTTTTTTAAATATTTTTTGCGTTAAAGTGCTAATGTTAAATTTCAAAATCAAAATTTTTGTCGACTGATCTCACAGCGCAGGATAGAATTAATATAGATGAATTCACCATGAAACGTTCAAAAAATGAACTAAAACGGTGACTTAAAATAATTACCTTCTTATATATTCATACGCATATAAGCGAAATGAAACAAAACATTTTAAAACAAAAAAAAAAAAAAATATACGGATTTGGCCGAAGAGAAAATTAATAAAGTAAAAATCTTACTTACTTTTTGTTTTATAATTTATTTTGATTTTACATAATAAAGTTGGGTTTTTACAACAATAACAACAACATCAAAATAAAAATTTAATGGAAAACAACAAATAATGAAAAAGTGTAAGGTAACCACAATTCGTATAGTAGCGATAATATATTTCTAGTGAGTCTATCTAATAGAGAGAAATTCGTTCTATCATGTCACATAGAAACCACCCTATGCACACACACACATAGACATTGATTTGATTGATCGATTGATCAGAATGTACGACCAAGCCTAAGCTAGACTCCCGGATGACGCCGGGTCCTCTGTACGCCCTTTACACATAACAAGACCGAAGGAAAGGAAAGGTAAGTCAGTATTAAATACTCGACCCGGTTCCAAACACCTTAATAGTCGATAGTTAGTATATTTTTTGTTAGTCTAATTTTTTTTTTTTTTTTTGAGCAATTGTTAATCACAACACAACACTGCTATCGGCTTTCTCCATTAATGCCGCCAGTTTTCTGAGAAGCTGTAAGGATTTTTATTTTTATTTTTTTTTTGTGATTTCACTATTTTTTCCATCGGTGGTTGTGATGCGAGATTTCATTCCGTCATCATGTTTTCATGCGGTAACCCAAATTTGTACTAAAAATGGCAAATGTTGCTTGACGTTGTTGTTGAATTGTTGCGTCTCTTCTTTCTTGTCTAATCGCCCTTCCCACAAACACACACACACACACACACACACACACACACACACACACACACACACACACACACACACACACACACACACACACACACACACACACACACACACACACACACACACACACACACACACACACACACACACACCATACACATACACACACACACACACACACACACACACACACACACACACACACACACACACACACACACAGCCGAGCATAAGACTGAAGCGGTTTTGGTCACAGGAAGGAAGGAAAGGGAGTTGATTAGTCTTAAGGTCGGCGAGCATGTGGTGATCTCACCACCATCCATCAGATACCTTGGGATTATAATAGATGCGAGATTGTCCTTCAAGGAGCACCTAGAGGTCGCAAGTAACAAAGCTGCAAAGGTAAATGCAGCTCTCTCGCGGATAATGCCAAACACTGGAGGCCCACGACAAAGTCGAAGGCTGCTTTTAACAAACGTCGTTACGTCAATAATGCTGTATGGAGCTCCAGTCTGGGCCGGCGCTATGAGGAGGGAGAGTTACAAGCGACGGATGATATCGGTGTACAGACAAAGTGCGCTAAGAGTGGCTAGTGCTTTTCGTACGGTATCAAGCGACGCAGTATGTGTGGTCTCAGGAATGCCACCCATCGATATTCTAGCAGCAGAGAGGCAGAAACTATACATAATTAGCAAACGCACGGCGACTCCACTAACGGAAAATAGTAAAACGGAGAGATTGCAAACCATTGCTGAGTGGCAACAAAGGTGGGACCAATCCAACAAAGGGCGATGGACACATCGCCTTATACCATTAATCGATAAATGGTTAAATCGGTCACATGGAGAAATAGACTTTTATCTATCCCAATTTTTGACTGGCCATGGGTGTTTTCGAGCTTTTCTGCACAGGTTTAAGTACGAGGATACTCCTAATTGCCCTAGCTGTGTAGGGACGCTGGAAGTTGTGGAACATGTGTTTTTTCACTGTCCGCGCTTGCAAGTCGAACAGGGTGAACTATACGAGGCATTGGGGCAAGTGCCGACCCCGGAGACTATCGTCAATCTGATGCTTCTCTCATTGGAAAGATGGAACGCAGTTGCTTCCACTGCTGCAAAAATCATAAAGGCATTGCGGCGCTTTGAGCAAGAGAGGTTGCACACAACAAACGAAATGAGGAGCTAGTAAGGCTACACCCGCCCCGTGAAGTAATGCTTAACGGCGGTTCCGCGGGGTATTTGGGAGGGAGTGAATAGGACGGGTGGTGGTTTTAGTGGGTAAAAATCCCACACGCTTAGGAGCTAGGCTCTTAAGTGTCTTTAGAAGATTTCCACCATCCATAACAAAAAAAACAAAAAAAAAAAAAAAACACACACACACACACACACATACACAGACAACCTAAAAAATAACTCTAAAGTTTAAAGACCCGAAAAACAATAAGCTACACGTATCAATACACGTACTAATACAATTGGACAGCTTTCTTAGAATTTATGAAACCACTATTACAAAATGAAAGTATAATAATGCTCCTGGTATTATAAGCTTTCAATTGCGTTTCAACACGTACACTGAGACGAAGAATGTATAGTGTCTACCGAAGGGTAGTAGCGACCCCTCGTGGTAGTTGACGTATTAGGCTGCGTTTAGATTTCAATTGAAAAATTTCTGTTTTTTGTAATTTTTTTTTACAATCTTTTGTTGTTGGACTGGATTTACATGCATGTCATTTTAGCCATAAACTTATATTAATATTTTTTTATGAAATACAAAACGGCATGCAAATCAATAACACGGAAATGTTTCCAATATTTTGTGCAACTTTTATTATTATTTATAATACGATAGTCTTATTCAACATGCATGCCATTTGCGTTAGAGAATTATTTCGTTATAAAATTAATATTTATCTTTATTAAGCGTAGTTTGAAATCACGGAAAACCTGTACTAAATGGTTACAGAGTTTTCCCGACATTTTCCACCCTTGGTAATAAGAGGGGCGCTTGCCAATTTTTCCAGAGTGTTTTTGTGATTAAAACATTAATTCTTTACATCGGCATGTAATTTGAAAACACGGAAATCCCCTATAATTTTTCTCATTTTTACGTAACCCTTTGAGCCCTTTCGGCCGCTGCGGATTGCATGCCTTCAATTATTAGAGCTTCAATTTGTTTTTACAACCTTATGTTACAAAGGCAAGCAGTATAATATCACAGAAAAACACTAGAAAAAGCGATTTTCCTTATGGCCGGGAAGCGTGCAGCGGCCAAGAACCCGTCTATCTTTCATATCTTAGGGTTAATTATCAACCCTTAAAAAGGGATGCGGTATAAAATGGGGGATCTTCACCTGTCACCATCTCGTAGTCTAAAAACTGTAGTATCAATTCCTTTTTTTTTTGCTCATTCTCCTTTTTGTCGTTTGCTAATTTTTAAATTTCTTGAAAGTTGTCTAGTGAATGGATATGTTATCGGTGTAAATTTCTTTCTAATTTGGTTTTTTGTGTTTTGATTGTGCTATTTGTGGAATTTTTCTTATTATTTTACCATTTTATTAATAAAACTTGTTTCTTTTTCGTACGATTTAAAGTAAATTTTGATATTTGTATTTCTCCCGCGATTTAAAGCAGTTTCATATTTTAATTTTTTGACATCTGTGTAATTTGTTTTGTTTTTATTTGTGTTAAATTTCATTCATTTTCTCGATTTTTTTTCGTATTGTACAACAATGGCAGAATTACCATAAGAACTGTCTTTATCAGGACAACAACAACGGTCTTTTTTAAGACAACATCAACTGACCTTGCAGATATTGTCTTTAAAAAGACAGTTGTTGTTGTCTTAATAACGACAATTGTTGTTGTTTGGATAAAGACAGTTCTTGTGGTAATTCTGCCGTTTTGTTACAACACAAAAAAAATCGAAAAAATGAATAAAATTTAACACAAACAAAAACCAAACAAATTACACAGATGTCAAAAAATTAAAATATGAAACTGCTTTAAATCTCGGGAGAAATACAAATATCAAAATTTACTTTAAATCGTACGAAAAAGAAACAAGTTTTATTAATAAAATGGTAAAATAATAAGAAAAATTCCACAAATAGCACAATCAAAACACAAAAAACCAAATTAGAAAGAAATTTACACCGATAACATATCCATCCACTAGACAACTTTCAAGAAATTTAAAAATTAGCAAACGACAAAAAGGAGAATGAGCAAAAAAAAAAAACAAAAAAAAAAAAAAGGAATTGGTGCTACTGTTTTGAGCTCGTGAGATCAGACATTTTCAACTTTTTAATTTTCATGAGACAGCCTTCATCGTAAAAATCGGCTTACACTAATGAGGTCGACTGACTTAACTTACTGCTGTAAACAAACTGGTTGATAGATCGCGCTCAAAGTTGGCGTCATAATGAAAGACAGTCCTACCGCACGGGCATTTTAAATTAACAATTCCCGGTAATTTTTGACAGTATGTAAGTATCCGGATTTCCTGAATTAGGTAGCTTTGATCTAGTTGGTTAGCACATTTTCGAGATTGTTCGACATTTTTCGACGCCTGCGTGTTTTTTAGATTACCTTCTCGAGGGTCTCTCTATTTTGCTTGGATTTTATTCGAGTATTTCGTGGTTATTTGTGGTTCTCCTGAGACCTTTAGTATTGAGCTATTCGAGATTTTCATAGCGTTATGATTTGAGCGTTTTTCGATTGGTTGGTATCGAGATTATTCGAAACCATTGTTAAAGGTTATTCGTGATTTTTGAGATTTAAGAGGTTAGTGCTTGGTGATGGTACTCGTGTAATGTTACAGGTCATTCAACATTTTTGAAGAGATTCCATGATTCATCGAAATATTATTACAAATTTTCTAGATTATTCAAGATTTTTTTGGTATTCTGTAACTTAACGTTGATTGAATATTCACGATAAATAGATAGGTTACAGGCCCGTGTTTGGTCGGAGAGACCCCATCACTTATTTACTCTTATATTCGTGACGTACTACGTTCTCAATTGCATGCTCAATTGAAATTCCTTTTTTTCTCCAATTAAAGAACGAATTTATGTAGGTGTTTGCTTGTGGTAGTGTGACGAAAGAAAATATAACGAATAATTTGTGTTGCCTAAAAGTTAATGGTTATGATAGAATGTGACACGTAAAGAAAGCGATGAGAATAATTATTAATTATGAGCATGGAAAAATAGAATAACGCTGATTGATTTTGGTTCGCTATTTTATGAAGAAGAGAAATATTTTCAGTACGTTAATTTTGTGTAACTTTAAAATTATACTACTTTTGTGGATAACTTTAAAATTATACTAACAACATTCAGCCAAAATCTAAACTCTAGTAGCTACAAGAACATAAAATTAATTTTTTGGATCTACCAACTACTACTTTTTAAGTTTGATAACCAAACTATATTAGACCATATTTACTGCGGTTTAATATTTTTAAGACTTAAATATTCTTTAGTATAACTTAAACAAATAAAATTAGAATTTCTGGAATTTCTAAGCACACGTTTTGCATTTAAAATAATAAAACTGTTCCAAATGATGTGATTGGTTGTTTAAGGAGCGAGCTGCACAGAAATCAATCCTAGAGTAAAAAACCGACCTGCTGAATCATGATTTGATTGGTTAAGGAGCTCGGAAGTTGTATTAAATTCTCTTAACCATCTTGCTTTTAAACTTTTTTATTAACTGTATCTGTTTTCTTCAGTTTCAGTTTGATTTTTCTTAAAACCATTATTGATACATAACATTTAACACAGCTTAGACAAAACCGAAACGACACATATATACACAAAGTTTATTGTTAAAATTAATTCATTTTATTTTTGGTAATTATAGGTGGATCCGGCCATGCAAATCCGTGAAAAACTAAACATGGACACTGAAACAGCATTTAATCAAGGAAACCGGCGTAAAAAAATATTTTTAACTGTTGGTGTCCTATTAGCAATTTATGTATTTAGTATAGTGGCAACCGCTTTATTAGTACATAATTTCTTTACATGTCCAGAAGAAACAATCAATCCAAAGCTATGTGAAAGTTTAAAGCACCGAAGTGATTTAGAAAATACGAAACAGTTAACACATTCGGACTGTAAAAATGACAGTATTCATGATATACTTAACAAGGATGTGAATAAAATCCCCCTAGTAGAAGGGACGTCACCCGTCACCTCATCATCATCGACCACTACGGGTATTACCACATCATCCACGACCCCAGCATCAACTTCAACAACATCACCGGAGAGCGATGCAAATCTAAATGTTCGATTGCCTAGATCGGTTATACCATTGTCGTACAAAATTCAATTGATTCCTTATTTGATTGAGAAAAATTTCACTTTCGATGGTAATATAACGATTTTGGTTCAGGTGGTCGGGGAAAATGTAAAGAATATCACTTTACACGCGGCTGCACTACAAATAAAAGATAAAGCTATTGAAGTGTTTCCCGTTGATAGAGAGAAAACGAATAATGTTATGGGGTCGATACCAATACGAAATTTTACGATCGATGAAAAAAGACAATTTTTTATTATAAATTTCGATGACAATTTAATAAATAATCAATTTTATTTAATTAATATTAGTTACACGGGAATATTGAACAATCATTTGCAAGGTCTCTATAAGAGTTCGTATATGAGCGGCAATCAAACAAAGTGAGTACACAGCTAATTTTTATTAAAATACTTATTAAAATCAATTTATCAATTTGTTCCAGATGGCTTGCAGTATCACAGTTTCAACCAACCGATGCACGTCGTGCGTTCCCTTGTTTCGATGAGCCCGATATGAAAGCAAATTTTACTTTAAAAATAGCACGCCTTAAAAATCATTCTTCATTATCGAATATGCCAAAAGTCGGTAAGCCAGAGCCCGTTTACGGATCACCGGACTATGTATGGGATTCGTATCAGGAATCGGTGCCAATGTCAACATATCTCGTAGCATTGGCAGTGACTGATTTCGCCAGCAAAACTTCTGGCAATTTTACTGTATGGGCAAGGAGTGATGTAATAAATTCAGCCAATTTTGCCCTCGAGATTGGGCCAAAAGTTCTGAAATTTCTAGAGAAATTTTTCGATATTGAATATCCGCTTCCAAAAGTTGATATGATCGCTCTACCCGATTTCAGTGCTGGAGCCATGGAAAATTGGGGCCTAATCACATACAGAGAAACGTCCATGCTATACGATGAAGCAATGTCCGGACAAATGATTAAACAACGAATTGCGTCGGTCGTTTCGCACGAATTGGCCCACCAATGGTTTGGAAATTTAGTAACACCAAGTTGGTGGACAGATTTGTGGTTAAACGAAGGTTTTGCAAGTTATATGGAATATGTTTGCGTTGATGTTCTGGAACCTACGTGGAAATTAATGGAACAATTTGTGCTGAATGAATTACAAAATGTTTTTATTTTGGATGCCATGTCCTCATCACATCCAATCTCGATTAAAGTTAATAATCCAGAAGAAATTAATGAAATATTCGACCGTATTTCATACGGAAAGGGTGCTTCAATTATACGAATGATGGACCATTTTTTGACACCAGAAGTATTTAAAAGGGGATTATCGAATTATTTGCGGGAAATGTAAGTTTGAGTTAATTTTCACAATAATTATTTGAACTAAAAATTAAATTTCTTTCAGGGCATACCAATCGGCAGAACAAGATGATTTATGGAAATTCTTAACAAATGCTGCACGTGATGCAGACATATTTGACAACACTTCGTCAGTCAAAGTAATAATGGACACATGGACTCTTCAAACTGGGTTTCCAATTGTTCATGTTATTCGTGACTATAGCGCAAATAGCATCACCTTCAACCAAGAACGATTTGTGCTGAATGAAGCAATGCGGAACAGTTCAAAATCAGAAGACGATCCTATTTGGTGGATACCCATCTCTTATACAACATCCAAAGAATTAGATTTCCGAAACACGCGGCCTTCGTACTGGATGTCAGGGGAAAAAGAAATCGTCGTCACAAATATAAATATACCTAGTAATGAGTGGATACTCGTAAATTTACAACAAACTGGTTACTATCGCGTTAATTATGATGAGCAAAATTGGAATATGATTTCGAAATATCTTCGAAATGTAGATTTATTTAAAAATATTGCAGCTATAAATCGTGCGCAGGTGATCGATGACGTACTAAACTTTGCCAGCTCTGGTTACATAGACTACAAAATTGCGCTCAATGTGACACGATATTTAAAACACGAAACCGACTCGATACCATGGCGGGCGGCTATTAATTCTCTGAACTATATTGATTCTATGCTGATGAAAGGAGGTGATTATCATAAGTTTAAAATATACATGTTGAAGCTAATTGAAAAGGCTTACAAATCAGTAGGATTTGAGGAGATTAAATCGAATGATATATTAATGATTTCAAAACGGGTGGATATATTAACGGCAGCTTGCCATTACGGTTACAAAGATTGCATTATACAGAGTATAAACAAATATCATTCATGGATGAATCAACCGGATCCAGATACAATAAATCCGTAAGTTTTAGTGTAATACCCGCCACTAAGAATTTACATTTCAAAATATATATTTTTGCAGGATCTCACCTAATTTAAAATCGATCATCTACTGTACAGCGATCAAATATGGTGACGAGGCTGAATGGGATTTTGCTTGGGATCGTTATCATGCAACTACAAATCCGACGGAAAAGGAATTAATTTTGGTTGCATTAGGCTGTAGTCGAGAATATTGGATTTTAACTCGTTACTTAGAGCGATCTATGGTACCAGAGCATGGAATACGTAAACATGACGTGGTTCGAGTGTTTGCGTCTATTTCCAGCAATGTGATCGGGCAACCGATTGCATTAAATTACATTTTTAATAATTTTGAGGCAATACGAGATTAGTAAGTAGTACCTTCAACAGTAACTAATTTTTAAACCTATCTGAACTAAATATTTTTTAACCACGAGAAACAAAAAAGGCTACATTTTAATATACTGTCGTGCTAAGCATGTTTTACATAACTATATTTTGGGCCATATTGAGTTATTGATGTCAATCGATAGTTAATAACAAACTTTATCATTAAAATTAAAAACAAATAGTTAAAACTAAATTAAGAAACACGTAGTAAGAGAAACGGTTTTCATTTTTGTTGAAAAATACACTAATTACAAAACTTGAACATCAATTTTCTCAAAATGCTTTTTCTGTAGTTATGTAAAACATGTTTAGCACGGCAGATATATGTACTACTAAGTTACTAGTGTTCACTATCTTTCAATATAATATATCAACGATATTTTTTCAAGTTTAAACAGTAATTCGAAAATTTCGATTGAATACAACAGTAACATTTTTCTTGAAACCTTCTTTAAACGTTTCGCCTATTTTAAAAGAAATATATTAAATTAAATAAATTTGTTAAGTTTGTTCTTCGTCGCTAGGTAGCGGTAACAATGTTGGATGTACATTTATTGATATTCTAAATCTGCTTAGGTTCTCAAAACTTTCCAAAATTCTGTGATATTAAAATTAATGTTAACCCAACATATAAGGCAGTTCATCTAGGATTACCAAAGAATACAACAAACAAAAATCTAAAATTTCATTAAAAAATTGATGCCTCAAAGCACACAAGTGATAGGCCTATATTTTGAAATACCATGTTTGGGAATAGTGTTCTGAAAGACTGTAGCACCAAAAAAAATTCATTTGTTAATTCTTCAGTAATAAGGCCCGTCCACACAGTGCGAGAATTGACAAATATGCGGTAATGGGTTAATTAGAAGCTTGCTCTCTCTCTTCCGTATTTTTCTTCATATTCAGTTTCTCCGTCAACTTCCAACTCTTCCAGTCTTTGATTGGTTCCTACACTCGTATTTTTCTGTTTTCCATCTTGGGAGTAGAGACGTATATTGCGTGAATCGAAAATTCCTTCGAACGGTCATCCTGATGAGACCTGATAACCTTAATATCCTTGATCTCATGGGGATCACAACCCCTACTATCGGATTTTATCGAATCATTATTAAATTTCCTTCCTCAATTTTCACTTGTTTCCTAACCTTCTTATCAATAGTTATTCCATAATTATAAAATAAACTCTTACTAAAACTTAAATTAAAATTTAAGATTTTTGGTTGAAAATTTTTGGACCGATGGTGATTGCCATTCGTGATTTATTTATGTGTAATTTTTTGGTTGACGTAGGTGTTCTTGGAATCGGGCTTATCTTTTAGCTTGAGTTTGTTGTATTTACCATTGATGAACGACAAGGTGTTCTCCGAATTATTTATTTGAATACGGGTTTTTGTAATCCTTCCCTTTGACACTCTTCTGTCATTACTTTTTCGTAATTTTGACTAAAATTAAATTTTTATTATTAATATCAAAGGTATTTCGCAAAACTACACTTACCCGTCGATGTTCGGTTCAGTGATCAGTTTAGCGGGATTTTAGTGCTCAACTTCTTTTGAGCCAAAATATTTTTAAATAAATGTTTTTGCTCATGGAAACGGTTATTTTCATTATGTCCATTTGCAGATGCTCTGAATTATCAAATATTTATTTTTAAAACAAAATAGTAATGGCGTTTTAAATTAAAATACAAATTTGGCGTTTTAATTTGGTTGGCGTGGTCGATCCACTTAGCTTCTTCCTCGAAAATTTTATTTCTTCTTTATACTCATTCATTTTTCTCCAATCTTGCTCTATGAGCTCGGCAACAGGTATTCCATAAACTGTAAATTTTTTATTTGTAGGTTTCGCTATACATAGTTCTTTTTGTATCCTGAACTATTTGTCGGATTTCCGCATTTTCGTGAGGATTTAGTGCTATTGATTGCATAATTGTATTCTGTACCATTATTTTGGCAAAGTATTCTTCTATTTTACTATTGCCTTGAGAAGGTTTATGTAGATCACGTATTAAATTGGTTTCATCACGCTTATCAGCGTAATGTGTTATCAAGTTTGCCTTGATTTGTTCCCAATTAAGATCTGTTCCATACATCAGAAGGACGCCTTTAGCGGGACCTTAAATTTTATTTCTTATAGCTCTAGTAGTGATGTTTGTATACCCAGCTACTAATTTAGGGTATCTGCCTATTATGGTGGTGATTTCTTCCGTAGATCGGATGAATACACAAAGTGCAAGTTTGTCTCCAAAGATAGGCGGTAGTTTTTTAAGAGCTTGAGGAATTTTGAATCGATCGATCATTTTGTCCAGCTGAAGGTGGGACTATAGGTGGAAGCGGACTTTCAATGGATTAACATGACCCGGGTCTCCTGGATTCATTTTTATGATTTTGTCACTTAACTTAAATTCTTGATATAATTAATAACAAAAAAAAAATGTTTCTCCCGTTTGAATACTGGTGTAAACAGGGGAATTTAGCCTGTTTACCCTCGAGTACTCTTGCATCAGGTTTTTTTCTTCTTTTCGTACCCTCTTTCACAGTAAACTAAAATTAGTTTATAACTAAGGAGGAAACCAACGAGGAAAATATGTTGCTCGAATACTCGAACAAACACGATAATTGAGCCACTCTACCCTAAAAATCCTCTCTAAATTTTTCATTTTAACATATGTGAGACTTTTTTCGATAATTTATTTCTTGTATCGTTTTAACTCAACTTTAGAACATTAAAACCTAATAATTAATAACACAAAAGTTCCCTTTCAAATTAATTTTTAGTACGAATATTAAATTTAGTTAATAAAACAAAATCATCATTTATTTTTAGCCTCGGAAAAACGCTAAACACCATAAATTTGATTGTTAAATTTTCTACTCGCCGTTTGAATACACGTTTTGAATTGGAGGAGCTAAAACGTTTCATTGAGCATCACTTAAAAGATGGCAAACGTTTAGTGCAACAGTCGATCGAGCGTGCCGAAGCAAACATTAATTGGATGGAAAAAAATTATAAAACAATTGTGCAGTGGCTTGATGACTTTGTAGATACAGCGAGTTGAAACTTTTTGTTTTAATTTAATTTTGAAAATTAATTTTAATTATATAAAATGCATTTGTTTAACTGAATATTTTTATTTAAGACTGTTTTTTTAATAAAATAAAAAAAAAAATTTTGTTGGTCAGTTTTATTTTTTAATTTTGATACAATTTTAAAAACACTGCAATGTAAAATTAAACTAATTTCTTTACTATAATTATGTAACCGTTTTTCTGAAAAACAATTATTATTATTAATAAATTATAAAAATTCACTATTAAAATCGAATTGAATGATAGTAACGTAAATTATTATATAAGATTAAATGTACCTAGTTATATTAAGTAAACGTATTTTTTGGTTTACTCCTTCCTGTTAATATTATTACAAATAATAATTTTATGTGGTAAAGTATTTATCATATTAAAAAAAGCACGCACGTAATACAAACATTTTAATAAATTATTTCATCCTTATATAACTTAAATATATATTGCAATTTTTTTATAATTTTTTTAAATTAGTTACCTTTGTAAACTTTAATTCATTATTATCGAGGTATTATTAGGTAATCATTTTTAATAAATAAATATGCACAAAATTTGGTTGAGAAAAAAAAATAATATTAAGTTCTTAAAATAATATTGTTTATCCAACCCTAATTATTTTGATGCATGATATATTTGTTTTCTGAACGGACGATTTTTTTTTTTTGGTGCTTTTTGGTGCAAGAATATTAATTTTTGATGTAGAGTTAAATACTATAGCCATTATCATCTAAATATTAAGAATTTTATTTTTATTTTTTATATCAATCTAATAAAACAAAAGTTGAGTTAGTACCTACTATTAAAACTAATTCTAGTGTTCATAAACTTCATTTGTAGAGTGACAATTGAAATGAGTAACCAAGAAAAATTTTGTGGCGACAAACACTAGCATCAAAAACCACGCAAATAGTATTTTGAAACAAACTTGATATGAGAATACAAAAAAATATGTTTTAAAGACATAATTAGGTAAATATTCTGGCGACAAATATTAGGCATCAAAATTATTAAATTGCCAACAAATATAATATTTTGGACAGACAAAGTAAACACAAAAAAAAAGTTATCAAAACAAACCATAAAATTTTATCGTGTATCGATAAGAAGGTACTTTGATGATGCCAAGAAATTTTTGTTTATTGCTGATTAAAGTGTGCTGTTTTATTAATTTTTTATTCGTCAAATATTAATTCTTTTGGTGCCGATTTATTCAAGCCATTCGTAAATAGTAAAACACAATAAACCAAATTTTTGATTAATAAATTTTCGAATCAAGCAAGATCTTATACTTCTGTACTTAAAATTAAAACTGAAATAAAAAATTGCATAACAACTTTAGTAAATTATTTAAATTTGAAAAGAATCGTTGAAACCCGTATTTTGTTTTAATTAATTCTATTCCTTTGTTTAAATACTTAATTAATTTTGAGGAAATACGGCAGTTATTTTTTTATATAAACGAGAATACCACCAGTAAGTTGAAGAATGACAAACTAGGTACAATGATGGTTCAATATCGAAGAAAAAATTATCTCTCGGTGCTGATTTTTATTATGCTCGCTTATTTATCGGAAACACTACTTTTTTCTCTGAAAAACCGATTTTTTAAAATTTTCAGCGACTTTTGTGTATATCGACATTGCCAAATTTGCTAAATAAATTATTATTTAACAATTAATTAAAAAAATCATTAAAATAATCATAAATTTGTATATTTTTATTCTGCTAATTTTTGTTTTCTAGTACTAACTCATTTATTTTTTGCTTTGGTCAGCAATATTTCAGCGCGCTGATTCTCTAAAAAATAAGATAATGGGTAAAGGTGTAAACTTGCAAAAAGCGAAGCCACCTTAATGAATCCGCAATTTTTCGATTTGATTGCTACTTCAAATAAAATCGAAATAATGCAAACTAATAAAATAAGTCTTTGCTTTTTACGAGTTTACACGTTGAGAGTGGAATTCCATTTCTAGCAACATACAAACTATTCGCTTTTAAACGTATCGTGGCTGACAAAATGAGATGTGAGGATTGAGAATATTCATCATGGTAAGTATCAAAAATAAGCGAAGCGGGCGAAATCTGTTCAAAGTTTTGATGCTAACGCTCGCCTTGAGTCATTTTTTCCATTCTTTTAACATGAGTAATTCAAGTTTTTGTATCTTTTTTGTTGTAACCGACGACATTCATTTCACTTCGTTAAAAAACATTCAAAACAAAATACATATTTGGGATTAAAACAATATTTATTTTAATTATTTTCATTTGTCCTGGAAAACTGAAATTTACCATATAAATAATTTGGCTCGCGATAATTAATCGACTTATAAATAAAAATTACCGCACGGTAGAAAAAGAACTTAGACAAATACTTTACCAAAATAATGTGATACATGCTCATATTTTGTAACCTCATGGCTTGAACGACAGCTGAAACGGTGGTCGCACACTATTACCGGGTAGCTCCCCGTCGGATAGGCTCCCCGTCGGATAGGCTTCCCGTCGGATAGGGAGGTTCTGTTATCCACCGGTATCAGCAGGCATGTTACAGCACTATCCCTCTAGCTTTTCCCTTGGTTACCACATACTTATCTCTCACTACCGTACTACACCAGAAAAAAAAAAATCGGCACAATGAAAAAAATGTAAACCCACGCAAAAAAAAATGAAACCTTAGGAACAAGGAGCAAAATTCGAACAATCCCAACAATATTTACAAATAATTAGCCTTAAAGAAAATTAAAGAAAATAAAATCGTCGTGTAGAGAAAAAAAATACATTTTCGTATAGTGACATTGAAAGAAAGCCGACCGATAATTAGGATTTATTATTTAATTTTTTTTCTTTCTAAAACAATAGTAATAAACTACATAATGTTCTAGAAAATAACATCGTTGGTAAATGAAAGCATATTATCATCAGTTTAAAAAACAGGAGGAAATTGTATTTTTATGACATTTTATGACAAAATTCTTTTTTCTTATTTAAATTTGGGACAATTTAAACGGGCATACAAGAAAAAAATTTTGGCGACAAACATTAGCATCAAAAATAATAAATTGGCAGCACAAATAATATTTTGGAACAACATATGAAAAAGCAAACAAATATTTTTGAAGGACATAATTAAATATTGTGACGACAAACATTGGCATCAAAATTAATAAATTGACAACAAATATAATATTTTGGAACAAAACAATGAAAATACAAACAATTAATTTTCAGCATCAAAAAAAATAGTTTAGCGACAGAGAGTAAGCATCAAAAATTAGAAATAAGCAACAAATATAATATGTGGTTAAATTATTAAGGTTATATAAAAAAATATACGAAGGGAGAAAGTATCGAGAAATTTTGCCAGTTGGCAAAATTTCTCGATAATTTCTCCCTTCGTAAAAAATAATTATTTGGTTAAAGTACCGACAAAAACTTAACATTTCAAAATAAAAAAATATATTTCAGCTTTAAACAAAGCCGACAATAAAAAAACACAAAATTTAATTTTCTGTATTTTTTTATTCTAATGGCCTTTAGGCTCTTTCCGAAAGTTATACTTAATCATACTGGTATGTGAGTATGTAAAATTTTTTATAAAACTTAATTAATGCATAATATCACGTTAACAGAATTTTGGTTTTCAGTTTAGATTTTTTTTTGTTGTAAGAACATACTTATATTAAGTTACCTTGCCAACATACTTATTTAAATAAGTTTGTCTAAATAAATGAGTATATAGTATATTATTGAACGAGCAGATAATGATAGCTGTTATTCACGAAGATGAAGTTTACCGACACGCCGATAGGCGAGTGTCGTAAATCATCTGAGTGAATAACAGCCGTTATATGCTAGTAGAATACGATACTTTGTCCACGACCGATAAAAAATTGTATTTTATGATCAAATCTTTTAAATAAACCTAAAATAATTTACGTCGACATTTTGACGTCTCAGTTTAATAATAATGAAAATGGCAAGAGACTACTATATCAAATTTCCAAAAATGATATTTTTATTTGATAGTAGTGAATAATAGAAGAAGGGACTACTAGATAAAGTAGCAGTGAATAATGTATATCATTATAATTGAAGAAACACACGTATAACGAGTATATTATACGTTAGTCGTGGACAAAAGTACTTTTCATACCAGGCGCCTCGCCTCGAAATATTTAGTTACCACAAATGCGAAGCTGAGACCCTTTCATACCGGTGGCGTCGGCTTTGAACATTCGGTTGCTATCAAATATTTTATTTAAGTCTATTTTACACGTGAATTATAGCAAGAACTGAGATATTCTAAATTTGTAACGTACATATGAGCTACATTTTTTAGTAAGTATGAAATATTTGTGCAAAAAATGTGATTTGTAGGTTATGTTGAGAAAGCACTTGGCTTTGTACTACTTTAAAATCTCGCAGTCGAGTGTGGAACGCATTGCCTTGGCTTTGTAGATAACTTCATTGCAATATATAGTATCTTTTTTTTTTTTTTTTAATATCACTTAAAAATAAATTATTTTTCAACAAATAAATTCAATTTCTATAAAATTAAACGGTATCAATCGAATAAAACTAATTTATATAATTAAAAAACGAAATAAAAATTTTTTATTTACGAAGCTCAGAGCCGAGGCGCCTGGTATGAAAAGCACTTAACTTTCGGAAAGGGATTTAAAACTGCCGGAAATTCCCAACAAACAATCCACACGGAAACCGGAATGTTTCCAACTTCAAAATCGCATGATGTACAAACAGGTAAGCGGCGCTAATTATTGTATTATATTCACAAGTTTTTATTATTGTTTTATTTGAAGGTAAAATCAAACACACTTTTATTATTATGGAATTTATTAATATAAGTATTATGGCACAACTTAATGCTTTCGCAATCACAACTAGACTACCCAATATGATCATGAGGTGATCAATATAAACGGCGTACACATAATTGTTGTATACGGTAAACACAAGTTGAATACGACGTTACAATATTTATAGGGTGCAGATTAAGAACGAGTACATTACATCCCTCCACCTTTGATTAGGACACATATGTAGAAGGAGTTGTTTTCGGTCTGGCTGATCTACGGAGGGAAGCTTCATCGGTTTCAGATGGTGTCTTTTTTGCTCGTTTCTTTGGCTGTGCATTTTCTTGTTGTACGGTTGATGATGGACCAATGGTTGATTCTAGCGTGCCTGATGTTGATGGTTGAACATCTTTCGGTGTTGAAATACTGTCTTCCGAATTGGCAACATCTTTCGGAAGAATCGATTGAGGTTCATCTATCGGAATGGTAGTTGAATTGTCCATCTGTTCATCGGTTGCTCGACTTCGCAACTGATCAATATGACGTCTCATTGATTGGCCTTGTTCAGTCTCTACAGCATAAGAAATAGGCCCTGTTGTTCTTGTAACAGAAGCAGGTATCCACTTTGGACCCGACGAGTAGTTTCGCGCCCAGACTGTGGAACCCTCAGACAGTTTTCGCGGTTGGTCGACCACTGGTTTGGTCTTGTGAACGCGAATATTATCCGGATGAAGATGATCGAAGAAAGTTCGAATACGACGATTAAATAAGAGTTCGGCGGGTGATCTGCCGGTTGCGGTTGATGGAGTTGCATGATGGTGGTGCAGAAACTTCGCCAAACGATGTTGAATGTCGCCAGAACTCTCCTTCTTAAGGAAATCTTTCGTCGTTTTGACCATTATCTCCGCCTGCCCATTTGAACGTGGATGGTATGGAGCCACATACACCGAGCGAATACCATTCGTATCACAGAATTGTCGGAATTCCGCGGAGTCGAAAGCTGTACCGTTGTCACTCACAATGATCTCTGGAATTCCATGAGTGGCAAATATCTTTCGAAGAGCCTGTATGCCACAAGCAGCTGATGTTGTGGCCACTTGAACTACCTCTAACCACTTGGAATAAGAATCGATGAGTATAAAATAAGTCTTACCATGATGAGGTCCGGCATAATCAATATGGATTCTCGACCATGGTTTTGTTGTCTCCTCCCATGGGTGTACGGGAGCCTGTGCCACCTCAGGACGGTTTGATTGACACTTTTTACAAAGACGCACAGTCTTCTCTATGTCTGCATCTAGTTTGGGCCACCACACGTAATTCCTCGCTAGTGCCTTCATTCTAACAATACCCGGATGAGCAGTGTGTAGCGCGGACAAAATTTGTGCATGGTGACATGGTGGAATTATTACTCTATATCCCCAGAGGAGGCATCCTTTGAGTGTACTCACTTCGGCACGACGAACCCAAAATGGCTGAAACTGTTCCACGGGTTTACTCTCTGGCCAGCCCTGCCGTGTCCACTGAAGGATCTGCGAGAGAACTGGATCTTTGTTCGTCGAAGCGGCAATGTCATCGGCATGGACGGTCGGCTTGTGTACCGTATCTATAAGCAGCACCTCTTCTTCCTCTGTGACGATCGTAGTGCCCGGAACAGGAAGTCTACTAAGACCATCAGCATTTCCCACATCCTTCCCGGCACGGTAGACGAGTTTGAATGTGTATGCATTCAGGAAAGTACTCCAACGAATCATTCTCGGCGATAGGATTTGTGGAGTTGGAACATCTGTGGTAAAACGACCAAGAAGCGGCTTATGGTCCGTCACAATAACGAACTCTCGACCGTAGAGAAATTCATGGAACTTTCTCACTCCCGCAATAATCGCCAAAGCCTCGCGATCACCTTGGCTGTATCGTCGTTCTGTTTCGGTCATCGTTCTCGAGTGGTAAGCTATGGGACGCTCTTTCGTGCCCACTCTATGTGACAGTATAACGCCAATTCCATAGGGGGAAGCGTCACATACCAGCAACAACGGATATTTCTCACTAAATGGCATTAGAACGTTGCTGGACATCAAGGCATCTTTAAGCGCATCGAAACTGCGCTGCTCGGCAGGTCCCCATCTCCACAGAATATTTTTGTGAAGTAGCTGGTGCAAAGGTTCCGCAAGCGTTGCCTTATCTTGAATAAAAGAATGGTAAAAATTAATTAAGCCTAGGAAAGCTTGTAGCTGCCCTTTATCAGTTGGTGGTGGGGTGCTTCTAATTGTGTCGATCTTCTGTTGCATTGGATGCAGACCTTCGGCATCGATTCTGTACCCGAGAAAATCGGTGGATGAACAACCAATTTGACATTTGTCTTGTTTTAGACGAATACCAGCTTGATCAAATCGTTGGAAGATGTCGATCAACTTCTGTCGTAAATCTGTATCGGACGACGCGATGACGATGATATCGTCGAAATACGGTATGACTCCCGGAATCCCTCGAAGTAGATTCTCCATGAAATTTTGGAAAATTCCTGGCGCCGTACTAATACCGAATTGGAGTCGGTTCACCTTGAATGCTCCCTTGTGTGTTGTAATTGTTTGTACTAGCGCGGATGCATCGTCTACGATGAGCTGTTGGTATGCTTGGGCGAGATCGAGTTTTGCAAATACAGTACCGTTTGGTATCGTCGATAACAGGTGATTTGCTGATGGAACCGGAAAACAATGCGGTGTGAGAGCTTTATTCACCGTTGATTTGTAATCGCCGCAAATTCTCACACTGCCATCGGCTTTCGGAACAAGTACAATAGGCGTAGCCCACTCGCTGTACTCGACCGGCTCCAGAATTCCCTGTCCAACCAATTTATCTAATTCAACTTCAACTGCTGCTCGCATGGCAATAGGAATTCTTCGTGCTGGCAAACGTATCGGAATTACTTTTGGATCCACCTGAAGAATAATTGGAGGCCCACTGTACGAACCCAGCTCAGGTGAAAATAGGTGGCTGTATTTCACCAGTACATCGGAAAAACTGGTGTCTGTGATTGCATGGACTCCTTGGATGGAAATCCCTAAAGGCTCGAACCAATCGATACCAAGAACACTGGTTTTGTTCCCGGTGGTGATGTATAACGGTAGACTGGAAACTGATTTACCATTGTAATAAACATCAATGTCCAAACATCCCAAAATGTCGATTGGATTCCGTTGGAAATCGACCAATTTCAAATTTGCCTCACGAAGTGGTGGTGATTTTCGAAACATTTTTTTAAAAGTTATCTCGGAGATAATAGTGTGCCTTGAACCAGAATCCACTTCGAAACGACACGGAACATGGTTTATGTTGACGGTAGCAGATGTATTAACAGCAGAAGGATTGGAAATACTTTTCACTTCTCTGTAACGACGATTCGAACGCTTCTGGTTGCTTTTAGGCTTGTTGCTGCTGCTGGCCATCGCACGACAGACCCGTTGGAGGTGTCCCATTATACCACAAAAGGAACACGTGGTAGTACGGTATCGGCAGGTGGATCGGTCATGGTCCTCCCCGCAGCTGAAACACCCTTGTGAGCGTGACGGATTCTTCTGTTGATTAGCTTTGCCCGGTGTTGCTTGATGTTTAGGCATGATTTGTTGCACTTTGTGAGCTTCAGCAATGACCTGTTGATTCTTCTCGGCAGCTTCTGCGGCAATGTAGGCAGTATCTAACTGTAAATCCTTCTCAGCTAAAAACATCTGTTGCAATTGAATATTGCGCAAACCGCAAACCAGGCGATCTCGTAGCATGCGATCTAGGCTATCCTTGTGGAAATTGCAACTTTTGGCAAGACGTCGAAGCTCGGCTATGTAATCGGCGACGCATTCTCCCGAACGTTGATCACGTTTGAAGAACGTGTACGACGCCGCAATTTCCGATGGGCGAGGGGAAAAGTGATTAGATAAAGTGTCCATGATTTCTTTGATCACTAAATCACTGACCTTTTTTGGTGCTATAAGATTCTCTAGCAACTCAAAAGTATCCGCCCCGCATAGTGTAAGAAACGTGGCCCGCTTCAATTGCACATCTTCGATTTTATTGGCCTCACAAAACAGTTCAAAACGCCTTGAATATGTGCCCCATTCATTTGGCTTCGTTGTATCGAAATTTTCAATATTTCCGATAGGCATGATCACTCACTCACTAATAACACGATTTTTTTTTTTTTTTTTTTAATATTTTTACCGTAACTATAACTTGTGTCAAACACGCGGTCACAATATTATTTTAATTTGATTAATTTATTAAAGAGCAATAAATTAATCACAATTCAGGTATTATGTAATAAAATATTATTTCCGTTTTAATCCTCGTCGCCAATGTTTTATTTGAAGGTAAAATCAAACACACTTTTATTATTATGGAATTTATTAATATAAGTATTATGGCACAACTTAATGCTTTCGCAATCACAACTAGACTACCCAATATGATCATGAGGTGATCAATATAAACGGCGTACACATAATTGTTGTATACGGTAAACACAAGTTGAATACGACGTTACAATATTTATAGGGTGCAGATTAAGAACGAGTACATTACAATTATGCTGTCCGAATATGTTTAATAATTTTTTGGCGTATTTCCCCACCTCATCTAATTTTTTAGTGCACGCATGCCAAAAGACTTCAGGTTTTTCGACACGCGTTCTACACTAAAAAGATACATTTTTTCCATCTCTCTCGTGTTATATTATAAAAAATTACTAAACATAATACAACAACAAACAAAAAAAGTGTTTAGAATATTAACACACAATATAAATTTATCTTTTTGGGCTGCTTTTCAAACGATACTTATTTACTTACTTATTTGTGGAACCTAACTTATTCAACGTAATTTCTTAAGGAACAAGTTAGGTTCCACGAATAAGTAAGTAAATAAGTTTCGTTTGGAAAACAGCCTTGTAATTGTAAAATGCGTGTCGAAAAACCTGAAGTCTTTGGGAATGCGCCTATATTCACATGCGCCATAATCCATTACCGATGTGAATTTGATAATTAGCTTTTATATGTATGTCTTTTCACATGTATCGAAGATTGCTAATTTGACTGAAGCACAACTAGTTTCATGTCGAATGTTACAAATTGGTTGTCAAAATGTATTACACATTTTAAAAAATGAATTTAACTAAACAAAAATAAATAATTTTCGATTAACGTATCAAATTCAACTAAAAAATATTGATTAAGATATTCAGTTTTTAGATTAATATCTGTTATTCTTTTCACAAGTTAATTTAGTACCGCAGTGGATTACATAATACCGAATTATATAGTGTATTTGACAATCCACTTTGGCAATAGATTTGCACATTTGACACGACCATTTTTCGGATTAGGTAATCCAGTTCGGAATTGGATTGAGACGCGTGTGAAAGCCACTTATGTGGTTGAAAAAAAAAATAAAGATGAAGAGAAGCGAAGTCAGGCGTTAAGCGCCGCTAATCTGTTTGGGGTATAAGCTAAATCGATTGGAATGACTTTATTTACTTATTTAAAAACACGGCAAATAAGTCACGTTTGGAAAACAGCCTCATTGTTATATTTTATTCGTTTTTGGAAATACATCCTGAATAATTTCATGATAATTTTCGATCATTAATCTGATCTGTTTATTTAAGAACGAATGAGATATCTTCAAGCTAAAGCGTAAAACACACCGTGTAGCGGCAGTGAGCAGCAAATTTAAATATACGTAGATAGTCGTATGTTAAACAAAAGTATAAGCAATTTTTATAAAAACATTTAAATTTTTGATAATTTTAATAGATAAATGTTGATTAAAGAAAATCTATCACAAGTGGAATATGTGGGACATGTCGCGCTGCTCTTGGTGTGTTTCAGCCTTAATTTAGATGTTGTTGTGTTAATTATTTTTTTTTTGAATAAATGGTTGTAAATACGAATAAAAATAAAAAATAATTCATAATTACGATAAATATGAATTTATTTTAGAAAAATTATTTTGTATTTCTTTGAATTATATCTCAAAATGCATTTTCGAATTTTGCTGTCATATTAAAATATAAATTTTATGTATGTGATAAATAAAGGCTGAAACACACCAAGAGCAGCGCGACATGTCCCACATATTCCACTTGTGATAGATTTTCTTTTAATCAACATTTATCCATTAAAATTATCAAAAATTTAAATGTTTTTATAAAAATTGCTTATACTTTTGCTTAACATACGACTATCTATGAATACATAAGCAAATCAACATATGTATATTTAAATTTGCTGCCCCAAACACATAGACGCCGTTCGAAGCGCCGCTGAAATTAAAATACATGTAGTTTCATATTAGCGAACACATACCGTGCGTTTTTTTTATTATATCAGAGAGACCTCGATAAGATACTTATTGGAATAAGTTAGGTTCCACAAATAGGTATTCGTTTCGAAAACAGCCTTAGTCCCTTTTCGAAGGTTATACTTATTTGTGGAACCTAACTTGTTCAATGTAATTTCCTATGTAATAAGTATAACTTTCGGGAAGGGCCTAACCCGGCTACTCCACCTGACATAAATTTTACCATTTCAATTACCATATCTTGTAACAAAAATATAAAAAATGGCGTCGGGTGAGGAAAACATACAATAAATTTGACGGTTAGAAATCATTTGCGCTTTGATATTTTAAAGAAATTATGCAAAAATTGTTGCAAAAAAGATCGTCAACGTATATGTATTTTAATTATTCTATTTTGGCTGTCATATTTTTAAGTATGTATTTAAAAATATCTCAACAAAAATTTATTTTTTTTGTGCCACAACAAATTTTTGTAAAAAAAGTTTCTAACTACAAATTAGAAAACTTCCATTCGAAACTGGTAGCCATATTTTTGAATCCAGCCAAGAAATGTAAAATTTTGGTATACAATCAAGTTATGCCTTCTTGGCAGCAAATGATTGTATGACATATGGCAAGTCGTTGCAATTTCGTGTCTCCACTAGCAACTGTTCGAATTTTAATGGTATAACTCGATGTTAATGGCAGGTGGAGAGTAGGTGTAAGGCCCTTTTCCAATTATTTACTTATTTGGTGGAACCTAACTTAACAGATTAGATTCCATCAAACAAGTAGGTAATTGGAAAAGGGCCTAAGTGTAGAATGCGTGTAGAGAAACCTGAAGTCTTTTGGCATGAGCCTACCTTCACGCTTATGTTTTACCCTTTGTTGATGAAAATCGCAAATAAACTATAAAGAACAAACATAATTTTATATTGCAAATGAGCCGCTTTGTTCTAAGGGTAATAAACTACTAAACTCAAGAATCAAATGCCGCCTTACTTTGGTCACTTGAACAGTTATTGGTATAAAAATCAAAATGCAAATTACGCTCAAAATAAAAACCGAAAACAAATTTCTTTTACTTTTATCAGTTGACATTAAAAATTAAATAAAAAAACAAAAAAAAAATTCAAAATTATTTCTAGAATAATTCTATACCAAAAAAAAGTTGGTTTGAAACTATTCATTCCGGAATGAAAATATACGGCATTATTGTTGTAAAATTCCCAAAGTAAGACTACAGGTATGACAAATTCACAGCTAAAGACTTTTAAATGTATGTTTAATGTAATCAAATTTAAAGAATAAGATTAAGGGACAATTTAAACGGGCATACAAGAAAAAAAATTTGGCGACAAACATTAGCATCAAAAATAATAAATTAGCATCACAAATAATATTTTGGAACAATATATGAAAAAACAAACTAATATTTTTGAAGGACATAATTAAATACTGTGACGACAAACATTGGCATCAAAATTAATAAATTGGCAACAAATATAATATTTTGGAACAAAACAATGAACATACAAACAAATAATTTTCAGCGTCAAAAAAAATAGTTTAGCGACAAAGAGTAGCATCAAAAATTAGAAATTAGCAGCAAATATAATGTGTGGTTAAATTATTAAGGTTATACAAAAAAATATATTTCAGCATCAAACAAAAAATTTTGCCGACAATAAAAAAACACAAAATTTAATTTTCTGTATTTTTTATTCTAATGGGCTTAGGCTCTTTCCGACTGAAGCGCAACTAGTTTCATTTCGAATGTTACAAATTGGTTGTCAAAAATGTATTTGTTAAAAATCAATTACACATTTTTAAAATATGAATTTAATTAAACAAAAATAAATAATTTTCGATAAACGTATCAAATTCAACTAAAAAAATATTAATTAAGATATTAATTAAAATTCTAAAAACATCTAATCAGTTTTTAGATTAATATCTGTCATTCTTTTCACACGGTAATTCAGTACCGCAGTGGATTATATAATACCGAATTATAAAGTGTATTTGATAATCCACTTCGGCATTAGATTTGCACATTTCACACGACCATTTTTCGGATTAGGTTCGGAATTGGATTGAGATGCGTGTGAAAGCCACTTATGTGGTTGAAAAAACAATAAAGATGAAGAGAAGCGAAGTCAGGCGTAGAGCGCCATTAATCTGTTTGGGGTATAAGCTAAATCGATTGGAATGACTTTATTTACTTATTTAAAATAGCGGCAAATAAGTCAATTAATATCAAATAAGTCACGTTTGGAAAACAGCCTCATTGTTATATCTTATCCGTTTTCGGAAATACATCCTGAATAATTTCATGCCAATTTTCGATCATTAAACTTATCTGTCTATTTAAGAACGAATGAGATATCTTCAAGCTAAAGCATAAAACACACCGATTAGCGGCAGCGAGCAGCAAATTTAAATATACGTAGATAGTCGTATGTTAAGCAAAAGTATAAGCAATTTTTATAAAAACATTTAAACTTTTGATAATTTTAATAGGTAAATGTTGATTAAAAGAAAATCTATCACAAGTGGAATATGTGGGACGTGTCGCGCTGCTCTTGGTGTGTTTCAGCCTTAATTTAGATGTAGTTGTGTTAATTTTTTTTTTTTTTTTGAATAAATGGTTGTAAATACAAATAAAAATCAAAAATAATTCATAATTACGATAAATATGAATGTATTTTAGAAAAATTATTTTGTATTTTTTTTTTAATTATCTCTCAAAATGCATTTTCGAATTTTGCTGTCATATACACCAAGAGCAGCGCGACATGTCTCACATATTCCACTTGTGATAGATTTTCTTTTAATCAACATTTATATTTTTGCAAAAAATGTGATTTGTAGGTTATGTTGAGAAAACACTTCGCTTTGTACTACTTTAAAATCTCGCAGTCGAGTGTGGAACGCATTGCCTTGGCTTTGTAGATAACTTCACTGCATTATATTTTGTTTTTTTTTAAATTTTCACTTAAAAATAAATTATTTTTCAACAAATTGAATTTATTACTATAAAATTAAACGGTATCAATCGAATAAAACTAATTTACATAATTAAATAACGAAATAAAAATTTTTTTTTCACGAAGCTCAAAGTCGAGGTGCCTGGTATGAAAAGTACTTTAGTCCCCTTCCGAAAGCTATACTTATTTGTGGAACCTAACTTGTTCAATGTAATTTCCTATGTAATAAGTTAGGTTTCACAAATAAGTATAACTTTCGGGAAGGGCCTAAGGCCCTTTTCCAATTGTTTACTTATTTGGTGGAACCTAACTTAACACATAAGAAATTACATTGAATATGTTAGATTCCACCAAACAAGTAACTAATTGGAAATGGGCCTAAGTGTAGAATGCGTGTCGAGAAACCTGAAGTCTTTTGGCATGCGCCTACCTATTTGGCAATACCCTTTGTTGATGAAAATCGCAAATAAACTACAAAGAACAAACATAATTTTATATTGTAAACGAGCCGCTTTGTTCAAAGGGTAATAATAACAACTAAACTCAAGAATCAAATGCCGCCTTACTTTGGTCACTTGAACAGTTATTGGTATAAAAATAAAAATGCAAATTACGCGCAAAATAAAAACCAAAAAAAATTTCTTTTACTTTTGTCAGTTGACATTAAAAATTAAATAAAAAAACAAAAAAAAAAATCAAAATTATTTCCAGAATAATTATATACCAAACAAAAGTTGGTTTGAAACTATTCATTACGGAATGGAAATACACGGCATTGTTGTTGAAAAATTCCCAAAGTAAGACTACAAGTATGACAAATTCACAGCTAAAGACTTTTAAATGTATGTTTAATGTAATCAACTTTAAAGAATAATATTAATTGGATGCTAATCATTTGCCGCCGAACAAAAAATGATATTTTCACTGTAAAAAGAAAATGAAAGTAGGAATTACTCCAGTCTACAAATAAAGCAAACCTAAAATTTCATAGCACATTTAGAAAAGTTTCATTTCAGTAACAAAATGAAGAAAGAGATTCGAAAATTTAAAATAACCAATTTTATATAACGCAAAACGAGGTTGTATTACTTAATTTTTTCGAAAACCTCGTAAAATTTCTTTACAAAAAAAAAAAAAAATAAAATTGTATGCCCATAAATTTGCCCTATATTAATTTGTCGGCAATAAATTAATTTTGATGATAATTTTTGTTCCCAAGAACATTTTTTGTATAGACATTTGTAATCAGCCAAATATTTTATTTGATACCTATTTATTATTTTTGTTTCTATTGGTTGACTCTCAAAACCTTTAATTCGATGCCCAAAAATAATTTTTTGTGTTCCCTTCAAATAATGCCAAAAATTAATAAATGTTGCCAAATTATTATATTTTGTTCCAAAAAATTAATTTTATGATGCCAAGAAATTTTTTTTTTGTTGCTCATAAACTTGTGCCACTTTATTAATTTTTTGTATCTCAAATATTAATTATTTGTGTGCCGCTTTATTGCCAGCCTTTAAAATCTATTTACCTTTGGGTACGCATATTTGAAAAAAATAACCTTCGCCTTTTGTTATTATACACGAGCGGGTTATACTACAAAAGTAATACATACATATTTGTATACCTACATATATATTCCATTTATATTGATATAATAAGACTTGGTTTTGGTGAAATACCTATTATGTACAAATATTTTTTCACTTGATAATACCAAAAGGAACGCAAAATATAAACAACCTCAATTAATGCAATATTTTTGTCGATAGAATATCCAAAGATTAAATATAATAAAATACATAAATTCATAAGAAATTAATTTATATTTGACAAAAAAAAAAAAATTACCAAATATTCCATAAAACAACAAATTTTAAAAATTATATTTCTAAAAACAAAACCAAAAAAAAATTCGGCCCTTCGACCCATTCGGCCCTTCGACCCATTCGGCCCTTCGACCCATTCGGCCCTTCGACCCATTCGGCCCTTCGACCCATTCGGCCCTTCGACCCATTCGGCCCTTCGACCCATTCGGCCCTTCTACATTCGGCCCTTCGACACATTCGGCCTATCGACACATTCGGCCCTTCGACACATTCGGCCCTTCGACATTCGGCCCTTCGACACATTCGGCCCTTTGAAATTCGGCCCTTCGACATTCGGCCCTTTGATATCATTCCTTTTTATTTTTTATTCTGTGACGGAAAATAAATGAAAAAAAATAATTCTGATGTGGGTGAAAATAATATTTAATTTTATAGATAATTTTGAGAGGTGAAAATATACGAATTAAGAAACACGCATAATTTTGTTCATATTTGTTTTTTGTTTGCTGTCAAAATTTATCCATACCATTTTGCTATAAAATAAAAAATAAAAAAAATTGTTTTTTCTTTGGTACTCTAATGCAAATAAATTATAATTCTATAAGGGAAGCTAGGTTAGAATTCGCGCACTAACATCTGAGATTTCGTGTTGTATCACCAGAGCGGCAGTACTAGCTACTTAACGAAAATTCGAATTTTTTGTTTTTATATTTAACGAATTGTTTATTTTATTTTAACGAAATATCCGTCACAAAATGTATACAATAGGGCTCGTCACGAGCATTTCGTATTTGCGTATTTCGTAATTTCGTAAATTTGACGTCTCTTCTGATTGGTTTAAATTATTTCCCCTAAATAGCAAGAAACGTCAAAAATAAACAAGCTCACAGGCTATTTATTTTCGTAATTTCTTCAGCGTATATGGTTATTGCTGGATTTAAAATTTTTTCTGTGATTACTAGTGATTTTTTTGAGTAAATTAAATTAATTTATTGTTTATATGTACTTAAATTTACTGTTGATTGCCTTCATATTGTTTTTTTGGTGTAAATTATAAATTACATGAAAATGAGCTGTAGACAATCTGGGCCATTTCCCAAAATTTGCATTCTTATTTATTTCTATTTATTAAAAGTCACATTTAATCACAAAAGATACGTTATTTAACAGCTAAAATGTGTTAGATTTAACTGAGTGTTAAGGAAAAGCACTACCAAGTTTACATGAAACTATCTTAAAACGTACGAAAATAATCTAATTTTAATAAATAAATAAATCTAAGAAAAAACTCAAATGACGAAATATCCTACCTAAATATTACGAATTTTCTATTTACATATTTGCGGCTTTTTTTTATACATACTTGATTTTCTCAAAACAATATACCGGCTTAGCGTAGGCGGAAGACATTTCAATTAAATTTTTAATATCATTTAATAAATATTTGTAGTAATTTGTAGTAAAATTGTATTTGTATCTCTTCATACAAAATTTAGTTTGTTTTTCAATAAAGCATATAGTGAATTTGTCTAGTTTCAATCTATAATTTTAAAATTTTAACTCATACTGGAAAACATTCTTACGAAAATATTTACGCAAATAAGTAGCCCGTGAGCGTGTTTATTTTTGAAGTTTATTGCTTATTTAGGAGAAATAATTTAAACCAATCAGAAGAGACGTCAAATTTACGAAATACGCAAATACGAAATGCTCGTGACGAGCCCTAATGTACTTATGGTTTTGTTAAATTTTTCATCATCACATCAAACAAAACTGATTATTACTTTACGTAATTATTAGTATATATCTTAATTGGATTACGTATAACAAAGTTGTTTTATTTGTTATTTGTGTTGTGTTGTGATTACTATGTGCATTTCTATAAAATTGAGGTTATGTTCCTCAAATCAAAATTTTAATTTGTTAAAGCATCGTAAATAAGAATTTTTCATTAATTAATATTAAGAATAGATTAGAATTAAGATTTTTAATTGATGATCGTGTGCCAAGAAAACATTTCAAGATCATGACCTTAGTAATCAAAATACAACATAAATAAAACAACATGCAATTGCTGATGCGGTAGCCATGAATTACGAGACAAGTAAAAAGGATATCCTAGGATACAACAAATGGAGGATCGAGTGCTGAGGTTCGATTGGTACTGAGAGAAAAGAAAGGACAAACCTGAGCTAAAACCACCCAGAAAAAAACATCGAGAACCCTGACCAATTTAATTCTTTGGGCTATGGATTTATTCAATTCAAAAAACAAAGATGCAGAAAAGGTTATTCGACAGATTCCTTATGTAAACACTAACGGGAATAAAGTGGAATTGAATCGAATTCTAAATACGCACGGTGGTAGTACGTGGGGAATGCCGAACAAACGGCTTTTCAATTTAACCATAGATTTGCCACCGCCCACATCCACATCATCGAGTTTCTCTTCTTCGCATTCTATCTCGGTATGCCGTTTTGCCTCTTCTTCTTCGTGTTTCTGCTTGCCTTCTCGCCGAGCTTTTAATAGTGTCATAGCATTACTTAGTTTATCATCAATTTTATTTAGTTCAACATTTTTCTTCTTTCTTTCGAACGTTCTTTAGTATCAAAATATTCAACGGAAGCAGATTCAGCTGGTGAATCTAAAGGTTGTGGTTAATAAATAATGGGAACACCTTTAAAATTTAATAAAACACAAATAACTTCTTCAATTTTTTCTGGGGGAGATAAAGGAGACTGCACAGGAGAAAGTATATGTGGTACTTCTTTTGGTGGTGGCTTTGGCATAACACCATTTCAATGTTACCAAAATTAAACTTAAGTATTATTTATACCGGTTGCGTTGAGTTTGAACTTTAAAAATGAAAATTCGTTTTGTAACTTTTAAGTTTTGTTTGATTAACAGTGTCACGTTTTAAAGAAATATTCAAAATATTAATCAAACAAAACTGATTACAGAACAGAAAAGTTAGAAAAAAAATTTTCATTCATAACAATTACTATGTTTCCATGATGGAGTTAACCGGGATTAACGTGGATTATCTCATCATGGAAACATGTCGAGTTTAGGATCTTCGTTAAGTTTCTTAATCCAACTTAACTCAACGAAAGTAGTAGGGTTTGAAGGGATTCTATCTGTCAAAAGCGAAAAAAACAATTATACCAATTCAAAATGGCATTGCGAGTATTCTTTTCTCTCCGTAATACTTTATAAATCATAAAAATCACAATTAATGTTAAATTTAAAAATTTCCACCATACAAATAAAATTTCTAAATATGGCTTTAAATTGTTGTGAAATGTCAATTTACACTAGAATTTATATTTGCATGGAAACGATATGGATTAGCGCGGCCATGTTATTAACTCAACGAAACTCTTAAATCGGGTTAACTCTGTCATGGAAACGTAGTAAATATGACTCTTTGATATTTAATTGAAAACAACAACAACAAAATGTTTCGTTAAAACTACTGGCGCGACGCCTGACGAGAGAACCCAAAATATTTTTTTAACGAAAAGATGTGGGCAGGCAACATTACTATAAAAACATAACCTCATTTCCCTTATGGTTATTATAATTTATTTGCTCTAATGTAACATTTTTTTTTGTCTTCTTTCATTTTTTCCACCCGTCAGTCAATTTTTCGTAATGGAATACCGGCTTAAAGCAAATCTATGGAAAAATCCAGAGTAAAGCAATATGCTCTCGAGCAAAAAAAAATGCTTTATTTTCTCAAAAAGAATTTGTAATGTCAAATTTTTACCCTTCGAGTAAAATTTTTTACCCTCAGTTTTTTTTTCCGAAAGAATTTAACATTAATCAAATAAACCTAAGGCTGTGCCTTAGGCACAGAGCAACATAATATATACAGAAGACAAGCTACGAACGAAATATCAATAAGTTTTTTCTGGGGTAATGAAGTTGATATGGGGTTACGTTAATAAAAATCAAACTAGAAAATTGAAATTAATCTTACGATTTAAAAACTACTCTATTTCTCTCTCTTAATATGCGTTTGGGTGAGTAAGTGTGTATGTGTTGGTTGAGTTTATTCGTGTTTGGTTATCTGTTGTCGCATGAGTATTTTTGATTAGTTTTAAATAAATAAATATGAATGCATGTACTCATACAAAATTGTGTATTGATAAACATTTTTAATTCAAATCGAATACATTATTTATTTATTTTATTTTACTTAGAAAAAATATTTTTATATTAAAAAACTTTTATTTTTAGTAACAAAAATGTCTAGTTTAATTTTTTCTTTTATGTGATATTCTTTTTAAAAAATTAATTTTTAATTTTTTAAAAAAGAACATTACATTAAAGAAAAAATTAAACTATACATTTTTGAAGATAAAATGATTTTTTCTAAATAAAATAAAATATTTAAAGTGATATTAGATCGCAAAATGACAGAACAACATTATTTATTTATTTACTGATGTTAGCATCGATACTATGAAGCAATTTGTTGGGTAGATCCAAAATCAACAAACAAATTTTATACAAGCCCTCTCGTTCGCTCTTTACACAGATCCTATCAAGAAAATATACTGGTACTCTATATTATTAGTTTTTGTTATATAATATTTAAACAGCAACAAAAACAGATTTGTTCGGATTGTGTATATGAATATACAAATATAGGGAGATCTTTTAAATATGAATATGTATTTGAGTAAACAAATATTCCGCGAATTGTATAGAATATAGAAACCAACAACGAAGCAACTACTAATTTTTAATCTACATATCTAATCAGGCCAAAGACTCCAAAATGCATATCTTCTTACGAACTTTTATATTAATTAGGAAAAAATGATGGGATAAATTTATGCATTCCAGCGTCAGTGAAATTGGAAACGGTGTTGTCTACTTTATTGTTAAAAAAACCAGGTCGTTCCCATGTGGAAAATATTTGTAACCATCAAAAAGAGGATACTATTAAAGTTAGCCGAAAGTTTTCAGCCGAAAGATATAAAATGTCGGTAATGCAGATAGTGTCTTGGCTATATCAGCCGAAAGTTACCAGCCGACATATTTCAGCCGAAACATATTTTAAATAAAATGAAAAAATAACAAAACAATCTAGAAACTGGTATTTTCATGAAGTGAATTTACGGCTGAAAAAAGGCTCATTTTGGTTTGTCGCTATTTACCATCGGAATTATACTTAAAATTTCATCAAAAAAGCTAAATATAAAATTAAAAAATTTGTATAAATTCAACCTTTAAAGTGTCATGTCTGGAAAGTATTACAATTAATGTGCCTACCCAACAATTATTCCTAGAAAAATTATCAGGGCAAGTTTCATGTGGGGAGCCCGGGAAAATTCGTTTGAATGAAAAGCCCATATAAAATTAAAAAAATTATATAAATTCAACCTTTAAAGTGTCATGTCTGGAAAGTATTTCAATTAATGTGCCTACCAAACAGTTATTACTAGAAAAATTATCAGGGCAAGTTTCATGTGGGGAGCTCGGGAAAGTTCCTTTGAATGAAAAGCCCATATAAAATTAAAAAATTTGTTAAAATTGAACCTTTAAAGTGTCATGTCTGGAAAGTATTTCAATTAATGTGCCTACCCAACAGTTATTCCTAGAAAAATTATCAGGGCAAGTATCATGTGGGGAGCTCGGGAAAATTCGTTTGAATGAAAAGCCCATATAAAATTAAAAAATTTGAATAAATTGAACCTTTAAAGTGTCATGTCTGGAAAGTATTTCAATTAATGTGCGTACCCAACAATTATTCCTAGGAAAATTATCAGGGCAAGTTTCATGTGGGGAGCTCGGGAAAATTCGTTTGAATGAAAAGCCCATATAAAATTAAAAAAATTATATAAATTCAACCTTTAAAGTGTCATGTCTGGAAAGTATTTCAATTAATGTGCCTACCAAACAGTTATTACTAGAAAAATTATCAGGGCAAGTTTCATGTGGGGAGCTCGGGAAAGTTCCTTTGAATGAAAAGCCCATATAAAATTAAAAAATTTGTTAAAATTGAACCTTTAAAGTGTCATGTCTGGAAAGTATTTCAATTAATGTGCCTACCCAACAGTTATTCCTAGAAAAATTATCAGGGCAAGTATCATGTGGGGAGCTCGGGAAAATTCGTTTGAATGAAAAGCCCATATAAAATTAAAAAAATTGTATAAATTGAACCTTTAAAGTGTCATGTCTGGAAAGTATTTCAATTAATGTGCCTACCCAACAGTTATTCCTAGAAAAATTATCAGGGCAAGTTTCATGTGGGGAGCACAGGAAAATTCGTTTGAATGAAAAGCCCATATAAAATTTAAAAAATTGTATAAATTGAACCTTTAAAGTGTCATATCTGGAAAGTATTTCAAATTATGTGCCTACCCAACAGTTATTCCTAGAAAAATTATCAGGGCAAGTTTCATGTGGGGAGCTCGGGAAAATTGGTTTGAATGAAAAGCCCATATAAAATTAAAAAAATTGTATAAATTCAGCCTTTTGAAGTGTCATGTCTGGAAAGTATTTCAATTAATGTGCCTACCCAACAGTTATTCCTAGAAAAATTATCAGGGCAAGTTTCATGTGCTCCCCACATGAAACTTGCCCTGATAATTTTCCTAGGAATAACTGCTGGGTAGGCACATTAATTGAAATACTTTCCAGACATGACACTTTAAAGGTTGAATTTATAAAATTTTTTAAATTTGATATGGGCTTTTAATTCAAACGAATTTTCCCGAGCTCCCCACATGAAAATTGCCCTGATTATTTTTCTAGGAATAACTGCAGGGTAGGCACATCAATTGAAATACTTTCCAGACATGACACTTTAAAGGTTCAATTTATACAATTTTTTTAATTTTACATGGGATTTTCATTCGAACGAATTTTCCCGAGCTCCCCACATGAAACTTGCCCTGATAATTTTCCTAGGAATAACTGCTGGGTAGGCACATTAATTGAAATATATATATTTAGCATTAATTGAAATATATATATTTAGCTTTTCTGATGAAATTTTAATTTTAATACACACAGGTAAACAAATCAAAATGAACCTTTTTTCAGCCGTAAATTCACTTCATGAAAATACCAGTTTCTAGGTTGTTTTGTTATTTTTTCATTTTATTTAAAATATGTTTCGGATGAAATATGTCGGCTGGTAACTTTCGGCTGATATAGCCAAGACACTATCTGCATTACCGAAATTTTATATCTTTCGGCTGAAAACTTTCGGCTAACTTTAATAGTATTTGCTGCGTTCCATTTAACGTGGCAAAGTACACACAAGTACTTCTGACTGCACGCAGCTACTCTTGCTAAATTTTATGAGTAGTTTGCTTTTCGAATTTATGGCGACTTCGTTACCAGAATATTTAGTACAACTAATCGGTAAGAAACGGCTGATCAGTTTTTAAATTAATAATTAATATTCTAACTTTCCATGTTGCACGTAAATTTTTTTTAAATAAATTTTTTTTTCGCAACTAATTTTCTGCGTTCCATTTACCATCTACACCCAAGTACTTATTTGTACTTTGCCACGTCAAATGGAACGCAGCAATTATCGTTTGCAAATGTTGCTATGGTGGCACCTTCTGTATTTGGCATATCTCTGGTGTACAGGATGTACAATATAGGATCCAGTACGCTACCTTGTGGTATACCTGTTGTTATTCTCTTTAGTTCAGAGTACTCTCCGTTATATTTTACACGGAAGTGTCGGTCTGCGATATAAGAATTAAGAATTTGATAGAACTGCTTAGGTAGATCTCGATGCAATTTAAATTCAAGTCCTTGGTGCCAAACTTTGTCGAAAGCTTGTGCTACATCTAAGAAGATGCTGGAGCATATCTTCTTATTCTCAAGTGCGTCTTCGATTATGTCCGTTATTCTGTGAACTTGTTCTATCGTAGAGTGATTTTCTCGTGTGTTGGAATCAAATTTCTCTCTTCTATTATTGGCTTGAGTCTCTTGAACAGTAAATTTTCAAATAATTTTGAAATTACAGGAAGTAGTTAAATAGGTCTGTACGACTTTTTATCGTTCGCTGGTTTGCCTGGTTTGAAGATCATAATTACTTCAGCGTTCAAATTACACTTGATCTCATCTTTTAATTCCTGTAATGTTACACATCGAATATTATATTCATCAATTTTGCTAATTGTTATTATGTTTTCATCTGCTGTTTGTCTAGGTAACGGTTGAAAGGTGTCTTCCAAGTGAGCTGCAAATAAAATAGCTTTTTGCTTGTTGCTTTTGGCCCAGGTTCCTTCCCCATTTTTAATAGGCGGCCCATGCATTTTGGTTCTTTTTAATCCCTTTATTGCTTTCCAAAGAGAGTAATCGGTATCTTTATGTTCGGTAAGACCATTTAAGTACTTGTTAACAGTTTCGTTCTTAATTTCTTTTATAAGTTGTTTTAGTTTATTACATATAAAATTGAGTTTTTTTTTTGTTTTCGGGGGCGCATGTCCTTTGCCAGGTCTTTCTTGCCTTCCGTTTCTCTCTAACTAACTCCTTGACCTTAATAGGATAATTTTGATTTCTATGGGATTCGGTGTGGCTAGCAGGAGAACTTTCCCATGCTGCTTGTTGAATAGTACTCTTAAATACCTCTAGTTCGTCTTTCAACTGTACCGGTGTTTTAATCGGCACTCGTAGATTTATTTGCATTTCAATTAGTTCTTGGAATAGGTCCCAGTTAATTCTATTATTTGTTAATTTAGACAGGTTATCCTTATTAATTATCATTTTGCTAAGAGTCATGATAACAGGTGTATGATCGGAATATATCCCATCGCGGTTTTCGACGCACATGTAATCCTCGAAGATCCCTTTCGTTACATAGAAATCAATGAGATCTGGTATTTTATTTATATCAGCAGGCCAGTATGTTGGTTTACCTCCAGAGTGGAACTCGCAGTTATTTACTCGTCCAGCTTCGAATAGCTCTTTTCCTTTATGGGTTGTAAGTCTTGATCCCCAATAGGTGTTTTTTGCATTAAAGTCACCACCAATAATAAAATTGGTTCCTAGTGATCTAAAGAGTCTATTATAATCTTCTTTGTTTACATTATAGCGGGGAGGGCAGTAGAGAGAGGAAATACTGGTCTAAGTTCTTCATAGTGTTTGAGATTCTTTTTCACTATTACTGTTGATCCTCCTCTGGATTTTCCTCCTGGGTGAACAGCATGGTAACATTCATAATCACGTATTTTAATAAATGATGTTTTTGTCAAATGGCTCTCCGATATAAGGCATATATCTATTTTTTCTAAACTTAGAAAAATTTCTAACTCTGGAACGTACTGCGCTAGTCCGTTTGCGTTCCAGATGACAATTCTTAATGTTCTGCTCATTTTAGTATATGAGGGCTGTTGCCTCGTTCATGGTTTGATGCATTTATAGACGCTTATATAAAGCTTCTAGACAACGTTCTTGCTTTGCTAGCCGTATATTTATGGCTTCTATGCTTCGAAATATCCTTTCAAGGGGGACATCTTTTATAGCATTAGATGATTGCTGTACAATTTGTGAATAACTCTTCCGCTCTGTACCTATATAACTGGTGGTTTTGGCTCCGCTTGCGTTTTACTTGGTTTCTCTCTGGTAACCTTAGGGTTTTGAGGAAACTGATGCATTTTGTTTCTTAGCCTTTGAAGTTCTTTGGCTACTTCACAGCCTCTATAATTTGCAGGATGATGCCCTTTACAGTTTTTACATTTTGCAGGGGTGTTTCTAATTTCTGTACACTCTTTCGCGTTGTCTTTTCCAGCACATTTTACGCATCTTGGCTCCCGTCTGTAATATTTTTGCGTGTGGTTGAAACCTTGACATTTTTTGCATTGAGGTATTAGCCTCGTGTTTTTCTTTAGCGGTTCTATTTTAACCCTCATATTGACAATTGGTTTGATGTTGAAGATGTTTTAAACTTTCTTCTTTTTGTTGAACGTAAGCATGAAGAGTGGAAGCCCCCTTTTTTGACTTGATTGTTCTCACCTCTCTCTCGTTTTAGGATGTTTACTGCATCTTCTATTTGCAGATCTTTTGCCTTTAGGTCCTCAATTATGTCCTCAGAATCCATTGAGCCAGCCTCGTAAGAGGGTGGATTAGCCAACTGGGTAGTTGGTTTACCACCTGGGGTATTATTTCCTTTTTGTGTTGTATTCATTGCTTTAAAACTGGTTATGTATCAACTACCAACCTAACCAGTACAAGTTGGTAGTGGGTCATTGAAGAGAACATCATTTGCTATGTTCTCGGTGGTCGGTTATTCCGCCGTATCTCGATCGCCAGAGCCTTGTTAGTTAATTAGCAGGAAGTACCACGTTGTTGTGCACTGTACGTTGTTCGTAGTCCAAGTAAGATTGCAGGAAGAACATTAGTCCAATCTGTTCGATTGTAGCACATAATGGCAGACTTAATTACACGGTGCCAACGCTCGATCATGCCATTACATTTTGGATTGTAACTAGTTGTTCTCCTTCGTTCAAAACCAAGTAAATTAGCCAGTTCGTGAAAAAGTTGTGATTCGAATTGCGTGCTTTGGTCCGTGACAATGGACTCTGGCACACCAAAGCGAGCTATCCAATGAGAGTAGAACCATCGTCCCCATATAACTACATTAAATCTATATTAAGTCAAGCTAACCACCGTCGTATCCCATACCCGGAATTTGTCATACACACACGAAGTACAATTAACTGTACATAATAATTACCCGGTACATATAACAAAGAATTCCCAAACACCTATAAACATAACAAAGCATTACTATAAATACCTAAAATATTGACACTGTAGGCTAACCCATATTTGATAAAATACAAAATCCCATCACGATAAAATACAACAGAATCAATATCAGATTCAAATATAAAATAGACTAACACAAAACTTTCTCTTAACTTAACAAAAAATGCACTTAGGACATAGCCCCCATCCGTGGTAAGCGCTAAGTGAATTAACACGATCATCTTCTGTTAACTAATGAATAAAACATAGGAAATCATTCTCAGTTGAGCTTGAGAGTTGAGCCAGTTCACAACAATTTACAATATTAGCACTGTAAACAGTCCTGATATACCACAAATTATAATACAACCACAGCTTACAATATCGACGCTGTAGGCTTAAGAACAACAGACCTCACGTTATACAATATTATCAAAGTTTACAATATTAACGAAGTAAACAACAAAAAGGTTTACAATAACAGCGCAATATCTGGGTGTTAAAAGCGGTAATAATTAAGGTGGTTTAGTGGCTAAAGTGAAGTTTCTGACAAATTGACAAAAAACCTTACAAAAGCTAAAAAGTGTAAATGCTCCGCTACACTTTGCGTTGGATGGCACAACAGTGGCTTGCCAAAAGGCTAAAGTCTCTCGACACAATAAATCTCCACTTAGTACATATAAATTAACTTCTCAACGTTTTTCAAATATTCACCTCGACATCATTGGTCCCTTACCAGTTTCTGATAATTAGCGGTATTGCGTCACATTGATTGATAGATACACCCGCTGGCCCGAGGCGGTTCCAGTTCCTGATATAACTACTGCTACCGTCGCCGTCGCTGTCTACTCTCATTGGATAGCTCGCTTTGGTGTGCCAGAGTCCATTGTCACGGACCAAAGCACGCAATTCGAATCACAACTTTTTCACGAACTGGCTAATTTATTTGGTTTTGAACGAAGGAGAACAACTAGTTACAATCCAAAATGTAATGGCATGATCGAGCGTTGGCACCGTGTAATTAAGTCTGCCATTATGTGCTACAATCGAACAGATTGGACTAATGTTCTTCCTGCAATCTTACTTGGACTACGAACAACGTACAGTGCACAACAACGTGCAGGTGAGGTTGACATTTCGGCTAGTATATTAAGACCATCTTTACCGGCGCCCCTTACCCCCCAATAATATATAATAAACAAATTTTTATTAGTTATTTTTTTTTTTTTTTTTTTTTTTTGCTCAAAAATTCATTTTCAATGCTTCCGTATCAAATCTAATATTACAATTTTACGTTATGTTCTTTTTTTAAAAAATTCATAAAAACCGTTTGACGGGTTCGCAAATATTTCATATGACCCAAAACATCCCTAAAGGTACATACAATATGATGCCATACTCAGATACACTTAGTCATCTCTACGATTGCGTGTCAATCGCCGTTAAACAAACACCTTCACCTTTTTTTTTTTTTGAGTAGAGCAATTTTGAAAAATTCATAAAAACCGTCTACGGGTCGCACAAATATTTTGTATGACCCATAACATCGCTAAAGGTACATACAATACGATAACATACTCAAATACGCGTAGCCATCTCTAAGATTGCGTGTCAATGGCTGTCAAACGAACACCTTCACCTTTTTTTTTTTGAGAAGAGCAATTTTGAAAAATTCATCTCAGATATGAGTAGCCATCTCTACGATTGCGTGTCAATGGCCGTAAAACGAACGCCTTCACTTTTTTTTAGTAGAACTATTTTGAAAAATTCCAAAAAAAAAAAAATTGACGGGTCGCGCAAATATTTCGTACGACCCATATAGACGTAGCCATCTCTACTATAGCGTGTCAATGGTTGTCAAACCCCCAGTTATT
The DNA here is from genome assembly GCA_958295665.1 of Tipula vernalis. Lineage (NCBI taxonomy): Eukaryota > Metazoa > Arthropoda > Insecta > Diptera > Tipulidae > Tipula > Tipula vernalis. The sequence goes on from OY282558.1 coordinate 277,637,861, forward strand.
TTAACTATGTGTTTTAACTGTTGTAAGGTTTTTTTTTACAGCGTTACATTTTTACTAATACAATCACATATTTTGTCATTTGCCATAAACTTCACGTTAAGCTCAAAGCACTGCCACAGCCATAGTTTTTATTATGATGGTCTGAGATGGTAGAAACAACTCACGTTTCCCATTCCTCCCATGAACATTTGTACACGGTATTTATTTAACGTCCCCTGTATAAATCAACACTAAACCGGCGGTGCGAAGTTTCTGACAAATTGACAAAAAACCTTACAACAGCTAAACGTGTAAAGGGACTGCTACACTTTTGCTATGTGGTTATTTGAAACGACTGACGAGACATCGCAGAGATGTCTTGTTACAAAAATGCCATGTGGTAAAATTGTGTCGTTAGGAACATATTTATGCGACCATGGACGGGTCGTCCAACATAAATTTATTCAAGTTTCAAAAATGTCACGTGGTAGAATTCTGTTGTTGAGATTTCTATGGGCCATTGACAAGGCATCGTAGAGATGTCTAAGTAATACCGCGTGTGCCATTTCATTGTATTGACCTATGTGCATGATTTCTGGCAGACAACATATTTATGCGAGCCGTCCAACATAAATTATTTATGTTGGACAAGTCGCATAAATTTGTTGTCTGCCAGAAATCGTGCACATAGGTCAATACAATGAAATGGCACACGCGGTATTACTTAGACATCTCTACGATGCCTTGTCAATGGCCCATAGAAATCTCAACAACAGAATTTTACCACGTGGCATTTTTGAAACTTGAATAAATTTAAGTTGGACAGTTCGCATAAATATGTTGTCTGCTAGAAATCATGTACAGAGGCCAATACAATGAAATGGCACACTCGGTATTACTTAGACATCTCTACGATGCCTTGATCTAAATTCCAGCTACACAATTTTAGTGTAGCGGAGCATTTACACTTTTTAGCTTTTGTAAGGTTTTTTGTCAATTTGTCAGAAACTTCACTTTAGCAACTAAACCACCTTAATTATTACCGCTTTTAACACCCAGATATTGCGCTGTTATTGTAAACCTTTTTGTTGTTTACTTCGTTAATATTGTAAACTTTGATAATATTGTATAACGTGAGGTCTGTTGTTCTTAAGTCTACAGCGTCGATATTGTAAGCTGTGGTTGTATTATAATTTGTGGTATATCAGGACTGTTTACAGTGCTAATATTGTAAATTGTTGTGAACTGGGGTTGAGCTTGAGAATGATTTCCTATGTTTTATTCATTAGTTAACAGAAGATGATCGTGTTAATTCACTTAGCGCTTACCACGGATGGGGGCTATGTCCTAAGTAAATTTTTTGTTAAGTTAAGAGAAAGTTTTGTGTTAGTCGGAGAAATGCGTACACAATAACCGGCTATTGAGTAATCTACTGGGTTTTCACCCTACTTCAATTACTTCCCTACTTTGCCATGTAGGAATTAAACAGTAACGGTTATTGCACGTGGTGCCTTTTGAGTTAGTGTGTTGATATACTTACAAATTTATGCTGGATAAGTGGAATTTCTGCTTGTACCAATGGTTGATTTATACGACTGTGTTTTATTTTTTACTTTTTTTTATTATTTATTTTTATGTTTTATGAGTGACTGATTTTAACACTGGTTTGCAAGTGTCTGATTATGAATATAGTTTGCAAGAGATTCTTACATAAAAATTTTCTGTTCTTATATACTAAATTTACCTACTACTTTACACTAACAATGTTCTAAGACCTAATTACTAATTCTCATTGATGTGGCATTTTACTTGCCCGTCATAAAATTTGGGTCATTTTTATTTTGGGTTGTTTTTATTTTGAAATAATTAATTTTACAAATATTGCATTACACGCTGATTTAATTTTTATTTATATTCTATATGCACGTGTTCTTGAAATAATTACTTAATTTTACGCATGGCGATTTGTATTTCCATGATACTTTCACTTTTTATTGCTAACAGATTTTACTTTATTAATTTTGTCGACCCTTTTCTTATCTCTGAAATTATTTTCTTGGAATTCAAATTTAAAACTAACCTTAATAATGTTCTACTTTATCGTGGGAATGGATTTTGTTTTTTATTATTGTAAATTATTTTATTACGTCTACATATTTTGTCCTTACTTTATTATCTTTAGAGATTAATGTTGTGTAATGGCACATGTGCATATGGGCATTTCACAACACTGTGTAGTCAAACTATTTGTCAACTTTAGTTTTTCATAATAAAAACCTGTAACGAGCAAATGTTACATTTGTGTTTGAGTAACGATTGCGATTCAATTTTTTCTTTTTCCGAAGAGTATTTTCCTTTAGGCATTTTTCTTATCTTCTAAAAAAATATAAAGGATTCACTATCGCGGTTTTTATTTACGTTCAAAAACAGACCTTACCAATCTATTCTCTAAACGTAAAAAAATATTTTTAAAATTTTATTAACTTTAAAAAATACGAACAATTTCGAGCTGCGATTAAACGAATATGCCCGGCAAATGCGTCCTACAATATTGAAATGCATTATTACAACAATGACAACAATACAAATTTTAGCGTAAACAAGAACCTATAACTTATACATTAATTTCATGTGGCGAAGGTTGCCGAATGTAAACGATTTTCTTTTTAATTTAAAAAAAGCTGAAATAAATCAAGTGCGTTTAAACGAATATGTACCTTAGTATGGTCTGACAGGATTAACATTCTAAAGCCATCTATTAGAAGAAACGCCACAAACTTTTTCTTTGATCTAATATATCAAAAGTACAAAGCATACTAAATGTAGTTAAGTATAAGCGTAAAAGTAAGGCGATAAAGGAGAAAACCTTGACAAAAAACCAGCATATGCCTGGATACCAGGCACTCCCCAGTTTTATTTAGCCTTCCTGTAGTAAAGCTGGGTGACCTACATTCAATTTTCAATTCAGTAACAGCAACTCGTAAGAGTAAAATCAAATGGAAGACGGGTCAGGGTAGGAATATACGGGAGTGGTACAGCCCCCTCGAAGTCCTTGGGCTCCAATGCTACCGTCTTTCTAGCGGAACTACATGCTGTAGTAAACATCTAGGAGGGAGAGCAATAAGCCCAGATAGTATGTATCACGTACAGGCTGGCAGTATTATGGAGTTCATTAAGAACTTGAATATTGACTGGACGGATAATTAAGCAGGGTCCAGCCCAATAGATCTTTTAGGTCGCAGTGCGAGGTGGCTTATCGCCCATATGGCCCTTCAATAATAATAATAATCATAATATTATGTTGCGAATAGCTACTTCTGTTGCTTAAAAAATTGAACAATGAGTAATTTTTTGTTGTCGCTGCCAAAATAAATAAGTGAAATCAATTCAAAGGATATTCCATTCTTATAAAGCCATACACCCACTGCATCGAATACGTCAATAAGTATAATAAGTATCATTTTCGAAAACAGCCATATCCATGGGAAGATAATATTGCATATATGTACATCGAGTCGCTACGAGATGACTGAGAAAAAATTTCGTAATCCTCGTCAGATGGAAACTGAAATTTCCAACTTTTGATAAGTTCACCTTCTTCGTAAAAGAGTTTATAATTTTATTTTATTTTCATCACGGTCGTAGGAAAGATAAGTCTCTGGTATAAATATAATTCTCTGTTTCATCTTAGATAACAGCTGAAAACTAGTACTATAGTACATATACTTATTTTAAAGAATTTTATCCAATTTCACGCCGAATAGTGTAGAATTGGAAATAACAACTTTCAAAATTAACACTCTCCAAATGTTTAATTAATTAAAACAATGTTTCTGTGAAAGAAATATTCACTTAATGCGGACACTTATTTATTTAAATTTTAAGAACTACTAGTTTAGTCAAACTAAACACTTATACTAGGTTCAATTTAAATTAAATAAGAACTTACATATAAGACAATTGTCAAACAAATTATCAACATAAAATTTATTTTATGTGAACTACTGCCACCATCATCATCTACCTTTTCTGGTTGCTCCCCGCTTTCCTTCTCCTCGTCCGATTCTTCACCATCCTCTTCGCTTTCATCTTCGGTTATTTTAAGATTTTCTTCAATTTGCTTTTTAATTTTTAGTATATTGGTTGAGCTCCGTGCCATATTTTCGCTGGCAATGCCCAAAGTGTCAAACATTGGATATAAATATTCACCAAATGAAACATGAAACTCTAAAACGAAATCCTCCATAGTCGATCTTTGATTACTGGTCGTAAATTTTAATGACAACGTAGTAAATAATGTGCTTATAGTTTTTGTATCATTTTTTATATAACTTAAATTAAATATGGAATAATTTTTATGTATAAGATAAAATTAATTAGGTAATTTGGTTATTATTTAATTTAAATCGGATATTACCTTGTTTGGACACGCTCAAAATTTTTGATTAGGTACCTAAGAACATGATCTAAATTACTTGGGGTTTCCGTAAACGTTTTAATAATAGCTGAAAATTTATCGTGATACCGTACAGATGGTGAAAATATTTTGTCCAGAACGTTAGAAATTATTTCTTCGCCTGCACAAGTTAATCCATTCAATATTGTATTTTGTTCTGTTTGTATGGTTTGTGTTTCATATTTTTCCCATAGAAAATCAAAATCGGTTTGATCCCCGTAACGCATAGCACAACAATAGACCGCTTCACGAATATTTACAGGAATTTTTCGGTTTTCATTTTTGTACGCAAAATATATATCTTGTGATTCTAAAATCCAATCCAAATCGTTTATTTTACATAACCATTTTAAAATATTACTACGATGATAAATGGTCAATTGAGTGTCGGATGAACTTTCCGACCAACCAGTAGAAAGATACGTCGCATTTAAAAGTTTTCTTATGTAATCTTGAAAATCGCTGTCATATATAATTGCATTTTCTAAAAATTCTAAACCTTTGAATGCGGCTGCCCACGGTAAATAATGCGTTTCGGTTTTTAGATAATCAAGCACTGAAAACGCCATTTCCCAAGATAGTTCTTCAGCTCGTGCAAGATTGAACAAATCGTCAATGATTTGAGCTCGGTTGGCTTCATGAATGCCATCATGATTAGGAAGAAGTAAAGCTTTCTTAATCATTGCCCAGTTAGACGTATCATAATTAACACGGTAAAATCCAGTTTGTTGCACGTTGAAAATAACCCAGGAGTCGCTTGCATCAATAGCAAAATTGGTTGAATTGAGATAAAATATTTGTTGTGGTTTAGTGTTGGTAAACCCTTGCCCTCTTGTAGTCCAAGTCAAAGGAATAGGCCATAATTTACCAGAACCGGTTTTCAAAGGTTCTAATAAAAATATTTTTTGACTAACGGTTACTTGTTTATTTGTTGGATCATAATCGATATAAACTACTGGATAGTTAGATTGTGTTGTCCACGGTTCGATTATATCATACAAATTGGGATATTCATCTATGGCAATTTCATGAAATTCTCTTAATAAATTTTCTGGCTTTACCGTTTGATATTTATAGTTTTGTAAATATGATCGGAGTGTTGTTACAAATTTTTCGTCTCCTATTAAATGTTGAATCATTCGTAAAACACAACCGCCTTTGTTATAAGTGATCGGATCAAACATTTCTGAGGTTTCTAATGGTGTATTCACTATACCGTTTAGTGGATGAACGCTTCGTTGAGAATCATACAGTAGACCGGTTTGAACTATATCAATCACATACTGTGTATCAAGTTCCCATGTTGGTTCAATTATCGCTGCCAAGTAATATTGAAAAAAGTTTCCGAAAGCTTCATTCAACCATGCATAGTCCCACCAATCACATGTGACTAAATCACCAAACCATAAGTGTGCTATTTCATGTGCAATCATCAACATCATTGTTTGTTTAGCCTTTAATGAAGTAAATTCTTCGTCATATAACAAATTTGATTCCCGATATGATATTAAACCCCAATGTGCAGTGGCGTCACTAATATAGTCCGGAATAGCCAAAATTTGAAGTTGTTCTAATTTTCCGTCTACTGTTTCCATATCAAAATAATCATAGTTCAGGTACTTTCCCATTATTTCTAAGGTTCTCCAACCAATTAATGAAGCATATCTACTTTGGTCGTATTGGTCGGGTCGTGCAATTACGGTAACACTTTCATTTTCAATTTCCAAGCGGGGTACAAATTTTGCTATTGTAAAAGTTAGCAGATATGTTGACATTTTCGGTGTTTCTTTGAATTCCACTTTATCATAGGAGATCAATTTAGGTGTCATGGAGCTAGGTTTAGATTTTGTATTGGAGTAAGCTGAATATTCGCTAGGTTTCACAATACTTAATGAGAAAGTTGCTTTGTAATGCGGTTCGTCGAAACATGGAAATACCAGTCTTGCCATGGTAGTTTGGAATTTTGTTGTAAATAACCATTTAAGTTCTCCATTTTCTGTGTACCAACTGCGATAAAAACCTTTCATATCGTCTCTGATGTATCCATTATATTCAATAGTCAATACATAAATCTGTTCATATTTTAGCTCTTTATCGAAAACTAATGTTACAACTTCGGTGGCTGCATCATACATGCTGCTTATTATTAAAATGTCAGACGAATTAGTTCCTTCTTCGACAATTGTCATCCGTGTTAAATCCAAATCTTTTAAATTTAATCTTAATGTCGTCCTTCCTGGTGTTGTAACTTTTAACTGAATCTTGACGATACCATCAAACGTAAATTCTTCTCGACCAAATTCATTGTCGGCGGACAAATAGGGAATTATTTCCAAGTCGTAATGCATAGGAATAATAGTCTCGTCCAGACGATAATTAATTTTAACCATTACTTCTATTATTTTTGGAATATTTGCCTGATTCCATTCGATATTTGTGCGAGCACTGGCTAAAGCATTATTAATGATTGCCTCAAATGCTTCATATGTATTTTTATTGTCTTGATAGAATCTTTCCATTTGGTCAATTTGATTTTGATTGGTGAATTTAGCCGAAAGAGAAACAAGAACCGATATAACTATCGAAGATTTTTCCTTAAATCTGTAAACAAGTTTGCGATAAGTTTAATGTAAAGATGAAATGCAAATGTATATGTATGTCACTTACCCGACTTTAACGTTATCGTGTTTGTTGATGTAGTAATCAAGAACGTGTTGAACATTTTCTTCTGTTTGAGTGTAAGTGAGTGAGAAAATATGTTGGCGATCTTGGTCTCGTACCGAAGGTGTTAATATATAGTCTAATGTTAAATAGATAGCCTCTTGTTTTCTCGCACAACCCATTGCGGCCAATATCGTTTGTTGCTGGCTTGGATCCTCTTCATTTAAGTATAAATTCCACAAGAAGAATATATCGTATATATCACCGTTGCGTACACCAGAGCATAAAACTATACTTCGAATATCTACATGAATTTCCAGACTTTGATCCGATTTGTAAATGTCATATAAACTTTTTGACTGCAGCATACTATTCGGATGGCCAAATTTGACTAGCCAATTAAGAACGTTCGTACGGTGGTACACTAAAAGTCTTGCATCTTCCTCTAATCGAAGCCAGCCAACCTTTTTGAAGGATTCGCTCAAAAGCTTAAGTATGTATTCTTTGAAATCTATCCGATGATTTTCATCCATTTTCCCAAGTAAAAACGAAAAGCTGGTTAATGCTGAATGCCACGGTAAATAATGGATTTCAGTTTTTAAGTATTCTAGAATTGAAAAGGCAAACTCATAAGAAATTTCAGTAGCACGTGCTAAATTGAATAAGTCATCCACGATTTGGGCACGATTCTCTTCAGGAATTCCACCATGATTTTCAGTTAATAGAGCCCGCCTGATAAACTCCCAATTAACAATGTCGTAGTTTACACGGTAAAATCCAACCTGTTTTACGTTGAAAATGATCCATGAATTCTGTGTGTCTATTGTTAATGCTATTGATTCATTTTTCATTATAATTTTTACATCACAATCTGAAAATGCATCCTCTGCGGTAGTAAATGTCAATGGGATATGCCATAATTGGCCTGGTGTTGGATTCACTGTATCCAACTGGAATACTTTTTGACTAATCAGTACCTCCTTGGTTTCGGAATTGTAATTCACCGTAACGAGAGGGTAATTGCTCTGCGTAGTCCATGTTTCAAATAATGCTACGTACTCAGGATTTATTTCATTTTCTAAGTATGCTAACTCATTAAATAAATCATCTGATGTGGTTGTAGAATATGCATAAAGCTGTAAATACTGTCTGAGTGCATTTTGAAATTCTGTTTCACCAATTAAATGGTGAACCATTCTCAGGAAAGCAGCCCCTTTATTATAAGATATTGTATCGAAGCTCGCGATACTCTCATCTTGAGTTTCAACAAATCTGGATAATGGCTTACTGTTTATATTCGAATCAGTCAACAATGCTAATTGTACTATTTCAACCAAAAATTGTTTTCCCAATTCCCATGAAGGTTCCACTTCGGGACCGACATAATATTGAAAATAGGTTGCGAAAGCTTCATTCAACCAAATATCACCCCACCAATTACAAGTTACTAAATTTCCAAACCATTGGTGAGTAATTTCATGAGCTATAACTTGAAACATTTTTTGCTGATTGTACAATGAAGTAAACCTTTCCTTATACAGCAACATAGTCTCACGACCAATAACTAGTCCCCAGTTTTCCATAGCTGATCCTCCAAAATCAGGAAGTGCTATGATATCAAATTTGCGATTAGTATCATTTTTTGTACCCATATCATAATAATCATAGTCAAAATAATCTCCAAGAGCACGCATAATTTTCTGTCCAATCTTAAGTGCATAAGTAGTTCTTTCCAACATATCTTGTCTAACAATTAATCCGAATGTGTTATATCCATTTCCATCGCCATATTTTTCCGAAGTTTTAATGAAAGGGCCAATTGCAAATGCGACTAAATATGTAGACATAGTTGGTGTAGGCTTAAAAATAACCGTATCATAAGTTTCTTTGTCCCTAAAAAATAGAATAAAATGAGTTTAGTTGGAAATGGTCATTGGAATCTTTTAACCTCTCCACTTACGGAATGTTTGACACACTTAGTTGGTCAGTATTCGAATACACGAAATACTCTTTAGGCTTCGTAATTGTTAGTTGAAATGTTGCTTTAAATGCTGGCTCATCAAAACATGGAAATATTTTGCGTGCAAATGTTGGCTGACCTTGGGTTCCTCCGTATACCCTGTAAAATAAGTTAGATTTAAGTTAGATAAGCATACAATTGCTTAGCAGCAAGCACGACAATTTTTTCTAAATTCGTTCATTGAGCCGACCAACTGAAACTTATAAATCAATAAATACACATACATTTCTTTGCCTTCGTAGTTAAACGAGCCACTATAAAATCCGGGTACATGATTTTCCAATTGTCCACTATATTCAAGTGTTAAGATATATACCACATTTTCTATAAGTTCATTAGGCAAATCTATCGTTAGTAACTCGGTTTCACTATCGTAATTAAATATAGTCAGAATGTCGCGATTAATTTCATCATCATCTACCAATATAATAGAAATTTTAGACACATCCAAGGTTAACGCATGTACGCGTAATTGATTCGTATTGGGTACTGCTGTTGCGATATTAATTGCCACTACACCATCAAAGGTATATTGCGGCTTACCAAATTCATTATCCGCACCAAAATAAGGTGTAATTTGTATATCATAATGAATTGGTTTAGTTGTGTCATCTAATCGATAGTTTTTATCGGCTTTATTAAACGGAAATGCTTCGATTAACGTTATTACCGAAAATATCAGCACTACTATTCTCATTGTATTGCAAAATTATAAATCACACTAAACACTAAATGTGCCACATTTCACTTTAAATCTTCAACTGAATTTCATTACTTGATTACGATATAATATATTAAGTAATTATTCGTCAACATTGGTGGAAAATAATTGTTTTCAAATTTATGCATATCTCTAAAGTTGATATGATATAAGTATCAATAGCTATTTTCGTTTAGTACTTTTATTAAAAAACAAAAAAAAATATTTGAAGTGGATTCGAATTCGTGGTGTATTTTCATCAGAATGTATCATAAGTTCAAAATGTGTACCAAATACCTTTTTGTGACTAACAATTTACAGAAATTTATTTTCCAGAGATATTCCCAAGAAAAAATATAATGGATTATGAAAACTGAAAACCGAATTAGAACGATTAAAAATGCTTTTGATCAGTTTGCAGCGATAAATCCTATCTTTCTCTTTTAATCTATTAAGTTTTTAATTGGTAATTAAAATCCATTTAATTGACGTATTTAAAAACTGGAAATATAGATTACTTTATATATAAGTACATGTGGACTATGGCCCATATATAAGATTACACATAAAATTTATAACTATTCTTTCTTGACGTTATTTCATAATGAATAATTGATTGATTAATTAGGATATACGGCCACGCTTTATAACAGGATCTCCCGGACTCCCGGGCAGACACCGTACACCCGTTTACACATAACAAACCCGAAGGATATGATAGGATTATTAGTTGGGACAGACTCGACCCGGTTACAGACACCTATGCGATCGATAGTATTTAAAAACGACGTATTTAAAAACTGGAAATACAGATTACTTTATATATAAGTACATCTATGGCCAATATATTAGATTACAAATAAAATTTATAAGTATTCTTTCTTGAAGTTATTTCATAATGAATAATTGATTGATTAATTAGGATATACGGCCACGCTTTATAACAGGATCTCCCGGACTCCCGGGCAGACACCGTACACCCGTTTACACATAACAAACCCGAAGGATATGATAGGATTATTAGTTGGGACAGACTCGACCCGGTTACAGACACCTATGCGATCGATAGTTAGTAAATTATTAATATATTATAAGATAAATAGGTTAGAAAAAGACAGCACAATCTAACTACATTATTAGATGATCATTTCTCTGGAATCCAGGGCCGGATACTCAGGACTCCCTAAATCTAAATCAAGACCTAAAAAATTATTAATATAGTAATTTCATCCCTGTCCGCCTTTCATTAATTTACCTGATAAAATATTTAAGAAAAATTTAAAATAACAGCGCTTGTTTTATTATTCATGGTTCTTCTATATCTAATTAATTAATTATTACGTACCGCAACAAGAATTAAAATAAACGTTAAAAACCATTTAAACATAAAATTTAACTTAAAACTAATCATCAATTTCCTACCGATCCAGAAAAAGAAAATAAATATTATAAATTCAATTATTTTATAAAATTTATATAAAATGATTTAAAAATGATAATGCTACAGCACCACAACACCCTAGACCAGTGATGGCGAACCTTTTTTGCTGGTGGGTCAATACAAATTTATAAGATTTCCCATTTAGAATCACGGGTCAATCTACTAGAATTAAAATAAAACAGTTTATATATTTACTTCATTGATCAAACTTTTATGTAGAAATCAAAATAAATTTCATTTAGAAAAAAAAACTAATGTGAAATTTGCTGCTGCTTTTGAGATGATAATTTTTGTATATCTGGTTGATATGTTGTTGTCCTTAATTTCACACATGCGGCGGTCATTTCTTTCCCGAGCCGATTACTTTCCGAGGACTTTATGTAATTCAATGATGAAAATAGCTGCTCACAGAAATAAGATGATCCAAACATTGTTAATACAGCATTTGCTAAATTTTTCATGCAGATAAATGTATTTGGCAAAGAATTCCAAGTTTGGAGTATAATATTTTCAATATTTTCAATATTTTTATTCAAATCTTTAAATTTGTTTATCCATAAACAACTATTTTGAAATTCGACTAATTCTATTTCTAAATTATTAATAGTCGTATTTCCATGAGAATTTTAAAACAACAATTGCTCGCGACAGACGAATTAAATAATTCAAACCTAAAGTTTGAATTATTTAATTCATTCCTAATTTTAGTTATACCACCTGACACCAGATGTCAAATTGTTCTTTCTCTTTGTTGTTTTATTTCAATTCTTCCTTCCCCCCAATTTTAGTTATACCACCTGACACCAGATGTCAAATTGTTCTTTCTCTTTGTTGTTTTATTTCAATTCGATAAAATAATTCGCGACTTGTTTTCATGAGAAAAAATAATTCGAATTAAATTTTTCTGGGACAGATTCAACCCTTAATAGTTAGTAAATTATTAGTCCAATAAATGATAAATGATAAACAGGTTAGCACAAGACAGTACAATTTAACATGATTAGATGCTCGTTCCTCTGGAATCTAATGCCAGAACTCAGGATTCTTTAAATTTAAATCAGGACATCAAAAATTATTATTATTATTAATGTTGTAATTTTACTAATCCTGTTGACATAATTAAGATAAACAAAAATCAACATCTTCGAAATTTATTACTTATATGTTCCCATAAAACTACAACTCCGTTTATGGACATATTACCCTGCAAAATCAAGCATGCAAGGTAAGTAAAATAATAAATAATAAATGAAAGGAAATTGAAACATTATTTTCTTAAAAATTTTATCGGTGTACCATATAAGTAATATTGACGTTTGTATGTGAAAACTGTAACCTAAACTTCAATAAATCCATTAAGTTAATTAATTAAGTTCAATACATTTAGCGTCTCGATTTGCATTTACATAATCCCACGTGGTTCACTTTCGTTTAATCAAAATTTGGCATGCATAAATAAATACGTCATTATGTGTTGGAAACCAAATCTCAACTCAACTCAAAATTAATATTTCCAAATTAGTATTTTATTTATATAATTTAGTTAATTTATAATCTTTTAATATTAATTAAATTATTTTAAAGTAATTTAATGCAGTTTATAATACCCTGTAAGTAAAAAAAAATTAATCATACCTAAATATATTATTTTATATGTATTATATATGGCGGTTTCCGATTCAACTCAAACTTACTCGATTATATGAAGTATAAAAATCCTATTTGAGTCGAATCCACTAAAATTTTCGTTGTGTTTGTATAGTTCATATTTTATCAAGAACACTATAGTTGTCTCATGAATACAAAAAACACAAAGAGAGAAAACAACACAAAAATAAAAATAACAGAAACTTATATACTAAACCACCAACACACATTGAAGGTAAATATTTTTGTACAATTTTCCATGTGCGTAGCAGGAGACGTGTCATGTTTTATATTACATACAAATAATACCCTTATAGCGAACAAACAAACATTCCTATTCTATGAATCAAGGTACTGAAAAATATTTGTGACGATTATACCAAAACCAACAAAAATGCCTCTCTGTTTTTCTTGTTGTTTAAATATTATATGACAAAAACCAATAATAAATAGTACTCGTCGTAAACGTAACAGTTTGGTGTTGCAATAACGAAGCAGTTATGTCGTTCCCGTCCTATGATAATTAGACTTTTTGCGAGGAGTTATCAATGTTGTAGTAGTTCGTAAACTATTCACCTGAGGTGTTTCATTTATGCCACGTGATTAGTGAAATAATAACGTAACATTTTTAGCGATATGAATTTAATGAAACATTTTTTTGCAATGTTTTTTTTCTAAAAAACTAATAATTTCTTAAGTATTTTTCTTTTATTCTAAAAAAAAAAATATTAAGCAACAAATTATATTTTTCTAAATCAAACTCGGACGTTAATTATTTGGTTACTTATTTATTTATTAAAAAAAATTCTTGAACCGAAAAAATATGTAATGGCGATCGAAAACTCAAAACTAAATGGTTATCATTTCTTTATACTTATTATTCCAATAATATTCATAAAGGAATTTGGTGTTACGTTTAGGTGTAGCAAAAACGAAACATTTACGTTGTTTCTGCATCATGATAATTAAATTTGTTTGCGAGGTATTTTTGTACTATATACATTTTATTTAAATTTGAGAATGTATTTGTGTCAAGCAAAAAAGTGATACGTTTATAGTACGCTTATGCGACGTATTTTGCGAATTCGCTTAACTTGTTTAGCGGGAAGATATATAGAAAATAAAGGTATAATATTGCGCATGCTGTTGCTATCTTTTTTTCGCAATTTGACGTCACGTGTAGACAAAAATGCTGATGGAGTTTCGTGATATTTTTATTAATTTTTTAAATAAATGGAAATAAATAATTTTTTTTTAAACTTGCCATTAATTGTTTTTAGACTTTATGTTAAAATTAAACATTTAAATTTTTATTTCAGTTATATAATGCAATACTTTTGGAATTAAATCGCGAAAAGAGGCATGTTTTAATATTCGTGTCTGGAGCAGACTGTTTGAGCACATTGTATAACAAGTTTCGGAATTTATTAGTGTAATTTTTTTGTTAAATGCAGAGAACGTTTAGATTTACTAAATTTGAATAATTCTTATTGCAACAAAACTATCAATTGTACTTCTGATAAGAACACATATAGAACACTAAACAGTGAATGGGTGTTTTGATTTAGTTGTAGCGAAAACCATAAGAAAATAAATGAAATAAGCCAGAGATTTAATTTTAATTTATAGTTTTATTTAATTTCCTTTTTTTCAAATTTATATTTTCTATATAAAATAATATAATTTATTTAAAAAATTAACCAAAAAACCTAGAAAACTTAATAAAAATATCTGTTTTTTTGTCTACACGTGACGTGATTAGGGTTCGTAAATTTACCGAAATTTGAAAAACCGGTAAACGGTAAATGTTTATGAAAAAAATCGATTTACCGGTAATTTACCGGTTTTAAAAAAAAATTATGAAATGTTAAATAAAACAACTGAACTTAATTTATTTCAAAAATTGTATTTATTTCATTGGAAAAAAAAACAAAACAAAATTTCATTAGTCTTAAAAAAAACCTAAGGATTACAAATTACAGAGGATTTCTGTGTTAATTTTAATATTACACATATTTATTTTTAAATTTAGTAAAAATCTCTGAATAGTCAATTATTTATTATTGGTTTTGGTTGAGTTGATTTCTAAATCCTTCTGCTCCTTCTGCAGGAACTTATTAATTTGTATATTGAACTGCAAGTACCAATTAAAACACTGACACAGATAGAAGAGGAACTAGAATTATTTAATGATAATATTCAAAAAGCGGCTTGGAAGAGTACTCCTACTAGCCACAAGAATATGAATAAGGCTCCAAGCTATCCTCTGGAAGTCAGAGAATTGATTCAAGAGAAAAGGAAAGCCCGAAAAGCCTGACGGAGGAATCGTGCACCGCAAAATAAAAAAGCACTCAATTATCTATGTAATAAACTGAAAAATCTAATCACGGAAATTAAGAACACCAAATTCAATCAACAAATACTTAAGTAGTCGAACTGGAGAAAAAGATACGAGTATTCGCTTTGGAAAGCTACAAAATCTCTGAAGAGACCAAAAATGCAGGTGCCACCAACTAAATGTGACGATGGAAGCTGGGCTAGAAGCACCAAGCAAAATGCCACGCTGAATATTTGGAACAAACCTTCCAACCTCTGCCTAGACAATCAATAGATGAAAATATAACTCCAGTAAACAAAGTGGGTGAACTTGATATACGTAAAGTTACACGGGAAAATCTCCTGGATACGATCTAATTACAGGCCAAATAGTTAAAGCATTACCGGAAAAAGCACTAAGAAAATCGCTCCAAATAAGCAATGTTCAGAGTGAAATATGTCCCAATCCAATGGAAGATAGCAGTGGTTATCATGACACCAAAACCAAATAAACCAGCTAATGACAAAAAATCGTATAGACCGATTTCTTTGCTTTCAATAATTTCAAAAATTTTCGAAAGACTACTGCTGAAGAGGTTAAAACCAATAATAGAAGAAAGAAGTCTAATTCCTCCACATCAATTTGGATTTAGAGAAAATTACTCCACTGTAGAATAGGTGCATAGAATTACAAACATAGTTGAAGATGTGCTTGAAAACAAAATATGTTCCAGTATCTTCTTGGATGAAGCTCAGGCTTTTGACAAAGTGTGGCATCAAGGACTAGAATTTAAACTGCATCGAGATTTACCAAAGCAGTTTTATCAGATTCTAAAATCTTACATAACCGATCGTTACTTCCGGGTTAAATATGAAGGGGAATACTCTGAATTAAAGAAAATATCAGCAGGAATATCGCAAGGCAGCGTCCTATTCGCTGATGGTACTGCAATTCCTGCAATTGGTAACACCATAGAAGAAGCGACAAAGACACTTATGAGAGCCACTCACACAGCGAGCAACTGGACGAAAAGGTGGCGAACCAAGCTGAATGAAGCGAATTCAGTACATGTTAACTATACAAATCAAAAAGTTAACTGGATACCGGGGGAACTTAACTCGCAACAAGTTCCCCATGCAAATATGGAGAAATATCTTGGCATGACTCTCGATGCTAAGTTAAAGTGGAAAGAGCATGTGAAAAAGAAAAAGGAAGAATTAAACATTAAATACAGGAACATGTACTGGCTCATTGGAACGTATTCTGAGCTAACATTACATAACAAATTGCTCTTATATCGGCAAATATTAAAACTAATATGGACTTACGGTATTCAGCTTTGGGGTTGTGCCAAGAAGATCACCATTAAAATAATTCAAAGTTCCCAAAATAAAGCCCTACGTGGCATAGTGAATGCACCGTGGTACATCAGAAATGATAACAATACTTGGAGCGTCTTAGTCAATACCAAAAAATGACGACATCCGTAGTATGCTGGAACACACAAATTTAGTGAGACGGCTTCGAAGGACGAAGCATCTAGCTTTAAGCTCAATAGCCAATGGGCTACACCTCTCTAAACATTAAACTCATTTATAACACACGTGGTGAATATTCATTTAGGGTCTGCATGAAAATATCGTGCCACCCGTAATTTAAAATTAATAAAAAAATAAAAGCACACAATATAATTACAAATTATTGCACCAAAATTGCAAGCAAAAATTGACCAATGAAGAAAAATGAAATGAACATACAAAACCGTGATCACAAGACAAAATCGCTTAAGTCAAAGTTGATAATTTTTCTGGAGAGGTAGAAAAAGCTGTCAGTTAAATTCATTTTTGAGCTATGCGGACTGAAGCTACTATGGCTTGCGACCGCAGCATTTGGCCACAAGGCATTATTACTTAAGTGAAATTTATTGAAGTTATAGGAGAGATAGAAAACATTGAATATTGAAAATAATTTTTGTCTTAAGTCGACTTAGGCGATTTTGTCTTGTAACCACGGAAATATTAAAAACAAAATTGTAAGAATATCATTTAGAACGGCAATAAACGGCTAGTTGTAAGAATATCATTTAGAACGGCAAAAATGACATGTGGGGAAAGGTATCCGGATTAAAATTGAGAGAATAAGATTTTACAAACATTATAAAAAGAAGACGAAACCAAATTAAATGAACAAGATAATCAACCGTACGTATAACATATGAGGCGTTGATAAGTAAAGTGGTCTAACCCACAAAATTTCGATTATAATATTATTATTGAAGTTTACTCATATTAAAAGTATTTTTGAAAAATTGTTGTTGCTTCATATAATACGATTATTCATAAGGGCCAAATAAGAATATTTTATACAAAAACTATACATTCACTAGCTCCTCATAATTGAATCGGTCATTTCAAAAACCCCACATGTTACAATTTTGGCAGTTTTTAGTTAGCTATCGTTTCGTAGTCTTAAAATCGACTTATCGATCCCAGTGACTGTAACCGGGTCGATTCCATCCTTACTAACAATTCTTTCATATCCTTCCTTATGTGTTATATGTAATGGGTGTACGGTTGGCCCGGCGTCATCCGGGAGACAGGTCTAGGCTTGGTCTTATACTCCAATCAAACAATCAACCTGTTCGGCTACTTTTAGCGTGCGCGAAATTAGTCTTTATACTGCACAGAGCAGTACAACCTTTTTACCGACTTTTCCCTATTTCCAAACATGAAGAAAAACTTATCAATCTAGCTAAAATTAGAAAAATGATGCAACATAATAAATATTTAAATTCCATATTTTAAGATCAATGACAGCAATAAAAAAGCTCAATGTTCAAATGTTCTTATTCAGCTTACTATTGAACTCCTTTTGTATTGACCTACCTGTGCATCAGAATCGGTCGTGAATATTTCGGAGACTTCAAAAATTCATCGCTGATTACATAAAAATGTGTAAGATTGGTGACATCGTTTATAGATGTTACGTGAAGTATGAAATCTTTTTGCGAATCATAATTGATGGTTTGTATGTGTTAGAAATGCGACTTGGTCGAATTATTGCCTGAACAATTAACGTTATAAGACAATCTTTTGAATTTGAAAAGAGAATGAATCTAATTTATTTAGTTAAATTCCGAGAACGAAAACGTAATGGAGTCTTTTTTCTATAGAGGAATAGAGAAGAGAACCCAAAATTTAAAAAATAGACATTACTAGCAAAATATTAATTTTTAAATTTTAAAAACATTGTATTTTTATTATTTAAAATAAATAAACAGTTGGTAGTATCGTGGTCCATTTTATCAACACCCTTTCTGGTCACCTTGTAATATATAAAGGTTCATCTCCATGATACGTTTTGTAATAAGTTGACTGGATTCAGGTTAGAGCTGAATCGAGCCATTACAAAATTTATCTTAAGGGGATGATGCTATCACGACTTAATCCCGGTGTGTAAAATTTGCTTTCGCGTTTATTGACCGGATGCTTATGGGGTTCAACTTGGTTTCAAATTCTCACAGTGGAAGAAACGTAAAAGAAACCATAAAACAATTTTTGTACGCACACCTAAAGTAAGCGTGTGCGCAACAACAACAAAAATGTATTTACGTTTATTTATTGAAACTTGAGTCCACACTTTTAATGTGTAGAAACAAATTTGTAAATAAACGTATCTGAAAATATGAGTCTTATGGGCACGCGCCACTAGAATTAATAGAATTTTACGTTAATTTTCTGTACAAACAGCTTTGATACAATACAACTACCGTAATTGGAATGGTAACTGTACCCGGATATTGTCATTAGATTTTTTGAGAAGAAAATATCATCAAAGTTGGGATGCAGTTTTCTTTGGATTTTTTGTGGATTAAGTATATTTTGTAACACATGTTACAAATTTTTTGGAGAACGTACAAGCAAACGCTTACATTCCCGTCATCGGCAAATTGTTTGCAATGCAAGTCTTGTTTGGTTTTAGTGCCTAACTGTTGATAATTGCTACGACAGTAACAAAAGAGCCAATGGTGTGGAAAAAAACTGGTCACGCAAATCCCTTAAGACTCATTCCCGTATATGTATAACCATAAGGAACGTTATTTGTCAGTTATTATGTCAGTATCTTCTGAATTTATTTGTATATGAAAACCTTTACAATTTTTTTTACAATTATGTAAATTCACAAAGTAATGGAAAAATAGTGTTTCAATACCGTTATTTTTAATTATTTAGGTTTAATTTTCAACGAAATCCTTCTTTGGAAAGCTAATTTTCATATCGCTCACTGATTTTAGTGACATTGATAAATAAAATGGTTAGAAATTTATTTTAGTGTATTTTCCAAACAAAATTAGGTGTCCGCATATGATGTACAATTTGCTATCCACATAAAAGTACGCTAACGACTAAAATTATCGTATCGGTATTTATATGAAATTATCAAACTGTCGTTTATTTTAACTAATCTTATGTACAATTTTGAAATAATATAGCATCAATAATTATCTGTTTATATTCTGGTAATTAGTAATAACACGATATTTAAGATTTCATTATCACGACAATAACACATGTTTGATTAAAACCACTTCAAATCAAGAAACATCAACATTTAGCCTCACGCGTATCGTACATTCAAGTAAAACGCTATAAAAAATGTGTAGAGATAAATAGACATAGTTATAGGTACAACGATAACATTCGAAATATCAGAAGTTTATTTTTATCGTGTTTTTAGTAAAATGAGAGATCTACGATAAAAACTTTGTCTCTGTAGTAAAACTTAGGTACAACAATAAAACATTTTTAGGCAATAATAGCCCGTGTAATAACTAGAAGCTGGCTCTGTTTGAGCTGCTACTCTTTTTTGTTGTGACTCCAATCAATATACTCCTTTGCTACTGTTAATTGTAATGAGGCAGCGTACTTTCCCGAATCTCCAATCCACAAATACCCACAACCATAAAGTCAGAGTGAATATTTTTATCACTCGGAATAGTTATTTCCTCTTCAATAAAATAAACTGATTATTCTAAACTTTATAAACTTTATCATGATTTATAATAATTAAAGTAATTTATTTTTCTTTTATTGTTTATCTTGGAATTGAAGATTAAAACTTGAAATCCATAAAGTGGTGAAAAATGATTTGGTGGAAAAAATAATACAATTATCAAGAATTTAAAATTGTCTGTCTGTAATCA
This sequence comes from Tipula vernalis, assembly GCA_958295665.1. Lineage (NCBI taxonomy): Eukaryota > Metazoa > Arthropoda > Insecta > Diptera > Tipulidae > Tipula > Tipula vernalis. The sequence continues at coordinate 277,658,285 of OY282558.1, forward strand.
ATTGATTTTTTCGGCTTTTTGATAGACAAATATATTAATTGTTCATGAATTGTTCATAATTCATGCTACGTCTCGCTCCTTCAATTGTTTATGTGTAGCACTTGTGAAATGCTGCTTTACCCTAAAAGTTTTTTCGGCGGACACCGCTTTATTGCAAAGTTTGCAAAATAAGATTTTGCTATCGGTTTTAGAATCTGCTGGATACTCGGCGACGTACTGTCTCAATTTATTTAAGAGTGATTGTTTTACTTTCGGCAAATTCTTGAAAGAAAGAAATTTTTATTTACAAATTTATTTAAAGTATAATTTATAATTTTATTGAATTTCGTTTATAAGTTTGTACTTACTTAATTTTTGCTCAACACAAAAATTGTACAATAACCACTAAAATGTTACAACAATAAAATTGATATCGATACTTCACCGTCAAAATATTCAATGGCACTCAAAATGTATAACCTCAAAATTGAGGGGCGAAATTATACCACTTAGAACGTTAGTGTAAGGCAGGCCACACACGTACAGTTTTAACTGTACAGTTAAAACTGTCAGTTTTAACTGTACGTGTGTGGGTATTTCGGTTCAATTAAACTTAACTGTACAGTTTAACTGAGAACTTTAAAATTTTTTATATTTTTAACTGAAACGATTAACTTAACTGAACGTGTGTGGGGGTTTAACTGCACAGTTCTCAGTTTTTTGTCAAAATTTTGAGATGAGAGGACGTTTCATATAATAATTAAAACATTGAATTATACAAAACTAGTTCGACTATTTATATAATTTTTTCATGCAAAGGCTACATACTATAAAACTTTGCGCTAGGATAGGCATAGCAAACGGCCTAAACGATGCAAAGATTTATAGTGTATCAGACAGCCAATCGGCCGTAAAGGCTCTTAGTTCTTGTACAGTTGAGTCAAGGCTGGTATGGGATTGTCTGAAGGTTATTAAACATCTGGCAGGCTCAAATAAGGTAACACTTATGTGAGTGCCAGGTCATACTGGAATCGAAGGAAACGAGGCAGCTGATGGCCTCGCCCGTGAGGGTTCTGCCTCTCCATTTATTGGACCAGAACCCTTCTACGGCTTCACTAAGGGACACTTTAGAGCAGCGGTAAAACGCTGGGAGGATCTTCAAAAGTCCTCCTACTGGCGCAGAGTTCCAGGTTTACGACAGGCAAAGAAATTTATATCACCTTCGTCTGTCAGGGTTAAGGAGTGTCTTGAACTTAGGAAACCTGAGTTGAGGCTGCTTACTGGCTTCCTCACAGGTCATGTCCCCTTAAGATATCACCTTAATATTCTGTGCCAATGCCCAGCCATTTTCCAGCAAAGACTTCAACATTTAGGAGGGAGAACAATGAGCCGGGATAGTATGTATCTTGTACCGGTAGTAGTATTATCAGATTTATTAAGCGCCTGAATCTAGTGGTTCTTCTTCACTTAATTATTTTAATAAATTTATATGGGAAGTTAAATTTCGTTTTTTAAGCCAATTCTTGCACCACTTTTCAGAATTTTTTTTATTTAATTTTTTTAATATTTAAAAAACCACACCGAGAGGAGGCAAATCGTTCCGCTCATTCAAATCCATGATAATAACTGAAGGATTAGACTGAACGTGTGTGTGCATCTCAGTACACAGTTAAAACTGACAATTATAACTGCACAGTTAAAACTGTCAGTTAAAATTGTATGTGTGTGGCCTGCCTAAGGATTTTGCACAGTTGTGGAGTCGTGGCTATCACATTTATACCATTTGGTAATGTTAGTACACGAATTTCTTTCATATTTTGGTATAAAGCCGACAAAACACCATCATAGGTGAATACCGGAATTAAAACCAACTTTTTATAAGGAATGGTCCCTAATGTCCCTATTGCTCAAGCCGAGCACCTAAAAATAAAAAGAAAACAAAACACCACAAAAAACATAACTCATTTAAATCCAAAATATGTTTTAGACTTATCTGACGGCAAACAGCAGATTGTGAATCCAAACATCGTGAATACGTCATCTTCCTCGTAATGGAGTTGCGTTAATACCTGTAAAGGAATACCATTTTTAGAATTTTGTTTATTTATTTATATTATATAATTGAGTACACTTACCTCACTTTTCGTCACTTTGTTTACATTCTAATTTTACAGCTAAAAAATAACCCAAGTATAACAAAACTGAAAACTTGAACCGGTTATCAATTTTTGTCCGGTTTTCAGACGAAAATCTCGGAAAATGATGAATTTTGGTTTCCAAATTTCGACACATATAGCGTTGAAGTAGAATCGTATTTTTGTTTTCTGTAGACGCCATTACGATTGCGTTATACGTAAATAGAATATCGCTTGTGCCAAAATAGTGTGATTGTTTATTAAAAAAACGAAATCGGCTGACAATTTTACAGTAAAATGTTAGCGAAAAGGTGACTGTGTTGAGTGTACCGATATTTCGGTATCGGCTGATTTAAATAATAAATTTAATAATTACTTAAAAGATAATACTTTGAAATAGGAATAAATTTATCAATAAAAGTGTTACAAGCAGGCGTCTGGCCACTACTTGGTTCGACAATGGTATCAATTACATTTGCGATACCTCAGGAATTGGAAAAATCCATTGGAATGTTTCAGAAATTTTATCATATAAATTTTAGTGGTCGAAAACTTACGTGGCTACACCATTTTTGTCATGGTGAACTCAAAGTCTCATACCTCAAGAAACCTTATATCATTACGATGCAAACTTTTCAAATGGCTATCCTATTGTTGTTAAGAAACGCTACTTTCAAATAATGAAACGTTACAAAAACATATTCAAAGTTTAATTGAATCAAAATTGTGCTGTGTGGAACAGAGGTTGGTTTTTTTGTTTTACTAGGTCTTGTACCTTGAATACAATATAATATTGTAACGCTTTTTTCTTTACAGAAATTAGAAGATTCAACCGAAATTATTGACTATTCAAATAAAAGGACTAAGTTTAAAATTACTGCAGCTCTCCAATGTGAAACACCTCAGAAAGTTGAACATGCGATGCACGCAGTAAATGAAGATAGAAAAATGTATTTACTCAGGTGGAGTTAAAATTTATATATTATAATAAATGTAATATTGTAATTTATACATGTAATAAAAAGTTCTGAAAAAAAAATTTAAAAAAAAATATATTTTTAATTAAAGCTAGATTTAAATTCAAAAGTGAAATTTTGCCGCTAAAATTTATATAAGCCCCGCCCACAAATTTGTCGTACCATAACCTTACTTTTTTGTCCGCATTTTCCGAGTTTTTGGCCAACTTTCATAGGAAATCTTATAATAAGTCGGACATTATTCCTGACAAAAGTCGGTGATGAAATCCGCAAAATGTCAGGAAAATGCAAAAATTTTCGGAAATAAAAATACTTGGGAATTGTAACAATAATGTAATAGAATAATATGTACACTGTAAATTAGTGTACTAAAAATTTATAACACTTTAAAATCATAATGTACTAATAATTTAGAACCAGATGTCATTTTTGGATTAAGAAAGAATTATTGTAAAAAGGGCATAAAACGGTGATAACCTGTGCGAATGATAGTGTGAAAATTAAAATTGAGAAAAGTTAAAATAAAATCGTGTTTAAATTATATACCTACCTCCCGCATTAAACTGGACATTCTAAGATATCGCAAAGAAAAACATTGACGCTGTATTAAATTGGACATCCGAAGATACCGCCCTGAAACATTTTGGACATTGGAACTAATTTGGACACGGTGAATCTGCAACGAGCAAAAATATAACGATAAAGGACCTGTGGTATCGTATCTCGAGTCAGCGATTTAACGAGACGATCTACACTAAACGGGATATTGACCGGGTCTTTTGGTGTACTCAAATACACCTATAACAAATTAATCTTTTAATATAGTATGTTAAATAATTCACTGCTAGTGGTGCTAGGCATCAGTAAACAGGAAAATTGAACAGAAAAACTGTACAACGGAATTTAGAAAAACAGGTCAATTGTATGCAAAATACAACAATTTTATGCAATATATGCCCATAATATATAAAATATGCCAAAATATGCAATATATGCCAATATATAACAAATAGAGCTTGAAATCATTAGATTTTTATGAAAATGATTAAAAAAAGTAGAAATATCATTCCCCCCCCCCCTCCCCCCTTACTTTAGCCTAAGAGTTATACCAATGTATTACTCTTCAAAAATGAGAACCCTCCTTGAGTTCCTATGTTGGTAGTTTGGTTTCGTCATGAAATGTTCTATACACACAAGTTAAAATGGCTAAACTCAAATTCAATTAATTTTCATGAGAGTGAATTCAAATTTGAACTCGAATGGCATAAAAGTGTTTGCTTATTTTGAGATTAATTTTAAGGGTTAATAACCTCTATGGGGTTCTATATCTATTTTTTCTAAATTTAGAAAAATTTCTAGCTCTGGAACATGTTGCGCTAGTCCGTTCGCGTTCCAGGTGACAATTCTTAATGTTCTGTTCATTTTAGTATATGATGGCTGTTGCCTCGTTCAAGGTTTGATGCATATCTAGACGCTTATATAAAGCTTCTAGATCACGTTCTTGCTTTGCTAGCCGTATATTTATGGCTTCTATGCTTCGACAAATCCTTTCAAGGGGGTTATCATTCATAGCATTAGATGATTGCTGTACAATTTGTGAATAACTTTTCCGCTCTGTACCTATACCTGGTGGTTTTGGCTCCGCTTGCGTTTTAGTTGGTTTCTCTTCTCTGTAACCCTAGGGTTTTGAGGAAACTGATGCGTTTTGTTTCTTAGTCTTTGAAGTTCTTTGGCTACTTCACAGCCTCTATAATTTGCAGGATGATGCCCTTTACAGTTTATACATTTTGCAGGGGTGTTTCTACTTTCTGTACACTCTTTCGCGTTGTGTTTTCCAGCACATTTTACGCATCTTGGCTCCCGTCTGTAATATTTTTGCGTGTGATTGAAACCTTGGCATTTTTTGCATTGAGGTATTAGCCTCGTGTTTTTCTTAAGCGGTTCTATTTTAACCCTCATATTGAGAATTGCTTTGATGTTGAAGATGTTTTCAATTTTCTCCTTTTTGTTAAACGTAAGCATGAAGAGTGGAAGCCCCCTTTTTTGACTTGATTGTTCTCACCTCTCTCTCGTTTTAGGATGTTTACTGCATCTTCTATTTGCAGATCTCTTGCCTTTAGGTCTTTAATTATGCCCTCCTTCTTACATGTTGGATGAAGGCCTCTGGCCATAACCTTAATTGCGAGTTCGTTTTTATCTTCGTATGTGAACCATTCTTTACCTTCCGCATTGAGCTTTGTTGCTAGAGCTCTATATGTATCGGAATCTGGTGTATTGATTTTCCACACGTTATTGTTTAGTGACACTACTCTATATTCCTTAGCTGTCACTGATTTCGTTATAGATTGTATACTAGCAAATTCTGTTATGCCGATTACATTAATTGGCGGAGTAGCCTTTTCTTTCGGTACAACCTTTTGTTGCCGATTTTGTTGCTGTTGCTGGTGAGCTCGTTTGGTATTAGTATCACCAGTTACTAATACATTAGCTTGCGAATGATCTCCAACTTCAGGCGAGAATTCTGCGCTTCGTTTTTTGTTAGGTCTTTTCTTCCTTTTCAGTACCCAATCTGTTTCTCTCATGAGATCCTCTTCATCAGTATGGAACTCATTGTTATAACTGGTGTGAGTACTTGTTTCATTATAACAAGTTAGCGGTTTTTCAGAAATCTCCATTGGTTTGGGCTTCTTTAATTCTTCATTTTCTTTTTTTAGTTTTTCAATTTCGCTTCTTAGTTGGGTTAAAAGTACATCTACTTCACTGAGTTTTCGACAGAGTTCAGCGTTTTCGTCTTTCTGCTGATTTTCAGAGTTAGTATGATTGTTTGGTGATCTTAACAACATTGAACTTCTTTCGAATGGGCTTAGCATTGATTGGCTCACAACAGAATCCATTGAGCCAGCCTCGTAAGAGGGTGGATTAGCTAACTGGGTAGTTGGTCTACCACCTGGGGTATTGTTTCCTTTTTGCGTTGTATTCATTGCTTTAAAACTGGTTATGTATCAACTACCAACCTAACCAATACAAGTTGGTAGTGGGTCATTGAAGAGAACATCATTTGCTATGTTCTCGGTAGTCGGTTATTTCGCCGTATCTCGTCGTGACAAAATTTCAAAAAAGATGGATATTGTGATGTTTTGGTTCTCTTTGTCACGAGTAATGCGCATGAGCACAATCAGCTTTGTTTATGTATTCATACCAATTTTACCCAATAAACAATAATTGGCACAAGCTCGTGCCAATTTTTCTTCGTAGTGACGAGTGGAGACAGGCCAATAGAATACGGTGCATCACTTACGATTAACAGAAGCGAAGAAATGGTTTACTACTTATAATGGTCAATAAACCAGTCGCCATGCCACAATATGTATGGTTTCGTTAGATGGGCACAGATCAGTTAAAAATTATATCTTGCTTGTGTGGGTAAAACACGACTTTCTTTTGCGAACAGAGAATTTTGAGAAATTTTATTTTTTTTTATAATTGTTAAATTTTTTTTTTTAATTCTTGGAAACATTTTGTATTAAGCATTTTTTTGTAAACCTTATACTTTTTAAGATATTTGCAAAATAAATTTTATGGACCAAGGGAGTGGCCACTTCCGGTTAGCCGATTTGGATTAAAATTCACTGGGACCTCCCAATTTATCAAAAAACCTTAAATCTAAAGTTTTAGTTCGATTGGTTAAACCATCTGGGCTGTAGAGAGGACACAGACCGACGCCATTTCGAAACCCACTTTTTCGGACTCAGGATACCTCAAAACAGATAAATCTCTAAAAATTTCAAGGTCCAAAATTTTCATGACTATAAATTATTTTTATTTATAATGAGCCAATTCTTTATATTTAAACACAATTATTTTTTTGGTATAGGGCTTTTTATTTTTTCATATTTAAGCTTGAGCTACCAATCCCAATTCGGGATCATAATCAAAAGCATAATGAAAATTATTTTCAAAATGAGTTCCTTTTTATATAAAAATTCCACATAAAACAATCAAACATTTGTTACTAAAAACCTAGAACCTTTTCGAAAAAAAAATTTCCTGACTAAAGCGATTTCATGTAGAAAGGTTGTACAATTGAATAAAAATAAAATGATTATGAGACAAAAAACTTATATAAATACATCATACGAGTTGCAAATATAAGCATAATCTTCCACAATATTAATCGAATTTGTACTTGATTTGATATGTAACATTTCCAAAAAGATTTTTTCTTAAAATTGGTTTGTTTATCAAGAATTTTGACGTTATCTAAATAGATTGAATGACTTGAGTTTTTCAGATGCCGTGTAAGTGCGCCAATATTTGAATTTAGAGCTTTGTTGGTGTCATATCTGTGTTGATAAATCCTTTTTTCCAAAAATTATTTTGTCTGTCCAGTATACCTAGCGTTGCAACTACAACGAACTTTGTAAACCACATTTGATTGTTTTTTAAAAGGTAGTTTGTCTTTAATTTTGGAAAAAATATTTCCATTAGACTTGTAGCTGCACATCCCACAATTTTTAAATTATAATTTTGGAACAGACGTTTTATTTTTTCATAAAGGTTTTTTATATATCGAATGGCCAAAAAGTTTGAGATTTCATTTTCTGGTCTAGATATCGTATATCTATCAAAATTTCTTGTTTTCCAAAATACATTTTTCGGGATATTGGTTAAGCACTAATGTATCTTTTAGAATTTTTAAATTTTGTTTGTGAAATTTAGTATCGGAAAGCTTTATAATTTTTTGGGTTAAAATTTGTATAGTGTTAATTTTATAAGTGATGGGGAGCCAAGAATAAAAATGTTTATATCTGCCTGACCAGGTATTTTTATGATACTAATTACAAGAAATTTTGCCATTTGGTTCGTGAATTAACAAACTGTCCAAAAAAGCAATTTTGTTATTCACTTCTTTTTCTAAAGTAAATTTTATTCTATAATTTGCTGAATTAAACGCTTCTAAAAATAATCGATTTTATCACAGTAATTATGTCGTCCACATATCTAAAGTAGAATAAAGGTTCAAGGTTTATGAGTTTAACACTGAATTTTCTAAATTTTCCATTACTAAATTTGGAGAACTCAGAGGGGAGCCAAAGGTTTGTCTATAAATTTTATTATCAAATGAAAATTCCGAATTGTTTAAAACGATATCTAAAGCAGTAAAATCCCGCCAAACGGCGCAGTGGTTAAAAACTGCGGCGCTTGAATCGGGAGGTACCGGGTTCGAATCCCGAAAAGGGCGGGATGCAAAAGGGATTTTTCATCATCTGATTACGATCGGTGATGAAGATGAACACATCTATTGGGTGTGTGAATATGACTCCGCCCTTTTTTGTTAAAATAAAACACATTTGCTTGTTTAGAAAATGAAAGAATTATTTATTGAAAGTATGCTCCATTTGCAGCTACAACTTTCCCCCATTTTTCAGGCAGATATGACGGATTCCCTATCTGAAAAAATCTTGGTCTTTGGAGGCGATCCAATCATTAAGCCAATTTTCGATCTCTGCGCTAGAACTGAACCGCTGTTCAGAAAGAGACGACTGCATCGACCGGAATAAGTAGTAATATGAAGGAGCTATGTCTGGTGAATACGGCGGGTGGGGTAGAACTTCCCAGTCCTGTCCTTGTAAATAATTTTTCACAACGTTTGCAACATGTGGTTTTGCATTGTCATGCTGAAAAATTAATTCGTTGTGTTGTGTCTATTCACACATTCTGATCATTTTTTTTTTTTTTTTTGGTTTGAATTAAATAATTATATTTTTATAATTTCAAAATAATGAATATTAGAATAAATAAATTTTTAAATGGGATAATAAATAGATTTTATAAATGACTTAAATAATTTAATAGATTGTTTTAAAAATGTTGTGGAAATGTTAAATAATTGTTAGGGAAATAATATTGGTTTCATTTGAGATTTGTGGTAATAGTAAACCTTCAGTTGGGATTGCTAACATCCTGAGGAAAGGACGCATACCATTATCCGTTGGCTTTCTGGTCCACTTTCTTGTGGAAGTACATTATTCTTGTTGTCTCCATGTTCATATTAGCTATAAAGCTCTTTTATTTTTTGATATAAGTAGGTAATCTGAATTCTCTTTGTGGCTCCAATTAGATACCGTATTCTACCCTGAAATACGTTTCCAGGCTTCGGCTTTTTGTCCACTCTTGCCGGAGACTAATATTGTCCATCGAATGTTCATTTACACGAGCAATTTCATCATCCCGCTGTAATACATTCCATTGCCACCCCGAATCCTTATAATCAACCATGCGGGCAGCAAAAAACTCAATTGAGTTTAAGTATTCATCCCGTTTTACAAATCGTCGTTCGTTAACTTGGGGTGCGATCCCAAGTTGTACTTGTTCGCCATTTCTAGCAAATTATAATTTTTTTTCGTTATTCGAAAATACATATTCATCTTCTGCTTTCGGTATACTTTTCGGTATAGCTTTCTTGGGGTGTGCAAAAAAAGGCATTGACAATCCAATTCTTCTTTATCGGGCTTTGCTTTCTCGTCTATGTTACGGTTAGGTTTACGTGCTGCAATTTTTTCTCGTTGAAATTGAAAAACGAGTATCGCGCAGGCGAACTTTTTAAATAATTTCCTCTATAGCTCGCTTCAAACGTATTAGTTGTCGTCGGTACACATCGCCATTGATAGTTTCACCTGATTCCAGCAGTTCATAATATACCACACCTTTCTGATCCCACCAGATATACTGAGCATAACCTTATTGCAATGGATATCTCGCTTTGGTTGCGATGGACCAGCTTCACCACGCTTCACCCAAGATTTTCGGCGTTTGGGATTCTCATAATAAATCCATTTTTCATCTCCAATGACTATCCGATGCAGAATACCTTGTCTTTGTTGTCTTTGAATCAGTATTTCACAAATGGTTTTTTGACGTTCGAGGTCTCTTCTTTTAATTCATGTGGAACCCAGTTGTTAGCTTTTTGAACCATTCCGATTGTTTGTAAACGTTTTGCAACAGTTGATCGTTCAACATTTAATGCTACAGCCAATTCTGATTGTGTTTGAGAAGAATCTTCGACCAATAACGTTTCCAATTCAGCATCTTCAAATTTTTTGAATTGTTTTCCATGCTTTTTATCTTTAATGCCAAAATCATCATTTTTAAATCGACGAAACCATTCTTTGCACGTTGTATTCGATGGAGCATGCTCACTGTAAATTTCCATAGGCAAACTATAAGTTTCCGCTGCACTTTTCTTTACCATAAAATAATGTAATAAAACTTCTCGCAAATGATGTTTATTTGGAATAAAATTCGACATTTTGAAAGAGTTAAAAATACTATTTGTTTACACTTCAACCAAATGCCGTATACTGCGTTTGATAGCTGACATAAAGTACTATAGAATACAAGTATTGCGCATTTATAATTTACGTAAGCATTAAAAATGAAGACACCAATTGAGAAAGGGCGGAGTCATATTCACACACCCAATATTTTGCAAACAAAATAGATAATTCACTACCAGCACTATTGGGACGTCTTTGCAGTATTGGGACGAATTGTGAATCAACTGATTTAAGGCTTGGTCTAACAGCACGTGGATTAACAAATTTTCCAAAATCAGTTAATGGAATATCTAATGTAATTAAGCAACATGGCGAAAATATAAAAGACCTAATTAAAAATGAATTACAACTTTTAAAAAAAGATAACCAAAAATATTGTTTAACGTTTCATGAGTGGACTTCTGTAAGAAACAGAAGATATCTTAACTTGAATGTACATTCAAAAAATTCGTTTTGGAACTTGGGATTATGTCGAGTTAAAGGATCTATGCCAGCTAAAACATGTGTTGAAATTATTGATGAGAAACTAGGATCGGCAAAATTATTTAGGTCAAAATTTTTGGAGTGGCGTGATTGATGGGCAATACGTAGTTTTTTAATTTATTTTTAATAACCATGTTATTTTGTTAATTTTTAATTTTTATATTATTTCACCTCGTGCTGTACATTTTATTGTAAATGAGCTACTGCTCAAAATAGAATGTGTAAGCACGAGGTGGAAATTGTTTGAAAAAATTTAAGAGGTTTTTATGCCTAATGGAAGCAACTTCTTTTTTCTTTTTTTGTTTCGATTGCTTTGTTTCCATGTGTGCTTTTCCTCTTAATACTAAATTATTTATAAATACTATAAATAAATAACTATAAATAAATAAATAAAGGTATCAACCATCGTAAAAAAAAAAAAAAAAAAAAAAAACAATATGGTCTTTGTCTTAATTCCGACATTGTAGCAATAACAACGGATGGCGCTTTCGTAATGAAAAGGGTAGGAGATATAATTTCAGCTGATCAACATAATTGCTTAGCACACGGCATACATTTAGCAGTTTTGGAGGTACTATATAAAAAACTAGTATATGAAAATGAATTGTCTATCAATGAACCAGATACTACAAATTCTTATTTTATGTGAAAAATAATTTGTTCTGAAAACCGGTTTAACCGGTTTTAAAATTTTGGGAAAACCGAAACCCGGTTTTTATAAATATCGACGGTTTTGCAAGCCCTACGCGTTATATATACATATATATATATATATATATATATATATATATATTTATATATATATATATATATATATATATATATATATATATATATATATATATATATATATATATATATATATATATATATATATATATTGTTGTGAATCATTGTGAATCATTCACCACATACATTCCATTCTTAACATTCCAATATTGTAAACCATTCTTAATAATTGAAAACTATAGGCGTTAGCTCGTATCGAAATATTTATGGTATAACGAGCATACTTTTAGGCGTTAGAAACATTGTATACACAAAATAATCAGGTGGTCGAACTTGAAATTACGATAACATATAGTAATAAGAGTAAATAAGAAACATAACAAAAACAACAATTATATTTGAAAACAAGAAAACAATTGTAACACATAAAATTGTCTGGTAGCAATAAAAAGAATGTAACGATAATCTTATCGATGAATACACAAAAAAATCAATTCAACACTACATTGTATCAAACGACCCAAATAATTAAATAATTATTTTATGAAAAATGCAATTTGCCCGAATTTAATAAATATTTAAGGGTAAACGACTTTAGTAGGTTACAACAAAAATTGTATGTGTCAATGTTATTGTTAGTGTAAAACATTACACACTTTTTTAGTATATAAGAACAGCATATTTTAACAAAATAAGAAATTGTATCTAAAAACTTCACCAAGTAAACACTTATTAAGAAAAAGAAAGAATAATAAATAGGTAAATAAAATATAATTTCCGTTTATTCGTCAATTCGATCCAGAGAGCATACCACAAGATCCAGAAAAATTGTAAGTATTCCAGCCACTAACCTTCACGCCCAGGCCTTGATACAAAGCTGACAAAAGAACATATAAGTGCTACGCACAAGTTTCGTTTGTTAGTTATTGTCCAAGGTATCCGATTAGCTCTATTAACACCGTGCCTAAAACGGCACTTCTCAATTCATAACGAAAAGTTGCATAATTCCGGTAATAGCCCCCACCAGTGGTAAGCTCGGAATTATTGAACCAATTTCGTTTCTCTACAAAAAAATATATAATCAGCTAGTGGAAATAGGTATTAGGACAATAACATTTAAGCGAGTTAGAATTAGATTTAAGAAAATACAAATAAATATATATATTATATATATATATAACATTGGCGCTGTAGATAAAGTTTCCGCTTAGGGCAGTTCAGTAACTTTCGACAGTCGACACAACAATAGCATTAGTCTAACCAACTTGCATAAAGTTCATGCAAGACAAATCAAATCCTGCAGTAAAGATTAGATTAGGTAGTGAATCTGATATTTCGGTTCAGTATTCCCCCGTTCCTACCAGAAAACGTTTAGATAGCGAATCTAGTGGTTCAATCGCGTTCTCCCCCGTAGTAACTAGAACACGAATAAATAGCGATCCTAGTGCTAAGCTAGAGCCACCCCTCACAGTTTTTCGCAAACATTCAGTTCGTCCCGTATACAGGAAAATTATATCCAAAATGGTAGCATTAACCGACATCGAAATTCAAAATTTAGTGGAACGTAGAATACCAATATTCTATGGCCAACAAGATGTCGATAGTAGTGAAGTGCACTATTTTATCGACGCGTGTAAAGCCGCAAACCAAAAAATCGAGTCAGCAAATATTGAACAAGCAGAAACCCTGTTAGAAGAGGTTAAGCTACGCCTCCGGGGTAAAGCTTACACCCTAATGAGGGATGCGAGAATTAGCAGCTTAAAAGATTTGTTCAAGCTGATCACAAGCAAATTCCTGCCATCACATTCAATCGAATCCCTTAGTAAAAGACTATACTCAGCCAGCCAGGGCGCATCGGAAGATTGCTCTGAATTTGGCACAAGAGTACAAAGTTACGCTTTAGATTACGAAGCAGGAGTTCGAGCAAAATTTGGTGAAGATAATGCACTACCAAAAGCGTTTCTGGAATCGCTAGAAAGAGATGCCTTCATCGGAGGTCTAAATAATGGTATGATCAAAGCTCACCTAACAATGATCTCGGAAACACCAATCAGAGAGTTGGTGCTAGTTGCAGATAAGCTTGAAAAACAATTAGGCTATGTTCAAAACCTCAATAAAGCGAATACACTCGAAAAACCAAAATGTCAGTTATGCGAAAAAATAGGGCATGTAGCTAAAAATTGCTTCAAAAACACTGCTAGTCAAAAACAAACAGTTCAACGAATATCGAGTGAAGTTTGTCAGATCTGTGGAAAAATAGGCCATGTAGCAAAAATTTGCCCAGAGAATGTGTTGAACCAAAAACAACCAATTCAGCATCCGCCTCTAATGTCTTGCAGATACTGCAAGAGACGAGGGCATTCTATAGAAGAATGTAGAACAAAGAAGATGAACGATGCCCGGCGTGATGAAGGGTTCTTTCAACAAAGAACAACTCAACCAAACGAGCTCAGGCAAAACTACAGACCCGAACAGCAGAACTTCCGGCAAAACAACAACTCGAACTATAACTACCATCCTCTCAGGCACGCAAATGATCGACTAAATCAAAGGAACGACTATATGATTAGGAATTCCCAACAGAGTTATCCACCACAGACGCAACCAAGAGGATCCAACGGTATGGAACAATTAAACAGCAATCTACAAAATCTAAGAATAAACTATATAGATGATGATGTAGTAGACAATGATGCAGCAATTCAACAGGGAAACGAGCATGGGCTCGTCGAGCGACAAACGCACCAACTGTAACTCAGGCGAGTCCCACTGTAAAATTCCACTACCAAGAACAAATCCAACGACCAAGCAACATACAACGGATATCCATTAAACATAAACCACAACTGAGTTCCGCCTCAGTAATAAAATCAAATCAAGCGAGCTATGTCTCGACAATCCCACCGAGTTCCGTCTCGAGTGGAAAATCTAATCAACCGAGCCACGTCTCGACAATCCCACCGAGTTCCGTCTCGAGTGGAAAATCTAATCAAGCGAGCCACGTCTCGACAATCCCACCGAGTTCCGTCTCGAGTGGAAAATCAAATCAAGCGAGCCACGTCTCGACAATCCCACCGAGTTCCGTCTCGAGTGGAAAATCAAATCAAGCGAGCTATGTCTCGACAATCCCACCGAGTTCCGTCTCGAGTGGAAAACCAAATCAAGCGAGCTATGTCTCGACAATCCCACCGAGTTCCGTCTCGAGTGGAAAATCTAATCAAGCGAGCCACGTCTCGACAATCCCACCGAGTTCCGTCTCGAGTGGAAAATCTAATCAAGCGAGCCACGTCTCGACAATCCCACCGAGTTCCGTCTCGAGTGGAAAATCAAATCAAGCGAGCCACGTCTCGACAATCCCACCGAGTTCCGTCTCGAGTGGAAAATCAAATCAAGCGAGCTATGTCTCGACAATCCCACCGAGTTCCGTCTCGAGTGGAAAACCAAATCAAGCGAGCTATGTCTCGACAATCCCACCGAGTTCCATCTCGAGTGGAAAATTTAATCAAGCGAGTTCCATCTCAAGTGGAAAATCAAATCAAACGAGCCACGCCTCAAACACATCAACTAGCTCAAATAAAACTAGTACTAGTATTGTCTCAGGTAATCTGGTGTCAGAAGACATAGCAATAGATCAAGCGATATACCCATTGAGCAATGTCTCAATGAATCAATCAAAGGCCGAATTAAATGGCCAGGTCACTGTTTCACCACCACATCCTATCCCAATTCCTAAACATGCCCCCATTCCAGTAAAACCATAGGAACCAAATGAAGTTTGGCCACCAATTAAACCATTTACCACTATAGCTCAAATCCATACACCTACTGAAATTTTAAATTCCTACCAAATCAATCTAGTATCAAAGCACAAATTCGCGCATGATACGGTGAGATTGAAATTAGCAGCATCAACCGAAAAATCTACCCTCTTAATAGATTCTGGTGCTTCAGTCTCTTTAATCAAGAGTAAAATGATTAAAAGTCCTCAAGAAATAGACCAGTATGGTAAAGTAATGTTAAAGGGAATCGGCAAAGAAGCCACTATCACCCTTGGATGTGTTTACACACATGTGGACATCACATCATATCTCAGAATCCCGCAGAAATTCCACGTGGTTGAAGACGAGTTTCCAATCGAACAAGATGGAATTCTCGGAAGAGATTTCCTTAACGGTAATAAAGTGGATATTTTGTACAGCACCTCAGAATTAAATATTCTAGGGAACAAAGTCAAGTTCCTTAATAATCCAACGAATGTACGCCTCCCTCCACGGGAAGAAGTAATCGTACAAATCAAGACACCCACAAATAATTCATACCTATGCAATTCCGAAGAGATCATGCAAGGTGTATTCGTTGGCAACTGCCTTATCCAACCCAACATGCTGAGAGCACAGGTCAGCATTGTAAATACTAATCCTAGTGAAATAATTATAGAGGATTTTGTCCCGAAACTCACAGAGCTTAGTCAGTACGACATCCTCCAAATCAACCACGAGTTTGAAAACAATAATATGCACCATTTCAAAAATAGAGATGACTTAGTTCTTAACCAGGTAGTTACTAACCTGGATAAGAATCTTAATTTCGAAGAATCCTCCTCTATTCTTGAACTAATTAGGGAATTCGCAGACATCTTCTTCATTGAAGGCGATAAACTGTCAAGTGTGCCCGGAGTCAGGCATCAAGTCAACCTTCACAATGACACACCACCGATTAATATAAGGCAGTACCGAGTTCCACAAACTCTGAAAACAGAGATCAACACTCAAGTTCAAAAAATGCTGAATGATGAGATCATTACTCACAGCACCAGCCCGTTCAATAGTCCTTTACTAGTGGTCCCGAAGAAACCAGATAAAAGTGGTAAACCAAAGTGGAGAGTAGTAGTAGACTTTCGAAGAGTCAACGAAGCCACAATAGGAGATTCGTTTCCTCTCCCTTTGATTAACGATATTTTTGACCAACTGGGACACTCTCAATATTTTTCCACGTTAGACATGGCAAATGGGTATCACCAAATTGAAATGGATCCCATCGATAGGCACAAAACGGCATTTAGCACGGATTTTGGCCATTTTGAATTCCTCAGAATGCCTTTTGGAATGAAAAATTCTCAAAGTACGTTCCAAAGAATGATAAATAATGTGTTGCTAGGGCAGCAAGGCCTAAAGTGTTTCGTATACTTGGATGACGTAATTGTCTACGGAAGGAATTTAAGAGACCACAACAACAAGTTAAGGGACATATTTTCAGCTCTTAGAAGGAGTAACCTAAAAATTCAAACGGAAAAGTGTCAGTTCTTGAGTAAAGAAATTCAATATTTAGGACATATCATCACTCCCCAAGGCATCAAGCCAAATCCTAAAACAGTGGAAGCCATCGTTAATTTTCCAGTTCCACGGAACATGCGTG
Source organism: Tipula vernalis (assembly GCA_958295665.1). Lineage (NCBI taxonomy): Eukaryota > Metazoa > Arthropoda > Insecta > Diptera > Tipulidae > Tipula > Tipula vernalis. The sequence continues at coordinate 277,675,340 of OY282558.1, forward strand.
AAACCAAGAGCTTCCTAGGTCTCACTAGTTACTATAGAAAATTCGTCCCAGCCTTTTCCACAATCGCAGAACCTCTGCATAAATTGACCCAAAAGCGAACAAAATTTGAGTGGTCCGAGAAAAGCCAATCCGCATTTGAATTCCTAAAAAGTAAAATTACCTCATCACCAATCCTCCAATATCCAGATTTTGATCGAACATTTATCCTTACGACAGACGCCAGCGAGTACGGAGTAGGCGCTATCCTTAGTCAAATCCATGATGGGAGTGATTTGCCAATCGCCTACGCCAGCCGTTCCCTCAAAGTAGCAGAACGTAACTACTCGACCATCGAAAAAGAGATGCTTGCAACGAAGTGGGCAGTCGAGATATTCAGACCGTACTTGTTTGGACGAAAGTTCGTCATCAAAACAGATCATAAACCGTTGGTTGGCGATCTGAAGAACGCGTCGAAAAGAATCCTTAAATGGCGATTACAGCTTGCAGAATATGACTACAAAGTAGTACATGTCTCAGGTAAAGCCAATACAGGAGCAGATGCGCTAAGTAGAATACGCCAAGAGGAAATTAAAGTTATCACGAGAGCACAAGCGAAGCTCCTTCCTTCCCCAACCATTCCTCCAACAATACCCCCAACAGTAGACCTGCCAAGCAGTCACATAACAGAAATCCAGCCTTTTTCAAGCGGTATCAACATAAATGATCATGGAATAAAACAAAGGAATGTCCAGATCATTATAAACCCGAGTGTAAAAGCTCAAATCTTACGCGAAAAACATGACTTACCATTGGGTGGTCATGCAGGAGTATTCAGGACATACAAGAGAATTCGTATGGAATACTACTGGCCTAGCATGCTACGTGATGTGAGAAATTACGTCAGGAAATGCAAGAAATGTAAGAGGAATAAAGCCAGTAAGAGGACGAGAGTACCCCTAGTATTAACGAATACAGCCGAACACCCTTTCCAGCGTGTTGCGCTAGACATAGTTGGCCCCTTACCTTTGACAGATTCACGGAACAAGTACATTCTGACATTCCAGGATGACTTGACCAAATTTTCTGGCGCCATCCCTCTGCCCGATGAAAAAGCCTCCACAGTAGCGAAAGCGCTATGCGAGCAATACATAACAAAGTTGGGAGCGCCGGAGAAGATATTGACTGATATGGGATCTAACTTTATGAGTAATCTGTTTGAGAATATCTGCAAGTTATTAAAAATCAAGCATCTGACGACTACGAGTTTCCACCCGCAGACGAATGGAGCTCTAGAAAGATCCCATAACACGCTCAAAGAATACCTCCGAAATTTTGCAGATATAGACCATAGTAATTGGGATGAAATGGTTCATTATGCGATGTTTGTGTATAATACAACACCTCATTGCTCCACGAATTTCACTCCTTACGAATTATTATTCGGTCGTCCAGCTTTAGTCCCAACCGCAGTCAGGAGAGAACCGCAACCGGTTTATAATTACGATGACTATGTGAGCGAACTAAAAGCCCGCCTACAACTAGCTCATCACATCGCTCGAATCAATATCCTTAAAAACAAAGAGAAGGCGAAAACAAACTATGACAGAGGCACGTCTTCGTTCCAAGTTAACGCCGGAGATCTAGTGTGGCTCCGCAACGAAATGAGAAAAACTAAACAAGACCCAATTTGGGTTGGTCCGTTCACCGTTATTAAAACATTGTCCCCTACTAACACCTTAGTCGATATAAGAGGAAGGGAGAAGAACATCCACAACAACAGGTTGAAGAATGTAGAACATTAAAAAAAAAAAAAAAAAAAAAAAAAAAAAAAAAAAAAATGGAATAACTACATGTAATTTTAGTAATAGAGAATCATATAGAGATTAGGCAATAAAACGTTAATGAAATGCACATTGAATTGTTTTATTAAGTCACACCATCCCAATAAACCTTATTACGAAACCTTCACAGTAGAGTAACTATTTCTGCGTCATTTTAGAAAATGCGAAAACAGAACAATGGTAAATTCGGAAGAAAGCACAGAATGCCGAAGATCTTGGAAGCTGAAAAAGCAGTATTTGGGACAATAAAAGAAAACGACCCCATCTGGGACATCCTAAAAGAAGTCGGTAAACCCAGGCAGCAGGCGAGGACGTCACGTGAAGAGGTAGCAGACATTTTCAGAGTCCAGGAAGAAATATTAGTAATGATACAGGAGATGAAAGAGTACGAGATCAGAAATGACCCTGGAAATAGAAAAGTTTAAAAAAAAAAAAAAAAAAAAAGGCAAAACCAACCAACAGAGCCTAATCTCAGATGAGATAGGTGAGTCATGAGTTAGTCTCAAGACGAATAATTCTGAAATTATAAAATAAAGCCTTTCAGTTTTATCTCATTCCGTTCCGTGCGTATGTCCACCTAGTTCTTCTCACACAAGGCGACACGAGATATACCAACTAAGTAGAGTTTTCAGACTTTCTTTGTTCTTATCGTTTCTATCACCAAACTAAAAACCCCCATATCAAACAATTCACACAACACATCTTATGAGTTCGTTTTTCTCCTCATCAGGTTCTAACTCGACAAATTTTTCTTTTTGCTTTCTAATTTTAAAAAAAAAAAAAAAAAAAGAGGAAAGTAGGAAAGATGTACCCAGTCAAACTCGCCTTATCAATTCTAATTGTTTGGAACAGCGTCGTGAACACAGCCAACACCACATCAAACGTAGAAATCAAGCAGCTAAAGAGTGTCGGGATTTTCTTTGAGGAACTTGAAGAAATGAGATTCTACAAGAGTACATTTACACTCTTAACCTCATTTTATCCTCCTCATTTTTCAAACACGATCAGGAGTCTGGAACAGTGCAGATTGAAGACCAAAACATTATGTGCAATGATAAGAGAGGTAGAAAACAATCACACCTGTGGCACCATGCTTGAGGAACTGAAGTCCGAACTTGAGGATATAACGAAAACCGAGCAAGCCATACATCATTTCTCGAACCGAAATAAGAGATCACTGTTCGATTTCGTAGGGTCGGCATCAAAATTCTTATTCGGTACGATGGACAACGAGGACTCAGAGAAGATTTTCAACGAACTAGCAGATTTACACAGTAACACTGAAACTGTATTCAAACTAGTAAAAGAACAGGTAGCTGTAGTCAAATCAAATTTTGATACGTTATCTAAACCCTTACTAGAAATCTCAACACAAGTCAAGGTAATGCAGGGCGATATCAACATTTTAATCGAAGAACAAACAAGTAAATGGAGAGAGTTGAGTAACAGAACGAACTTCATACTACTAACCGAGAAATTCACAGAAATCTCCAATTTAATCTTAGTCAAGTGCCTAGTAATCAACAAAAACCAAGATCAAACACTGAATATCCTAAGTAGCATCCAAAACAGAAAGCTACACCCCCTTCTTGTGTCGTATAAAGAAACGATGGAAATAATAACAAACCTTAGCAGTAACTCAATAGATAAGTCAATATTGAATGAGCAGCACCTCAGTCAGCTAACGAAGTTAGATGCAATTGAGACTGAAGGTAGAGTAGTAGTGAAAATAGATATCCCGTCCCCAATAAAAGAAGAATTCAAGCTTTATAAAATTTATCTAACACCTCTAGTAATTAACAATACCCAATGGTCTTATATTATCCAAGACGAACTATTAGCAGCAAACTCAGAGAGAAGTCAATTCACCATATTAACCCATGAACAACACAATAAGTGTATCAGAGTCCTCATAAACTTCAGGAAAACCGCACTAGTGTGCGAAAGTAACTCCCCTATAATCACGAATAAAGGGAACAATTGTTTATTAAATCTTTTTGACAACCCGTTCCACAACACACCAAAATGTGCAGTAACTAGAAACAACTACAAGAATTCCTTAACCAAGCTAGTGAACAGTAATTCCTGGTTGTATACCAGCAGTGGCAATATGCGACTGAAAATCAAGTGTGGAAAGGAAGAACAAGTAATCGAATTAAGAGATACAGGAACTATCACGTTCAAACAGGACTGTGAAGTGGTTTCCGAAGATTTTATCCTCCCGGTTACTGGCTCCAAACTCAAAGAAGTATCAATTACCCAGCCAAACCGAACATATTTCCCAGAAACAATAGACACCAGCAAATTAGAAGTTGGTAACGTCTCAACCCTCACACTTCCCAGAACGATAGCTGTAGCAGATTTTAGAAATTATAACCAAGAATTCCTTAAAGAACGAATGAAGATAGATAGATTATCCACGGATGTAGAAGAATCACAACGATCATGGGAAAACAGAAGAGTAAGCAATGAAGTTAATATTTATAAATTCATCACAGGTGGAATTATTACAGGTATAATAATAGCCTGTATAGTTATTTGGATAATTAAGCGGAGAAGCTCGACAAAAGTAGAAGTTAGCCACGTAATCCCCACAGAAGCCATAGTCAGAACTCCGAACGAAGTTATAAGCAGAACAAAAAGAAGAGAAATATCTAGAAGTAGAATAATAAACATAGAATAAATAAAATCTCTTTTTCCCTCATGTAAAACAACAAAAAAAAAAAAAAAAAAAAAAAAACTAACAAACATGGGAGAACAGGAAGATAAATCCGGAATATAAAATTTTACTAACAAACAAAAAAAAAAAAAAAAACTAACAAACATGGGAGAACAGGAAGATAAATCCGGAATATAAAATTTTACTAACAAACAAAAAAAAAAAAAAAAAACAGAAAAGAAGAAAACATTTTTACTAGACATAGACATATCTAATTACAAAACAAAAAAAAAAAAAAAAAAATTGTTTCAAGTTCATTCACATTAGTAGTCTAAGTTAAAGCAAATTCTGAATAAAATAAAATCAAAAAGGTTACACACATGAGTATAAATAAAAAAAAAATAAAAAAAGAAGAAAAGAAACGAATAGACGAAGTTTAGAAAACAAAGATGAGTAAGACATTTTCTCAATAAATCTAGAATTTAAGTAATTAAAAAGAAAAATGTTTCGAATTAAAATTATAGAATATATTATAAAAACTGTTTTTAAAAAAAAAAAAAAAAAAGTTTGAACAAATAGAAATTCCCTTAAATGTTAATATAGAAAGGAAATTTTAATATAGAAAAAGAAAATTTTTATAACAAAAGTACAATGAATAACAAAATAAATGTGTATGTGACCCACATACCTAAAGTAACATTCATAAAAAAACAAATAATTAGTCGTCATCATTCATAAAATCAAGTAGTTTTTTTTGTATGAATTCCATAGTAAAAAGCGTCAAATTACAAAACAAACCTTTATTTTCAAATTCATTCATTGTACGTTTATTTTTGTATTAAGTAACCTAGATTAAAAAAAAAAAAAAAAAAAAAAAAAAAAAAAAAAAAAAAAAAAACAACGAACACATTTTGTCATAGTAGATTAAGAATCGTAATTTAGCGCAACTGAATCAAAATATTGTAACTGAGAAATCCAAGACCAGAGAAGAGCAGTAACCACAACACTCAATTAAGCGAAAAGATCCAAAATCAAGTTTACAAAGTCTCGTCACGCACATGCGGCACCCAACTACATCATATGCAGTACGACACACACCACAAATCCCCGCAACTTCAAAACATGCTGAAATCAGCGCATGCAGAAGAGCGCAGTGAATCAGACAACTTCCCAAGAGTACGTAGCAAGCAGTTACATGAGATACAATTGGTCATGTACCGCACAGTAATACGGGAATCATTCAATATCGCCAAACTGGAAGTTTCAAGAACACGCGGCATATCAACATCCAGCATTCAATAACAGTGAGAGTGAATAACCTGATGTCATGCTCCAAACAATAATCCAATCATCAAACGCATAACCAAATCAATTTGACAGAAGACGAATCCAGAAGACACGAGATGAGTAGTGTCCGAGTGTCATAAATAAAAGACTTGTAAACTGATAAAAATCCGAGTAACTTTGAGCAAAAATGACCAGACAACAGCAGATCAAGGTGAACCATGAAGCAGCTCGTGAGCCCAGTTCAGTAGACATCGAAGTACAATCAATATTTAAATTATAAACGACATAATATTAAGTCCTATTATTACACATTTGATATGTATAACCGTATACCTAATTTATGTCCCATACAATTTTTCCTTCAGAAAAATCTTCATATGGAGGGAAGGTATGTTGTGAATCATTGTGAATCATTCACCACATACATTCCATTCTTAACATTCCAATATTGTAAACCATTCTTAATAATTGAAAACTATAGGCGTTAGCTCGTATCGAAATATTTATGGTATAACGAGCATACTTTTAGGCGTTAGAAACATTGTATACACAAAATAATCAGGTGGTCGAACTTGAAATTACGATAACATATAGTAATAAGAGTAAATAAGAAACATAACAAAAACAACAATTATATTTGAAAACAAGAAAACAATTGTAACACATAAAATTGTCTGGTAGCAATAAAAAGAATGTAACGATAATCTTATCGATGAATACACAAAAAAATCAATTCAACACTACATTGTATCAAACGACCCAAATAATTAAATAATTATTTTATGAAAAATGCAATTTGCCCGAATTTAATAAATATTTAAGGGTAAACGACTTTAGTAGGTTACAACAAAAATTGTATGTGTCAATGTTATTGTTAGTGTAAAACATTACACACTTTTTTAGTATATAAGAACAGCATATTTTAACAAAATAAGAAATTGTATCTAAAAACTTCACCAAGTAAACACTTATTAAGAAAAAGAAAGAATAATAAATAGGTAAATAAAATATAATTTCCGTTTATTCGTCAATTCGATCCAGAGAGCATACCACAAGATCCAGAAAAATTGTAAGTATTCCAGCCACTAACCTTCACGCCCAGGCCTTGATACAAAGCTGACAAAAGAACATATAAGTGCTACGCACAAGTTTCGTTTGTTAGTTATTGTCCAAGGTATCCGATTAGCTCTATTAACACCGTGCCTAAAACGGCACTTCTCAATTCATAACGAAAAGTTGCATAATTCCGGTAATAGCCCCCACCAGTGGTAAGCTCGGAATTATTGAACCAATTTCGTTTCTCTACAAAAAAATATATAATCAGCTAGTGGAAATAGGTATTAGGACAATAACATTTAAGCGAGTTAGAATTAGATTTAAGAAAATACAAATAAATATATATATTATATATATATATAACAATATATATATATATATATATATATATACATATATAAGTATATATACCATGGTATAGTGCTGGAAAAAAAAAATTGGGCAAACATATCCTGTTGAAAAATAAATCTGCAAGTCTCGCCAGAAAGCTTTAACACAGAAGGCTCAAATTTGTTATGTAGAACCTGCAGATAAATAGCTGCTGTATTTTTCGGTGAAAGTCTTAAAAAACATTCGTTGCTAAGCCTCTCGCGAGATTCTCTCCTTACGAGAATTCTACCATCTCCAACATGTAGCTTGAATTTTGATTCATCGGAGAAAATCACATCATTCCACATCTCTTAAGTTCAAGAAACATGCTCCTGGGCCCATAGCAAACGTTTTTTTACTCGTAATGTGAACTCAGGCTTCTGGACTGGTTTAAGTGTTTTAAAACCAGCTTTAACAAGTCTCTGTCTCATTAAGCTGGCTGAAATTTGTTTTCCCGTTGCTCGATCAAGATCCCCTCTTATGTCCGATGAAGTTTTAAAACGGTTCCGACGACATTGTAATATTAAAAATTCTAAAATCTCTAAAAATTTATCAAATTCAATGAATCAGAGGTGTATCACTGTAATAAAAGCAAATGACGGTCTAACAAAATATTAATATTAAAGTTAGAATTTGTATAAATCAGTAAAAATCAAAACAAAAATTAAATAATAATTAAAATTTATTCCATTACTTTAACTCCAATCAACGTATTTTGAATATTTTGGCATTTTGCGGGGTTTCCCCCTAAATTGCAGGTACACTTTTTTAAAAATTAGGTCACACATGTATTTACAATGAAACAATAAGTCAATTGCTTTCAAAAATTTTGTAATTGTAGCAAAAAAAGATTCCAATTTATAATAAAACTATGTTTGCCCAATTTTTTTCCCAGCACTGTACATATGTATATATATATATATATATATATATATATATATATATATATATATATATATATATATATATATATATATATATATATATATATATATATATATATATATATATATATATATATATATATATATATATATATATATATATATATATATATATATATATATATATATATATATATATATATATATATATATATATATATATATATATATATATATATATATATATATATATATATATATATATATATATATATATATATATATATATAATATATATATATATATATATATATATATATATATATATATATATAATATATATATATATATATATATTTATATATATATATATATATATATATATATATATATATATATATATATATATATATATATATATATATATATATATATATATATATATATATATATATATATATATATATATATATATATATATATATATATATATATATATATATATATATATATATATATATATATATATATATATATATATATATATATATATATATATATATATATATATATATATATATATATATATATATATATATATATATATATATATATATATATATATATATATATATATATATATATATATATATATATATATATATATATATATATATATATATATATATATATATATATATATATATATATATATATATATAGTTACATTCCCACAATCAACACGAACATTCCATGATCGCACAAGAAAGGTGTCAAGTGACTATTAAACAAATAGTCACACGCTCATAAGTGATGAATAAAGAACATTCCATCATTACAGACAAAAGGTGTCATGTAAATATCAAACAAATATCGCTGACCAACAAGAAATATAATAAAAGAAGAAATAGGTTAACAACAGGAAAAGTGCATGATTGCACTTTTGATAAGAAAGATATTATAAGAAATAGAAAATAAGTTTAGTTTTAAGATCTAACTCAAAGTGTACACAATAAAATAATAAAGTTAAATAAAATAAATATACTTTTTTCGATTTATTATCCGTGTAACTTATAATTGGCGCAGCCGTCCGGTGGTGTTTAGACTATTGTGTTTGTGTAACAGTGCAAATCAGTAGTGAATAAAAACTAGTGAAAAGTGAATCCGTTAAAACGGGAAATTATTTAGTGAATTTTTTTTCTCAATTCCTGAAACAACATCTCTAGCAAAAAGGGAAACCGCGAAGAGACTTGTGATTCCGCCGCATCACTTCACAAGCTATACATCAGAACCTGTGACACACGACTACAAACAAAATACGAAATTGGAAATTACGAAACTACAAGATAGGCGTAGACCCTGATCATCGTATAAAAAGGTAACGAATTTTTTTTTATAAATTTTTCTTAATTTTTATTTATAAAGTTAAATATTTTTGTTGCCAATTTGGGCAAAATTGTGATACTACGAGATAGGCACAGAACTGTCCCCCGTATACTACGAGATAGGTACGGAAGAAAATTAAAATAAATTTTTCTAAAAAGAAAACATTGTGATTAAAAGTGAATGAGTAAAAAAGTACCCGATAGGTTCGACGTTAACAGAGATATCGCAACCGATTCAGATACTAACTCTATTTACGAAATGGATCCAGCAATAATTGCAGCAATAAATGAATTAACAGAACAAATTAAAGTTGTGGCGGGACAAGTTCAAACGATGACTTGAAAGTCAGAAGAACATGAACAAACTCTCGCATTTTTGCAACAAAAGCCACTAGAAAATACTGCAGAGATGGAAAGTCCTGCAGTAACACAACTACTAACGTTCGATGCATTCAGAATCCCGGATCCTATAAAATCATTACCGGAATACGACGGTAATAAAAAACAATTAAATACTTGGCTTCAAACAGCTGAGGAGACACTAAGAGTGTTCGTACCTCTTGTATCTGAACCACAATTAAAACTTTACTTACAAGCCGTGAGTAATAAAATAAAGGGTAAGGCCAAAGACGCGCTATGTCTCGCCGGAAACCCACAGAATTTCCAAGAAATTAAAACAATACTCTTGGAAACCCTCGGTGACAAACAAGAGTTGTCATTTTATAAGTCCCAACTTTGGGCCACAAAACAAAACGATGGCATGACTGTACACTCGTACTTTAACAAAATTAAAGAGAATGTACAAAATATAAAAACATTGGCGAAACAAAACAATGTTTACAATCATGCATGGGGTGCTATAAACGCCTTCATAGATGAGGACGCATTAGCAGCCTATATATCAGGGTTAAGAAAACCGTACTTCGGGTACGCCCAAGCGGCCAGACCGAAGAGCATAGAGGAAGCATATGCCTTCCTATGCAAATTTAGTTCAAACGAGACAATATCGGAAAACTCGCGAAGAACCCACAACCAAATACCTATAAAAAATGTTCCACCAATTCAAAGACAAAAGGAGTGGAATCAAAATAAGTATCTCAATAATCGAAATCACAATCGACCAAACCCAACAAAAGATGGGGATGTTTCTATGAGGTCGAGAAACATAAATAACACTCCTATGGAAGTAGATACATCCATAAGATCTAGGAACACGTTTAATAGAAGAATAATTAATACTCATGAACTTTACAAAGAGGATGGAAATCATGAGGTTGAAAATGTAAACTCCGAAGATCCTTCACCTGAATTCGAAGTAAATTCCGAAAATTTTCAGGAAGACCGGTAGGAAGATACGGAGGATTAAATTTCCTCCCATATCTAATATGCAACGGCATACAAAATAATACAAAAATTAAATTGTTGATAGATACAGGGGCAAACAAAAATATTATCAAACCCGGTATCATCCCAGAGACAATTTTCACCAAACATAAAACTTCAATAAATAATATATTAGGCAACTACACTCTAGATAAAAAAGGTAGATTTAACTTTCTGGGCAATAAAATACCAGAACAAACATATTACGAGCTAGAATTTCACAAGTTCTTCGACGGAATTCTAGGTTCGCAATCAATGGCGAAATTAAACGCAAAAATAGATTACAAAACCAACAGTATTCTACTAAATAATATACAATTTAAATTTCATCGTTATTACCCTAAGGGGAACATTTATAATCATACGGTGACATTTAAAACGTCTAACGACGGTGAATGGTTCGTTCCAAACTATGCAAAATTGAACGAAGAAATAATAGTTCAACCAGGCATCTATAAAGCCAGCAAAGGCAAAACAACAGTAAAGATACTGACGAACGAACCAGACATACCAAAGACGGTACCAAAACTAAAACTTGTAGTTAATAATTTCGAAACGATCAAACCAATTCCTATCTTCGGAAAGGAAATAATTAGCAAACAAGATATAAGAAGGGTCATAAGAACAGATCATCTAAACGAAAACGAAAAGATCGCCCTAATTGACAAAATCTATAGAAACCAAATGGTGTTGGTGAAACAGAACGAAAAGTTATCAGCAACAACAGTTATTAAACACAAGATTCTAACGAAAGATGAAACACCAGTCTACACAAAGACATATCGATACCCCTATCATTTTAAAGGGGATGTAGAAGAACAAGTACAAGATATGTTAGACAGTGGGATCATCAAAAACTCAAGCAGCCCATATTCTACACCAATTTGGGTCGTACCGAAGAAGACAGACGCTTCGGGAACACGCAAAGTAAGGGTAGTCATCGATTACAGAAAGCTAAATGAAAAAACAATCGACGACAAATTCCCCATGCCACAAATTGAAGAAATTTTAGACAATTTGGGCAAATCTACATACTTTACAACACTAGACCTGAAATCGGGTTTCCATCAGATCCCGATGGATGTAAAATCACAGGAAAAAACTGCATTCTCAACTGACAAAGGTCATTTTGAGTTTTGCAGAATGCCGTTCGGCCTGAAAAATGGCCCAGCCACATTCCAACGTGCTATGAATCACGTGTTACAGGGATTAATCGGCAAAATATGTCACGTTTATCTGGATGATATTGTAATAGTAGGGGAAAACCTAAAAAACCACTTAAACAATTTAGAAACGGTATTTAAAAGACTCTCAGAATTCAATCTCAAGATTCAACTTGATAAGTGCGAATTCTTGAAAAGAGAGACGGAGTTCTTGGGGCATATCATCACCCAAGAAGGAGTGGAACCCAACAAAGATAAAGTAAAAAAAATATTAGATTGGCCATTGCCAAAAAATCAAAATGAAATAAAACAATTCTTGGGACTCTCCGGATATTACCGCAGGTTTATAAAAGACTATTCCAAAATAGCAAACAATATGACCAAATATCTAAAAAAAGAAACCATATTGGATTTAAAGGATCCAGAATACATAAAGGCTTTTGAAACACTAAAAAGAACGATAGCGACAGACCAAATCTTGACCTATCCAGATTTCAAGAGACCCTTTATCTTAACCACAGATGCTTCAAATTTTGCATTGGGCGCAGTTCTATCCCAAATCCAAAATAGCATCGAAAGACCCATTGCGTTCGCCTCAAGAACACTTAATACAACCGAAACGAAATATGCCACGAACGAAAAAGAAGCGTTAGCCATAATATGGGCGGTGAAGAAATTTCAACCTTACCTTTACGGTAACAAGTTCACCCTGGTAACTGACCATAAACCATTGACATTTATCAAATCTTCGGAGAAAAACTCCAAAATTCTAAGATGGAGGTTAGAGTTGGAAAATTACGATTACGACGTAATTTATAAAGAAGGCAAAACTAACGTGGTAGCAGATGCGCTAAGATGCGCTATATATATATATATATATATATATATATATATATATATATATATATATATATATATATATATATATGTAGGATGAATGGTTTCCAGATGATATTGCGAATGAAATATAATATCAAAACTTATATACTTTCTTTTAATTTCTTTATTATTTCAACTTGAACTTTTACAACAATTTGAGTAACTCGGCTTTGCCGTTCACACCCTAAGAGTATTCGTTGTTAACTAACTCATTTTCCTTTGTTTCTTTATACAAAAAGTTTGTATTTAGTTGTGTCGGCGTTTATATTCACATTGCATTCGGCTGAGTTGACGCACATTTCCACATTTCGGCTGTCCTGATCTGAATCTTCTGCCCCAGAAAGTAGTTCTTCATCATACTGACCGATGCAAGGCTTAATATTGTCACAACTGGTAGTAGTTTTAATCGGACCCTCATATTCCCCGACCTTCTCAACTTCGTATCTATCGTTGCTTTTTGCTTTCGTAATCTTATATGGACCGAAAAACTTTATGCGTAATTTTAACCTTGGTCCGAATTGGGTGCGACGAATTGCGACTAACTCCCCAATATTATACGTCTGTGGCGCCTTCCTCTTTTTATTATAAGTCCTTTTGTTTTCTTCTTGAATTTTCGCGATGTTCGCTCTCTCATTCGCCCTTAATTTATCTCTGTCGCCCATAAACTTATTTATCATTTCCTCTTCAATGATTTTCTTCAATTGTAAATCTTCGGGTAATCGCATATCTTTCCCGATTAATAATTTAAACGGAGACATACCTATACTTCGCTGGTAACTAGAGTTTAGAAACATTTGTATTTTAGGCACGTGTATGAACCATTTTGACGGATTCCCAATTGAAAACTTTGTTAGCATTGGAAAAATTATTTCGTTGATACGTTCTACTTGTCCATTGGCTCTTGGAACACCCGTTGTTATAACAGAATGTTGAATATCCCGTTCATCACAGTATTCTTTGAAAACGTTGGCCTTAAATGCTGCACCATTATCTGATACAATCCTTTGAGGATTCCCAAATATAAAAGAATGTTTTTCTAAACACTGTATAGATTCCTGAGCTGTAACTGTTTTGGTAACGTAGACCCAGACAAATTTAGTGAAGGCGTCTACAATAACAAAACAGTACTGGTACCCTTTATTGGTGGCTGACATCGGCCCTAGATGATCAATGTGTAGTGTTTGTAGAGGTGCATCCTGCTTATCAATAGGATGTAAGAACCCTTCTTGTTTTCCTCTTTTCCTCTCAGATAGTATGCAGGCTACACAACTGTTGATTACTAGTTTAATTTGTTTTGAAACATTTTTGATAAAGTACTCTTTACTGAGTATATTTTCTATCTTAGCCGCCGCAAAATGTCCCCTCTCATGAACACTCGTGATGATCTCCCTTTGCATGCTATGTGGAACCACTAGTAAATCATAACCATCTTTCTGTTTATACAAGACCTCGCTTTTCAAATAATAGTCACCATAGGGTTGATCTTCACACAATTTAATTATCGGCGTCAAATATTCGTCTTCACTTCACGCTGATTTCGTTTTATTCGATACAATAAATCATTTGAACATACCATAATCACTGCATTTCGACTTAAAGCGTCTACATGTTTCATATTGTTGCCTGATCGGTGTACCACCTCGAAATCGAAGTCTTGCAAGAACAAAACCCATCTTGCCACCTTCGTTGATGGGTTTTTGTTATTAATTGTTGTTGTGAAAGCTTTGCAATCAGTTACAACCTTGAAATGAATACCTTGCAGATATACTCTGAATAGTTTTAAGGCGTTGATAATCGCTAGTACTTCCAAATCATAACTGATCAATTTTTCTTCTGCCGGACTCGTTTTCCTACTAAAATAGTAAACGGGGTGTAACTTCAAATCTTCCATGTCTTTTTGGAACAGAATTGCTCCAAAGCCGGCAGCACTAGCATCTGTATGCAATTCTGTCTCAGCTTCATAGCGAAATATGTTTAGTACTGGTCTTCTTATTAATTTTTCTTTTAGCTGATTAAAAGCGGCTTTTTGTTCTGGTCCGAAAATAAACTTATTATCTTTTCTCAATAGATCACTAATCGGTTTCGCGATGATACTATAGTTTTCAATAAATTTCCGGAAATAACCGGTAAGTCCCAAAAACTGCTGAATCTGTTTCACGGTCGTTGGTACTGGAAACTTCTGAACGGCCATAATTTTATGCTCGCCTGGTTGAATTCTTCCATTTTCTATAATATGCCCTAGGTACGTAACCTTTGCTTTAAGAAACTGGCATTTTTCCCAATTAATGTTCAGTCCATAGTCTGCGGCTAATTGTATGATGATCTTAAAATTGTTAAAACCATCGGTTTCATCCTTCCCTAGTATAATCAAATCATCCATGTATACTAGTACAATTCCTTTTTGAATGGCTTCTCGGAACACGTCATTGATAAATCGCGAAATATAGCAGGTGAATTGCATAAACCGAATGGCGTTTTCAAAAATTCATATTGGCCATCGGGAACTACGAATGACGTGTATTTATAGCTGTCTGAATGCATTGGGACATGGAAAAATCCGTTTTTTAAGTCTATCGTGGAAAATATTTTGGCATCTTGTAATTTATTTAGCTGATCTTCGATTAATGGAAGCGGATATCTGTCCTTTATGATTTGCTTATTTAACTTCCGGAAATCGATGCATAATCTGGTTTTCCAATTTTTCTTTTTGACCAACACTATTGGGCTTGAAAAATCTGAGTAGCTTTTCTGTATTATACCTTGATCGAGCCAGTCCTTTATTATTCCATCCACAGTAGTTTTGTCGTGGGTTGACATCCTTCTAGGGTGATGATAAATTGGCATGTCTTCTTTCAGAACTATCTTAAACGATATATTTGAAGTTTTTTTAACTGTCGGTTCATACGAGTTTATAAGAGCAATTAATTCGTTTCTTATGGTTTTATTTTTGATATGAGAAATTTGTGGTTCTGGACCATCGATGTCCAAATTAATATTAAATATGTGTGGAAGATCTTCAAGCATGAACTGATTTTGTTTTCTTTTTTGTAAGAACTTGACACCTTCGTCGTTTATCGCCAATTCTGCTTGTGAAAGTAAATCATTGCCTAATACCATAGGAAAGTCTATTGATTTATTTGACACAACATGGACTTTGGTTGTATAAATCTGATCATCAGCTTTAATTCTTGCGATGAAGTTTCCAATCGTTTCAACTTTTGCATGTCCCAAACCAACAAGTTCTATTTTCTCGTCACTCAAATTTATATCTTGGAATTTTACAAATTCATCCGATCTTAATATGTTAACACTGCTGCCAGTATCTATTAAGGCTCTCATGTTAACTTCGTTAATTTCAATATCTTTTAAATTACGATTTTTTATTGTTGTGGAAACTAATACTTTCTCTGGACATGTTAGGCTTTTATGCCCAAACTTATTACATTTAAAACATTTTGGTTCTTTAAATCGGCATTCTTCGGTTCGATGATTTCTATATCCACAATTTGCACATTTTGGTTTTCGGTTTTGCCTTTCTGTATGATCTGGTTCACCTTTAGGTTTGGACTCTACTACTGGTCTATCTGTAGGTTTCTTTTTATTGGCTGATAGTTTTAGTTGTAGTTTTTCATATACTTCTAATTTCAATTTAAACTCTCTTATTGACGTAGCACTTAGTAATATCACTTTGTCTCGTTCATCCCCCTGGATTCCCTCGATTATGTGGTATATTAAAGACTCTTCATCGATTTGGTCATTTAAATTAGCAATTTTTTGCATAGAATAAACATATTGTTTATAAGTCTCCGTACTGAGTTTCTTGCAATGTCTTAATTTTTCGTTGACTTCCGCTACACAGAGCGTTACTCTAAACTCCTCTAACAGCAGCTGTTTTAACATCTCCCATGTTTCTAAATTTTTTATAGAACTGATATATTCTCTGGCTGTTGACTTCAAAAGTCGTTTAGCATTTACTAGCATTTCAAGTGGAGACCAATCGTACATTTCACAATAACTTTCGTAGTTCTCTATCCAATTTTCCACCCCAATTTCACCTTCGCCCTTGAAAATTTCCATGGCGTCTTCAACTTCTCGAAACTTGATATGATGCTTGTCACAATTTGAAAACAATGTTTTATTCTCAATTGTAATATCCTCATTACTCGAAGTTATTTTTTTTCTATCATGTTGAGATGGAATTGTAGTTTGATCAAGATCATCCTCTTCGTCAGTATCTTGAGTTGACTGTTTATTCCGAAAATGATCTCTTAATTTAGAAATAACTATTGCGATTTTCCCCTTAGAATTTACCCCAAGAGATTCAGCATATTCTCTGACTTCTTTGGAACTCATTTTAATTGTTTGATCCATTTTAATACGTTGTTTGATATTTTCCCCTGGAGTTTCCGAAATAGTTTATTTTTTTCGAACACACTTTGTTATAATTTCAATGCGCCTAAATGTGTTTTTTGGTGAATAAAACTATAGGTTTGTTTCTTTGCTGTTTAGCTATTTGCCGCAAGGCGCGTTGTTATCACTTAAATGGTTCCTTCACTACTATTTTATTTTAATGCGACGCGTCATTCATTACTTTTTGTTTTAATGCGACACGTATTCCAGTTTTATTAACTTGATTTAATTTATTTAATCTGGCGCAGATCTCAATTAGTTTATTAATCTTTTATTTTTTATTTATTTATTAAATAATTTTGTTCTGTTATTTTTATGTTTTAAGTAATTAATTTCACTCGGTATCAAAATTGTTTGCTTTTAACCAAAAATCAATCCCGGTTGAGCCCCCAAAATGTAGGATGAATGGTTTTCAGATGATATTGCGAATGAAATATAATATCAAAACTTATATACTTTCTTTTAATTTCTTTATTATTTCAACTTGAACTTTTACAACAATTTGAGTAACTCGGCTTTGCCGTTCACACCCTAAGAGTATTCGTTGTTAACTAAAGAGAGAACCAGCCAACATTTAAGACATTTAACGTAACAGTGCGGTATATGGAGTTTACATGTTACTGTCCAGCGAACCTTTAAGAAATGTTCGTTCAGTTTCGTTAAATTGAAGTGTCAACTTAACAGAGCTATAATTATCGCGCAAAACTGAAGGAAATGTCAAAAATACAAATTGCCCTTTGTGCAAATCTTCTTGTGGGAGCTCATTGTACATTTTAAGCATAAATTCAAAATTATTTATTTATGTTCATGTAGGTAAATTGAAAACCGAATTATTAAAGACTTTATAAATTATAACATCAAATTATTTATTTTCAAATTTATTTATTTTCGTTTCTTTTCTTACGCCACAAGATCTGTGTCTTTTATTATTTATGTTTATGTCCTTTAAGAATTTAAGGCTTTTTAATAATTGAAATAACTTTCGGAGTTCCTCCAATTCCATCGCCACTTCAAAATTCTACACAAATTTTTAAAAATATTAATACGAGCTACCGTCACCATCAAAGCAATTGACAAGTTGTGTTACAGTTTCGCTAGCCAATCTGTCAAATTTTCCGTAAGAAAAAACTTTCGTTAATTTCTGTTAAATGTCTTAAATGTTCGCTGGTTGGCTCTTAACTCATTTTCCTTTGTTTCTTTATACAAAAAGTTTGTATTTAGTTGTGTCGGCGTTTATATTCACATTGCATTCGGCTGAGTTGACGCACATTTCCACATATATATATATATATATATATATATATATATATATATATATATATATATATATATATATATATATATATATATATATATATATATATATATATATATATATATTCTTAACTAAAGACACTTCATCGTTGTCATCTGTGTCATCATACGAATAAAATGGTTTCATATAATCTGCGCCTGTTGTAGTATTTATTGGACCTTCTTGGCTTCCGACTTTCTTCACGTCATACCGGTCACGTCCCTTGACTCTTATGACTGTATAGGGACCCAGGAACTTAGTCTTCAGTTTAGAACCTCCAAAAAATTGCGTCCTCTTTATCGCGACTAATTCCCCAACTTTGAATTCTAATGCACGCTTTCGTTTCTTGTTATATTGAATTTTTAGGATCGCCAATTTCGCAAGCTCCCTCATTTTATCGCATTCGGTGTTGTATAGTTTCGCAGACTCTTCTTGTATTATTTCCAGCAGTTTAGCATCTTCTGGACATCTCATTTTTGTATCAATTAATACTCCAAAGGGCGTCATTCCAATACTTCTTTGGAACGAATTATTGAGAAATCGCTGTAAAATTTCTGTGTGCTTGTACCAATCATCGGGCTTACTTATGGACATCTTTGCCAATGCAGGTATAATGATGCTATTCACACGTTCCACTTGGCCATTTCCGGTGGGCATACCAGTGGTTGTTGGAAAATGTTGAATACCTTCTTTCCTGCAATATTGTTGGAATTCATCGGAAGTGAATGCTGTCCCTCTATCCGAAATTATGTTTTGGGGTTGCCAAAAATGGACTTCTGCTGTTCTAATTTCTGTATGACTTCAGCAGCACTAACCGTCTTCGTCGGGTATAACCATACAAATTTCGAGAAAGCATCGACCACACAGAATAAGTTCTTATACATTTTTTTTGTTTCCGTTAGATGCCCTAGATGATCCACGTGATACGTTTCCAATGGTACGTCACCTTTAGGAATTGGTTTTAAAACGCCGTCTTGCTTTCCTCGCTTTCTATCGATTAGTATGCATTGTACACAATTCTTAATGTATGATTGGACCTTTTCCTCGGCTTTGGTTGTATAAAATTGCCTGTTAACAAGTTCGACCGTCTTCTTGATTACAAAGTGATCTCACTTTGCATGGCCCTTGGAACTACTAACATTTATGAACCTTTTATAAATTTATAAAGAATACCATTAGTTAAAGAATACTCGTCATACGCACTTGATTGATTCAAGATTTGAAATATTGGTGTAAGATTTGGATCATTTTTCTGCGCAGCTTGTACTCTACTCAGAATATCGTCTTTGGTAATCATCACTATTGGATTTCTGCTTAACGCATCGACGTGACGCATGCGTGTTGCTAAACGATGTTCTAGCTTGAAGTAGTATTTCTGTAACAGCAATGCCGCAATTCTTGATGTCAGTTCTTTGCGCTCCATTGTGGCTTTAAAAGCTGCACAATCAGTTGCGATGATAAATTGTAAACCCAAAAGGTATAAGCGGAACTTCTTCAAAGCATCTACAATGGCAAGGACCTCCAGTTCGTAGCTTGAGTAGTTCTCTTCATGCTTCGTAGTCTTTCTGCTGTAATAGAAGACCGGGTGAAATTGGTGGTCTTCATCACATCATTGCACAAGAATGGCACCCATGCCAATTTCCTAATTATCCCATCTTTTAACCATTCGTCTATTGTTTCTTTACTATATCGGTCTCCAAGGCCGACAATCTTCTTGGCTGTTGAACAATTAGATTTTCATCCGACATAATTATGTTCATTTGGATGTTTGAAATATCACTCATATTTTGTTTAGGTTTAGAATTCAAAATCAGTGTTCTCAAACTTTCTTGAATTTGTTTGTTTTTAATATGATTCAATTTAATGTCTTACTCACCATGCTCAACGACCATTACATAATTTTCTGGAATAAACTTTCTCATGATGATGTTTTTTTTTTTTTTTTTTTTTATATATTTAAACTATGGAATCTTTTCTGGGGCTCAAGGCACTCCCAACTCTTTCGCAGTTAATTTTACCGTCCTACTTTACTCAGTATTAGCCAAATCGAGGACGTACGGCTATAGACCCGCTTTGTATAAACCACCTGCACATTGCATTGCTTCATGCCAACCTATAGTGCTGACATGAAAGGTGGGTCGGCCCATGGATTCTGCACTCTCAACAGGGGGTCATAGTTGTGTTCATCGTCATCACCGATCGTAATCAGATGATGAAAAATCCCTTTTGCATCCCGCCCCTATCGGGATTCGAACCCGGTACCTCCCGATCCAAACGCCGCAGCTTTAACCACTGCGCCGTTTGCTCGGTATGATGATGTTGTTTGGAGCTAATATTGTTATGCTTTGTTTCATCAGTTCTTGTCCCATAATAATATCAACTGGAAGCATTCCGTCCTTAACTATGTGAAATGTCGTTTCGTATTCTTCGCCATCTACTCGGTATCAAAACAACCTATTGTACACAACGCTCTCGAGCCAATGCCTAGTAGATTTATTTTAAAAATTTGGTTCTCCTATACTTTGATACTTTGATAGGCTCATGAGATTAATGTTGCTTCCGCTGTCGACCATTGCGTACATCACACTAGCACCAATTGAAAATTGTTTTACCTCTTTTGAATTCGTTTCGTTTGCTTCCTTCGTAGATGTACACGCGGTGCTTTTTGATAATTGTACCGATTTTGGACATTTCGGTACAATGTGTCCAACCAAACTCGTTACAACGATAGCATTTGAATCCTTTTCCTTTGTTAGAACATTCTTTTATTCTATGCCCAGAATTACCACATTCAAAACATCTCATACGATTATCCTTCTTAACACTTCTTGATTTGTTTGTGGGATTTTCTGCTGCGGCTGGTTGTAGTTGAGCTCTGCCTTGTCGTTTATTCCGCTTTTGCTCATAAATCATAAGCTTCTTCTTGAACTCCTCCATATTTGATGCTCCATATAAAACAGCTTTATTAGTTTCAGAGTCGCCGATGCCATTGATGACATGATCAAATATCGCATAGTTTTCCACATTTGCATAGAGTATAGATATTGTTTGTACGATTCGCTTTTTTGTTTTGTTCGCAGCCGCATATTTTCATGCACTTGAACACTGTTTAGGTTCATCTTGAATTCGTTGCATAAATGAGAAATCAACTTTTCCCAGGCGTCTGTTGCAAACTTTAAACTTTGTTTTGCTGTGCCGGTTAACAATCTTTTCGCGTATATAGTTTTGCGTTGTTCATCCCATCCCAAACATTTGGCTGATTCGTCGATTTCTTTTATCCATTTATCTATTGGATAAAAGTCATCTCCATTGAATTGGGTAAACGACTCTTCGATATACGATATACTCCATTGAATTGGGTAAACGACTATTCGATAACAACTGCTGTAGATGCTGAACTTGCTCGTAACATTTGGTTTTCTTTTTTTAAAAGATCTATCTCTCTTTCTTTCAATTCCATTTCGCGCCTTGTTAAATCTTCGCTTTGCTTTTGAAGTGGCTGTTTCCTTATTTCCGTCGGTTTTTCTTCTATAGGTGTACCCTTAGGCTCGTATTTTTAAACAAGGATTCGTCGACGGATTAATCCACAGTTTTCGAAAATCTACTGATTTAGCCGAGGTTACTTTTGGTAATTTTAAACGTAGATAGATCCGTGGATTTTTTGTGTCGTAATTTTGAACGAAGCTAAAACCGGCGATTTTCGAAATCAATTTTCGAATTAATAACTGCTTGCTGGGATATTAGGCATTTTTTTTTGTTTGTTTTCTAATGTCGTTTTCGATTGATTGTTTTCCCCTCTATGGAAAAGCAATCTTAATTTCGGCGTCAATCGAACAAGATGTTATATATATATATATTATATATATTTGTATTTTCTTAAATCTAATTCTAACTCGCTTAAATGTTATTGTCCTAATACCTATTTCCACTAGCTGGTTATATATATTTTTTTGTAGAGAAACGAAATTGGTTCAATAATTCCGAGCTTACCACTGGTGGGGGCTATTACCGGAATTATGCAACTTTTCGTTATGAATTGAGAAGTGCCGTTTTAGGCACGGTGTTAATAGAGCTAATCGGATACCTTGGACAATAACTAACAAACGAAACTTGTGCGTAGCACTTATATGTTCTTTTGTCAGCTTTGTATCAAGGCCTGGGCGTGAAGGTTAGTGGCTGGAATACTTACAATTTTTCTGGATCTTGTGGTATGCTCTCTGGATCGAATTGACGAATAAACGGAAATTATATTTTATTTACCTATTTATTATTCTTTCTTTTTCTTAATAAGTGTTTACTTGGTGAAGTTTTTAGATACAATTTCTTATTTTGTTAAAATATGCTGTTCTTATATACTAAAAAAGTGTGTAACGTTTTACACTAACAATAACATTGACACATACAATTTTTGTTGTAACCTACTAAAGTCGTTTACCCTTAAATATTTATTAAATTCGGGCAAATTGCATTTTTCATAAAATAATTATTTAATTATTTGGGTCGTTTGATACAATGTAGTGTTGAATTGATTTTTTTGTGTATTCATCGATAAGATTATCGTTACATTCTTTTTATTGCTACCAGACAATTTTATGTGTTACAATTGTTTTCTTGTTTTCAAATGTAATTGTTGTTTTTGTTATGTTTCTTATTTACTCTTATTACTATATGTTATCGTAATTTCAAGTTCGACCACCTGATTATTTTGTGTATACAATGTTTCTAACGCCTAAAAGTATGCTCGTTATACCATAAATATTTCGATACGAGCTAACGCCTATAGTTTTCAATTATTAAGAATGGTTTACAATATTGGAATGTTAAGAATGGAATGTATGTGGTGAATGATTCACAATGATTCACAACATACCTTCCCTCCATATGAAGATTTTTCTGAAGGAAAAATTGTATGGGACATAAATTAGGTATACGGTTATACATATCAAATGTGTAATAATAGGACTTAATATTATGTCGTTTATAATTTAAATATTGATTGTACTTCGATGTCTACTGAACTGGGCTCACGAGCTGCTTCATGGTTCACCTTGATCTGCTGTTGTCTGGTCATTTTTGCTCAAAGTTACTCGGATTTTTATCAGTTTACAAGTCTTTTATTTATGACACTCGGACACTACTCATCTCGTGTCTTCTGGATTCGTCTTCTGTCAAATTGATTTGGTTATGCGTTTGATGATTGGATTATTGTTTGGAGCATGACATCAGGTTATTCACTCTCACTGTTATTGAATGCTGGATGTTGATATGCCGCGTGTTCTTGAAACTTCCAGTTTGGCGATATTGAATGATTCCCGTATTACTGTGCGGTACATGACCAATTGTATCTCATGTAACTGCTTGCTACGTACTCTTGGGAAGTTGTCTGATTCACTGCGCTCTTCTGCATGCGCTGATTTCAGCATGTTTTGAAGTTGCGGGGATTTGTGGTGTGTGTCGTACTGCATATGATGTAGTTGGGTGCCGCATGTGCGTGACGAGACTTTGTAAACTTGATTTTGGATCTTTTCGCTTAATTGAGTGTTGTGGTTACTGCTCTTCTCTGGTCTTGGATTTCTCAGTTACAATGTTTTGATTCCGTTGCGCTAAATTACGATTCTTAATCTACTATGACAAAATGTGTTCGTTGTTTTTTTTTTTTTTTTTTTTTTTTTATCTAGGTTACTTAATACAAAAATAAACGTACAATGAATGAATTTGAAAATAAAGGTTTGTTTTGTAATTTGACGCTTTTTACTATGGAATTCATACAAAAAAAACTACTTGATTTTATGAATGATGACGACTAATTATTTGTTTTTTTATGAATGTTACTTTAGGTATGTGGGTCACATACACATTTATTTTGTTATTCATTGTACTTTTGTTATAAAAATTTTCTTTTTCTATATTAAAATTTCCTTTCTATATTAACATTTAAGGGAATTTCTATTTGTTCAAACTTTTTTTTTTTTTTTTTTAAAAACAGTTTTTATAATATATTCTATAATTTTAATTCGAAACATTTTTCTTTTTAATTACTTAAATTCTAGATTTATTGAGAAAATGTCTTACTCATCTTTGTTTTCTAAACTTCGTCTATTCGTTTCTTTTCTACTTTTTTTTTTTTTTTTTTTTATTTATACTCATGTGTGTAACCTTTTTGATTTTATTTTATTCAGAATTTGCTTTAACTTAGACTACTAATGTGAATGAACTTGAAACAATTTTTTTTTTTTTGTTTTTTTGTTTTGTAATTAGATATGTCTATGTCTAGTAAAAATGTTTTCTTCTTTTCTGTTTTTTTTTTTTTTTTTTTTTTTTTGTTTGTTAGTAAAATTTTATATTCCGGATTTATCTTCCTGTTCTCCCATGTTTGTTAGTTTTTTTTTTTTTTTTTTTGTTGTTTTACATGAGGGAAAAAGAGATTTTATTTATTCTATGTTTATTATTCTACTTCTAGATATTTCTCTTCTTTTTGTTCTGCTTATAACTTCGTTCGGAGTTCTGACTATGGCTTCTGTGGGGATTACGTGGCTAACTTCTACTTTTGTCGAGCTTCTCCGCTTAATTATCCAAATAACTATACAGGCTATTATTATACCTGTAATAATTCCACCTGTGATGAATTTATAAATATTAACTTCATTGCTTACTCTTCTGTTTTCCCATGATCGTTGTGATTCTTCTACATCCGTGGATAATCTATCTATCTTCATTCGTTCTTTAAGGAATTCTTGGTTATAATTTCTAAAATCTGCTACAGCTATCGTTCTGGGAAGTGTGAGGGTTGAGACGTTACCAACTTCTAATTTGCTGGTGTCTATTGTTTCTGGGAAATATGTTCGGTTTGGCTGGGTAATTGATACTTCTTTGAGTTTGGAGCCAGTAACCGGGAGGATAAAATCTTCGGAAACCACTTCACAGTCCTGTTTGAACGTGATAGTTCCTGTATCTCTTAATTCGATTACTTGTTCTTCCTTTCCACACTTGATTTTCAGTCGCATATTGCCACTGCTGGTATACAACCAGGAATTACTGTTCACTAGCTTGGTTAAGGAATTCTTGTAGTTGTTTCTAGTTACTGCACATTTTGGTGTGTTGTGGAACGGGTTGTCAAAAAGATTTAATAAACAATTGTTCCCTTTATTCGTGATTATAGGGGAGTTACTTTCGCACACTAGTGCGGTTTTCCTGAAGTTTATGAGGACTCTGATACACTTATTGTGTTGTTCATGGGTTAATATGGTGAATTGCCTTCTCTCTGAGTTTGCTGCTAATAGTTCGTCTTGGATAATATAAGACCATTGGGTATTGTTAATTACTAGAGGTGTTAGATAAATTTTATAAAGCTTGAATTCTTCTTTTATTGGGGACGGGATATCTATTTTCACTACTACTCTACCTTCAGTCTCAATTGCATCTAACTTCGTTAGCTGACTGAGGTGCTGCTCATTCAATATTGACTTATCTATTGAGTTACTGCTAAGGTTTGTTATTATTTCCATCGTTTCTTTATACGACACAAGAAGGGGGTGTAGCTTTCTGTTTTGGATGCTACTTAGGATATTCAGTGTTTGATCTTGGTTTTTGTTGATTACTAGGCACTTGACTAAGATTAAATTGGAGATTTCTGTGAATTTCTCGGTTAGTAGTATGAAGTTCGTTCTGTTACTCAACTCTCTCCATTTACTTGTTTGTTCTTCGATTAAAATGTTGATATCGCCCTGCATTACCTTGACTTGTGTTGAGATTTCTAGTAAGGGTTTAGATAACGTATCAAAATTTGATTTGACTACAGCTACCTGTTCTTTTACTAGTTTGAATACAGTTTCAGTGTTACTGTGTAAATCTGCTAGTTCGTTGAAAATCTTCTCTGAGTCCTCGTTGTCCATCGTACCGAATAAGAATTTTGATGCCGACCCTACGAAATCGAACAGTGATCTCTTATTTCGGTTCGAGAAATGATGTATGGCTTGCTCGGTTTTCGTTATATCCTCAAGTTCGGACTTCAGTTCCTCAAGCATGGTGCCACAGGTGTGATTGTTTTCTACCTCTCTTATCATTGCACATAATGTTTTGGTCTTCAATCTGCACTGTTCCAGACTCCTGATCGTGTTTGAAAAATGAGGAGGATAAAATGAGGTTAAGAGTGTAAATGTACTCTTGTAGAATCTCATTTCTTCAAGTTCCTCAAAGAAAATCCCGATACTCTTTAGCTGCTTGATTTCTACGTTTGATGTGGTGTTGGCTGTGTTCACGACGCTGTTCCAAACAATTAGAATTGATAAGGCGAGTTTGACTGGGTACATCTTTCCTACTTTCCTCTTTTTTTTTTTTTTTTTTTTAAAATTAGAAAGCAAAAAGAAAAATTTGTCGAGTTAGAACCTGATGAGGAGAAAAACGAACTCATAAGATGTGTTGTGTGAATTGTTTGATATGGGGGTTTTTAGTTTGGTGATAGAAACGATAAGAACAAAGAAAGTCTGAAAACTCTACTTAGTTGGTATATCTCGTGTCGCCTTGTGTGGGAAGAACTAGGTGGACATACGCACGGAACGGAATGAGATAAAACTGAAAGGCTTTATTTTATAATTTCAGAATTATTCGTCTTGAGACTAACTCATGACTCACCTATCTCATCTGAGATTAGGCTCTGTTGGTTGGTTTTGCCTTTTTTTTTTTTTTTTTTTTTAAACTTTTCTATTTCCAGGGTCATTTCTGATCTCGTACTCTTTCATCTCCTGTATCATTACTAATATTTCTTCCTGGACTCTGAAAATGTCTGCTACCTCTTCACGTGACGTCTTCGCCTGCTGCCTGGGTTTACCGACTTCTTTTAGGATGTCCCAGATGGGGTCGTTTTCTTTTATTGTCCCAAATACTGCTTTTTCAGCTTCCAAGATCTTCGGCATTCTGTGCTTTCTTCCGAATTTACCATTGTTCTGTTTTCGCATTTTCTAAAATGACGCAGAAATAGTTACTCTACTGTGACGGTTTCGTAATAAGGTTTATTGGGATGGTGTGACTTAATAAAACAATTCAATGTGCATTTCATTAACGTTTTATTGCCTAATCTCTATATGATTCTCTATTACTAAAATTACATGTAGTTATTCCATTTTTTTTTTTTTTTTTTTTTTTTTTTTTTTATTTTTTTATGTACTATTCTTCTTGGTCCTCTTTTCCCTGTTTTGGTTATTCAGTTCTCGTATTTTATTTTTAACTTCTATCAGCTTGGCCTCTAGTGGTAGTCTCTTCCTACCTGTGGTTATCTGGAGTATCCTGATAAGGTCATATTTTTCTCGTTTTAGTGTTTTCATTACACCTCCACTTCTTCTTTTCACATCTGGTGTCGCTTGCCTTTCTGAGGTGGTACTCGGTGCTAATAATTCTCTTCGTCTCTTGTACTCCTCTAAGCTGATGACTTTCTGTTCTGGTTTTCGTTCCATGGTTCTGTTGGAAGGGAAAGTACAAAGTTTGTTAATCCCTCTTCAACCTGTTGTTGTGGATGTTCTTCTCCCTTCCTCTTATATCGACTAAGGTGTTAGTAGGGGACAATGTTTTAATAACGGTGAACGGACCAACCCAAATTGGGTCTTGTTTAGTTTTTCTCATTTCGTTGCGGAGCCACACTAGATCTCCGGCGTTAACTTGGAACGAAGACGTGCCTCTGTCATAGTTTGTTTTCGCCTTCTCTTTGTTTTTAAGGATATTGATTCGAGCGATGTGATGAGCTAGTTGTAGGCGGGCTTTTAGTTCGCTCACATAGTCATCGTAATTATAAACCGGTTGCGGTTCTCTCCTGACTGCGGTTGGGACTAAAGCTGGACGACCGAATAATAATTCGTAAGGAGTGAAATTCGTGGAGCAATGAGGTGTTGTATTATACACAAACATCGCATAATGAACCATTTCATCCCAATTACTATGGTCTATATCTGCAAAATTTCGGAGGTATTCTTTGAGCGTGTTATGGGATCTTTCTAGAGCTCCATTCGTCTGCGGGTGGAAACTCGTAGTCGTCAGATGCTTGATTTTTAATAACTTGCAGATATTCTCAAACAGATTACTCATAAAGTTAGATCCCATATCAGTCAATATCTTCTCCGGCGCTCCCAACTTTGTTATGTATTGCTCGCATAGCGCTTTCGCTACTGTGGAGGCTTTTTCATCGGGCAGAGGGATGGCGCCAGAAAATTTGGTCAAGTCATCCTGGAATGTCAGAATGTACTTGTTCCGTGAATCTGTCAAAGGTAAGGGGCCAACTATGTCTAGCGCAACACGCTGGAAAGGGTGTTCGGCTGTATTCGTTAATACTAGGGGTACTCTCGTCCTCTTACTGGCTTTATTCCTCTTACATTTCTTGCATTTCCTGACGTAATTTCTCACATCACGTAGCATGCTAGGCCAGTAGTATTCCATACGAATTCTCTTGTATGTCCTGAATACTCCTGCATGACCACCCAATGGTAAGTCATGTTTTTCGCGTAAGATTTGAGCTTTTACACTCGGGTTTATAATGATCTGGACATTCCTTTGTTTTATTCCATGATCATTTATGTTGATACCGCTTGAAAAAGGCTGGATTTCTGTTATGTGACTGCTTGGCAGGTCTACTGTTGGGGGTATTGTTGGAGGAATGGTTGGGGAAGGAAGGAGCTTCGCTTGTGCTCTCGTGATAACTTTAATTTCCTCTTGGCGTATTCTACTTAGCGCATCTGCTCCTGTATTGGCTTTACCTGAGACATGTACTACTTTGTAGTCATATTCTGCAAGCTGTAATCGCCATTTAAGGATTCTTTTCGACGCGTTCTTCAGATCGCCAACCAACGGTTTATGATCTGTTTTGATGACGAACTTTCGTCCAAACAAGTACGGTCTGAATATCTCGACTGCCCACTTCGTTGCAAGCATCTCTTTTTCGATGGTCGAGTAGTTACGTTCTGCTACTTTGAGGGAACGGCTGGCGTAGGCGATTGGCAAATCACTCCCATCATGGATTTGACTAAGGATAGCGCCTACTCCGTACTCGCTGGCGTCTGTCGTAAGGATAAATGTTCGATCAAAATCTGGATATTGGAGGATTGGTGATGAGGTAATTTTACTTTTTAGGAATTCAAATGCGGATTGGCTTTTCTCGGACCACTCAAATTTTGTTCGCTTTTGGGTCAATTTATGCAGAGGTTCTGCGATTGTGGAAAAGGCTGGGACGAATTTTCTATAGTAACTAGTGAGACCTAGGAAGCTCTTGGTTTCACGCATGTTCCGTGGAACTGGAAAATTAACGATGGCTTCCACTGTTTTAGGATTTGGCTTGATGCCTTGGGGAGTGATGATATGTCCTAAATATTGAATTTCTTTACTCAAGAACTGACACTTTTCCGTTTGAATTTTTAGGTTACTCCTTCTAAGAGCTGAAAATATGTCCCTTAACTTGTTGTTGTGGTCTCTTAAATTCCTTCCGTAGACAATTACGTCATCCAAGTATACGAAACACTTTAGGCCTTGCTGCCCTAGCAACACATTATTTATCATTCTTTGGAACGTACTTTGAGAATTTTTCATTCCAAAAGGCATTCTGAGGAATTCAAAATGGCCAAAATCCGTGCTAAATGCCGTTTTGTGCCTATCGATGGGATCCATTTCAATTTGGTGATACCCATTTGCCATGTCTAACGTGGAAAAATATTGAGAGTGTCCCAGTTGGTCAAAAATATCGTTAATCAAAGGGAGAGGAAACGAATCTCCTATTGTGGCTTCGTTGACTCTTCGAAAGTCTACTACTACTCTCCACTTTGGTTTACCACTTTTATCTGGTTTCTTCGGGACCACTAGTAAAGGACTATTGAACGGGCTGGTGCTGTGAGTAATGATCTCATCATTCAGCATTTTTTGAACTTGAGTGTTGATCTCTGTTTTCAGAGTTTGTGGAACTCGGTACTGCCTTATATTAATCGGTGGTGTGTCATTGTGAAGGTTGACTTGATGCCTGACTCCGGGCATACTTGACAGTTTATCGCCTTCAATGAAGAAGATGTCTGCGAATTCCCTAATTAGTTCAAGAATAGAGGAGGATTCTTCGAAATTAAGATTCTTATCCAGGTTAGTAACTACCTGGTTAAGAACTAAGTCATCTCTATTTTTGAAATGGTGCATATTATTGTTTTCAAACTCGTGGTTGATTTGGAGGATGTCGTACTGACTAAGCTCTGTGAGTTTCGGGACAAAATCCTCTATAATTATTTCACTAGGATTAGTATTTACAATGCTGACCTGTGCTCTCAGCATGTTGGGTTGGATAAGGCAGTTGCCAACGAATACACCTTGCATGATCTCTTCGGAATTGCATAGGTATGAATTATTTGTGGGTGTCTTGATTTGTACGATTACTTCTTCCCGTGGAGGGAGGCGTACATTCGTTGGATTATTAAGGAACTTGACTTTGTTCCCTAGAATATTTAATTCTGAGGTGCTGTACAAAATATCCACTTTATTACCGTTAAGGAAATCTCTTCCGAGAATTCCATCTTGTTCGATTGGAAACTCGTCTTCAACCACGTGGAATTTCTGCGGGATTCTGAGATATGATGTGATGTCCACATGTGTGTAAACACATCCAAGGGTGATAGTGGCTTCTTTGCCGATTCCCTTTAACATTACTTTACCATACTGGTCTATTTCTTGAGGACTTTTAATCATTTTACTCTTGATTAAAGAGACTGAAGCACCAGAATCTATTAAGAGGGTAGATTTTTCGGTTGATGCTGCTAATTTCAATCTCACCGTATCATGCGCGAATTTGTGCTTTGATACTAGATTGATTTGGTAGGAATTTAAAATTTCAGTAGGTGTATGGATTTGAGCTATAGTGGTAAATGGTTTAATTGGTGGCCAAACTTCATTTGGTTCCTCCGGTTTTACTGGAATGGGGGCATGTTTAGGAATTGGGATAGGATGTGGTGGTGAAACAGTGACCTGGCCATTTAATTCGGCCTTTGATTGATTCATTGAGACATTGCTCAATGGGTATATCGCTTGATCTATTGCTATGTCTTCTGACACCAGATTACCTGAGACAATACTAGTACTAGTTTTATTTGAGCTAGTTGATGTGTTTGAGGCGTGGCTCGTTTGATTTGATTTTCCACTTGAGATGGAACTCGCTTGATTAAATTTTCCACTCGAGATGGAACTCGGTGGGATTGTCGAGACATAGCTCGCTTGATTTGGTTTTCCACTCGAGACGGAACTCGGTGGGATTGTCGAGACATAGCTCGCTTGATTTGATTTTCCACTCGAGACGGAACTCGGTGGGATTGTCGAGACGTGGCTCGCTTGATTTGATTTTCCACTCGAGACGGAACTCGGTGGGATTGTCGAGACGTGGCTCGCTTGATTATATTTTCCACTCGAGACGGAACTCGGTGGGATTGTCGAGACGTGGCTCGCTTGATTAGATTTTCCACTCGAGACGGAACTCGGTGGGATTGTCGAGACGTGGCTCGCTTGATTAGATTTTCCACTCGAGACGGAACTCGGTGGGATTGTCGAGACATAGCTCGCTTGATTTGATTTTCCACTCGAGACGGAACTCGGTAGGATTGTCGAGACGTGGCTCGCTTGATTAGATTTTCCACTCGAGACGGAACTCGGTGGGATTGTCGAGACATAGCTCGCTTGATTTGATTTTCCACTCGAGACGGAACTCGGTGGGATTGTCGAGACGTGGCTCGCTTGATTTGATTTTCCACTCGAGACGGAACTCGGTGGGATTGTCGAGACGTGGCTCGCTTGATTAGATTTTATTACTGAGGCGGAACTCAGTTGTGGTTTATGTTTAATGGATATCCGTTGTATGTTGCTTGGTCGTTGGATTTGTTCTTGGTAGTGGAATTTTACAGTGGGACTCGCCTGAGTTACAGTTGGTGCGTTTGTCGCTCGACGAGCCCATGCTCGTTTCCCTGTTGAATTGCTGCATCATTGTCTACTACATCATCATCTATATAGTTTATTCTTAGATTTTGTAGATTGCTGTTTAATTGTTCCATACCGTTGGATCCTCTTGGTTGCGTCCGTGGTGGATAACTCTGTTGGGAATTCCTAATCATATAGTCGTTCCTTTGATTTAGTCGATCATTTGCGTACCTGAGAGGATGGTAGTTATAGTTCGAGTTGTTGTTTTGCCGGAAGTTCTGCTGTTCGGGTCTGTAGTTTTGCCTGAGCTCGTTTGGTTGAGTTGTTCTTTGTTGAAAGAACCCTTCATCACGCCGGGCATCGTTCATCTTCTTTGTTCTACATTCTTCTATAGAATGCCCTCGTCTCTTGCAGTATCTGCAAGACATTAGAGGCGGATGCTGAATTGGTTGTTTTTGGTTGAACACATTCTCTGGGCAAATTTTTGCTACATGGCCTATTTTTCCACAGATCTGACAAACTTCACTCGATATTCGTTGGACTGTTTGTTTTTGACTAGCAGTGTTTTTGAAGCAATTTTTAGCTACATGCCCTATTTTTTCGCATAACTGACATTTTGGTTTTTCGAGTGTATTCGCTTTATTGAGGTTTTGAACATAGCCTAATTGTTTTTCAAGCTTATCTGCAACTAGCACCAACTCTCTGATTGGTGTTTCCGAGATCATTGTTAGGTGAGCTTTGATCATACCATTATTTAGACCTCCGATGAAGGCATCTCTTTCTAGCGATTCCAGAAACGCTTTTGGTAGTGCATTATCTTCACCAAATTTTGCTCGAACTCCTGCTTCGTAATCTAAAGCGTAACTTTGTACTCTTGTGCCAAATTCAGAGCAATCTTCCGATGCGCCCTGGCTGGCTGAGTATAGTCTTTTACTAAGGGATTCGATTGAATGTGATGGCAGGAATTTGCTTGTGATCAGCTTGAACAAATCTTTTAAGCTGCTAATTCTCGCATCCCTCATTAGGGTGTAAGCTTTACCCCGGAGGCGTAGCTTAACCTCTTCTAACAGGGTTTCTGCTTGTTCAATATTTGCTGACTCGATTTTTTGGTTTGCGGCTTTACACGCGTCGATAAAATAGTGCACTTCACTACTATCGACATCTTGTTGGCCATAGAATATTGGTATTCTACGTTCCACTAAATTTTGAATTTCGATGTCGGTTAATGCTACCATTTTGGATATAATTTTCCTGTATACGGGACGAACTGAATGTTTGCGAAAAACTGTGAGGGGTGGCTCTAGCTTAGCACTAGGATCGCTATTTATTCGTGTTCTAGTTACTACGGGGGAGAACGCGATTGAACCACTAGATTCGCTATCTAAACGTTTTCTGGTAGGAACGGGGGAATACTGAACCGAAATATCAGATTCACTACCTAATCTAATCTTTACTGCAGGATTTGATTTGTCTTGCATGAACTTTATGCAAGTTGGTTAGACTAATGCTATTGTTGTGTCGACTGTCGAAAGTTACTGAACTGCCCTAAGCGGAAACTTTATCTACAGCGCCAATGTTATATATATATATATTATATATATTTGTATTTTCTTAAATCTAATTCTAACTCGCTTAAATGTTATTGTCCTAATACCTATTTCCACTAGCTGGTTATATATTTTTTTTGTAGAGAAACGAAATTGGTTCAATAATTCCGAGCTTACCACTGGTGGGGGCTATTACCGGAATTATGCAACTTTTCGTTATGAATTGAGAAGTGCCGTTTTAGGCACGGTGTTAATAGAGCTAATCGGATACCTTGGACAATAACTAACAAACGAAACTTGTGCGTAGCACTTATATGTTCTTTTGTCAGCTTTGTATCAAGGCCTGGGCGTGAAGGTTAGTGGCTGGAATACTTACAATTTTTCTGGATCTTGTGGTATGCTCTCTGGATCGAATTGACGAATAAACGGAAATTATATTTTATTTACCTATTTATTATTCTTTCTTTTTCTTAATAAGTGTTTACTTGGTGAAGTTTTTAGATACAATTTCTTATTTTGTTAAAATATGCTGTTCTTATATACTAAAAAAGTGTGTAACGTTTTACACTAACAATAACATTGACACATACAATTTTTGTTGTAACCTACTAAAGTCGTTTACCCTTAAATATTTATTAAATTCGGGCAAATTGCATTTTTCATAAAATAATTATTTAATTATTTGGGTCGTTTGATACAATGTAGTGTTGAATTGATTTTTTTGTGTATTCATCGATAAGATTATCGTTACATTCTTTTTATTGCTACCAGACAATTTTATGTGTTACAATTGTTTTCTTGTTTTCAAATGTAATTGTTGTTTTTGTTATGTTTCTTATTTACTCTTATTACTATATGTTATCGTAATTTCAAGTTCGACCACCTGATTATTTTGTGTATACAATGTTTCTAACGCCTAAAAGTATGCTCGTTATACCATAAATATTTCGATACGAGCTAACGTCTATAGTTTTCAATTATTAAGAATGGTTTACAATATTGGAATGTTAAGAATGGAATGTATGTGGTGAATGATTCACAATGATTCACAACAAAGAACAACTCATTGCTCTTTTATGTTTGTGGGTTATCTGTCAAAATATAAGAAACCAGAAAATTGCAAATATAAAATATAAAAAAATCGTTTTCGAAGCAATGTTGAGATTAATTTAATGACACTTCTAAATAAACAATGACCATAATAAGTTTTCAAACTGAAAACTGCACCCAATCAGCCAAATAATAGAACCAGAATAAATCTACGAACCAGTAGCGAAACTACAAATCCCGGGCTCCCCGCCAAATTTGTCTTGAACCCCAAAAATAATCCTGGTACTTATGATCAAGAAAAGATTTTAGATAAAAACTTATTTCTTTCTACTGTCGAGCCTCGCATTATTTAAAAGTATCTAATTTTGTGACTAGGTGAAAAAGAACGTGATTCATTTCAATGGCCTTAAATAAAACGAAACATCCAGCAACTATCAGTGCTATGACGTTTTCTAATGAAGCATCACAAATTTCGAATATAATAGAAAAATATCAAGAATATCGAAATAACCTCAAAAATGTCAAATCTTGAATATTCCTGAATATTCTCAATTATCGAATTATCCGTAATTATGTAAAACGATAGAAGATCCTCGTCTAGGGAGAAACATCGACATTTTGGCATAATCTCGAAAAATGACTAAATATTGCGATTCAGATTTATGTATATGTGTAATTCTGTCAATGCTCAAACTCAGAGCTAATCGCAGAACATTGTCATACATAATTCGAATAAATTTGAAAATCATTAACAATCTCGATTAATCGTAGAAATGTCGGAAAACTTAAAAAATCTAGAATATAACGCAGCACAATTACAGACAAATTGAAATAATCTCTTTATTTTGTGAATCTCGATTAATCTCGAACGATTTCAATAATACCGTAAAAACTGGATATTAATGAATAATTTCGGAAAGCCTGTCAAAATTTAGAAAACCCACGAAAATTTCGAAATATTCCGAAATTTCATGTAAATATAACTTAATGTTACTAGTACTACTAAGCCAGTTATGGTTAAGCTCGATAAAACGACATGCAATAAGAATGGAATCCTCAAATAGTATCGGATAATTTGTTAAATATCGAAGAAACATATTCTTAGAATAAACTCAAAGATTCTTGAGTAACATCGAACCGAACTCGAATAATCTCAAAACATCTCGAATAACCTGACAGTTTCGAACAAAGAATCACCAACTAAGAATCGAACATCAAAATTTAATTTCTATGCTAAACTTCAATAATCTCGAGAAATTTTAAAAAACAGAAGGTATGAAAGGGATGAAATCGGGAAACGACGGAAATTCCAAAATCGGGAGAACCTCGCCAAAAACAACCAAAAAAAAGAACACCTGCACTAATTGCAAAATTGCAACGCTAATTGACTATAGAGATTGACTGGTTTGACTCAAGTATCTGTTAATTCCCTTTCTAAAGACAAAAGCAATACTTATGAAGGAAACATGTAATTGTTTTCAGTCGCGGTTAGATATTTTTCTAATAAGAAAGTTTCAACAATTTCTTCTTGATTTTTATGAACATCAAAATGGTACACCGCAATCTGATTAGCAGTATTGCTTCCTTTTACAAATGAAATTCAATATTTTCTAATCAAAACTTGATTTGTAAAAGTTTCAGTTTGTTTTGCTAAATGCTTAATTTGATTTATAAAAGGTTAAATTTGAAGTGCAAAAGGGTTAAACTGGGAATTGAAATTGTCTTCTAAATCTACATATCTGTCAGAATTTAAAGGCATTTTTATTTCTATAGAGTCATATGGTTCTAGTCGGAACTTTTTCACCTTCAGCAATCGAAAAGAAATTATTGGGCCTTTCTTAAGAAAATATTTAATAGTAACAGGAATCATTTCCTTTCTCTAAAAATTAGACAACCACCTTATATTAAAAATTTCGTTTTGTAAATTTGAAATGGTGGGTTTCTTTAATCTGAGCTTCAATCAATCTAATCTTGACTTTGAATTAATATTCAAACGCTCGATAAATCTCGTGGGCACCAATAAGTCCCCCGCAGCTGCGGGTGCTGCGGGTACCTATAGTTATGCCACTGCTACAAACATATTTATTTAAAAGAGGGGTAAATCTACGGAAAACTCGAGATTTCTAAAAAGTGCTCTCGCGAGCAAAAATATTTGGCCCTCAGAACAACGTCTTTTCCTCAATCGAACAAACTAAAAGCAAAAAAAGTAAATTGTTCATCTTCAGAATGGTTTTTTCGGCTCAATCGAAAACGACATAAAATAATTCTTTCTTCCTTAAGTTTTCCGTCTTTTCTTGAATTTCATGTTCATCGAGTTTTAAATTCTATTGTAGATTACGATAATCATGCTATGTACGAAACGCAACACGCTAGTTTGAGTCTGTTGGAGTTAGTCTTTGGTAAATCTCGTGATTTGTGGCATTCCTGTACAAGAAATAAATAAAATGGAAAGCGAGTGGTGCACGTAATATGCGATATCATAAGCGATTGTAAAATTCCACGTCTATTTTATCGTGAAATACCTTAGGACGTTTAGATCGTATCGACAACATTATCTCGTAATCTGATTCACCAGATTCTGATGACGAAGACGAAGACTCATTAAATATATTATCCAATTTTAGCTTAAATTTTCAAAAACTTATTTATATTAAAATTTGCAATTCATTATCTACAAATATTTAGTTTTGTATATGTAATTTGACAGATCGTAAATGACGTTTTTCCCAATTTTCGAAAATAGCCGTATCCACTGTTTTAGCCATCGATAACGAGGTATAAATCCGAGGATACAATTTTAATCCAGGTTTGATTCAGTGGATTTATCTTCGTTTAAAAAT
The DNA here is from genome assembly GCA_958295665.1 of Tipula vernalis. Classification (NCBI taxonomy): domain Eukaryota; kingdom Metazoa; phylum Arthropoda; class Insecta; order Diptera; family Tipulidae; genus Tipula; species Tipula vernalis. The sequence continues at coordinate 277,713,280 of OY282558.1, forward strand.
ATGAAAGAGGGAATAAATTCGCTGATTTATCACTATCCTCGTTTAAAATTACGGGCCTTAGTTTCGGCTACAATTGAACTCATTCGAATAAAATTAATTTCCGCATTAAGTATCTGACGAAATTGTTCAAACATTGTTTCGTACACTGCATTCCCCTCCAATAGCAGAGACTTTCCATCGATTGTTTGTGAATCCTTTGCTTCATTCACAAATGCTTGGTCCGGCGGCTGAGTGTCCTCTGTGTTTTTTTTTTGGTAGCTGCTCATTATTTGTTGTAGTTGGAGGTGACATTTTTGAGTCTAAATAGCACGATTTACGCTACACACACGCAAAAATTAAATTTTGTACACCCAAAAAGTCAATGAGAATAAAACGGTGGTTTCAATCACGCCTCCCGTTAATTTTTTTTTCAATTACACCGGTTTAGAATAAAAAAAATCCAAACTTTCTTTAAAATCACAATCAGTTGGTTTTCTACACACTTCTTTTAAAGAAAAACACCGATTCACTTAGGTAAATCACGTCGTATACACAAACAAAATCCACTTTTGGTTGTCTTTGATTTTCGATCACGCCGTTATTGCACAAATCCCGTAAAAAACCGCGTCTTATTTTTACAATCGCACAAACTTTTCCCAGCACTTTTATAATTCTTTCCCTTTCTAAGAAAAAATGTATTCCGGTTAAGCCCCCATGTGGGATTTTCTTAAATAAAGACAAGAAATCTCTTCTTAAATGCAATTTTATTTACTTAATTTTTTTTTTATACGCTTGTTGTTATCGGTTTAATTATTGAACGCGAATGAATAATTATTTTTGGGTAAGTATCTTGCTATATTTATTACGGTAAGTTCTTGTTTTTTATTTTTACCAGTATACAGTGCTGGTAAAAAAAAAAAATAGGCAAACAAATTTATTGCAAATTGGAGTCTTTTTTTGCTAGAATTACAAAACTTTTGAAAGCAATTGGTTTATTGTTTTATTTTAAATACATGTATGACGTAATTTTTTGAAAAAAAAAATTGACCTGCAATTTAGGGGCAAAACACCGAAAAATGCCAAAATATTCAAAATACGTTGATTGGTGTTAAAGTAATGTAATAAATTAAACACTTATTTTTTATTTTTTTGTTTGTTTTTTATTGATTTATAGAAGTTCAATCTTTCATATTAATATTTTGTTGGACCGCCTTTTGCTTTTATTACACTGGTACAACCCCGCAACTGATGTGCAAAAAAATTGGGCAAGCAATTATTTTTTTTTACGCCTACCGTTCTTGGACGTCATTAGGGTGCAGATGTTTTATTGCCTGTAATTTATTTTTTTGAGTATAAATAGTGTATATTTTGTAAGATTAAGTTATTCTGTAAGTGATCCTAGACAAATAAAGAATAAAGTGCAATTTTAGTTAAAAAAATGGGAAAAGTTAGTGACCAGTGTAAAAGCAATATGTTGATTTTGGCGCGAGAAAATTTAACCACGCGTGAAATAGGTGAAAGATTAAACATTCCTAAAAGTAATGTCGCGTGGAATATTAAAAAAAATCGAGTGATGGGCGGTACATAAAAAAAGAAAGGCTTTGGAAGGCCCAGAAAGACAACGCCAGTGGAAGATCGTTTTATACTATTACAAAGTCGTCGGAACCGTTTTAAAACTTCATCGGACATAAGACAGGATCTTGAGCGAGCAACGGGAAAAAAAATTTCAGCCGGCTTAGTGAGAAAAAGACTTGTTAAAGTTGGTTTGAGAGCACTTAAACCAGTCCAGAAGCCTGAGTTCACATTACTAGTGAAAAAAAAAACGTTTGCTATGGGCCCAGGAGCATGTTAATTAGACTCCAGAGATGTGGAATGATGTGATTTTCTCCGATGAATCAAAATTCAAGCTGCATGTTGGAGATGGAAGAATTCTTGTAAGGAGAAAACCTGGCGAGAGACTTAGCAACGAATGTTATTTAAGACTTCCACCGAAAAAAGAAGGGGTGATGGTCTGGGGATTCTTTTCTGGAAATGAAACCGGTCGATTTTGCTTCCTTAGTTCCAAAATTACAGCAGCTGTTTATCTGCAGGTCCTTTAGAACGAATTTGAGCCTTCTGCGTTAAAGCTTTTTGGCGAGACTTGCAAATTTATTTTTCAACAGTACAACGCACCGTGCCATACCGCCAAAATTGTGAGTTATTAATTTTGAATTGTAGATAGTCAAATTGGCTCTCAGATAAACATAAATAATTTGTTAAAAACTTGTTTTTTTATTATCTCTTCATTTAAAGGTAAAAAAGTACTTCGAAGAAAAAAGTATCGATGTGTTGAGCTGGCCCCCGTATAGTCCAGACTTAAATCCAATTGAAAATATTTTGTCTATAATGAAGCTAGAAGTAGCAAGAAAGCGCCCAGAATCGATTGAAGCTTTAAAAAGTTTGTTGATGATGATTTGGGAATCCATATCTCCTGCGACTTTGAAAAATTTATCAAATTCAATGAATCGGAGGTGTATCGCTGTAATAAAAGCAAAAGGCGGTCCAACAAAATATTAATATTAAAGATTGAACTTCTATAAATCAATAAAAAACAAACAAAAAAAAAAAAAAATAAGTGTTTAATTTATTGCATTACTTTAACTCCAATCAAACGTATTTTGATCCAATCCTCGAAACATTTTTTATATTCGGTTTTCGGTATGTCCATCAGTGCCTTCAGCGATTTTTCCATTATTTCCTCTCGGCTGCTGAAACGCGTTCCCCGTAATGGTTTTTTAACTCGATTGAACAGAAAGAAGTCACAGGGAGCCAAATCAGGTGAATTCGGTGGCTGTTGGATGGTATTTGTTGGATTTTTCGTCAAAAAATTACGAATAATGATGGCACTGTGCGACGGTGCGTTATCATGGTGCAAAATCCACGAGTTTTCTGCCCACAATTCTGGTCTCTTTCGGCGAATTGCTTCACGCAAACGTCTCAAAACGCCCAAATAATACTCTTTGTTTCATGTTTCCATTTCTAAAATTGTAAATAATCGCCAACCCACACAGAGATAGATGTACTCTTGACTACGTAACTTTGGCAAATGTCAATCTATGACGCTAAGATTTAGAGGGAATATCAATGTACCAACTTAACAAAAAAAAACAGAACTCAATCGGAACGGTGGGAGCGCCACACGGTGGTTATTCCGGAAACTTTTTGATCAAGGTGGTATATATATACATATATATATATATATATATATATATATATATATATATATATATATATATATATATATATATATATATATATATATATATATATATATATATATATATATATATATATATATATATATATATATATATATATATATACAGTGAAACCTCCCAATGTGACCACCCCTTCATTCTGACCACCTCCTTAAATAGGCCACTTTTCTACAGTACCAACACATTAACCATACAAATTTGGTCTAGAAATTCTCTTTAACCTGACCACCTCCCTATTCTGTTTAGCGACCAGTGTATTTGGGGCTATGCGAATTAAATCAACTCCTTTAATATGACCAAAAATTTTTTTTTTAAAATGTAAACAGAGAAATATTTTTCCTTTTTTTTACTCTTTAGTCTCTTCTCTCCATATGTTATGGATCATGTTTTCCGAAAGAGGCAGCACGATTAAAGAAAAAGTATAGAGCGTTTGCAACTAGATGTCACTACATAATCAAAAAAGGATTACTGACGTTTTTCAAAAGGACGTTTATAAAAAGTTCTCAAAATCAATTTAATTATCACATATTAATAATAATCACTTTTATAACACGAAAATATTTTTGCTTATGTTTACAAAATGCACACATAAAAATGTCTTACAATTTTTGGCAGCAAATATTTAGTGACATTATGTGAAAGTTGCTTATGCTTTCGGAGTTTTCCGAAAGATGGTAGCTCTTGCGGTTTAAGAAAATTTGACATTTAAACATGATCTATTCAAATCGTCATTAAATACGCTGATCCTCCCTCACTTACATATTTTTTCTCTACACGGTTACTAATAATACCACATATCCACCTTCATTATGTAGCTTGGTTTCTTTCTCTTGGTTTCCTCTATTCAATATTTAGGAAGTGTTCGAAGTTTGTGATAATTATTCTAGCTATGACATTATTTTGTATGCAACCAAATTATCACAACCAGTACGTGCTGTAAATTTGACACTTCTGTAATAATATTAATAAACAAAAGCACGCAATAACAATAAATAAGCCGTTTTACGTTAATTTATTTCTAAAAAATAGTACATACAAATAAAACTTATTACAAAATATAGAAGAAAAAATTATTTCACTCCTGTCAAAATTATTATAAAACCAAAATTATTACAAACTTCGAACACGTCCTTAGTTTTAGTATACGATGTTAAAAGTAATAAGAGTAAAATAGCAAGCAATTCTATGGATATTATTTATTATTGGCCTTGCCCCGACTTTAAATTTTGATTGTATGTGTGTGTGTATATGTATTTTTATAAAATAGTAATTCACCGTTATGGTGATGTTTTATTGTTTTGTTTGTAAGATAATCGTATAGACATTTTCTTTTAAACGATTACAAAGTACCATTTGTCAAATCTTCTATAAAAAGACCAAACTCCAGAAATATAATTTTGGTCACTATTCAGAGTACAAAGTCTCTTCATACCGACCACCTCCGTAAACTGAACAGAAATTTAAAGTCCCGTAAGTGGTCGCTTTCGGGAGGTTTCACTGTATATATATATATATATATATATATAGTTATATGCCAACAAAGTATATAATCACAATACAATAAAGTGTATAGTTTCAATCTACATTCCAACAAATTGCATAGTTGCATTTCACACATTTTGAAATGCAACATAAGACGTAGACAAAACAATGAGAATCATACGAGTAACTAGAACCAACAAAAAATAGCTGACTATGTACAACGTGAATATTGTAGACATAATCAATTTCAACTTTAAGAAAATAAATTAAATAAAAGTTAGTTCTTATCTTAACGTAGAATAGTTAACATGTAAAAATTGTAAAAGAAAAAATAAAGAATAAAATAATTTTTTTTTATGACCTCACATGTGTTGAACTCATAATTGGCGCAGCCTAAAGGTCAAGTGAAAGTTTTTGTAGTGAAAAATAGTCCTAAAGGTAACGAATAAAAATTACCTTAAAGTGAACCCGTCACAGATTTCAACAAAAATATTGTTGTGAAAAAAATAAAAGAAATTGTGAAAAGTGTATTTCTATTTTTGTGACATCTCAGGCTGAAGATTTTTTTTTTAAATTAAAATCGTCTAGAGGACTCGCGGTTCCGCCACACCACAAACAACCAGCATCACTTGGAACCAAACCACTACAGCAAATCAGGTAAGAAATTTTACTAATTTCTATACTAAATAAATTAATTAAGAGGAATTTAAAATTCTGAAGACAAAAACACACACTACAAGATAGACGTGAACCTGTCTTACATCTATCTGCTATAACATAGAGGTGGATACTTAGTTAATTTATCAAATTTTTTTTGGGCAAACCCACGCACTACAAGATAGACGTGAACCTGCCGGCTATTCTGTCCACTACAAGATAGAGACAGATATAGTTACAAAATTGTTTCGCTCTTTCCGCAATTACATCTTCCTTGTTTATGGTAAAGAAACGACCAATCGAAAAGTACGATACAAATCGGAATATCGATCTCAACGAGATAACAATGGAAGAAATTACAACACAATTAAATGTGATCGTTGAAGAGCTGAAAAAGCTTGGCGAAGCACAGGTGTATCAAGAGGAAAGACTGAACTCAATTTTCCATAAAGTGGAAGAAAAATCCCAAGATAATATTGAAATGACATCCAACAAGAAATTGGAAAAAATGTCAGCGGTAGATTTATTTAGGATCCCGGATCCAATTAAGTCCATACCACATTTCGATGGGAACCGGAAACAACTGGCAGCCCGGCTGAAAACAGCTGAGGATACCCTGCTAGTATTCCAACCATTGGTCACGGACCAGCAATTTGGTTTGTATATACAAGCCGTAATGAACAAAATTGAAGGGAAAGCAAAGGACATTTTATGTCTAGCTGGAAACCCTCAAACATTTATAGAAATCAAGGAAAAATTAATAGAAGCATTGGGTGACCGCCAAGAGCTTTCTTATTATAAGTCCCAGCTTTGGGCTAACAAACAAAGTGATACAATGACTGTGCATACTTACTTTAAAAAAATTATAGAAACGGTACAGAGTCTTAAATCACTATCTAGGCAAAATAAACTTTACAGTAATGCATGGCCTGCGATTGTGCGTTTATAGAAGAAGACGCACTGGCTGCAGCATTTGTATCTGGATTGAAAAAGCCGTATTTTGGTTATGCCCAAGCGGCTAACCCAAAAGACATTGAAGAGGCTTACGCCTTTCTGTGTAGGTTTAGTTCAAATGAACTAATTTCTGAAAATTCCAAAAGACTGGCACAAACCAGTTATCAACATCAAAAACCAAACCAATTGAACCAAAATAGATCGAATACTATAAAAAACCACGATTATATTCCGACAAACCAATGGAAACAGACATATTCGGTGAAAAATTCACCAATTCCTATGGAAGTCGATCAGTCGATAAGATCTAGAAGAACGTTCAACAAAAACTTAATCAATACCCATGAGATCGCACAAGAAAGTGAAGATAATCTGTCACAAGAACCAGATGAAAATTATCCTGAAGAAGACTCAGGAAATTTTCAGGGGACACAGAATTCAGACACGGAAGACTAAATTTTCTCCCGTATCTGAAGTGTTATAATGAACATCTTAAGCGCGAAATAACACTTTTAATTGACACAGGCGCGAATAAAAACGTGATTAAACCAGAAATAGTCGGTTTAATGAGGCCTACTTTTAAAGAGGCGACAAAAAAACAATAGACAGAAAAGACAGAAAAGCAATTGACGGAAAAAGCAACTGACAGAAAAGACAATTCACAGAAAATACAATTGACAGAATAAACAATAGACAAAAACATGACTAAATATTTACGAAAAGACGTTTCAATGAACATAACAGATCCGGAATACGTTAAATCTTTTGAAACCCTCAAAAGAATTATATCAACTGATCAGATATTAGCGTACCCAGATTTTTCAAGACCGTTCATACTAACGACGGATGCATCAGATTTCGCGCTAGGTGCAGTCCTGTCGCAAATTCAGTATGGTGTCGAAAGACCCATCGCATTTGCTTCCAGAACTCTAAATAATACAGAATCAAAGTACGCCACGAATGAAAAAGAGGCACTGGCCATCATCTGGGCCGTCAAAAAATATCAACCCTACCTGTACGGTAGCAAATTTACATTGGTCACTGACCATAAGCCTTTAACATTTATTAAAACCTCTGAAAAGAATGCGAAAATTCTGAGGTGGCGTCTAGAGTTAGAGAATTACGACTATGATGTCGTGTATAAAGAGGGGAAGGCTAACGTCGTAGCAGACGCACTAAGTCGAATATCAATCATAAAAGAAGTCAACGTCAATGAGGGCAAAGAAATCACTACACGTGAATCAGAAAGTACTGATGGAAACCCGCCAAGCACTACAAGTGAGGTAGAAACGGTCCATTCAGCAGAAACCTCAGATCATTATTTTATACACTTCTCGGAACGCCCAGTTAATTACTATAGGAACCAAATCATATTTAAAATATCTAAATTAGAAACTGTAATCACAGAACAAATCTTTCAAAATTACAATAGAATTATCATTTCCAAGAAAACGTTCGAGAAGGAAGATATCCTCAATTATTTAAAAAAATTCCACAATGGTAAACAGTCGGCTATCCTAGCACCAGAGGCCCTGTATCAGAAAATCCAAGAGGTATTCAAAGAAAACTTCTCAAGAAACGGTCATTTTGTTTTTGCCACAACAATGATCGAAGATGTGACAAACGAGCATCGTCAAAACACTATCATTGTGAAAGAACATAAACGAGCTCATAGGGGCATAAGTGAAGTGGAAAGTCAAATTAGACGTTCTTATTTCTTCCCAAACATGGCAAAGAAAATCAAGCCACATTAACGCTTTTAACATATGTCATATGCATAAATATGATAGAAAACCTTACAACATAAAAATATCCCCCCGACCGATCACGAGAAAACCCCTTGAAAGAATACATATTGACATATTTAGCATCAATAGAACAAGTTTCTTATCGGTGATAGATGCGTTTTCGAAACATCTGCAGATGATTCAAATTGACACAAAAAACTTGTTGGACACAACCAGTGCCCTAACCAAATACTTCACACAATTCGGGATACCCAATACTATCGTCTCAGACCATGAGACGACATTTCAGTCGATTCAATTCAAAGAATTTCTAAATAAACTTAACGTTAAGTTGGAATATGCTTCTTCGTCCGAATCAAATGGACAAGTAGAAAACACTCATTCAACAGTGATTGAGATTTTCAATACAAACAAAGATAAAGTC